>JAOEGL010000005.1:89706060-90418632 GCA_034509955.1 Urosaurus nigricauda
TTAAAGACCTCCAAGGATGGAGACTCTACCACACTCCGAGGGAGTGTGTTCCACCATCGAACAGCCCTTACTGTCAGGAAGTTCCTCCTAATGATGAGGTGGAATCTCTTTTCCTGCAGCTTGCATCCATTGCTCCGCGTTCTGGTCTCTGGAGCAGCAGAAAACAAGCCTGCTCCCTCCTCAATATGACATCCCTTCAAATATTTGAACAGGGCTATCATATCACCTCTTAACCTTCTCTTCTCCAGGCTAAACATCCCCAGCTCTCTAAGTCGTTCCTCATAGGGCATGGTTTCCAGACCCTTCACCATCTTAGTTGCCCTCCTTTGGACCCGCTCCAGTTTCTCCACATCCTTTTTGAATTGTGGTGCCCAGAACTGGACACAGTATTCCAGGTGGGGCCTCACCAAAGCAGAATAGAGAGGCACTATTACTTCCTTTGATCTAGACACTATACTTCTATTGATGCAACCTAAAATAGCATTGGCCTTTTTAGCTGCTGCATCACACTGCTGACTCATGTTCAACTTATGGTCTACTTGGACTCCTAGATCCCTTTCACACATAGTTTCATTCAGCCAGATGTCCCCCATCCTATATCTGTGCATTTCATTTTTCCTCCCTAGGTGCAGAACCTTACATTTCTCCGCATTGAATTTCATTTTGTTAGCGTTGGCCCAGCTTTCTAGTCTATTCAGGTCATTCTGAATTTCAATCCTGTCTTCTGGAGTATTGGCTACTCCTCCTAATTTGGTGTCATCTGCAAATTTGATAAGTATGCCCCCAATTCTGTCATCCAAGTCATTAATAAAGATATTGAATAGCACTGGGCCCAGGACAGAACCCTGTGGGACCCCACTGGTCACTTCTTTCCAGGATGAAAGGGAGCCATTGTTGAGCACCCTTTGAGTTCGGTCAGTCAACCAGTTACAAATCCATGTAATGGTTACCTTGTCTAGCCCACATTTTACGAGCTTGTTTGCAAGAATGTCATGGGGAACCTTGTCAAAGGCCTTACTGAAATCAAGATATACTATATCCACAGCATTCCCTTCATCTACCAAACTGGTAATTTTATCAAAAAAAGAGATCAGATTTGTCTGGCAAGACTTGTTTCTCTGAAACCCATGTTGGCTTTTTGTGATTATGGCATTGGCCTCTAAATGTTCACAGACTCTCTGCTTAATGATCTGCTCTAGAATCTTTCCTGGAATTGATGTCAGACTAACTGGACGATAATTGTTGGGATCCTCTTTTTTCCCCTTTTTGAAGATGGGCACAACGTTTGCCCTCCTCCAGTCTGCTGGGACTTCTCCTGTTCTCCAGGAGTTCTCAAAGATTATTGCCAATGGTTCCGATATTACATTCGCCAGTTCTTTTAATACTCTAGGATGTAGTTCATCTGGTCCTGGAGATTTATATTCATTTAGGTTAACCAGGTATTCCTGTACTATCTCTTTACTTATTCTGTGCTGAGATTCCCCTATTCTGTCTTCTGCTCCATTATCCTTAGGTTGACCACCCTTTGCCTTTTCTGAGAAGACTGAAGCAAAGAAGGTGTTGAGTAATTCTGCCTTTTCTTTGTCATCTTTGAGCATTTTGCCATCTTCTGCACGCAGTGGCCCTACTGTTTCCTTCTTCTTCCTTTTGCTTCGGACATACCCAAAAAAGCCCTTTTTGTTGTTCTTAACCTCTCTAGCCAGCCTGAGTTCATTCTGTGCTTTAGCTTTTCTGACTTTACCCCTACATGTGCTGGCTATTTGTTTGAATTCCTCTTTCGTGATTTCCCCATTTTTCCATTTCTTATACATGTTCTGTTTAAGGCTTATCTCAGTTGAAAGTTCCTTAGTCATCCATCCTGGCTTCTTGAGACACCTCCCATTTTTCTTCCTCATTGGAACTGTTTGAAATTGCGCCTTCAGTATCTCCTTTTTGAGAAACTCCCATCCGTCTTGAACTCCCTTCTCTTTTAGTTTTCTTGACCATGGGATCTCCCCCAGTATTTCTCTAAGTTTATTGAAATCAGCTCTCCTAAAGTCTAGAATGCGTGTCTGACTATGCCTGGCTTCCCCTTTCCGCTGTATAACAAACTCCAGGAGAACATGGTCGCTTCCCCCTAAGGATCCAACCACTTGCACCCCATTGACTAGGTCTTCCCTGTTGGTTAAGATCAGATCTAAAATGGCTGATCCCCTTGTTGCCTCTTCCACCTTTTGGACAATGAAATTGTCTTCCAGGCAAGTGAGGAATTTGCTAGACTTTGAGGATTTGGCTGAGTTTGACTTCCAGCAAATATCCGGATAGTTGAAGTCCCCCATCACTACTACATCTCTCCTTTCTGAGTGTGTGCTCATCTGTTCTAGAAAGGCATCATCCAATTCCTCTGCCTGAGTCGGGGGTCTGTAGTAGACTCCCACAGTAACATCCCTGTTGTTTCCCTCTCCTTTAATTTTTACCCAGATGCTCTCCACCTGGCTTCCAGTATTGACTTCCTGGATCTCTTCACTGGTGTAAATATCCCTGACATATAATGCTATTCCTCCTCCTTTCCTGTTTGGCCTGTTTCTCTTAAAAAGGTTATATCCCTCTATTTCTACATTCCAGTCATGAGACTCATCCCACCAGGTTTCAGTGATGCCTATTATATCATATTTGCTCTGTTGTGCTAGGAGTTCGAGTTCATCCTGTTTATTTCCCATACTCTGTGCATTAGTGTAGAGACATCTAAGAACATGTGTTCCCTTTACTTGCTGCCTGTGCAAATTTTTTTGCTTCCCACTGTTGGGTCCTTGCACTGTTTGCCTTGTTCCCTCTATGTCAGTTTGATTATTTTCTCCAGCCCTTTTGCCTTCCAAAATAATGTCTCCCTCCCCCATATAACTCAGTTTAAAGCCCTCCTGATCAGATTTTTGAGACTTTTGGCAAAAATGTTTTTGCCAACTGGTGTGAGATGCAGCCCATCCCTTGCCAGAAGTCCCTCCTCATGGAACCGCAGCCCATGATCCAAGAATCCAAACTGTTCTTGGCGGCACCATCTACGGAGCCAGTTATTCACCTCTGCTATTTTCTTCTCCCTTCCTGGACCATGCCTTTCTACTGGGAGAAGAGATGATATGACAACCTGTGCATCCATCTCTTTCAGCTTCCTTCCTAGAGCCTCATAATCCCTTATGCCTCATAATCCCTTATATGCCTCAGGACATGTTCCTTTCCTCCTGGGAACCTGACCTAGTCTTCCTGAAAGGTCATTGATCTCTCAGAAACATGCGATTTCCAGATATGAAAAAATGAGGATTGCAAAATACAGCATGAGATATGCAGGGCTGCTTAATATGTATGGGAATGTACTAAGAGCAATGCCAATTTTGACCTGAAACAAGGTGAAATCGAAGTGCATCAACCACTTTAATTTCACAGATAGCTACAACAGAACTGGAGACAGATGACTGCATAGTAAGCAATTACATTACACAGGGGTTTTAAAGAAAAGTTAATACTAAAGAGATTTCCATCACAACCTACTAGATAGACACCAAAGCTGGAACCTCTCATTTTGCAGCTGTGATTTCAGTGAAAATCTGCCCACCACTTACCCAGATGGAGCAGCAGTCAATCAAGTAATCAATAAAAATGGAAAATGATACAAATAATTGTGCAAAAATAAATTGCTTCTTCAGGGGGGATACAAAGTGCAAGAGACTCTTCTTAGAGCCTTCAAGCTTACAAAATTAAAAAATTCTATGCTCGGGGTTGTTGCACATTTGTTGTACAATGCGGAGGTTTGGACACTAAATATGTCACTACTGTAATGGGTCTCCAGATCTCAATTTAATAATAAACTTCTATTTCCCTGCTGGGTTTAAGCACTGGAAGTTCATAAACATTTCTGTACTCAGATAGGCCTTAGATTTCTAGTGCCTCAAATCTCAAGTGGCTTGGAAAGTTTACAGGAAGAAGGTAAATAAGGATTCTTCTGATTTTCAGTGTTTGTGAAAAAGCTCTGCTTGCCTCTGTGAAATTTAAGTGGTTGGTGTACTTGGATTTCACCTTGTTTCAGTTCAAAATTGACATCGCTCCTAGTAAACAAACATATCTTACTTCACAAGGACACTCTTTGTTGATGCAGCAACTGAACCCTTCTCTCATGTTATTGGCTTGTTTGCCCATTCACCACAACAAACAGGAGACAGAAAGAAAGAAGAAAGATTAAATAACCTCAGGGTATCCAAACAGAGAAGGAAGTAACCTGTGTATAAATATCTTTGTATCACCAAAATATATTAAGGTGTAACATTCATGCAGTGATTACATTTATTTTAAAAAAACACATAGGCCCTTATCAGACGTTGGAAATTGGAAGTATAATCCAATGGCAATCCGAACACAATCATGGGGTTTCACATTATTGAGAATTAAAGTATCTCATGTAATTTTGGGCAAAAGGGAAGTCATTCCAAACGCAATCATGGGTTTTATCTTATTGTGAATTAAAGCATCCCATGCAATTTTGGGCAACGGGGGGTCATTTTCAGGTAATGGGAAGTCATTCTGAACGCATTCCGAATGCAATAGGAATACATGTGAATTCACTAAACTAACGAATTCACTTGAATTCAAATTGGCTCCATTCGCAATAAAGAGAAATTCCTCCCATCTGATAAGGTTCATACATTTAAAACCAATTGTTTGTCCCAACAGGAGGAGATCAACTGAATTGTGGGAATATTAATAGGTCAGCACTTATCTATGTTCTATTGGATCTACTCCAGATGGAACAAACAATTGGATTTAAGAAATCTGTGGAGTATTTTAAAAGATGCAATGTGCTGAGATCTACAGAGATGTACCTGAAAAATCACTTCAGAAAAAGAGGCAGTTGCTTTTTAAGAGTTCTGAGAAAACTGTGGACCGCTAAAATGACCAATGGATGGCTCCTAGAGCAGATCAGGCCTGAACTCTCCCTGGAAGCAAAGATGTCTAAAATGTGATTGTCAGATTTTGGCCATGTCATGAGAAGAAAGGGGTCACTGGAAATACTATAATGCTTGGTAAAGTGAAGGGCAAAAGGAAAAGAGGAAGACCACATTCCAGATGAATAGACTCAATCAGAGAAGTGATGGCCATGAGTCTGTAAGAGGTGAGCAGGGAGACTGAGGATAGGGTGACTTGGAGGTCTCTCACAGGGTCGCCTTAGGTCAAAGTCAACTTTATGGCAGTTAACAAGAAGAAAATCTTCAATAAAGACCCCAGAATGATGCTAATTGGAAGACCATTTTTCCAGCAGAAATTCAGTCCCATAATGTTTCATATATTTCTTTCATGAGGACATGAACAAAATGAAATCATTTTCTCTAGTGCTACACAAAGCAGTAGTCTCAAGACCAATGCCAGACCCTGAGCTTTGGCTGCTGGTTCCTGATGAGTTTCCAGGAAAGAAAGAAAGAGTTATGGTCAATAGACACAAATTTAGTGTTGATTCTTGGCACTTTGGAAAAAATAATTGCCAGTCCCTCATATTAGATTGCCTGAGAAGCTCTGCGGTAGAGGAGCGCTGTCCTAGGAGGTTCAGTATTGTTCTAGAAATAAAAGTGTTGGCTTTCAAGAAAAATAAACAGAATTCTGATCACACAAAGTGGCTCTTCTGTCTCTTTACTTCCAGTGTGTGCCCCTGTAGTGTGTGCCCCTGAAAAACATGCCTGAGAGTCCACTCCCTTCTACTCTCCCTTAAAAATACTAGAATGGCATGTGATATGGTGTGGGAACTGAAGTGGGACAAGAAAATTGGAAGAATATGAGGAGGCTATATTGTGCAAGTGAAATTGCTTTTCTGTTTGGAGAAGATACTTTTGGTATCTCTTCAAACCACTAAACAGAAATGGAAGTATTTTTTTTAAAAAAAAAATAGTTTTCTGGTATTAGATAATTCAAGAACCCATTACATTTTAAGGTTCTGAAGGGAAAAAATGCCATTAGGAAAAGCAAACTTCATAATCTCTCACCGTATAAGGGCAAATGCAGATTCATCACCTGTTCATGTGTTATACAGTTTAACATATTTAAAACTGTGGGGGGGGTGTTGCCTTAAAATCTGGGTCTAATACCAATTTGGCATAATCTTCTCATGGGGAACGAGATATTGGAATTTTTTTTGTGCCCATTATTGTGTAGGAGATACCATGAATGTAAGAACAAGATAGTGTAGCAAGTAAGTAAATCAGGTAAACTGCATACATCTCTGGATCACATGTTACTTGTGAAAAGGTGGCTATGTAGAACTGCAGGGCCTTATGCTTCATTGTGCATAGCAGCCTTTCTCAAACTGGGATATGATGAGAGTTGTAGTCCACCTCTGGAAGGCATCTGGTTGGGAATGGCTCTGTGTGGAACAATGTCCAGTCATTAATATTATATTATCTCTCCATCTCCGAGGTCTCTCTTCAGAAATCCCAGTGTGGGATTTCTTTAAGCTTGAAACACAAATCCTGTCTTCACTTACCTATTCCATATCTACTCCTGAGATCACCATCATGTTCAGTGACAGATGCATCACTGAAAAGAGCCCTGTTCAGATGGTCATAATAAGTTAAAGTGAAAATATAAGGAAAGGGAGCACATTATCTGGAGAGTGACTAAACCGGAGAGACACTGCTATGTCTGGAAGTTTTCCACAAGAGAGATACACATCCCGTGTGTGTGTGTGTGAGTGTGAGTGAGGCAGAGGCTTTGCACTGGAACCAAGCAAGTGACCAAATGGTGGTGAGGGAGGCATTAAAACACCCTGCCATAGTAGCACTGCAGTGACTGAACACTATATCTTTCCCGAAGACATGTCCACTGACCACCTCAACCAAAATCAGCAGAAAAATGTATTGCACATCCTCACAGGCATTCATAGCATGACAGACGCATTAATGGAGATCATTACTGGGTTATTTCTGTAAGTGAAAAGAAATACTTTTATTACTGCCTCCCATTCTGTAATGAAATAACAGCATCATGCAGGAGGCACCAGTCGAAAGCACTATTATCATGGTGCAATCCTGCTTTACTTCCCCCATGCTATGAGCAGGAAGAAATACCATGAAATGACCATTTCTGAAAATGAGACAGCTTTTCTCTTCCTTTTGGGCCTGTGTGCTTTTTCCTTTCTGTCCTTTCCATTCAAGTCCTTCCATCTAGTTGTCTTTCTCCCCCGTCATCCTAACATTTTCCCATATATTTTCTTTCTGTTTCGTACCCCTACAAACCAACATTCCCCAGAGTCTGTCAGCACCTTCTTCTTGTGATGGACGCCATTCTTTTGATGAAATTTCAGACATTGCTTCCCCTGAGGTTTATATATTTATGATGATACCTCCTTGTACTTAGCTATAATTATCTAAAGGAAGGAGGGGATTCATGTGGCCCTCCAGGGACCCTTCCACACTACCAAATTATAGCATTAGGATTCCACTTTAGCTGCCAAGGCAAACTATAAATGCTGGAATTTGTAGTTTAGTATGAGGCACTGCAGCTCTCTCACTGATAATTCTAACTACCCCTCCCTAGGTATTTAGCAGCAATAGCAACTTCATTTATATACCACTTCGTCTCTAAGCAGTTTACAACTGTAAGCTAATTGCCCACATCAAACTGGATACTTATTTTATTGACCTCGAGCCTGAGCCTTGGTTGGTATTGAACTTGCAACCTTGTGGTTTGTGAGTAAGAACCTTATCACATTAGCTTTTATACCCGTTTTGACGACGGGGACGGGACTCGTGGGGGCGTGCATGAACACATTTTACCGCACATGCAAGCGTCCACAAAAAAGATCCTGTTCCGGCACCCATCCCTGTCCCATGCCATGAAGCGTTAAATGTGCTGCTCGGAAAACTTCCGTCCAGCCAAAATGGCGCCTGCCGGCACTGAACAGGGACAGCTTGGTGACGGGTGCCGGAATGGGACCTTTTTGTGGATGCTTGCGTGTGCAGTAAAATCTGTTCACGCGCACCCCCGCGAGTCCCATCCTGTCCTCAAAACGGTTATAAAAGTTAATACGATAAAGTTCTAAGTGGCTGCATGTAGTACAGGCATTTGACCACTGCACCACCAGGTCTACATGTTGTAGACTGCGACTTCAAGCAGCCCTAGCCTGCATAGCCAATGGTGAGCCAGGAACCACAGTTCAGCATCTTGGGAGATCAAACTAATTCTCACTCCTTCAGTAGGGGAGTCATAAAACCCTCACAGTGCTAGTCGCATGAACCAGTGCATTGAAGTCACCTTTACAGGTGACTTGAATTTTAAACAACCATGAACTGCAGAGGATGTAAAAGGCAATGTTAATGTCAAGTGAATAATCTAGTAAAGTAGTTTCTCAACTCAATGCAGTATTTTCCTGAAAGATTGTTTGCCTTTCAACTGCTCTGCCAGCCGAATAAATAAGAACTTTAAAAACTCTCTGGGTGGATTTCATCAGTCTGTTTAAATACCAGCCTGAAGAACTTCTTACATGGATCCTAGAGTCACAGGTGCTGGTTGCCTCAGTCATTCCCTCCCCATGGAGAAAGTGCTGGCTTGCATTAGCACAGGCACCACTCAGCCAGCTGGCCATGGAGGGGCATCAGTTGCCCTGGCAGACAGATGAATGAGTGTCGTTGTGTATAAGTCACCCCCAAAAGAGAATGAGTGGGAGGGAAAAGCGATTCAGCAGTTTGACAGCAGGCAATATCTTCGTTCCATCTGCTTATTGCATTTGCTTTATGTAATATCAGTACAATATCAGAGGAGTTATACAATCTATACAGCAGAACTGCCAAGAACCTCATGCCATTCACGTCTTTCTTTAGGATGGCTTTCTTGAATTCAGCCCAGAATGGTTGAAAACATGGCAGACAATGAATTTCTACTTTTTCTGCTCAAACTCCTTTGAGTAAAGTGATGCCTGGACAGAAATAAAGGTTTTAATCTAGTTGTGTGTGTTTGTGTGCCTTCCAATCACCTGCCAACTTCTGGCAGTTCCATCAATTACATAGGGTTTTCTTTGGCAAGGAATACTCAGAGATCGTGATGCCAGTTCCTTCCTCTGAAATATAGCCTCCAGCACCTGGTATTTGTTGGCCATCTCCCATCCAACTACTAACCAGCACTGACTCTGCTTAAGCTTCCAAAATCACATGGGATCTGGTGCCTTCAGGGTATTTAGGTTTAGCCAACTACTATTCATACTGCCAAGATTGGAGAAATTGAAGGGGGGCGAGTGTGCTATTCAGTATATTTTAGCCCTCTTTTGGTTGGGGAAGGAATACACTAAATACACCATTAGACGACCAGTTTATTTCCAATTAATTAATTAATTAGACTGCTTATTCTTGGCTTGCTGCTTTTTTTGTTTCCCACCCCAGAGCCCATATTGCTCTGATGATAGTCTGCTTTTCATCAAATTCAGCTGGATCATCAGCTCTGGCCTTTCCTAGAGAAGTTACACATTTTCCCTGCCCAGTTACTTCAAAGCCGGATTACTGCAATATTTCTGCCTTTAAAGTTGGTTCAGAGACTATGGTTAGTCCAAAATATAGCACCCTAATTTTTATTTGAAGCCAAAAGACTGGACCACATTGTCACAGTGTTAACAAACTTGATATTGATTGCCTATTCATTTCCAGATCAACTTAAAATATTGCTTTTAGCCATGAAAGACCTCAACAGCTAGAGATAAGTTGCCTCAGGGAGTATTTGTTCCCACATGAGCATCTCAACCTATTAATTTTGCTGCTTTCTTGTTTTGTACTCTCATCCTCACACACCATTTGCAATCATTATTGTATACTTGCTGAAGAGTACCGTGTGTTGTCTGGATGTGTACCTAGTATCCCAAAAGAGATCCATTGGGCCTCTGCTTTTTCTGTCTCAGGAGTCTCTCCAGCAATATCTCAGTGAGCCCTCCTGATTTCCTACCTTTAAAAATAACTCTCAGGAATTTTAGCAGCAGTGCCTTAGCCGTCTCTTGTTTTCCCATGTCAGGAGTCTTACAGCTCTGTTTTCTAGACCTTTTGTAGTCAGTCCTGTGTATCCACAGGTTCTTTATCCATGGATCCAAGCCTCCACAGCTTGAAAGTATTATAAAAATATATACATTTCAAACGGCAAAGCTTGATTTTGCTTTTTTATATATAAGGGACACCATTTTACTATGCCATTTAATTTAATGGGGCTTGAGCATCCACAGATTTGGGTATCCACATGAAATCCTGAAACCAAACCTCAGTGGATACTAAGGGCCCACTATACATACATAAATACAGTACATACTCATTCCTCTGACAGTTTTTGTTTCCAGGAAGCCTGACAATTTGAATCTCAGCTAGAAACTGGACAGTACAACTTGGACAACAAATCAAAATATCCTGCCAATTTTGGAGCATCTGGTTCAATGTCCTGAAAAGTTATGGCAGTTCACTTTTGAGAGCTGGAACATGGAAAATTACACTGTCTCAAAAACTGAGGAATCTACCATGGTTTGCTGAAGCCCTGTTTTAGCTTTTAGGAAGGCCGTTTGGAATTCTGATTTTTCAGCTTTTGCACTGCAGTTTGGATGACAGCCAAACCACTCTTTCAAATCTGAGGCATCATCCAGAATATCTTGATGACTTCTGGCTGCCATAACACATACACATTATATCATCCTCATCATTTACTATTGGTTTCACAGTCTACCTGGCATTACTAACTGGAGATTTTCACCATCAAGGATTTGGTTTCCATCCAAGAATCTAGAAATCTATTGTATTTTTGGATGATGTGGCACATCCCTAGTTTTTTGTAATGATGACATTGTATTCCTGTTTCAGGTGAGTTCATTGAGATGTTTTGTCAGTCCATTTGAAATTGCTCCCAGAGCACCAATCACTACAGAAACCATAGCTGAATATCAGTTTGTAGTACTGGATATTTCATAATCTTTCCCTCTTTTTTATCTTCAGTTCTGCTATTTTCTACAATTGCCACGTCTATAATCCACATTTTCATTTGTTATTTTTTTTTTAACCACAGTTATGCCTGGTATACTTTGTTCTAACTGTCCCTTTGAAAGGGCACTCTGAGAAAAGGAAAGAAAGAAATAATACGATGGGACTAATATTTCTTTTGAGAACCATCATTATATTGTGGTTTGAATGTTGGACTAGGACGCTGCAACAACAGGCTTCAAATTCCCAGATGGCTATGGAAACCTACTGGGTGACCTTGGGCAAGTCATACTCTCTCAGCCTCAAAGGAAGGCAAGGGCAAAACCCCTCTGAAAAAAATCTCCCAAGAAAATCCTGTGATAGGTTCATTTTAGAGTTGCCATATGCCTTGAAGACACACAACAACAAACGTTTATGTTGCTTCTACTTTCCAGCTGTATCCATTTCATGCCTGGAATCTTGAAATGGCCAAAGCTTCATGTAGAGGATTCTGCAAGTCCTGTTCTCCATCTCCTTTACATTCTGTGCAAATGAAACAGAGCAACAGGGAATAAAAGAAGCAGTGCAGCAAGTATTCACAACACTGAGACACTGGCTATTTTTTAAGCTGTTAATCACACCCTGTTAATCTAATAAATCAGGCTACACCGAACTAAGCAACATTTCTTAAAGAGATACTGTCCTCCTTCGAAATATAGTGAAAACTCACAACTCTGTACATTCTCACAACTGTGGAGCAATCATAAGAATTCTGGTCCTTCACAGTTCCTATTCTGTTGCAGTCTAATAAAGGAAGGACTTCTAGGGCAGAAGTTGCTCTCTAGTTCCTGCTTAACTTCAACTTCTAACAGTACATACATGGATTGCTTTATTTTTCTTTAGAGAAAGAGAAACGTACTCTGGGTTGCTCAAGTGGGTGAGTCAGGGGATAAAAGGGCCAGAGGAAAAGTGGATCAAGTTAAATAATGTTCTGAAAGAAAAAGGACAGAAGGAGAAAACAAGAAGTGACAGATAGTATTGTGTAGAACAAAAAGATGAAGAGATCATGCCTTGTCTTCCAAAGATATAGCCATGTTAGTCTGGAAAATCAGTATGCAAAGAGATCTCAGTTGGCAGCTGTATGTCACCACTAGTGGGATTCTTTCATTTTCTGTCCTCAGTCTGTTCTGTAATAGATTAGTCCTAGTCTTGCCTTGTTTATTTGTTTGGGTTTTGTTTTTGTTTTTACTTCATGTGGTGGGTATTGTAGTTTGATGAATGCTTGCTGTAATTCCATGAGTTTGGTGTCCCTGTCTTGTGGGTCTGAGAAGATGCAATTGAATTGGATGACTTGGCTATGGATCTGGTGATGTGTTCAGGATGAAAACTGGAGGCATGTACATATGTGTAGCATTCAGTGGATTTGTTATATAATGGGGTCCTTAGATATCCATTGTGTAGCTGTAGAGTGGTGTCCAGAAAGTGAATATGTTTTTTGGTTAATTGATTGAGTCTTCTCCATGAGTCCAGATTATGAAGATATCATCAATGTATCTCAGGTAGAGGAGTGGTTTCTGGGTGAAGGAGTTAAGGAAGCATTGTTTTAGGTCAACCATGAAGATGTTGGCATATTGTGTTGCCTTCTCTTGAAACAGTAAAATTTCTGTGCTAGAAAAATTAAATTTCAGTAATTAGGCTTTCTAATTCTCTTCTTTCCAGAGCTATCTTAGATCTTTTCATTGCCTGAGTGTTATACAGTGGTCCCCCGGGTTACAAAAACCCTGGGATCCGAAAGAGCAGGGGCCGGAAAAACGGCCCCAGTTTCCGAAAAAAAACCTGGGTTACGAAAGGAAAGCGGCGCGAAATTCAAATCGCGCCAAGTGCTTTCCTATACCTACAGTGGTCCCCTGGGTTACGAATGTTTTCGGGTTACGAAAGGGCTTCTGGAATGGATTACTTTCGTAACCTGGGGGACCACTGTAATTGGAGACAAAATAACACTTTTATTTTAATTTAATTTTAAAAAAATAAAAAAATAATAAGTTTTTTTCTTTACTTTTTCCTACTTTCTAATAGCAATAGCAAGTACATTTCTATACTGCTTACCAGTGTACTAAACCATTTACAAAGTGTAAGCTCATTGCACCCAACAAACTGGGTACTCATTTTAACAGCCTATGGAAGGATGCCAGGCTGAGTCAACCTGGAGCCCCTGGCTGGTATTGAACTCACAAACTAGGTAGTGGCTGCAGTATAGACACATTTTATTCATTCCAGAATGATCCTTAGCCATCCTTTGGGGGGGGGGGAGTTTGAAAAATGTCCCAATTTCTCTCTCCTCCTCCCACTTCCCCCCTTTGTCCTCAGCTTACTTCATTTGCACAAACTGAAGTCAAAGTGCAAAACTACTTTGCACTCAGTTAACTCAATGGGGGTGGGGGAACAGAAGGAGACTGAATCCTGTCCTTCATTATAGATTCAGGCAAAAGCAAACTGCTGTTCTTTCTAATTATAATCTTTGATGGAGGATGTTCCATCTCCTGGTTTTCATCCATGAAATGTTGAAAAGTAATTTTATTTTAACGTATTATGTGCAGGACAGCTCAGAATCAGGATTGACTTGAGAGTGCTTTTTTTCCCCTCTTTTCATGCCACTTGCTTGCATATATTCACACAATTCCTCCTCCCTGTTAACACACATTTAAGAGGCTTCACATGTATGCTGCTTCCTTCTTCACAAAAAAATTGGGAAAGAATAGCCATAATGCTTTTAGCAGGGGTGTATCTTGAAGGAACAATGAAAATGAGCACCTTCTGCCTATTCAGACCAAAGTGGAAAGTTCAAAAGCTGCTGAAGTCATGTTACTAAAATAAGATTTTTATGAGGAAGTTTCCAAGGAAATGATTACAAAGGAACACCACTGGACTGTGTAGAAATGTTGAAGCAAAATCTATGCGAATACATACCACTTTCTGTATGTGGGTGGAGTTCAGGCTGCCTTTACAATGGCGTTTATACTGTGAAGTTGAAGGTGAAACATCAGGAATAAATTCTTCTAGAACATGGCCACATAGCCCAAAAAACCACAGCATTTATACTGTTTACAGCTCCTATAAAGCATTTATCTGCTCCTGGGCTGCAGGATGAAGTTTTATTTTTGCATGATTTTGCAGGAGAAACCATGTATTTGAAATGACAGATGTAGGAGCTCACCTACTGGATAACAGACAGAGTACTGGGTTGTGTGGGAAACTTCCAGAAGTTAGTGGGCTGCGCTGGCCTCCTAGAAAACCTTGGATAATTTCCTTCCCTGTCAACCCCTTCCTAAAACATATATACCCCTCAGTGCCCTCTATTTCCCTAATGTATGTGGGGGAGATTTCATTATATTGAGGAGGTGGGATTCTGGATTGTTTTGGGCCAAGATTCCATGTCACCTCCTGTTGGAAAGAGATCCCTCCTAAAATGGATTTGGAGAATCTGACAAAATTGCCCCCAAAGATCATACAACTAGATGAGACATTTGGGTTCGGAAAATATTTGAATCCTGGGAGCCCCAAAGTGACCAGGGGACACAAGCAGCCCAGACGTTTCCCTATCTATTGCAGCATTGAAACTGATATGTCTCCCTGTCCCCACCATCACCAGAGAGTAAAACTGTCACATCAGCCCCTGAGCTGGACTATTGTCTATGGACCCCTATGGTTCCTAATAGGAACGCTATAAACTTATTCATGTCTTCTGACAGTGGATCCAGCCAAATGCCAATAACATTCCTTTCAAGCTGCTCTGGTTTGTGATAAATTGTAAGAAACTAACACTCATTAACAATACCAAAGGAAGAAAATGGAAGAGACAAAACCCTGCAGGCAAAGAGGACAGTTAAGCTGACATGGAAAACTGCTTCCCCGGCTTCAACAGGCAGCCAACTAGAATGTATGCATGTGTGTTGTGTGCCTTCAAGTTGTTTCTGACTTATGGTTTATCATGGGGTTTTCTTGGCAAGATTTGTTCATAGGAGATTTGCCATTGCCTTGGCTGCTGCTGAGAACATGTGACTTGCCCAGGGCCACCCAGCGGGCTTCATGGCTGAGCAGGAATTGAACCCTGGACTCCAGAGTCATAGTCCAATGTTCAAACCACTATGACATGGTGGGTGCCAAACTAGAACATTTAGAGAGTGCCAGACATACTAATTGTAGGGGGTTGGAAGCAAGAGTATCAGAAGAACTGAAACCCAGCCACCATCCAGATATATGGCTTGGCAGCAGACCAAGCCAGGGACTTAGATTTACTGGCCCACCATTGGAAGCTTATCCACTTAGCTGTCCCAGATTGGCTGCTGGGATGGGGAGCTGGTTTGCTGCACAGCTACACTGCCACTAGAAATGGGACATTGCTGGACACAAATCGATAAGCCAGATCCTTGCTGATTTCACTGTGCCATGCAGGGTGCAAAGCCAGACCTCCAGTAAGTGGGGATGTGTACTCCCTGGCTTTATAGCACTTAGCACTTTATGTTTCAACACCGTTTCATAGTTACCTAAGTACTCTTACAATATGTAAGCCAATTGCCCCCAACAAGCTCTGTCCTCATTTTAGTAACTTACAAAAGGATGGAAGATTCAAGTCAACCTGGAGCCATGGGATCAAACTCACAATGTTGTGGCTGCAGTACTGGCATGTAAAAAAATCTTTGTCATAACAATGTAAGTACAAAAACAGAGCTCTAAAAGGGGGGAATTCCCTACCTCCACAGCATACCTATTGGTGATGCAATATGACCTTCCCAGATGCTAAGGGAAGTGTAGTTTCATCCCTTTCAAAGATGAAAATAGATATTTTCAGCTCAGAGGTCACTGCTTGATCTGTCATGGCCAGCCAAGAGATGGAGTCAGAGGATGAGGAGGAGGACATGGCTCCTCAGGAGCAAGAGGAGTTGGAGGCTAGACCAGGTCCCAGTTCTGCCATGCCAGACCCCAGTCCTGACATTTCAGCCAGGAGTGGGAGCCCAGCCAGGCTCTAGCACTGTGGAGCTCCCTCCAGAGGCTAAACAGCTGAGTGAGGTTTCAAAGGAAGAATCCAAGTGCTTGTGTGCATCGGTCCCTCAGGCTTGCATAAAAGCAAGCTGGTAATAAAGCACAGCTGCCAACAGGGAGGGTGTCTCCTACTTCAGCACCTGTGGGACACCATCCCTTTGCCAAAACTTATTGAAAGTCTCTTGGTGTGACTTTGTGCTGGCTTTGTGTCTCTGGAACTCTGGTTTGCCTTGATCTTGGAACGACTTGGATTTCTGCTGCTTTCTCCTTGCCCTGACCTCGGACCAGACTGACTTCTGTAACCTCTCCAACCCTGACCTCGACTCTGGTTTTTGGACTATTCCTAGGATCAACATTTAGGTTTGTGGAACTGCCTTATCAGCTTTGGTTGGTGTGTGCTGGCTGCAGTCTGGGACATGATCCTAATCCAAACCATATTAGACATTTTAGAAGGATATTCTCTGATTGCAATTTGCTACTTTCATTTAGGGGGCAGAAGGGTCTAACATTTTAACCATGATTTGAAGACATATTCTTTTTCAGGTAGTGAATGTGCCTAACAGAAACCATGGTTATATGTCTTCTACTCTTGTCCTATTCCTTGTGTGACCAGGACTTGAAATCACAAGGACAGCCTACATGTATTAATCAAACTTTAAGTTAACTGAATGGACTTCTTAATTATCCATATTATATAAGATCACAATATAATATCAAGTAAACAAATTATCCTCTTATCCTACATTGAGGAGATGGGATGTAACTTTACTTTCATGGAAATACACAGCAACATTCATTCATTATTTGTGATAAAATAATAATTAATGTATTTAATGGTATGTGGTTCAACAGAAATGAATAGGATCCAGTTGAGGATTATTATGATTTATGCATGTGAAAGACCATTTTGTATGACCTATACTAGCTAGAGCAGAGATTCTCCCCTCAGGACTAAAGACTAGACTGACACATGAGAGGTCTGGTCAATATGTGTCACATTTTGATGGAAGAGGACTTTGGCCTAAGGTTACAAAACTGAAGTCATTTCCAAAGTTCATTATAAAGGTTCCATAAATGAATGAATAAATATTTGAGTATGGTTCACAGAATGTGATTTTGGGAACATTTTAAGGAGCAGAACCCAGTGGAGGTAATTATGATTTAAATGACAGAAAATTGTGCTATGATCAATGTTAAAGGATATCATTATAATTAGGGAATTAGCTATGAAACGTAAATTCACCTCCTGAAATCAAGAGTGACTTTACAAGCCGGAGTGGAGACATGCACCTTGCCCCTACCCATATATTATCACTTCCCGTTACTGCATACTTTCTTATAAAACTAGGTAATTGAAATGTTATACATATCCTTTCTCCAATGACTAAAGGATTAAATTAGATTAGAGAACTTCACATTAACTTCTTAGCCATATTAACTGGAATGTATTGCTGTAGCACACTGTCATAGCACTCTGTCACTGAAAGGTACAGAAAACCTGTTTTCTCCCCAAGTGGCATCAGGAATTAGGCCAAAGGAGTTTATCATATGACGGAATTTGGGAGTATATTGCAATGGCAATCCGAATGCAATCATGGGGTTTCATGTTATTGCGAATGAGTGTATCTCACACAATTTCAGGCAATGGGAAGTCATTCCAAACGCAATCATGGGGTTTCACGTAATTACGTATTAGAGTATCTCATGCAATTTCAGGCAATGGGAATCATTTTTGGGAAATGGGAAGTCATTCTGAACGCATTCCAAATGCAATCAGATTTCACGTAAATTCGCTAAACTAGCGAATTCACATAATTGAGAATTGGCTTCATTCGCAATTGAGATAAATTCCTCCCATGTGATAAACTCCAAAGCAATCCACCATAGCAACACTGTTATCTCTTCGAGCATGTTGTTTTGTAAGGGGGAACAATTTGATTTTTAAGTCTCTCAAGTGAGAATTCTATGCCAGTACTTTAGGTTCTCTTGTTCCATAACAACAGTGTAAATGCCACAGGTTAATAATCTGATAATAGAAATTGCACGTGATGAAAACTAGGAAAACCCAATTTAATGAAATGCACAGAACTCTTATGATACAATCTACTGCATAAAATAACAGACTCCTTCTACTTTGCCCTACTTGAATACTCAAAAGGACTAGACTTCCAAAAACAATGAGTTTTCCCAATACTGTAACTTGAAATTTGCTTCATGAGAAATCAACCAGCCTTCCATTCAAATTCATTTCAAAACACAGAATGGTCTTTAATAACCCTAGTTAAAAAGACGAATGACGAACAAATGTCTTCAGGGGCCCTTTCAAACTATGCCATAATAGCACTATGACTCTGTTTTCATTGCCACAGCCAAATCCTGTGGAAGCCTGAATTCATGATTTGGTGAGGGACTAGAGCTCTCTGGCTAAAAATTCTAAATATCTTTCCCTTCACTCCATGTCTCAGGATTCCATAGAGTGGAACCGTGGCCATTAATGTTGAATCATAGCCCTAAAACTGTATAGTGTGAAAGAGTCCTGGATCAGAATTACCACTAACAAGTTTTTGTTTGTTTTTTAACACCTTGGGGTGTTCCTTCCCAAAAGAAACAGCAGGTTGCTTTTCCCACCTTAGAATGTGTGAGGGAAATGATTTAAAAGAGTGGAAATCTCTCACATTAAGACCATTACAGAAGAATGTTGCCTATCACTTAAGGCTATGATTCAGTACCAATTTACATAGAAGCAAACCCCATTGAATCCAGTGGGGCTTATTTCTGCATAAATATATAACTAAAAGGAAAAGGAGGCTACGAATTCTAGATCTCTCTCTCATACACACACACACACCACAGAGGTTCTGGCAATATAAGCCTCACATTTCTATTGTTCCAAATATATACATACATATTATATATATATATATATATATATATATATCTGCTGAGCTATTAATCTGAGATTGGTATTACAGTTGTGAAGGCCCAGAAGATAACCATAATTATTCACGGGAAAAACTGGAAGGAAGGAAAGTACGGCATATTTTCTTTTAGAATTTTGAACTTTTTTCAATCCCCCCCCCCCAAAAAAAATAACCCTTTTCAAAAGAAAAGGAGGGAAATCAGATTTTCACTGGCATCCAAATTTCTGTAATTTATACATCTTTGATTTGCATCCACAAACTATGGGATGACATCTACAACTGTGCCAGTTTTCTAACCAATGTTGTTAAAAATTGCCACAGATAAAACAAGATTAAAAAATGACAAGAAAATTCCATATTTATACTTTGTCTGGTTGGCATTTCAGATAGTTCTGATAAATCTGGGTGAAAATAACTGTTGTAACCTATTCAGAATTGACATAAAAGGCACGGTTTTGGTGAACATATGAGAAGCAGTTCCAAGATCATTGTGTGTTGTTGTTATTACCATTGTGTGCATTCAAGTCATTTCCAACTTACGGCAACCCTAAGGCTCCATCATGGGTTTTCTTGGCAATATTTGTTCAGAGGAGGTTTGCCATTGCCTTCCCCTGAGGTTGAGATTGTGTGCCTTGCCCAAGATCAACCAATGGGTTTTATGGCCAAAGGTTTTCATGTCCAGGTAAAAACTTAATGGCAGAATTACCTCAGGTTCATTTGGAAATATTTTATTTTATTACTTATATACCACCTTTTCCCCAAAATAAAACTCAGGGCAGCTGCTGACAGTAAATTGTTTGTGGAAGCATTCTCAACAGCAGAGGGCTGCTACTTGGATTAGGACCCATATAGAGGAGGATGGAAAGATGTTAACTATCAGTGGCCTGTGGTCTTCACAGAGTAAGTGCCAAACCCATAATAATATGATGGGTGTTTTCTTACTCTGGCAATGTGCCACTCTGGTTTCAATCACTGTGCCCCCTTCCCATGCATGACACACAGTCACATTTAGCCTATATAGCTGGCATGAAAGATTAGAGGATGGGTGGAATTTCAGAGCCGATTCTGAGAAAAAATGGAAGATTTTTAGATAAGAGATTTGGAGGAGCCATAGAAAAAACGAATAAATAAAAAGCACCAGTGAGAGAAAATGGTAGAGACAGAATCAGTACTCTGAACACAACAGTCATGCCAGCAGCGATTTTTAGACCAAAGTCTGACAAGCTGAGACCTCTAGATGCATTCAAGCCCAGGGCTATGTAGCAACCAGCAGATTTCAGACCAGAAACCCTAAGGATTCGTTTGGACTACATAAGTGATACTGAATTTCAACTCCTTCTTGTCTTCCCTTTCATTCTTTTTTTTAATTGTTGCATTGTATAGATTCTGAATTGCTCAGAATTCTTCCTCCCTCCATTCTTTTTTCTTTTTCTTTTTTTAAAAAAGTATTTTATTGGATTAAAAACTAAACTTTATACATTGAGAGCAAAAGATACAATAATGTAAGAAATATACAGATAAAAATATGTACAGATAACAATATTAAATACTATAAGACACAGTATTCCTACTTCTAACCTAGACATAAGTCTTTGTATTTTATTAAACTATAAGTTTTCTCCTCTGTATTTTTTATTCATCTCAATACCTTTTGAATTTAATAACATATCTTAGATTTTTTTCCTAACAAATAAATTCAGGTCAGCAGTTTTCTTTCTACTTTTGATGATATTTTTATTCTTTTCCCAAAGTTTTGTAGTGATGTTTTATTTTGGGTAGATTATTTTTTTAAAAAATAAAAACTATACACAAGTGGACTAATTATGTTTAAAATGTTTAAGAGAAAACAAGCCCATTAAATACACTAGAGCATACTTCTGTGGAGATTAGCTCGAGCAGAAACAGTATTATGAACATTTCCTTGATATGTACATTTTTTTAAAAAAAATCAATTTACTCCAAATTTATTTTTTTTTAATTCTGTATCTACAGTTTGTAAACCAAGAAGCTTGGACACAACAGCAATGGAATGGTTACAATATTTTGATTGTACATTATTCCAGTAAAATAATGGCCCTCCGTTGATACTGGGCTGTTTCCCAGAAACCACTGCAGGGGCATGAACACACAACTGGTATACAGTGTACATAGACTCCATCTTTGTTCAGTGTCACATATGAATAACTGCATGTGCACACAGATGGTACATGTATTGGATATCATATGTGGATATCCTTATTTCACCAGCTTCTTTTTACTTTTCACACACTCTCTTAACTAATTCATTACAAGCCAAAAGAGGCTGACTATCAAATACACAGGATTTGTTTGTATTAAAGGCGATATGGGCTTCCATAAACTTCACTAAATTAGAAAAAGAAAAAAAAAAAAGCTCAGGTTTCTTATGATGAACCACTGAGCCAATTCGCATGTCCACCTCTCTTACAAAATTGCTGCTGTAAAGTTATCATTCTTTCTTTTTTGAAAAAGCTTTATTGGTTAATAACATATAAAACCATACACATACATATGTCTACAAAAACAAACACTACAAACAATATCTTCTAACATAAAAGCAACAGACTTCCAAATATCTAATCTGTCATGTAATTTTTCATTCCGGCTACTAATCGATCTGTCTAGCTTTGTGTAAAGGTAGATTTCTATATTTAATTGAAATTTATATCTTTAACTTAATGTTTTACCACCTCTCTATATTGTTTCAAATCAAAATCTAAACCCGCACCATTGAATCATCCTTACCACATTTCTTATATTTTATAATTTGTATTATCTTAGATTACTTTTCTATATTACTCCGCTGTATTAATTTATCATGTACTGTATTCATCACTGTCTACCATTCTTCATTGAACTTGTCAGCTGATTTATTTCTCAACAAACTTGTCAATTTATCCATTTCCATATAATATTTTTCCGTACCATTCTGATAATGGAGGTATCCTGTCATTTTTCCACATGAAAGCATATACTGTTCTGGCCGCTACTAGGAGGCAGAACATTTTTTTACCACATACGTTTTCTAATTCTTTATCTATTATTCCCAAAAGGAATATTTTAGGATCTTTCTTAAAGTTTTTTTGTAGAATCAAAAAAGCTCTAAGGTTATCTTTCAATTGTACAAGTAGAGCAGAAACGCTGCAGTATGTCTGTCTGATCTTCAAAGAATTACTTTTTGGAGAACACCCTCCAGAATCCCACAACCAGGATGGAGGATACTGAAGGCTACGGTCCAAATGTAAGTTTTCCAAATGGGCATACTGATTATTTCCGAAACTCCATTAATAATGTATGTCATGTATCCCAAATTACCTGTGCGTTTTACTCCTGATTCACCCAATAACATTTTGTGCGACCCTTGCAGCCCAAGACCAGATCTTTTAAAAATCACTTATTTGGATTATATCTCCCAGAATCTCTCAACCAGCATGGCCCTCTTGTCATCCTACCAGCAGTTCTCCTGTTCTAGGTTCCAGGGACCCAGTCCCACTAAGAAACTCATTGCATTTCCTCCTTTTCCTTTCCTCATCTCAGCTGACCCTCAACATGGTGTGACTACTGAGTATGTGCTACCTTCATTGCACTGTTAGGTGAGGATATTATCCTGCTAGTTTTGTGCGTTTGTGTGTGTGTACTTTTCTGAACCTTGAGGGTTTCTCGGGGCTGTTGCTAATTTCTTCTTGTTTCTCAGTAGCCCTATTTTGGCTACACACTGCACAATTATTGCTGATTGATCCAACTTTAACTGCCACGGCCCCACTGTATGGAAGGCTGAGATTTGTAGTTTGGGGAGAGACTTAGAATTCTCTTCTAGATAGCTCTAGTACTGTAATTTAGGGAAGTAAAGTAGAAATAATATCCCACCTCTCCCAAAAGGATCTTTGAGTCTCTCACCAAACTACAAATCCCACAATTCTACAGGAGTCACAGCAGTTAAAGTGGGACCAAATTGCTCTAATTTTTCTCAGTGCTTGCTGCTTGAGTTCACTATTGTGGCATCTTATGATAGTTAATATGAACTATCATGGGGGGCTGTAGATGGCTGTTTAGACAAGTTTGTCACTTCGCATTGGTCATACAACATGGCAAAGACTGGCAAGTCATTTTTTCAGCTGTTGTATTAGAACCCAATCTAAGTAGTTTGTATATTGTGACAAAAAGATTATTATTTTTTTACCAGGTGAGGATTGGGTGTACATTTCTAGAACACCTAGTTCCAGTCTTCCGCATCACGCTAAACATAGATTCACAAAAGGTTCACCACAACCAATTAATTCTGCTGCCTTCTGACTTCTGTTCACCCTCCTATACACTTCATGTGTTTGCCGTTCTGTGTCTTTTGTTCCAGTGTGCAGGCTGTGAGCTGTAGCCACATGGAATAGTGCTTGTATTCTGTTGCCAAGCAACTACCCAAGAGCCCAAATCTTTAAGTCAATTTCTTGCTTTGGCATACCTGCCCACATCTTTACCTCATTTGACTAGATCAAAATTTATTTGGCATGGACAGAACATTGATGCTGTTGTGTGTGTGTGTCTTTTTTTTAAAGCCACTTATATCTAATACTTTAATGAACCAGAATGGGCAAAGCTTTGATTTCACAAAGGGTATCTCACAGGGGAAAAGAACAAATCGATTATTCTTGGATGTAGCAGGAGCTGAAAGCAAGCTGACATACTAGTCTATTCTCATTGCAAAGCAAATGCATCCAAGGCACACACAAACAGCCCCACATTTCCAAAAGTGCCAGTGTTGTGTGGTTACTGCATATCTACCTAATGAAGAAAAACATGTTTCCATAAGACTCTTTTTCTTTCATAATATGTTTATTCTTTCTATAGATGATTCAGGTAGAGGAGAGGTTCACTGAAACTACCAGTCTGCAAAAGGAACTTAAAAAAATAGTTAGTTGTTTCCATATAGTTTCCTTTATTGTTTATGTTGTTGTTGTTGTTGTTGTTGTTATTTGGCACTCAAAGTGGCTTACAATGATTAGGAAAAAATATTAAAAATTCACAAAATACAAAAGTTAAAATACAATGAAACAATCAGAAAAAATTAAAACCAGGTTAAAACATATGTAATTAAAACATGCACACACACACACAACAGCACAATAATAAGCATATTCTGCCCTGTATTCTGAGAGCCAGCTTGATGTAGTGGTTTGAGTATTGGACTGTGACTCTGAAAACCAGGGTTTTAACCCCTGTTTGACTATAAAACCCACTTGGGCAAGTCACATGCTCAGGGGATGGCAATGGCAAACCTCATCTGGATAAATCTTGCCAAGAAACTCCCCTGATAGGTTCACCTTGGGGGTCACCATAAGTGAGAAACAATTTGAAACTATTTGACCAATTTGAAACAATAAAAGATAGTTGAAGGTAAAGGTTTGATGTGATTGTCTAGTCATGTCCAGCTGTAGCAGGTGGTGCTTATCTCCTTTGCTAAGCCAAGGGACCTAGAGTTGTCAGATGACTCTGTGGTCATGTAGCCAGCATGACTAAATGCCAAGGCACACAGAATGCTGTTACCTTCCCACCAAAGGGGTACCTATTTATCTGCTTGCACTTTTACATGCTTTCAAACTGCTAGGTTGGCAGAAGGTGTGACTAGTGATGGGAGCTCACTCCGTCATGCTGTGCTTGAGTTTAGAACTGCCCATCTGCCAACCTTGTGCTTAGTCTCTTAACCATTAAGCCACCATATCTCTTAAAATATAGTTTGCAGAGACTAAAAACATAGCAAAACAATTATTATTATTATTATTATTATTAACCCACTTCTCTGTATAACACTCAGAGCGGGGTACAACAAATTAAAAACAAAGCACAATTTAAAACGGATCTTATTACCCAATACCCAACCTCCCTCTCTGAGAGTTTAAAAACCAGTTTACATAGTTTAAAACAATTTTAACAATGCACATGTATAGATTTGCATAAAATCAGTAAGAGCCTGTAAAGACTAGCATTATATGCTTGCATGGGGGCGACGTGGGGATGTGGCATGCGCAAGCTGGCTGCCCCCATGCTGGCATCACACCGTGCACCCAACCACGCAGCAAGGACATGAGGCTGCTCTGTTGGCTCAGTGTTTAAACGTGCTGCACCAAAGGAGCACAGAAAAGCTGCTGCTGTCATGGTTAGAGTGCCCTTTCCATACCATGAAAAGGAGCCACTTTGCAGCTTCTTTTTGCACCATGGAAAGGCCAGATTGGGGTGCAGTTGTCACAGCACTGATCTGGCAAGGAAAGGGACATCACAGAGCTGCTCCTTAGGGGTGGTCTGTTGACCCCCTTAGTTCCCAAAGGTTTTAGTAAAGGGTCATGTTTTCATTTGGTGCTGGAATGAAACCAGGCTTGATGCTGATTGAATTTCTAAGGGGATGGTAATCCACAACAAAGCTGCCACAGCAGAGAAGGCCCTCTCCCACATCCTTCCTTAATGCATTGCGCTGTCTGGTGGAGTACAGAGGACGGTTCTTCAAGAAGACCACAAACCACAGGCACAACTTTCAATATCAAGATGCAAACAATTTAGGACTTTGACTGTCATCACCAGCGCCCTTAATCTAGAACCAGTGCAACTGCTTTAATATCAGCATACACTTGATTCATTAATACTTCTGTATTACTGTTACAGTACAGTAAACCCACTAAAGAAATGGGAACCATGTCCTGCAAAACCCTTTAAATACAATAGTATCTATTTTTGCTCAGAGAAGGAAGGAAGGAAGGAAGGAAGGAGTCCAAAGGTATAGTTTTAAGCTTTGGGAAAGATATGTCACTGCCTACTGCCAACCTGTGCATACTTATCTCAAATTATATCCCACTAAATTCCATCTGAGCAAAGATGTGTAGGAGGGCACTGCATAGCCTACTGGATAAGAAACAACGTAAGCCTAGCTAGCAAGTCACCCCCTTGCATGGAGAATGCTAAATTATAGGATGCCAGTCAGCATTCTATGTACAGAACTATGGCAAGTAACAAAATAGTACCCTGTGGAATAGCAAACCAATAAAATAAAAATAGCCTAAGCCTACCAAGTCACTTCAAAAGTGGAAACAATGCACTGTGCTAGTTCCTTTCATTTGGTAACCATTTTTCTCCTGTACCATGTTCCCTGTCACCTTTTTTTTTTTTTTTTTTTAATCTTATAGTCATAGTGCTAAAATACTATACCACGTTAGCATTATACACTATAACTGTTAAAGAAAGAGAGAGGAGAAAAGGCCAGTATAGTAATCAAAAGTATAATGAGAGAAGGAAGGTCTCAGGAAAACCTCCTGGCAAAGGTCGCACACCTTTTCAACACATTATTGGTGGGACCACTCAGACATGCAGAAGGAAATGAAATAGCAGAGACAGACAAGAGAATTTACCCCTGCAAATTGTATTGCAAACTTCCAGAATGTGCTGGGTTTTAAAAGTGACAGTTAATACTGGAAATGCCAAGAAACAGACAGAGACAGGAGGTATGTTATATAGGTATTTTTAACAAATATCCAGTAAGCACAGATACAATTATCACTACATCCCAAAGCTTTGAACCAGTCTGGAGGAACTCTAAGACAACCATTTTCAGGCATCTGCTTTGGCAAATACATCACTGCTGAATGGCAGAAATGTCCATTGGAATTATAGGGACAGTTTTCACATGTCTAATTATTTCTTTTCAGATTCAGCAATATCACGTTAATCATTCCATCTGGCAAAACAAATCCATGCCTAAAATAAACATGCTGATTTGGACTTATTTATGGACGATTGGTATCAACCAAAATGTTAGCTGTATGCTTTCCTGAAAGGTACTATACCTGTCATTCTGGTAACACATATTCTAATACACATAAATTATATGGTGTGTCCTGTTTCAAGCATTATATTTTTGCATGCTGCTTTTTCTTCCTACAAAACTGAATGAACAGGTTTTTCTTTTTAATGAAAACATCTTTCACTAAAATAATCTAGACTGTGGTGCCTATTGGAAATGACTACAATATTTTTGGTGCTCTGCGTGCCCTAATCTCATGTTAGCAACTGCTCTGAGAGACAGGGTTCCAAGATCTTAGCACCTGGCCCTTCTTTTGCAGTTCTCAGGGCAAAGGGGAAGATCGTTGGGGTGAAACCACTGACTTGAAATAATTGTCTGTGTCTGTATCTGTCTTGTCTGTCTGTCTGTCTGTCTGTGTTTCTCATTTGTTAGACTTGGTGTGTTGTTGTTTGTTGTTTTTCTTTTGAATGGCATTCTGTGTGCAGCTGTGGTTGATGCTTAATATATCATGTGTAATAACATCGCCAGAGAGCTGCCTTCTGTTATATCGCTCTTGTAACATCACCAATACCTGCCCTCTTGTTACCTTGGAAGGGGTCATTCCTTGGTACAGGCTTTAGGATGGTCCTGACCTGGCAACATTACTGAGAACTGAGTTTGTGAGTTGTCCAGATACATCTAGTAAATTCACGGCTGGGTGGGGATTCAAACACGGGTCCCCAAGCCTAAATCTAGTAAACTGGCTATTACATTGTTGTGGCTTCCGGCAAGTACCAATGCCGCATAGTCAAAATGCAGCCCGCCCCAGAATTATAGAATGGCTTCATATGAAAATGCTTTGCAGAAAGTTCCATTCCATATGCAACATATTAATTTTTAACACATCTGTCAGACATGGAGCCTAAAGTAAAGTTTTATGACACTGCTACAAGCGCTATACAGCATGCTGGCAAATGGGTCCACTGAATCATCCTAAGTAAAGCAAGTTGCACTACTAGCAATCTTTTGGCACCGCTATAATATTATCTTGGGGGCAAAAGGGAAAAAATGAGAACCTGTTTGTCACACAAAAATGGAAACTGTGTTATGGCATCCTAAAAAAAGAATTCTTGAAACTTGATTTTACAGAGAGAATAGAACTTCTGCATCTCCTGCTTCCAATCATATAGTCCATTTGATTTCTATATTGGCCATCCAGTAATATCCATGTATATTATCATCTGTTCACTTGCCTGAAAAATGTGTTTGCCATGAACAAAGTGTTGCTTTCACAAAGTTTGATGAGTCACTCTCCTGTTTCATTTCTTGTCCCTAGACCAAATTGTCCTACAAAATTTGGCTCTCCTCAGTTTCTTTCTTTTGAAATCTAGTCACTTATGATTATCTGGCTTGTTATAGTTATGTGATGAGTTTATTCCTGGAATTCTATATTGAATGTATCCATTTCTTTTTTGTCTGCCTCTATAGTTGGAGCGTTAATTTGGATTATGGTTGCATTGGTAGGTTTTCTATTGTCATTAGGTCAGACTTTGCCTTTTTGCTCTTCACTGATTATACATCACTCCTCACTATTAAAGCCACCCTGTTTCTTCTTAGATTATTATTTCCAGAGCACACCACTTTGTAATTGATCGGTTGAAAATGTCCCATTTCCATCCACTGAAGTTCACTCACAACAACAAATATGTTTACAATTATATCATGGTTTACAATTTCTAGTTTCCACTGACAAATCCTCTCAAATTCACTGTTGCTGTTACAGGTGTTGTGTTATTTTGGAATTTTCTTTCATATCCGACTATATCAGCAGCTGAATGTTCTTCAGCTTTAGTCAAATTGCATCAGTAGACAATACAATCTACTGGTCCTTTGCTGCTCCCCAGTAGCTAGCTGAGTTTCTTCTGATTTGGAGGTCCCAGAGCCAGTGTGGCATAGTGATTTGAGTATTGGAGTATGACTCTGTAGACCAGAGTTTGATTCCCTCTCACAGAGAAGGGTAAATATCTCACAAAACTATAAATCCCAGAATCCAATAGAACTAAGCCATGGCAGTTAAAGTGGTGTTAAACTACAGTGCAGATTAGACCTTGATCTAATGTCTCCACCCTGAGCAACACTGCCTTGGATGACCCTACTCTCTCTGGCTTTTCTTCGCTAACGAAGATTCAGGAAGGACTTATCCCACGCTTACTACAAGCGCGTTGATGACTAAAAAGGCAGATCCAAGATAAGCAAGTCCGGTTACAGAAAGCACAGCAGAAAGTCTCCTTGGGTGATGTTTCCAAGTTGTGGTTCTTTCTGCGTTGTCGTTTCTCTTCGAGACTCGTTCGGCGTGAGTTCTCAAAAGAGGCTGCATCATTGTGGATAGTGCGTCTCCATGCCTCCCGATGTGAGGCCAGGGCAGACCATTGTTGGTGATCAATTTGGCCAAGCTTGAGATGTTGTTTCAGGGAGTCCTTGTATCTCTTCTTTGGGGCGCCCCTCTTTTGCTGACCCGTGGCGAGTTCACCGTAGAGTACTATTTTGGGGAGGCGGTGGTCCTCCATCCTGGAAACATGCCCTGCCCAGCGCAGCTGCGTTTTCAGTAGCATGGCCTCAATGTTGGTGATCCCTGCTTGCTCCAGGACAACAACATTCGTCACATAGTCAGTCCAGTGTATGTTTAGGATTGTGCATAGACAGCGCTGATGAAAGCATTCAAGGAGTCGTAGATGTTGGTGATAGGTGACCCATGATTCAGACCCATAGAGGAGAATGGACAGTACAATGGCTCTGTACACACTGATTTTGGTGCTTCGCCTCAGGTGTTTGTTACTCCAGACTCTTTTGTGAAGCCTTCCGAATGCACTATATGCCTTTGCTAATCTGTGATCGATCTCTTTATCAATCTTGGCATCTGAGGAGATGATACTTCCCAGGTAGGTGAACTCCTGTACGGACTTAAGTACAGATTTGCCAATGGTAACATGGGGGTGATAGTGCTCTTCCTGTGGTGCAGGCTGGTAGAGGACTTCTGTTTTCTTCAGGCTGACTTCCAGCCCAAATAGCTCTGCAGCCGTTGCAAAGGAGGATGTTAGGTGCTGCAGAGCTGCTTCTGTATGGGCAACAAGGGCAGCATCGTCAGCGAAAAGCAGCTCACGTACTAGATAGTTTAGGGTCTTTGTGCGAGCCTTCAGACGGCTTAAGTTAAACAAGCTACCATCAGTACAGTAGCGTATATAGATGCTGTCTTTTTCTTCGAGATCTGCTGTAGCCCTTTGGAGCATCATGCTGAAGAAGATTGTAAATAGAGTTGGAGCAAGAACACAGCCTTGTTTCACACCATTAGTTATTAGAAAGGGCTCTGAGAGAGCATCGTCATATCTGACTTGTCCTTGCTGGCCCTCATGTAGCAAGATGATCATTTTGAGGAATTTGGGGGGACATCCTAGTCGTTCCAGGATCTGCCACAGTCCTTTTCTACTCACAGTGTCAAAGGCTTTGGTAAGTTTCGATAAATGTTACATAGAGTCCTTTGTTTTGCTCTCTACATTTCTCTTGCAGTTGTCTAAGAGCAAATACCATATCTGTGGTGCTCCTATTAGCTCTGAAGCCGCACTGACTTTCAGGGAGAAGTTCTTCTGCAATGGCAGGAACTAATCTGTTCAGGAGTATCCTTGCAAGGATTTTTCCAGCAATGGAGAGCAGTGTTATACCTCGACAGTTTGAGCAATCAGATTTTGTTCCTTTTTTCTTATACAGGGGGATGATAACTGCATCTCGGAGATCTGATGGCAGTTCACCTTTTCCCCAGCAACTCACAAGGAGCTCGTGGAATTTGGCATGGAGTACATGACCTCCGTGTTTCCAAGCTTCAGGTGGGATTCCATCAATCCCGGCTGCCTTGCCGTTTTTCATCTGCTGTATGGCCTTAATGGTTTCTTCCAAAGGGGGAGCCACGTCCAGTTCATATTTCATCGGTTATTGTATCATATGTTGAATAGCTGAGCCTTGGACTTCTCGATTGGCACTGAAGAGATTTTGGAAATGTTCAGCCCATCGATTCAGGCTGGAGGCTTTGTCTGTGATTAGTGTTTGACCATCCGTACTATATAAGAAGCTTTGGACCTGGTAAGTAGGTCCAAACACTGCTTTAAGAGCTTCGTAGAATCCTCTGGAATCTCCCAGATCTGCACAAAATTGTGTCTTTTCTGCTAGATTGATCCACCACTTGTTCTGAATGTCTCTGAGTTTTTGTTGGAGTTTACTGCATGCGAGACGGAAGGCTGCTTGTCTTATATGGCAAGATGGCTGAGCGAGGTGTGCTTGATGACCAGTTCTTTTCTTTGCTAACAGCTCCTGGATCTCTTGATTGTTTTCATCAAACCAATCTTGGTTTTTCAGCCTGCAGGATACTGTTTTTGATATGTTGCCAAAGCACTGTAGGAGAAGAATCTAGAGGATGGTCTTCAAGTTTTGATTGCAGATTTGCCTGGAAGTTATCTCTCATGGCAGCTTGTTGAAGATTGTTGACTTGGAGTCTCCTCTTTAAGATGCCACCCCTCTTAGGTTTGAGCTTAAGATGAAGATTTAGTTTGCATCTTACAAGGCGATGATCTGTTTGACATTCTGCCCTGGGCATCACTCGAGTATGACGGACATCGCGAATGTCTCTCTGGCGCACCAGAACATAGTCAATGAGGTGCCAGTGTTTGGATCGGGGATGCATCCAGGTTGTCTTCAAACTATCTTTCTGCTGAAAGATAGTGTTTGTAATAGTCAGCTGCTGTTCTGCATAAAACTCTAGCAGGAGGCGTCCGTTATCATTACAGTTTCCAACTGCATGCTTGCCTAGAACACCTTTCCAGGCTTCGAAGTTCTTACCTACTCTGGCATTGAAGTCACCAAGGATAATGATTTTATCTTCTGCAGGGACCTTTTGTATGAGGTGGCGTAGGTCTGAGTAGAATTTGTTTTTCTCCACTGGGTCGGCTTGCAAAGTTGGGGCATATATACTAAAGAGCACAACATGAGGGAGGCGTAAGGAGATAATGCGATCAGAGTGACCTGTTGGCAGGGTTTCGAGTTTGGAGGCAATGGAGTTTTTAATCATAAAGCCTACTCCTGAAAGATGTTTTTCAGTTTTTGGTTTGCCAGACCAGTAGAGTGTATAGCCGGCACCGTGTTCTTTAAGGCTGCCTTCCTCATGGAGACGAACTTCACTAAGAGCAGTGATGTCTATATTAAGACGTGATAGTTCATGGGCTATTCGAGCAGAACGACGCTCAGGACGTCCACTGTCTGCAGAATCTTGCATGGTTCTGATGTTTCAGCATGCAAGCGTCAGTCTGTTTGCACCTTTGGAGGCCGGTGTGTGCCTTTCTACCTTTGTTTTTGTTTGACCGCATCAGAAGATGCCCGTTGACTGCAGCTCACCAACTGGGTGGATGGAGATGAGCTTTCTTTAGGCCACCTTTTCTAGGCCCCTCTCCATATGGAGCAAGCAGTGATCTCCTTAAAAGGCTGCTTGGTCATTCAGGATGCTGCCGAACAAGACTGTCATCTCCCGGTCAGTCTCAAGCGACCAATGTCCTGAACCGCCTGCATGCAGGGTTGGGTCTGCGGCTTCCAGTGCTTCTTTCACCTGCCGTTTTGTCCCTCGCCTATCGCTACAGGACTTTTTGTGGGGGGGATCAGATTGGATGTATCCTTCGAGCCTATGCAATGGATTTTTCTGGTGAAGCGCAGTGTGCACAGAACTGGCCTCACCCTTTAAACCAGAGGTTCGTCTGCTGGGCCAAGCAAGCAAGGACAGTGGCAGCGAAATCCTCAGGTCGTAGGTTTGATTAGAGTTTCCTTCTCTTAGATGGTTTACCTTCCAGGGTTAGACGAGCACCATCTGCCCGGGTTTGGGATTGGAGTTTTCCTTCTCCTAGGATGGTTGCCATAAGGCTAAAGAGCCCATCCTGCCCTTTGACGCTCTTAGTCTGACCCTTCGGTTGTGACCTGTCTGGCATGGGAGGCCCTACCAGTGGCTATTTGTGCCACCACCAGCATAGCACACAGCTTCATTAGGGTACACAAACCTCTCCCCCACGACAAGGGGGCGTCAATGGAGGTAGGATGACCCTAGTAGGAGTTTAGATTCTTGACAACGCCTAGTCTTCTGACAAATTCATTCTACAGCCTTATGTTACTTTATATACTATTTATATGTTACTTTGGGTCTTTTAATTATTAACAGAGGGGCATCTTTTAAAATAAAACTCAATCAATACATATAAATGAATACAAGTGGGACCTGCAACATGTTGCAGTGTGGAGTATTTCTATTGAGAGTTCCAGTCAGCTAACTATGGGGCTATACAAATGGACAGCATGCTGCTGCCCTTTTTGCCCTGGATTGGTGCTGTGGCAATTGCATGCTGCGACCTCCAGAGGACACAAAAGAAAGTGTGAAAGGCAGCTTCTTTTCAGCATCCAGGAAGGGCATCATAGGCACGCCGATGCACCATGATTACACCCCTTCTGTGCTGCACCATTTTGATGCTGCACCATAGTGACGTCATCATGGCACATGCCATGTAAACGGATGTATGCCAAAATGGCACCATAGGGGTGGGGTGACAGCATCAAGCGTGCAGATGCTATGCTGTCACTCTGCCCACAGGCCAGCACAAAGTGCCAGTCTTTATCCCCCTGAGCCTTTTTCTTGAACACTCCAGTCTATTTCCATCAATTCCCTTTTTTCTACTCTCAATCTCCAATTATCCATCAAAATTCAGTATGAATTGATCATATAAAGTCCTTGCTGGGTTGTTCTGGGGCTCCCTCTGACTTAGAGATTCTCAAGATACTGGTTTTATACTTCTATTAGCCTTGTTTCCCTCAAGCCTACTAGCCTACCCTTTCAGAATGATACTGATTAGTATGCTGGGTTGGAGTGTATAGCTGATAGGAACTATTGGTCCTTAGTTCTCATCAGCCTCAAACAACATGGCCAGCAAGGGTGATGGAAACAGAAGTCCAAACATTTATTTATTTATTTATTTATTTATTTGGAGTATTTATACCCCACTCTTCAGCCAGAAAAGCTCTCAAAGAGTCTTAACTTTTTTTTTTAATTAGACAATTCCCGGCTCCCAAGCTTAGACTCTAAAAAGACATGACAAAAAGGAGAAGGGAACTGTGGTGGAGAAGACAGGTTCCCCACACATTATATAGGATTCATGTCCCCACAGATCCCTATCCTATATATTTTTGCATCATTCTCATACATTGAATCATAGAATCATAGAATTGAAAAAGACCTGAAAGGTCATCAATTCAATACCCTGCCAACACACAATCAAAGCACCCTGACAGATGGCCATCCAGCCTCTGTTTAAAGACCTCCAAAGAAGAAGAAACTATCCAACTTTTTGAAATGGTTTAGAAATGATGTCTTGGAATCATTGTGAGCAAAATATTTCATCCTGTATTCCACTGTCTGTATGACTACATGGCCTAGATATTGACCGAGGAAGAGAAAGTCAAAATCAGCTGCTGTCCATTTTTTAAACCTGTACATAAAAGGATGAGGTCAGTAGAGAAGGTTAAACAGAGAATAATTAGTGGCATAACTGGCACTAATTGGTATCGCTATTGGCAGCTTCAGAGTAAAAACCTACAGCAGAGTGGACAGAATCAGCTGTCCTTTTTACCCTTAGAGATGGTCCGTTCAGGTCACTGTTAAGGTGCTTTAGTGCTGTGTGATCAGAACGGGTGCACTGCCGCTTTTTGTACCTTAATGACAAAAATATATCATTTCCATTTCCTAATTCTAAAAACCACATATTCACAACAAAGTCCTGTTTGTGTGTACTCAGTCTTACTGAATTCAAGAGCATTTAATCTCAGGTAAGTTGTTGTGTGCCTTCAAGTTGTGTCCAACTTATGGTGACCCTAAGGTGACCCTATCATGGGGTTTTCTTGGCAAGATTTGTTCAGAGGGGTTTGCTTCTGTCTCCCTCAGACCAGCTGGTCACCCAGTGGGTTTCCATGGCTGAGTGGAGATTCAAATTTTGGTCTCCAGGATCATAGTTTAACACTCAATCCACTAACCCCATTGGCTCAGGTATGTAGCTATGTCAGTGAATAGACTCAATCTAAGAAGCCATGGCCCTGAGTTTGCAAGGCCTGAGCAGGGAAATTGATAACTGGGGCACTTGAAGGTCTCCCATTCATAGGGTTGCCATAAGTCAAAGTTGACTTGACAAAAATTAACAACAACAAAGTAGACTGCAATCTTAGGCACACCTAGCAATAAGTCCTGTTACAATCAACAGGAATTATGTCTCAATAAGTGTGTGCAGGACTGGACTGTTGCTCATTTTACAATAGGCAGAAAGTAAAAATAAACAGCTTTCCAAGTACAGAGTTAGAAACAACAAAGTGGAGGTGAAGCTTTTCACCTACTGTTATGGTTTTGTACTTGTTATTTTGTTTGTAAGCTGTTCTGGCCTTGCCCTTTGGCATTGAAGGCATGTGGAACACATTTCAGAAGTAAAACTTAAAAATAATATTTCCTTTATGATGTCTGGAAGATCACAGGTCCTGGGTTATTTTAAAAAGTTCTTTTCATTTCCAAACCTGGATACCTCGGCATAATGAGTGATTCATCCAAATATGGGGAGACTAGCTCTCTTTTGTTCTTAGGAGACTGCCCCTCCAGTTAGGAAAACCTTTAAAATACAGAGAGAGACAAAGAACTTTATTGGACACAGTTTTTTCTCTGTTATGGGAATGGGAAGGGGATGCTCATGTCCACGCATGACCGAGAAAGAACTGATTTTATTGCACACCAAAATGTCCTCAAAATGACGCCATTCCATTCCCTGGCACCAAGCCATCCCCATTCAGTGCTGAGGCGCATTAAATGTTTGGGTTGGAAGATTTCCGTCCAAGCCAAATGATGCGCCTCAGCACTGAATGGGGATGGCTTAGCACCAGGGAATACAATGGTGCCATTTTGAGGACGTTTTGGTGTGTGATAAAATCCATTCTTTCTTGGTCACGCACTGACACAAGCATCCCCTTTCCTGCTCCCATAATGGGGAAAAAACTGTGGCCAATAAAGTTCATAGAAGGAATCTCTCTCTTTGAGCTGTGTCTCTCTCTGACCTTCCTCTCTTGATAAACATTCCATTTTCAAAAGCCCATTCATACATTTTGAAAGAAAGAGACATTTTCTACATCTTTCAAAATGCCAAGAAGAAAAAAAGGGGAGCAAGAACAAGAACATTTTACCCCCCCCACCTCCCCACAGGCATCACTAGTTGGGTGCAGTCCACACCAGGTGATATCCTAAGGATATGTGTGACAGCACTGGCCCCCAAAAATCTACCTTTGGGCAGAAATTGGCTGTAGTGTTTACCTGCATCCCTTTAAAATGCTAGAGGTCAGCAGAAGAGATGGTGTGAGTAGGATGAGATTCAGTGGAAGGAAAAAGGAGAGTCCATAGGGCTTTTAAAAAAAAGAATTAAATTTTTAAAAAGTATTTTTTAAATTTTTTCTTTTTTAAAAAACCACATCTTACCAAATGTTCACTTTAACCATATGAAACCTGTACATGTAAATATATTTAGGCTGTCTAGAAGATGTTGTAATTTAAAGGTATAATTTTAATTTGGCTAGTTTTTTAATGTCACAGCTATTGCCATTACATTCCATGATATATATGAGAATAACAATTTATAAGAAAAATTAGTAGAAAAAACATTACTAAGGGTTCTGTATGGCACGGTATGAAAGGATGTTAATGGAGTGGTGACACCATGAGTTACCACATTGGGTGATGCCGACCCTAGTGACACTTATGCCTCCCCCCAAAAAACATTTTATCACTTTTTGCTACTTTTTCTACAGATCTACTGCCTTTGAGACTTTTGGGACATCCTTTCAAACAGAGAGACACATACACAGCATACCCTACATAATTTTCTGAAGACATTCAAAGCTGAAACTACCATTTGTACAAACTGTAAAGCTCAGTTGCTCACCATAACCAGATGAAATATCTCCCACTAGACCTATAACAACTGACTAGGCTCCTGTTTGCATGTTCAAGTTTTAAAACAACTTGATAACAGACTACTTTAAAGACTATTTTCAAAAAGACCTGAATGAAGATGAGTATGGCTGTGGCTTTCCAATGCTGCTACATTTTCCCCTTAGAGGCATCCATGATTTGTTCTGAAGTCTTTTCAGGATCCGATGATCTTATTTACCTATTCCTTTTTGATGAAGTATTATTTAATATAATTGTTTAAATCCTACCTATTGAGATGCTAATATCTAGCAAGTAGACTTACAAATAAATCAAAGTATAATAGTAAAATCACAATAAAATATCAATACCACTGGGGAGAAAGCTGGAGCAAGCTCCTAGGTCTTTTCATGTCCCCTCACTTATATCTCTCCTTTATTTATTTTCCGCACTTATATTGCTATTGATTTATGGTATATTTTCATGCATAGTGGGAGGCGGGCCACGCACTTGTTTACCATACACTCTGAGACCTTTTCATTTAAAAGGCATGATTGAAATATTTTTACTTAAATAAATATCAACAGCTTTATTTCCCTATCAAATTCTGGTAACGGCATCTAAAGTTTTGAATATGCATGTATTTCCAGAGAAGAGTAACTGAAATCAGTATGTAAACAAGTATATTTTGGGACACAAAGAATCCAGAGAGGGAGAGAAAGCTACGAAGAAGGCAACTGATCAGTGTCCATAATAAACATTACATTTTCAAACAAAATTTCTCTCAACTATTATTTCACCGTTCCTTTCAACTTTTTCATATACGTATTTTCCACAGGGGAACGATAGACTATGCTCAGTCAAATAGACAAATACCTTTTTAAAGATGGATGCACTGAAAAATGTATAATTCAAAATATCATCCAGTAACCATCACCAACCAGTGGCTCATTTCTTTCCTAGGAAATGTTTCAGAGGGACTCAGAAATAGGACATTTTTATGTCTAAGAGTCAAAATGTGCACAGAAGACTTTACCTCATAATAGGAGCTAACACTTCAGCAGGGAACAAATCAAGCTAAACAGGTGACAAAATACAATAGTGGAGGAGTCTCCTTTGCACATTTGAATTCGCCTTGAACTGCAGACTGGGGAATTTGCAGAAGCTGCAGGAAATAACTGTCTGAAATCATTTCAAGCCTTACATGGGAGAATGGAAGGTTCTGGAAGCTCATCTTTTTTTAGATCTCTACAGTCCTTAGTTTGGAGAGAAAGATTTACAGTGATCCACTTTCCATTGTGATTAAAGATCTTGGGTTGGTCTTGTTGCATTTACATTTTCCTTTCATCTTCCCTTTTCTTTTTCTGTAAGATATGTCCATTTTATGAAGCCCTATGCTTTTTGTTTGACCCAATACATGGCATGAGCACTGCCACTCGCAAATAGCGTGAATGGCACTCAATAGTGCTCACAACTGTGTCTCAGTGTGTACACTGCATTGCATTAAGGCAATGTAAATATATTTGGGCACCTAAGGAAATGACTGGGGTTCAGTGCCATTCTAAAACAGTTTTCTGACTGAACCACAGTATAAATGGAACCCCCTTCCCCAGCTGGGCCAAAACATTCCCCAACCCACAAAACTTCCCAGACGACTAGGAATCAGCCTGAAAAACCCAGAGAAACCATGACGTTTTAATACAAGTGATAAAGGAATCCAAGGTTCCAATCCCTAAGGTTCCAAATGAGTTCAGCACCTTGGACAACTCCCTTAAAGTTATCCAAAGCCTGGAGTGGATTACAGACATCGGACCCACCAGCTGCCACTACGTTGGCGTTTATCAGACAAGGGAAATTGGAAGTATAATCCAATGGCAATCCGAACGCAATCATGGGTTTTATGTTATTGCATATTAAAGCATCTCACGCAATTTCGGGCAATAGGCAGTCATTTTCAGGCAATGGGAAGTCATTCTGAATGCATTCCGAATGCAATTAGAATTCACGTAAATTCGCTAAACTAGCTAATTCATGTGAATTCGAAATGGCTCCAATTGGCTCCATTCGAAATAAAGAGAAATTCCTCCCATCTGATAAACTCCATTGTTGGCCAACCATGTTGCCATACAGTCTATTAGGAGGTGTGCAGTGGTGAAAAGTGTCCATCACTGTTGCTACTCTGGTCTAGTTATACCGTACCATCCTTTTTCTCCACATGTATGGTATTCAGATTCAATGTTCAGTATTTGTAGCTGAACAGCACTTGGAAAGTTTTATATATATATTGGCCAGTCAATGTACACAAGATACTGCTCATGTTGCTCATATGTATGTTATTTGTGGTGATTAGTGAACGTCCACCTGGTTCAGTTTGTAGAGTTTTCTGTATTAAGCTTCCATCATGTGCAGTGCAGGCAATCCAAGCACAATGACAAAGATTCCCTGCCAGCTTTAACCGCTGTGAGCCATCAAGTACTCTAGCATTTACAAATGGAAACTATAATCAGCTTAACAACCGTGATTGATTTGAAAAACTCTTGTCATTCAGGTAAAAGGCAGGCTGCACAACATAATCTTTTATCCTTTGTATGGGCATACTGTCACCACACTAATAATTTGAGAAGATGTCATAAAAGTAGATTTGGATATGTGTGGAACAGGCAATTAACCTTGGTCAGTATGTGAGAGTAAGAAAATATGTCGTGTTAAGTTATTTTTGTTCCATGTTGCATTCATTCAGAACATAACCATTGTAAGCCTTTATATTTTTTGTTAGCGTGCTGAGTGAATGGGTGGTAGACTAAGGCTGCATTTGCACTGCAGAAATAATCTAGTGTGACACCGCTTTAACTGCCATGGCTCAATGCTATGGGATTCTGGGATCTGTAGTTTGTTGTGGCACCAGAGCTCTCTGATAGAGAAGGCTAAATGTCTCACAAAACTACAATTACCAGAATTCTGTAGCACTGAGCCATGGAGGTTAATGTGGTGTCAAACTGGATTACTTCAGTGCAGATGCAGCCTAAATCTTCCTGTTGCACTACAGTATCTACCTTGCATTGTATCAATGAACTTGGAGACAGGTATTTGAGAAATAAGACGGCATCTAATACTACCCTTGGTTACAAAGGCATCACATCATCATGGTATACCTTAATGGTGCTGTTTCTTGACAGTGGACACTATAAACATCATGCATTACCCTTTTGTGTTTAAATTGTACTTCTGTGCCACATTCCTATGAGCAATGAGGGAACTGTGGCAGAAGTGTGTAATGCTCTCTGATAGAGAATGAGTTTGTACAGCAGCTAGTTATTACAATTAAGGAGCAATGACACCAATGGCTATGGAAAACAAATTAAAGGTTTATTACTGAAACTTGTTAAGGGTGCTAAGCTATGCAAAGCAAGGACAAGAGAAAAGCTAGTTTGACCTCTGTGGCAGTGGATTAATAAAGTGAATACAGAGAGAAGAGATGTAATGATCCCTTTTAGAATAATAATCCTTATCTCAAAAATGTTAGGATAGCTGTCTAAAATGTGAGTAGACACTATTTAACCCTGTTATTGGGGCACCAACCCTGTTACTGGAGCACCATTTTTCAGTGCTGAGCATTTTTGCATTTCCCACACTCTTAAGATCACATGAACATAGTGGTATCATTTTGTAATGTTCCACATTGCTTTGTATTATTGTCCTTGCATTAGAAGTGAGAAAGTGATAAGAAGATGAGACCTTTAAAAAGCAAGAAATCATTCAATGCATGCAAAAATCTACTATACTTTATCAGAGAAGAATGCATACCCTCCAATATTTGCATTTCAGTTAACAAGAAGTCCTGTTTTGGTATGTGATTAATTTCCTCCTGGACTCCAGCACTGAACCTTTCAATTTCTTCTTCAGCCTTTGTAGTTGGAGGATAAACTTGGATTATGGTTATATTGATGTGTTTTCCCTGAAGTCTCATTGATATTATTCAGACAGATTTTGCATTATATCCTTTGACTGCTTTTGCTACACCTCCTCATTAATGCCACCCCATTTCTTCTTAGACTTTCATTGCCTGAGAAAAACAGTCTGTAATTATCTGACTCAAAACATGCAATTCCGGTTCACTTTAGCACATTTACCTCAACTATTGAAATGATTATGCATTCCTTTGCTTGTTCCACAATGTCTCACTTCCCTTGATTCATTCTTCTCATATTCCATATTCCTATGATATGTCTTGTGCAGCTTTTGACTTACCTTTCGCCTCTGAACAAGTGAATAGCTGAATGCCCTTTTTGCTTGTGTCCAGTTGCATCTTTAACCACAGTGTTACTTGTATTTGTCCTCTGCTGTACCCCAGTAGCCTGTTGAGTGCCTTCTGACCTTGGAGTGTCATCTTCTGGCACTATCTCTTGTTTCATTTTGTGTTGTCTCGTCACAGAGTTTTCCGGGTAAAAGACATTCAAAAAGGGTTTACCAGGCTTTCTTCTGTGCCATACTAACAGATGTTAGCTGTGGTGCCAATGCTGTCGCCTCAAAGAGATCCACCAGTGTCACACCCACACCCACCCACTACTTGCTGCTGCCCAGTAGCTGTTTGGCACATTTAGTCTGGCTGCTCAGCAAAAAAACATCTCTGACATGGGAGACCCTACTAGCAGCACTACTACCATCAACATAGCCTCTTGTCTCACAGCAGCATACAATCCTATCATTGTGGAAACATAGGATCATTGTAGGATTTAAGTGTCATGAGTAGATGTAGCCGCTGCTGTTGTTGCTGTGTGCCTTCAAGCTGTTTCTGACTTATGGGCAATCCTAAGGTAAACCTGTCATGGGGTTTTCTTGGGAAGGTTTTTTCAGAGGAGGTTTGCCATTGCCTTCCCCTGAGGCTGAGAGCATGCGACTTGCCCAAGATCACCCAGTGGGTTTCATGGCCAACCAGGGAATCGAACCCTAGTCTCCAGAGCCACAGTCAAACCACTATGCCACATTGTCGTGTTTGTCACTTAAGATGAGATTGTGATAAATTGAACTAATTGAATTTAATTTGAATTTAAATTGCATTGATTTAAAGGAAACTAAATAGGCTGGTTTCACTTTGAGGAGACTTATTGGTATCTCCTCTAGCGTGAAAAGGAGCTCTGAAGTTTCCAGAGTTTGGGCAAAACAGGAGAAAAGAGGAAAATTAGGGAAAGTTTCTCATTACAGCTCCTCAGCATCCTCTTGTGGAAGATCCCATAAATGACATCCAGGAACCCACAGCAGACATAGGCAGAATATTTCATTAGCTCTGATTATTGGTATCTGTCTCCTATTTATAAACTCAGGAGGGAAATATGTAATTATCAATTTATATGTTCAATGGTGAGATACTTTTGCTGCTTCACAGCTGGTACAAACTGTCAGCTTGCTATTGTAGGCTTAGCATAACACTGTAGTAAGCTATAAGTGGATTTTATACTATGATTCACCCATCATAAGATTACTTATGGTTATAATATTCTTTCTAAAAATAGCAGTGTGTGATACTAAAACTATGGGAAAGGTTAGTCACATTATCAATAAAGGTCTTAAATGGGAACAGTTGAATCACTGTATGGAGAATCAAACTATTGAGGATTTTTAGTATTTTTAAAATAATAGAATAAATAAGTAAAAATACAAAAATGAAAAAAAAATAAGGTACAATCAGTGTCACTTTGTGTAGACTGTTGTTGTTGTTGTCATTGTTGCTGTGCATTTTCAAGTCATTTCTTAGGGTCACTTATGATGACCCTAAGGCGAATCTATCACAGGGTTTTCTTGCCAAGATTTGTTCAGAGGGCAAATGTTTTCGCCTTCCTTCTGAGACTTGAAATATTAAACCTAAAAAAATACAGGCTGAGATTCTGCATCACCTACAATGGCATAATCCACACTGCAGAAATAATTCAGTTTGATATGTTTCAATGCTATGGAATTCTGGGATTTATAGTTTTGTGAAATATATAGTCTTTGTCAGAGACTCCTGGTGCCACAATAAACTACAGATTCCAGGATTCCATAGGATGGACCCATGACAGTTATAGTGGTGTCAAACTGCATGAATTCCACAGTGCAAATTAGACCCGTGTCATGGATCCACTCTGCCTCCTAATCCAACTGCCCAAATCCACCTTAAAATCTAGGCAGCCATACCAAGGGATGGAGTTCTGCAGTGCTGTCAAGTGAGGCACTGAAGGATGAGGCGTTCAGCCCACTCCAACCAGTGAGCCCCAGTGTGATGAAGAAAAGCATGGACGCCCTCAGGGTCCTGTTACAATCCTTCAGTGGACCATGACTCAATAGCAGGAGAGGGCTGGACACATCATCCTTCAGCACCCCATTTTCCCGTGGCACAAAACTCCATCTTGTAATACAGATCCTTGGATTTTAGTTGCAGTTGTGACAATTGTACCATGAATATAAATGTGTATAAGGATTTACACCCAGTGGCATCCCTGCACCAGGTGTCACCTGGTGAGAGGGGGCAGGACTTCTGGGGGTGGAACTTATGGGGGCAGGGCTTCCACGGTGGGCACTTCCAACAGCAGTGCACATTTACTCCCACTGTGTCACCCTGTCCTTTTCCCGATGCAGAAAAGAACTGGCTGGTGCTCAGAGGGGGGACTGCATGCACGGGGACGGTGTGAGAGGAGAGCGCATGCAGGGGGCAGGGCCCAACCTGGTGTCATTCCCTGCTGGGGTGTCACCCGTCACAGGCCGCAACACTGCATCCCCCTAGTGATGCCACTACATACATATCACAACACTGTAACTGCTTTACAGGATTCCAGCTACAGAATGTCATCTAAAACAGTCATCTCCTTTATCAAAATGCATTGTTCCAAGTGTTTCCATGAGTTGTAGGAACGTGTTTCCATGTGTCATTATGGTGACTAATACCTCTAATAAAGGAAACTAAATTTCAGGCGACATAAATTTGCTCTTAAGGGAAGATCTATCCAGAGTTTCTGAAAGATTTTCAGTTTATGAAATTTTGAAAGAATGGACAAGATTTCCTTATTGACAAGGAAACAATTAATTGTTTGAGTATTAATTTGTGTCTTTGTTACATGTATATCATCCTTTTCTTTCATGAAACAGAAGTAAGCCTACATGGCTCTATCCTGTCTTATTGGTTTTAAAAAGTTGTCTTCTTGTATTTATGCTGGCATTTTGTATGCCAGCATTTGTAAATAATTCTTAGCTACTTAAAAGGTAAACCATTTCTCTTTGTGGGTATATGCAATGGTTTAAGCACAATAACAGAACAAAAGTGAACATGTATATAATCATAACAGTCCTGGCCATAAGAAAACTAAGGTCTTGCCTGCATTGTCCCAAAAAACATGAGTTTTTGCAATATAGCTCCTTAGGTTTTGCCAATTGTTATGGGTCTTGTCACCTCTGTTCCCTTCTTTTGGATGCTGTTTGTAGCAATTTCTTGGATTTACAATAGCACTCTTCAGTGTTGGTTCTGATGTTGTTGTTGTTGTTTTTTTAAAAAAAATCTGGGCCATGGTCTGCTGAGGTGATTTTATGACTTAACAGGCAAATTTTCTCCTCTCTGAATATTTTAGAGAATATATTAATAGAGCTACAGTATAGTGCAAATGTGCTATTTCACTTCTGCTCTATAACATTATAACTCTTCCCAAAAATGATGAAGGAAGAAAAGAACATAATGTTCCTGTGTGTCTCAGAATTAAAATAAACGTCACTTGAGGATGGGAATAAAATATTGCAGATAATGCCAGGAATTTTCAGAAATTAGATGTTTGGATACAGTATTTGTAACTACAGCAAACCAGTACCATAACCTCTCAAAACAGTGAAGAGCCCAATAGGTAGAACTGGATAGGAAACCAAACACTCTGCTCAGATGCAACTTCCATATGATTTTGATGGAAATTTTTAAAAGGCTGTCAAGAAAGATTCCCAAATTTCTCAAAAGTAGTATATCTACAAATACTGATAGCATCCTACACCAAGTACTGCAGTATGTTTCATCAGGAAAGGCAGAACACCTAACTTCTTTTTTAGTCTTTTGAAATGTATAGGCCTAAACCAAACTACTAATCCCAGCTCAAATAGATCCATTGAATCTTATGCTGACTAGTAAATTCACACTTTTATAAATTCCATTGATTCAATAGATATTTTCTTGTTAGGACTAGCCACTCAATTTAATTCCATAGTGTTTAGACACCAGAGGCCCATTCAAGCAACAGAATTATAGCACTATTGTTCCACTTTGACTGTTATGGTTCTGTCCTATAATGATAATAAATAAATAGTTTATTTATATTTCCCCGCCTCTCCCTGTGGATCGAGGTGGGGTTACAACCAGTAAAAATACATATAAATACAATCATAAAATACAATAATCTAATCAGATGAATTCAGTATGGTGTGTAAAATAGTCAGTATGGTAAAATACTCAATTTTTTTAACATGAATCAGACATTCAGAACAAAGCACTAATAAAGTAGCACTATTAAATTAACTGGGCCTATATATCTACAGTTATATGTATAATGAACTGGGAGTAGACACCATCAAATCTGGATAAATTGGTTCTATTTGAAAGGCACATTGGATTTTAGTAAAAACTTTCAGTCAGATGAAAGGTGATCTTTGGTGTTAATCTGGAAACTCAACCAATCTTCAAATGCAATCTTGCCATTCAAATGAAATCTTAGCATTTGAGGTGGTGGCATGAAGTAGGAAAAGAAGGAAATATCCAGCTTCACCTGGTATGTTTTCCTCATTCTCTGACTTTCAACATGTAAAGGTTGATTTTCATTTGTTGTTTTTGTTACTGACCTCAGGTGGACTCATAGCAACAGTGTGGATCCAACATCTCCAAGCACCCCCCACCCCATCACCCACCACTCTGCTTATTTCCTGCAAATTCAAATTCGTGATCTTCTTAATAGAGTCTATCAAACTAGCATGTGGTTTTCCTCTCTTTCTACTTCCCTTTCCTAGCATTATTGGGTTTTTCCCCCCGCAATGAGTTGTGCCTTCTCATGATGTGGCCAAAGTCCGGCAGCCTCAATTTGATCATCTTGGCTTCCAAGTACATTTCAGGCTGGATCTGTTCAAGGACCCATTTGTTTCTTTTTCTGGCTATCCACAGTATCCTCAGCATTCTTCTCAAGCACCACATCTTGAATGAATTGATATTTTTCTTGTTGCTTTCTTCACAGTCCAATGTTCACATCCATACATGGTAATGGATAATACAATGGCTTATACAATTGTAACGTTATTGCTCAGTTATATATCTTTACTCTTTAGCATCTTGACTAGTTATTTCATAGTTGTCCTTCCCATTTGTAATCTTCTGATTTCTTGATTGTAGTCTCCATCCTGTTCAATGTTGGATCCAAAGTATGGGAACTCTTTAACTATTTTGATTTCCTCATTATCTAGGTTGTGAATGTTTATAGTTCTTCCATGGGTCTTGCTTTTGTTTTCTTTATGTTCAGCATCAAGCCGGCCTTTGAACATTCTTCTTTGACCTTCCTTCATAATTGCTCCAAGTCTTCGATGTTTTCTGCTAAGATAGCTATGCTGCTCCATTAGAAATAGTCCAGAAGCCTTAGCAGGTCAAAACCTTTATTATAACCAAGTAAAATATCACCAAAAAGCATACCATTCTGTCATTCTAGAGAGATTCTTTGCACATGGTATAAAATAAAGGTCAATGTGCTCACCTGGCACCTCCATTCCACTTCATCCCTCATAACTCCAGCAAGAGTCACATAATCCCCATGGGATTCTGTGTCTAGTTATGGGATATATATGCAAATTTTCTCTTCTAGTTTATGAGTTCTGGAAGACAGATGTGAAGTGTGTGTCCCTGCTTCAGAACAGTCCTATTTCTGCCCTGTTTTGCAGAACAAAGTGACAAATATAAAACATGGCATCTGACACAGGCATAAAGCATCACAATAAAACTTACAGAAATAAATGGAAGCGTCTCTCTCACAAAATTAGTTATATTTAGGTGGATGAGCATAACTGTGGGGACTTGACGGTCTCATTTCTCCCTCTTTTGTTTTTATTTTTTTAACTGCTCATGAAATTGTGAAATGCTATTTTTTAGAACGGTTGTAAAACAGAGGAGTGCATTTCCATTGTCTTGTGGGTTTAACTGCAACTATTACACATAAGAGAAACTGTCACAGATGCTACGAATAGCAGCCCCAGTATCCACAGCCTTTCTCCCTAATGAAATTAATTTCCATGATTTTCAAATCCCCCGTTTTAGGCATTTATTGTGTGTCTGTCTCTTCATGCACCATGGGGAGGGAAACCACTCTAAATTTTAGTCCAAACTTTAAAGGAGCTAGCAAGGGATTGAACCTTGTTCTCCAAATCCATTTAAGTTAAAGTTATTTTATTCTTATTAAAGCCCAGAACAAGTTTATTACTCTACTCGCATGAAAGGAGCTGTGTAACATTGTCTGGGTGTCTTACTGCTCTGGGTTTTGATGTAAGAATATTCAAACTGTATTCTTAAAAAAAAAAACTCCCGAAATTTGTAAAAAGCCTAAGGTAGAACAAGACAGGGCAAACTTTTCATGTGGCTCATTGTGTCAATAGAACCATGGAGCATTCTGATTAAGCATGGAATCCTAAGGTTTCATAATTAGATGAAAGCTTCATTTGACATATTGTTGTTCCTATGTGCCTGCAAGGTGACTCCAGCTTATGCTAATTCTATCCTAGGGTTTTCCTGGCAAGATTTATTCAGAGGAAGTTTGCCATTGACTTCATCTGAGACTGGAACATATCCAAGAGTCAAACCCTGGTCTCCCAGAGTCCTAGTCAAACACTCAAACCACTACACCATGCTGGCACTTGCGTGTGTGCACGCATACACACACACATACACAAATATTTAGTCAGAGGAGATCATTCAGTATATTTTCACAGCTGAGTAAGGATTCATATCTTCATCTCTCAACCCAATACTCAAACCACTACACTATGGGATCTACTGGCCCCCATATTCAAGTAAAGATACTAATATTGTGCAGCTTACATTGTGATCCTGTATATATTTAGCTGGACAAAGCATTCTGCAAACACACTGGGTTTTACTTTGGAGAAAGCATGCAAGGATTGCTCTATAGAACTATAAGCTTATATACACCTATCTGGGTGTACTGTATATACATTCCATTGACTACAGTAGGCTTTACTTCCACATGCAGGCACTTGTTCTATAACTGCTATAGTGGCTTGGAAATTGAAAAAGGACTCTGTTGATTGTCTCTCCCTTAATAGTGGAGTTCATTGTCTTTTTGCCCGAGCATCTATAAAAGGCAGACTTAAAGTAGGCTGGAGAAATGATTTCAAGAACAAGAGTGCAGCAGATTTCCCAGGGCTTCATCATCATCAGTAGGCTAGCAGTAGAGTGAAAAGCTATTGCAGTGAATCTGCTTAGATAAGATTCATTTCCTTAGCCTTTATGTGACACAAAAACAGATGTACCTCTGTCATTGCTCCAGCCTCTCTGGCAAGATGAACAGCCTGTCTGATACATTTATTGATCAGAAAAATGAACACTCTCTGGGAAATAAGCAGTAGATGACGTGCTATGAAATCAAGGATTTTAACATCTGTCCCATGCAGATGGTAATTAATCTGTAATCTCTAATGCCTGCACTTGCTTGGTTGGAAACACAACTTTCTTAATCCAAGTACATATGATAAAGAAATTTATTGGATTGCTCAGTGGATAACATTTTATGAATGCATTGTCATTGCATATGCAAGTCATAAATCAGCACGTTTTCTTCTCTACCATCTTAATTTTGTTTATTACTAAAAACATTTCTCATTTTGCTCTCAACTTTAATGTCTTATTTCCCAAATCTCCCATCTAACTTACTTCAATTATAATGTAATGTTTGCTGGAGCCAAAGACTGCAGATGTATTCTTTAGTAAAATTACCACAATTGACAAGGAAGTTTGTACCGATCTGTGCATGTATACACACATAAATATAGATGTAAGAAAACTCAGAATACCTACAAAATTAATGACCTCCCCCCCCCCATTCCAAACTACTTCATAATTCTGTCAAGTGCCTTGGATTTTAAAATATGGCCTGTATCTGTAGGGTTTTTTGTTCCTCCCTGACACTAACTCTGACAGTTCTTAAACTTCCATCTTGGCTGAGAGCAGCTTCTGAATATTTACCCCATTGTCTCTAACATAAAGAACCTGGATATTATTCATATTTGGACTCTAATTTCCAGAATCCCAAAGTCATGCTAACTGGTGTGTTCTGGAAATTGTAATCCAAAACAGTAATCCTCCCAAGCTCTGCTAGTATGTGACTGTTCTTCAAAAGGCTTGTTCAACCAACGGGAAAATATAACAAGACTAATCTTTGCTGTGACATAAGCTGTGACAGTCAGAACGCTAAAGACGTAGTTCTGTATGCTTGACACAACAGCTCAACAGCCTTAGGATGTGATAGAAAGCCCGTTCTGCCACCATATCTTACAATACACATCAGCCAGTAAAGATCCATTGACCTAATATTATTAGGATATGTAACAAATAATTATAGTTGTGAACTTAAAATAATTATAGTTGTGAACTTAAACCCCAAAAGTGATTTGCCTGATTTGGAGAGAGGGGTTATCATTTCCCCTCAAACCAGATGCTTGATAAGGAAGGATTGAAATGTTCATTTTGTTTTGAAAAAGATGACACAGGGCATTTTGACATGTCAGCAGCAGTGGTTTCCTCTACTTTTGTTGCACCTTTTTCTCTGTAAATAGAGAGGTAGTGCTACAGCCAGAAGCATTTTTAAATGAGGAGGAGGAGGAGAATAATGGCCAGTCATTTTATCTTCAGTGCCGAAGATACTTCCCCTATTTACTATACGCAGACAGTGGGGTGAATGAGTGAAGGGAGGCTCTGAAAGGAGGCCTGGAACATAGTGCTCCCCGTGAGGATGCCTTAAACACAAATAGATCAGAAATACACTTGACTTCTGCACTCTTTGGGGGCATTGTGTTTATCAGTGGTGCCACCTTCACTGCTCCCCACCCCCCAGTCACCATCCATCCATTGGGGCTAAAAGTCTGAAGGAAGGAGTTTGAGACACATATAAGCATCTACACAATTAAGGACTCTTGGTAGGACTCCAGGAGGTCAGAGTCGAAATCTCCACTCAATGATGGAAACCCACTGGGTAACTTTCAGCAAGTCATACTCTCTCGGCCTTGGAGGAAGTTAATGGGAAACCTCTGAATAAATCTTGACAATAAAACCCTATGATGGGGCCACCATAAGTGGAACTCAACCAAATGTCACATAAAAACAATAGAAATGATCAGCTTCAGGACTTGCAACAGTTACCTTTGACACAACAGCTCCTAGAATTCCCCAGTCGGCATTGTTATTCTGGGAGCTGTATTACAAAAGAGCTCACATGTACAGATTCTCTGTGGGCTTTAGAAGTCAGTATCCTTCCTCCAAACTTTCCCCAATATGTGGTCCATGGCAAGGGGCGGTCAACCAGATGATAACATAATGACAACATTGAAGCTAGTGAGCAGAGCCTTGGCCTCAAATGATAGTAATCACATAAGGGGAGGATGACTGGCAGAGGCTTTGCTGGATGGGGAGAATGCATGTTAAATTCTATTTTTTATTAAACTATATGCCTATAACTCAGACAGCTCTCAAAATATTTCATCTTTTCTTTCAATATGGTGCGGTTTAAAAAAAGGAAGAGACGTAAGTACAGAACTGAGCATGAAAGGGATGTAACAGAGAGTTCCTTTCTGTTTGTTCCAGCTTGTTCTTTTTTGTTTTTCTATCCATCCATCACGTTCCCCTTCCCGTAAACTCATTATTTTACCTGGCTAATGGAGAAGCAAGGTGAGAAGGGCCAAGGATCTTTCTCTTCTATATTTGACTGGAAGTCCTCATTGTGCATGTTTATGCCTCTATTAGGAATGAGATGAAGGTAAAAACACTCCATAATGCAAGCACAAATGAGATACAAACCTTGACATTTACCATTCTATTGCAGCACATATAAAGAAGACATTAAGAAAGGCAGTGCACTTAACTCTCTCCCTTCTTTTGTTAGCCTGTCATTTTAAAATGGGAGAGTAGGCCTCATGCAAAATACCATTCAGGCAAAGCCTCCCAATGATAAAGCCTAGCAATGTGTCCTCAAGTCTTTTCAGTTGCAAAGCATAGCACAGGAACACCATCCATTTTGCACTTTAAAACATACTCTTAATTCATTTTTATGGGATTTTTTGGGCTGTGAAGCCGTGTTCTAAAAGAGTTTATTCCTGACGTTTTGCCAGCAGCTATGGTTGGTACCTTCAGAGAATACTGGCATGGAAGAAAGTGGGGTATATATGCTGTTGGTTGAGAGGAGATGATTTGCATGTTGATCTGTGTATTGTTCTGGTGTTGAATGACAAGGCCTACAGAGTATCCATTTACTCAATGATCCACTATCTGCTGGGAACCCCCCTCCCCAAGCTTATGCAAATGAAATGTTTTTCATTTGCATAAGCTTGGTCTTGATTTTGTTGTTTTCCAAGACTGGTAACCAAACACTGTTCATTTTCAGGGATTCTTCTTTCCTGTTGAAATTGTCCAGGTGTTTTGTGTATTTCAATGGCTTCCCTGTGCATTCTGACCCGATAGTTGTTGGCATGGTCCAGAATTCCAGTGTTTTCAAACAGCATTTTATGCCCAGGATGGTTTATAATGTGTTCTGCAACTGCTGAACACTTTATACCAGCATTATAAACCATCCTGGATATAACATGCTGTTTGAAAACAGCATCCCAGAATTTCAGTGTTTTCAAACAGTATTTTATGCCCAGGATAGTTTACAATGCAGAACACATTATAAACCTTCCTGGGCATAAAATGCTGTTTCATTCGAGATGTGGTGCTGGAGAAGAGTGCTGAGAATTTTGTGGACAGTCAAAAAGATAAACAAATGGGTCCTAGAACAGATCTAGCCAGAAATCTCCATGGAAGCCAAGATGACAAAACTGAGGCTGTCATACTTTGGACACATCATGAGAAGGCACGACTCACTGGAAAAAAAATAATGCTAGGAAAGGTAGAGGGAAGCAGAAAGAGAGGAAGGCTGCATGCTAGATGGATGGACTCTATTAAGGAGGTAACAAGTACAAGTTTGCAAGAACTAAGTAGTCTAGTGGAAGACAGGTAGTCTTGGAGATGTCTCATCCACAGGGCCACCATTGATCAAGATCAACTCAAGTGTGGTTCACAACAACAAACTTGAAATGTATATCTAGATGCCTTATACTTACAATATCTGCTGTAATGACAGGAAGAAGTTGGAAGATGACCCCACTCATTCTAAGCATGCCATTCCCCTGTCATCCTTGAAAAGGCTGAACTCAGGTGACTCATCTTATAAAAGATGACAGCAGCTAGACCTTTATCTTCATTTGTTGTCCAGCTTTGAGAAAGCTAACTTAAAGGACAAGTGAGGCTATTCCTTCTCTAGTTATCTGTACTCCCCATAGTATTATTTCCTCTTCCACAGATTTATTACATTACATTTTGTTCTAGTAAAAGATCCACAAGAAATGGGAGGTTTGGTAAGCCTGTGTTCCCCTCCAAGGATTTGCTGGGTAAAGGGCTATTAATGGGAACTCATAGACTTTCACTTGGCAGACTCCTGATGCTAAAGACAATCTTACTATCTTATTATTTACAACATTCCTCAGAGGAAGAAGCATCTCCTTCAGATACATGGGAGGTGATGTTTGCTTTCTGTCCTCTCTCTCTTTGAGCAAAAAAGTTCAGCTTCCAACACTATATCCTGATTTCTCCTCCCCTAACCCAAGTACGATTTCCATGTGCATCTAAACATCTTCATCTTCCTTTCTCCCCAGTTCACATTAAACTTTTGCCTTCTCAGGGCCCATTCAAACTACACAGTTATAGTATTATATTCCACTTTAGCTTCCATGGCAGCATCCCAAATAATCTTGGATTGGCATTTTAAGGAGGGACATTTAAAATTCTCAGCCATAGAAATCCCATTGCCTCACTAAACTACATAATCCAGGATTCCATAGGAGATCATTAAAGAATCATTATTCCAGGTGAGGCCTGACCAAAGCAGAATAGAGTGGCACTATTACTTCTGTAGGAGTATAGTGTCTAGATCAAGAGAAGTAATAGTGCCACTCTATTCTGCTTTGGTCAGGCCCCACCTGGAATACTATGTCCAGTTCTGAGCACCACAATTCAAAAAAGATGTGGAGAAACTGAAGCGTGTCCAAAAGAGGGTGACTAAGATGGTGAAGGTCTGGAAACTATGTCCTATGAGGAACACCTTAGGGAGCTGGGGATGTTTAGCCTGGAGAAGAGAAGGTTAAGAGGTGATATGATAGCCCTGTTTAAATATTTGAAGGGATGTCATACTGAGGAGGGAGCAAGCTTTCTGCTGCTCCAGAGAAAAGGACCCGGAATAATGGATGCAAGCTGCAGGAAAAGAGATTCCACCTCAACATTAGGAGGAACTTCCTGACAGTAAGGGCTGTTCGACAGTGGAACACACTCCCTCGGAGTGTGTTGGAGTCTTCTTCCTTGGAGGTCTTTAAGCAGAGGCTGGATGGCCATCTGTCAGGTATGCTTTGATTTGGAGTTCCTGCGTGGCAGGGGGTTGGACTGGATGGCCTTTGTGGTCTCTTCCAACTCTATGATTCTATGATTCTATGGAAACAGAGGTTAGGGAAATAGTTTCATTAACCAAAAAAATGGCTAGATCATCCTGATTTCTGCTTATACAATCAATCTTTGTTCTGTAACAAACTTGACTATCAATCAGTATTGTTTTTAAAAAAATTCTATGCTTTAGACTGTTGTGTGATTGCTAATTCCCTCTAGTATAAGTGTAGCCTCATATGGTGTGGAATAACACATTGTTAACAATCTCAAAAATCCATATGACAACAGAGTACTTTTATCTTCCTAAATTTCAAGTTATATTTACAGTATCTGTGAAGCCAAGTTACTGAGGTTATTTGTTACTGTTCCAAACCAAACATTTCAGATAAACCACATATTGATATTTTATTGAGTGAAGGTCCAAGGTCTTTTGTTCCACTTTTATTCTATATGTAAACAGGAATCTGTAGAAGTCTAATTAAATAAACCTTTGAAAGCTCATATATCTGTCAGCCTGTCATCCACTTCCCCTCTGCACTCATCTTTTTCTGATTCATTAAAAAAAATCTATTTGACTGTAGCACCTTTTGCAACATCATCTTATAAAACAGTTAGTGGATTAAAGGTAAATAATGGGACTTTGTCATGCAATGTTAAAAAAAACGATGTGCCTTTTGTGACACACTGTTACAGAAGAGACTATAAACGAATGTGATAATTTTAGATTGAAAGCCATAATGAAAGAACTCCAACCTTATGATCTAAGGAGACTTAATGAGAAGAAACTGTATGGTCCATGTTCCTGGAGTACAAGTGAACAGAACATTTTCTTCCTGAGATGTATGAAGCAACTGGAATGAAATGGCTGCTTTGTAAGGGAGATCAACAGCTGAATTCAAATTATGGCTATGCAGAACTGTGCCCATGAAAATTTGGAGTATGACAGGTCAAGGTTCAGTAGAACAACAGTTTCCATTTTCCACTCTTTCCTTCCTCTCCCACCTCAACAAAATACCTTGCTTTACTTTCCATGCACAGTTCATCTTCTTTTACAATCTCTTCATTCTTTTGCAACATTTTGGAAAGCAACAAAAACAATGAATTTAAAAATGTATTGCTTGAAATTATTAAGAACCAATCATCAATTACATTGACACTGGGGTGAGTTCACATCACAATACAACCAGCCAGTTTTCATATTGTCACAAAGTAGTTCTGAGCAATGACACAGAGCAATGGTACAAATCTCAGCAATGGTATTAAATTCACTCTGAACAGGCTTCCTAGTGTTGTTGTTGTTGTTGTTGTTGTTGTTGTTGTTCTGTATGCTTTCAAGTCATTTCTGACTTGAGGTAACACCTTGGCAAGATTTGTTCAAAGAGGGGTTGCCTTTGGGCTGAAACAGAAAGGCAAAAAAAGCCAGGTTCCCAGCAGCTTAGGGGGGCATAACGTATGCACAACACACACCTCCAAACTGACAGGAAGCCACCATGAAGCCACCCAGCCATTTACATGGTGACAGCTTTTCGGTGCTCTGGCAGTGCAGCATTTAGGTGCTGCACACTGTAAGAGTGCCAAACTCTGTGGCAGGGACATCGAAAGGAGTGCTTTTTTTCTGGCACAAAAAGGAGCAGCATTTTGCAGTTTCTTTTTGAGCCAGAAAAAAGCCAGATTGGGTCCATGCTGTGCGGTTGCCCCGGCTCTGTTCCGACACTCAAAGGGCCAACGTCAAGCAACCCCTATACAGCCATTTGTTTTGGTCCTTTGTCTTCCTCTGATACTGAGAGAGTATGACTTGCTCAAAGTCACCCAGTGGGTTTCCATGGCCAAGCGGGAATTTTAACCCTGACCGCCAGTCAGAGTCCAATATTCAAACCACTACCCCACCCACTCCCCACTACACACATTTTACCTGAGCTCTAATTCTAATCATACTGTACAAGTGCACCAGGAATGTGCCAAACATTCATTTGTTGCAGAATGGTGCAACCTTATGCTTTAATCAAATCTAGCTTAACATATTTACTTTTTTGGAAAACTATCAAATATTACTTGGAATATAATGTGTCATTTTCTGCAGATGGTAAACAACCTACTAACATGTGGCATTTCCACCTTAGCCACTCAGGGAGTTGCTAAAATGAATTGATGTCAGCCAGTAGCTGTTCTATATGTGGTTTTTTAAAGAGCAGAAAACATAAAAGATATTCATAGCAGAGTGCTGAATAGCATTTGACCAGAAGTAATAGAAACACTTGCTGGAAATGACTCTGTGTGAGAATAGGTTCAATGACATGACAGCCTGACGTTACTAATACATCAGGATTTGGGCAGGAAAAAAAGGAGTTTGCTGTGCCTGATGTGTCATGTTGCCTGGTTGCATTACCTTGTGCTGTATTGATCACAGAGTGTATATCAAACAACAGAGTGTCACTCTGCTGAATCAGTGAGCCACTTGTCGCTGTGAATATGTTATTCTACCGAGGCAAGCTAATTGCCCATCTTATCCATTTCTGCCATGACAAACTGATAATATGTAGAAAATGTTGTGGATCTCCAACAAGCAAAATGGGTTGGATGTTGGATCAGCAGTAAGAAGACCCACATTCAAAGTTTCACCCAGCCATGTCACCTGTGGGACAGTCACTATCTTTCAGTCTGAGTAGCTTCCCATATGTATATGATGACAAATGGGAAAGAGGAACCAAGCATGTCATTCTTGAGTCCTTTGGAGAAGATGGGATAGAAATAACAATTATAGTACAGTATCTATACAAGTGCTGGCAAAGCACAAATACTCTCCCGTCTGGGAGATTTCCTTTCTCAGATTGTGATTTCCACCTTACTGATACTGCATCTGCGCTGCAGAAACGATCCAGTTTGACATCACTTTAACTGCCGTGGCTCAGTGCTATCAAATTCTGGGATTTGTAGTTTTTTGAGACATTTAGCCTTCTCTGTCAGGAAGGTCTGGTGCCACAGCAAACTACAGTTCCCAGAATTCCATAGCATACAGCCATGGCAGTTAACGTGATGTCAATAACTGGATTATTTCTACAATGTGGGTGCAGCCTCAGAGCACCTTTTAGAAGGGCTCATTTAGACAACAGAATTTTACAAGGTTCTCTGAACAGCTATCTATTGCCATCTGCATATTAAAGTCAAGAATTGTAGAGTTCAAATAATATAGGCCAGAATTCACTAAGACACATTCATGACTAGTTCTTATTCAAGACCTCCAGGTATAGTTTTACAGAATGCATAAGGACCATGAAAGTCCTGCAATCCCCACTTACCAGGCAGCAGCCACTGCAAGCAACAGGGGTCTGTTCCCCTGTCAATCAGGAAGCATCTGACTGACATCTCCCCACCTGCTGCATGAGCAATATCTAATACAAGCGGGAATTGTGTCCAGGATCTTCTTCTGACTTTCACAATGGGGATTGTTCATGGGAAGAGGTGGAAATATCAGCCAGCTGCTTCCCTGGTAGCAGGGAACAGACTCCTTTTGCTCACAGCAGCTGCTGCCTGATAAGTGAAGATTCAGAGAGGGGAGGCTGGGAGACTCTATTTAGCTACAAAACTAAGGTGGTTACATAGCTAAGTAGGTAATACACAATTCTGGCCATAGTAACTAACATGGCTTTTCTTTTTTTTCTTTTCTTTTTAACTGTGTCAGAAGAAACCTTCTCCAGAAAAAGTACAGTTGAACAGCTAAGATGACAATGTAATGGCATCTTCATCTTCTTTGTCTGTAGATGGTTTAGCAATAAATAAATAAGATCCAGTTTAGTGGTTGGCCTAACGGCTAGTGATGATAGTGCCAGGCCCACTCTGATGAGTTGTCACTTAGAAGATTATCACACAAGCCCTATTTACACTTTAATAATGCTATTCTAACGTTATTTAGCAAGAACGATACAATGGCGAAATTACTATCACATGGTGTCACAATAACGAGATATTAACAATTCACAAGCAGTAAAATAGCATTTTTACATTCCTCAAAACAAAAGAAGTTGTAATTGGAGAGCGAAAAATTAGGTAATTTCTCACCACTAAGGAACTCTCCTGTGACTCAAAAGTGTGACACAGGAAGTGATTCTGCTTGACAGCACACTGGGAAACGGAGGGATTCAATGTATTTCCGAAAGGTTTAATGATGGATTCTCAATGGCACTATTGACACATGATTGCCTCTCACATGTTTGTGATAGCACTAATGAAGTGCTATTGGCAAGCCATTAATGCCTTTTTGTCATTAATGAGAAGTTGTGCTAGCACAATGCTTCAAGGAAGGGACAAGTACAGTATGTGCATGACGTTATGTGGAAATCTTCCTACAATGGTGCAAATATGAGGAACATAGTGCTTTTCTCCCATTTCTTATCCCCATGTGACAATCTCCATAGTCATTATTGTGTCTGTGTGTATGTGCCTTAAGGTCAAATGTCAATTTATGGTGACCCCATGAATTTTGCAGGGTTTTGTTAGGGAAGGAAAACTCAGAGATTGTTTTGCCAGTTCCTTTCTCTGGTATTCATTGGTGGTTTCCCATGCAAGTACTAAGCAGGACTGATCCTGCTTAGCATCAAAGATCAGATGGGATAGTGCCTTTAGCACACCATGATTTAATTTGTCATTTGAATGACACTTGTTTGGAGAGGGACCAGGGTAAAAACTTCTCAGCAGGAATAGCCAAGCTCCTGAGAAGTGCTTTGAAACACCAGCAGCTTCCTCCTCCTTTTGGATCCATTATTTCTTGACTGTTAAATGAGGGGAAACTAGGTATCATATAAATGAAGCTTCATAAAAATTGTTCTTGTAAGGGACATTCATATTCTAAAAGGAAAACAGCTGATTGAAAATGTTCTTCTGTTTGTTCTTCTTGGTGGTGATCTACCAGAGTTGGAATCCTTAGATGTGTAAACAGTGGTCCCTTCAAGGTGAGCTAGTCTGACATTGCCTGGGACTGTGATTGAAAGGGTAGTGTATGTTCAGAAATCGCAAATGTTGAATGTCTGAACTGAGTTCACAAATGCTGAAGGGCTGTATTTTTTACATGAGTATCTGTCCAGTATAATAAATTTAAATAAATTGAAAAATGTTGTCCTTAAAGTTTACAAAGCTTTGGCTTAAAGTTCAGACCAGTAGGCATTTTGACACCAACTGAAGCATTTTATTTTCTGTAAAATCACTGCAATGGATTACATTTGCAAAGAAAGACTTGACAGTATGAGACTCACTTAAAGAATTAAAATGCTGCCTGTGTATTCTGAGAAGGCCACTGCTCAGAAACCAGGCCCAGAACTGTGCATAATCCAGAGGCAAAGGAGGCTTTGCAGCAGAAATATATTGGTCATGCCAGGGGTAATTAAATTCCACATTTCACACAGTCTGTACATTTCTAATGGCATTAATTTAAAGCTGATCAATAGGGTGCAGAAGAAACTTGCTTATTGTACTTTAGGAGCTGCTCTTTAAAGTATGACAAATGTCCCTTCTTTCCAGACACTCCCTCTTGGATCAAAGACAAAAGTGCTTCGCTCAGTACTTTTTACCAGTTGGAATGTTAACAGCCTAGAAAACTGAACTTTAAACCATGCTGCAGGTTTATGGAAAGCCGCTATTTTCCTCCGTGACAGAGCATGCACATTACATTTTAAAATTAATTTATTGGCATTATCCATTGTAATGTTCACAAAGTAAATTATCACTCTTATTGAACACAAATTTGGGAAATCTCTGTCCAAATGCCTCTAAACATGGGTATACTTCTGTTAATTAAATAGATGTGTTCCTGACCACGACTTCTTTCCCAGAAAATCTAGTACCAGAAGCAAAAATAACATGGAAAGGATAGGGACAGGTCCTTGTCCCACAAAAAAGAAAAGCAGGTGAACATATTTTAGCCAACATTTTGTTCAAAACTAACAATATGCATATGTGAACTGAAACAATCAGGTTAAGTAAACCTTGCATAATTAAATAGATATTTTGAACTTTCTAAAGACCACTTAGACACTCATCCAAAATGCAGCTAGGAATGTTTTGTTTTCTTTCACCTCACCCCAACTTTTCTTAGGAAGCCAGTGAGACATAGTAGTTTGAGTGCTGGACTAAGACTCTGGAGACCAGGGTTAATTTCCCTTCTCAGCCACAAAAACCCACTGGGTGATCTTAAGCAAGTCACATTCTCCCAACCTCAGAAGAAGGAAAAGGGTAACTCACTCTGAAGAAATCTTGCCACCAAAACCCCACAATAGGTCTGCCTTAGGGTTGCCATAAGTCAGAAATGACTTGAAGACACACAACGCACAAAACACTTTTCTTATGATTTCCATTTTGGTACAAATCAATGCTTTTTTTTTTTTTAACATGTTCGGAGAAGTTGTGGGACAGACTTATCAGTTATGCCCTTTTGCTATTCATACCTGCCCAGTAAGATATTGTGGAGACAGCTGCTGTTTATCTTGCCTGTTGTAGGCAGGCACACACAACTACAACAGGATTGGGTAGAGCAGAATCCCATTCTTTCCAACTCAAGCTACATTGCATTGTTTACTGCAGAAATGCTGCTGCAGCCCAATACTACAGTTTGTGTTTTTCCAACCCTTCTTCATTATCCACCTAGTGCCAATCCTGCTTTAAAAAACTCTTCCAGCTAGACAAAAGACAAGGAGGAAAGGGGTCTGAGAAGGCATAAAAAGACTTTGTAAAATGGACCTTCTTTGTCAAAGGCTTTGTTAACTTACACAGGTATGGCCATTTGGCCTTCTTTTAACTCTTTATTTATTAAAAAAGCATAGAACATAAAACATAGATTCAAGACATGTGTTCGTGCTTACTTACATATATAAATTTCTTCTGTATGTGTTTTATATAATGCCGTTACATACATATAAAGTGTCTTCCTTACTTATTAATTTTAACTATTTTGTTGAAATATCTATTTTACAATAAAATGTTCTATATCATTCTTATTTCTAATAAAAAAGACAGCTTGTATTATTTCAAATAAAAAATACAAACATATATTATTTTCATATTTGTCCTCTGGTGATTATCTTTCCTTAATCTCTCTATATATATACATTCCACTTTCTTAGTCCAGACTATTTTTCCAGTTTTGTCCCTTTTTATTTTTCAAATACGTAATCAAAGGGTTCCAATCGTTTTTAATTTTTTCTATAGATTTCTTCTGTAAAATTTGAGTTAATTTATCTATTTTCATATAATCTGTTATTTTTTCTACCCATTCTTTTACATCTGGTACCTCTTTCCTTTTCCATTTAGATGCATAGACCAATCTCTCTGCCGTTGACAAATAAAACAACAATCTTCCATATTTCCTTTCTATTTCTTCTTCTTGGTTCATGCTTACCAGATATTTTTAGGGTCCTTGCTTATTTTTTATCTTTAACATTTCCTCTATTATAATGTGAATATTGTCCCAACAGACCTTAGCATGACTACATTTCCACCATATATGGTAAAAGAAGGTGCCCACTTCTTTTTCACATTTCCACCATACATTATGTTTTTGTTCATCTTAGCCAATTTGAATGAGGTCAGATACCAACGATAATACATTTTCTAAGTTTTTTTCTTAAGTTGTAGCTTAAAGTATATTTTATTCTTTTCTTCCATGATTTTTCCCAATGTCCCACATTTATATTTTGGCCAGTATTCTGAGCCCATTTTACCATTTGGCTTTTTAAAGTAGCTAGGAAATGTTACTCCTTGGAGCTATCAACTAACTTTGCTACTTGCAATTCATTACTTATATGTTCTGCTCTGTGTTCTAAGAACACACCCAATTGTTCAGAAAAGGGCACCCACTGTCTTCCAGGAGGACAGGAAATCAGTGAAAACTAGACTGAAGTCTAAGAAAACATAGTACAAGTTGGGCTATGGGCTCATTGCAGAAATAAAATACTTTAATTGCCATGACTCAATGCTATGGAATTTTGGAATTTGTAGTTTTGTGAGACATTTAGCCTTCTCTGTCAGAGAGCTCTGGTGCCACAACAAGCTGCTGATCCCAGAAATCCATAGCACTGAGTCATGGCAGTTGAGTGGTGTCAAGCTGTGTTATTTCTGCATTGTGGCAGCAGAAGCAAATCCTAGATGTCATTGAGGCCCTGAGGAATCTTCTCAACGATGCTCTGAGCTATATCTTGAACATTTGATACTTAGTTTAAACATATAAAATATTTTCTTCCATCCCTGGGCAATAAGAGAGAAGATTAAAAACTCCCTCTGATTCTGTTAGAGCTTATTTGGCTAGCCTCATTTTTCATGATCCCAGTCCCACAAATTTGCTTCAAATATGCCAGCAATTTGAATCCAATATCTTATCAACTTTACATACTTTAGAGGCGAGTCTGCATGGTGTAGTGGTTTTAGTGTTGGACTATGGAGACCAGTCCAACTCAGTCCCCACTCAGCAATAGAAACCTACTGTGAGACCTTGGGCAAGTCACATATTCTCAGCCTCAGAGGAAGGCAATGGCAAAGAAAATCTTGCCAAGAAAACCCTGTGATAAACCCCGCCTTAGGGTTGCCATATGTTGGAAATAAATTGAAAGCACACAACACTTTAGGGAGATTCTTTGCTGATCCATGTAGGTTTCCTCCTACCATGGCATGCTGTGCTGGAGGGGAGCAAATTTCATCTACAACAGAGTTCCTTAATAAATGTTTGTGAAGTCTACTACTTCTCAGAACAACAGTAAGAGTGAAATCAGACGTGTTTAGCCATCTTTTAGCCCTCAGTGATGGAAAACAGCCAAAGGTGGTATTAACATTAAGTGGAATATTTCATGCTTAAAATTGTGTCCAATGCAGTCCTTTTAATTAAAAAAAAAGTACCCATCAACTTTTTACCAAAGATGTGGCTTAAAACAAAATGTGGGATGCTGCAGTGAGATTGTTATTGCACTGAATCATTTTTATGTAGATCTGAGAAAGCCATAAAACAGGAAACAAACAAGGAGGCAGTTAACAAAGCAAAACAACTCTTTATGTATTTAGTGCGACAGTTTTATGAGTGCAGTAGACCAAAATGGTTCCTGCAATGAGAAATCTAATAAATGTAAGTTATACCAAGGCAAAAATGCACTGTGGCCTATTGTATCATGCTATTATCAAGTACATTTTAATCAGTCTCTCCATATCTATGGCAAATGCATCTGACATGGAGAAAGGTCACAGTTGAGGGTTTTTTTCCCCAAATCACAAAAATGTAGGTGGTATTTCTGAAGAAGGGCGTAAATGCCCTAGATGCACCAGATTCCATTTTATCTTGGAAGCTAAACAGGGTCAGCCCTGGTTAGTACTTGGATGGGCCACCAGCAAATACCAGGTGATGTAGGCTATATTTCAGGGGAAGGAACTGGGAAAACCACCTCTGAGTATTCCTTGACTAAGGAAACCAAAAGAAATTCAAGAGGTCACCATAAGTCAACGGGCAGTTTGGAGGCACATACACTCACATTTCTGAAGAAGAGAATGCAACTAAAAAGTTCTGCTCATAAAATCACACCTTGAGAACAAATTGTGATGGTACTTTGAAATCCTACAAAGGATTTCTATGGCCACATCAATAACCAACTTGTCTGTCAATACCATTAATATATCACAAGAGGTCTGTTTAGAAAACATATCCAGGGGTAGCCATGTTGGCCATATAGCAAAGTACAAAACATCCATGTTTTGTGGATTTTGGATGTTATTGTACAAGAGGACTGTAGTTTGTTGGCCTGATAGATAGCCACCAAGCCATTGGCACATTGGTTTCTGAGGTTCCATTTGACATTTCAGACTCTGTCTTTGGACTGCATATGCCTTCCAAAGACTAGGCAATGATTTCTCCACCCCAACCGGCTTTCATAACTCTGAAAGACAACAACAACACCCATCATTGTTGGTTATGATCCTTCAAGGCTTTTCAAAGTGTTTTCACTGCACTGCAGAAATAATCCAGGTTGACACCACTCTAACTGACGTGGCTCAGTGCTACAGAATCCTGGTATTTGTAGTTCGTTGTGGCACCAGAGCTCTCTGACAGGGAAGGCTAAATGCCACACAAAATAACAATTGCCAGGATTCCATAGCAATGAGCCATGGCAGTTAGAGTGGTATCAACCTGGATTATTTCTGCAGTGTGGATGCAGCCCCATAATGTTTGAACCAACATATGAGCTGGGAGTACATAGCTTTGTCTTCCCTGCCCTGAACTGTATCATTGCTTTCTTTACCGGAAAGGTCTGAAAAAGTCTAAAATGTGGCTGGTGTGGAGACTCTATGCAAGCAAGGATGCTGGAAAATCAGTTTTCTCATTCATGTGGAGAGTCCCATCCACCCTTGTGATGACTGTAGACAGATTCAAGTGGAATTGTCCACAAAAGTTGTTCTCTGTATGGAACTGTAAATAATATGCATTGTGTATATCTCTGATCTCTGAACTGATCCTTAGATCTTTTGTGGTTCTTCAACAAGAGCTGAATACTCATGGAATCCTTTCTAGTTCTGACATTAAGTCGAAACTGAGCTGGGTTTTTTTTTTAATTAATTGAAACAAATCCTAAACACCTATAAGCACAAGAACACCTAGAAAGATTGTGTCTCTTCATGCCTGGCTATTTTAGTCCTGCCTTCTTCCAGTCACCCTCCACTGGGTAGTTTTACCGACATCTCAGGATCAGATGTGGTTGGATACCTCCCTCATTCTGGAAGCACACAGGGTGTGTGTGTACCTTGTGACACTGATTCATCCATATTCCTTTTCTACACACTAAAAGTAAACCTATTTGAAGCCTGAGTGTGAAGTTTCTGTCTAGTGTCAGTTCAAAAGTTGGAAACTCTAACCAAAGCATATATGTTTATTGTTTTACACTCTATAGCAGTTTTCCTCTAGGCTGAAATACGACACCACATGTCAGTGTATCTGTGAGAGCAGTCCTCTTTAAATGCTCGGAAGCCATTGTGTTGAGTCTGGGATTGACATTTGTGTTGAAAACATTGACAGCTCTTTCTGACTGGGGCTTCATGAGGGCCAAATGTATCCAGGATATAACCTCTTTCTGAAAGCCAGATTTACACAGGCACTACATTTGGCTGAATGCGATTACAGACTGAACAAAATGCAAAGGAATCAGGGGAAATCAAGAATGTTCAATGAATTTCTGATGCATATGTATCACTTTGTTTCCTCCAGGGCTTACTACTGATGCCTTTTGTTCAGATCTGAAAGATGTTCAGGATTTTTTCCTTGGTAATATAAAACAAAGAGGGAACCATACCATGAAGGATTATAAAAAATTATCATATATATTAATCTTATGCAGTTCTAGAGATTTCTGCCAAGTTCATAAGCCGGTTAGGTAACTGTTCTATCTTTCCCCAGTAAATGAGAAATATTTTAGGCTTCAGTGATCGTGGGGCTCTCAGCTGCAAGATGTTCTGCCGAATTCATATTATTCTCACATTTCATCTCACAGTCTGGTATTCTTGAGGGACGGAGCTGGGATAACAACAACCTCCCAAGAAAAGTACTGCCAGTAGCAGCCAAAAATCTGTTTCTGACAGTTGCTGTGACCACCTAATCAATCTCAGGCTGAAATCAAGCATATATTTTCTCCAATTACTCCAGAAAAGAAAGGGAGGGGAAATCCCCTTTGACCAGAGCTCCAACAAACCCATCACCAGAGAGGCACCAGTTGTTAACAAGACGGCAGAAGCTTTATTGTTACAAATGACACTGACATGTCAGTCTGGAAAACATTTTCTCAAGGGGAAAAATCCTGCTCATTTTAGTGAAACTTAAGAGCAAATCCACATGTTCAGAAAAAGCATAGAATACAAAACACACACACACACACACATCCCTGTCCCCCACTCCGTACTGTCTGATAAAGTCGGTGAGGTTTGCATACTTCAAGACGCTTTCGCCAGTACCATGAAGATCGACTAACATGTGGACCATATAACTCATAGATATCTAGCATATCAGTGCTGGGTTAAACTAAACTGCTTAAAAAGAAAGAGTCCTGTTGGATCATAGAGTTGGAAGAGACTGCAAGCAACATCCAAGGGCCGTAAGACCCAAGGCATGTTGAGTCCAGGATTCTGTTCCCATAACCGCTGGTTAGGACGTGAGAGAGGCCCTTCTCAGGCTGCATCTGCACTGCAGAATTAATGCAGTTTGACACTGCTTTAACTGCCATGACTATGCTATGGCATTTGTAGTTTTGTGAGACCTCTGGTGCCACAACAAAATTACAAATCCCAGTATTCCATAGGATGGAGCCATGATAGTTAAAGCAGTGCCAAACTGCATTAATTCTACAGTGTAGCAGCAGCCATTGAAAGCTTTGGTTTTTAACTGGGGCAGAAGGATGCGCAACCGGTGTGCTGTATTTTTTAATATGTGTTAACATGTGTTGAATGTCTTTTAAATTGTTTTAAATCTATGTTTTAATGGGCTTGGTTGTTTAATTCTTTTAAACTTTTGTAATATATATTGTTTTAGCCAATTGGCTTTAGCTTGCATTGTAAGACACAATTCAGTTTATTGTAAGACACAATTCAGTTTATTTCCAAGAAAATATATTTACTCTGAAAAGAAGATATCCCAGCTCATCTCAGAAGCCAAACAGGGTCAGCCCTGGTTAGTATTTGAAAGGGATACCCCCCAAGGAATACCAGATACTGATGGATGTATCTCATACGAAGAAACTGGCAAAACCACCCCTGAGTATTCCTTTCCTAAGAAAAGCCAATGAAATTCATGGGATTGCCATAGGTCAACAGGCAACTTGAAGATAAATACACACAAATACACAAATATAATTAGGATAGCAGCATTAGGGTCAAATCCTATGCACAGTTTATACCATCTGGATCCCATTACTAAGTGGTAGTCATCCTCTGTCCCACTAATGCCATGCCAACGTGTTTAAGTACAGTATGTGTAATACCAGAGATACACTGGTATAACATTACATTGCCATATCCTTACTCCCAACACAACTCTATTGCAAATGGGGAAATTGCAAATGGCATGTACACTTGGAGATTTAAAAAGCAACTTTTTTGGACCACAATGTCCAGAACCTTTCATCCATCATGGGCAATAAGTTAAGAGGCAGGAAGTCATCTGGCAGCATTTGCAAAAATCTCTTTTCCTTAGTTATCACATTTCCTTTCCTTTACAACTTTTCTGAATAGTCAGCTATGTTGAACTTTGGAAAAGGTATTTGAAGATTCATGATCTGAGAGGGAAGGAATAACCCCAAAACTTATGAATGTGACTGCAATGCTTGATCAAGTCACACAGGCAAATGGGAGGAAGCAGAAAGCGATGGTCCTTGCTATAAAGTAATTACACTAAAGTGTCGAGGGAGGGAGAACTGTAGCATAGCAACAAATCAAAACCCACTCAAATGTCTGAACCATTTCTCAACAGAATTGAAGTATGCCATTTGTTTCAAAGTCCATGGTGCAAGAATATCTCTATTAGGCTACACAAAAAAGTCACAAATCCTCTAAGCCCAGACTATTTTTGTGATTTTTGGTGGGTTTAATTTACATATTTCCACAATATGAACTTTAGAATGTGTCTTAACATAACTGCTCCTGCACTCATTTGAGAAATAAGTATGGCCAATTTTTCATAGATCAGGGATGGGCAAGGTGCAGTCCATGGGCTGACTGTGGCCTCCAAAGATTTTTTTAAAAGGGGGGGTGGGATTATATATTTTTTAAAAAGGTTTTTGCCCCCAAATGTCCTCAGGAGGTGGATTTTTTGCTTCTTGGGGCTTCCTGAACCATTTTAGGACCAGGAGATGACTTTTTGACCTCCAGTCATTTCTTGTTGTTTAAATAAAAGGCACAGGCGGCCCCAGAACATGGTGAATATTGTCCACACCCCAAGAAGGTGTTTAGGGCCAAAATATTATTTTTGTGAGGGGTGCATTGAAGGGACTGGCCCTCCAAGATCTCCTGGAGAGCTAATGTAATATCTTAGCCTCTCCTAGTTACCCACCCCTGCAATACTACACTGAACTCTTTCACACGGGAGGAATTTCTCTTTACTGCAAATTGAGCCAATTCAAATTCCTGTGAATTCGCTTGTTTGGAGGAGTGCGTTCGGAGTAACATTTCATTTCCCAAAAATGACCCCCCCCCTTTGCCCAAAATTGCGTGCAAGGCTTTAATTCGCAATAACGGAAAACCCCATGATTGCCTTCGGATTGCCATTAAATTATACTTCCAATTTCTGACGTCTGAAAGAGTCCACTGTTACAGCACTATAATTCCATTTTATCTGTCCTGGTTGCATCCTCTGGAACCCTGAGGTTTGTAGTTTAGTGAAACCTAAGTGCTCTCTGGATGGGAATTCCAAATGCCCTTCCTTAAATTGCAAATCCCAGGATTCAACAGGATTTAGGCATAGCAGTAAAGGTGGAATAATAGACCTATAGCCATGTACTATGGCATTATTAGATGCATTTTTTCCGACGGATTGTCAAATGGAAAGTCAGTTTGTGAAATCCCTCCCCCCCCTCCACTTTTGTTACAAGAGTATTTGACCATGAATCTTTGTGATACCTTTTCTATAGTGCTTCTGCGTACTTGGAAAATGAGCTGTAAACATCAGTGGTGTACAAACGTCATGAATAATGTCACATCAACATCATGGATGCAGAAGCAAGAAATGCCTTTGTTCAAAACAACATCTCCTAAAGTAAACAATAAAAAGCAAAAAGGAAAGGAGAGGAGAGAAAGAAAAAAAGAAATGTGGGAGCACTTTCAAGAGCAACTGGTTTTTATTTTTGCATGAACCTTCATGGAAATAAACCCACAGTTTCAGATGCATTACCAAGTGACTAACATGGTTACTTTTTTCAAAGTAAACCAGACATTGCCAAAATAGTATTATGCTAAGAGAGCTCTTCACGTAATTTCCCAATGGTGTTCTCCTGCAATTTAACAGAAATCCCTAAATGGAACAAAATATCAGCAGAGAGCTCTAAACAGATAACTTTGAGAACAGCAGAACTGTAGAAATTTTCATGGCAATTAAAAAATATGGAGAGAACTTGACAGTAATCTATTATGGTAAATTTTTCGATGTCCTGAACAAACTGCAGAGGGTTGGGTTTTTTTTTTTCAGCTCAGAAATTCTATATTATCACCTGAATAATATCTCTATGAGAGCCAGCATGGCATTGTGGCTTGAGTGTTGGACTATGACTCTGGAGACTAGAATTTGAATCCCAGCTTGGCCATGGAAACCACTGGCTAACCTTGAGCAAGTCACACTTTCTCAGCCTCAGAGGACTTCAATGGCAAACCCCTTCTGAACAAATCCTGCCAAGACACCCCTGTAATAGGTTTGCCTTAGGGTTGCCATAAATTGGCAATGACTCTAAGGCACACAACAACAACAACACTTCTGTCCCCAATGATGTCTCAGCAGTCCATACATGTATTTTTTTCTCCCCACATAATCACAAGTCCACAAATATCAAGTCAAAGTCAAAGATGTTGATTCCATCTAGAATAGGTAGACTTTGGCATACAGATATTTTGGCATCACTGTCATGGCTTCAAATATATTGGCCTGGCCAAAGCTCCATATGCAAAACCCAGACAGAATTTTGATACTGAAGAGTGGGCTTTTTTCTCACTCACACAACTTTTGGAATTAATTTTCTTTTCCTCCAAGTGAATCAGTGGGCAAAATGTTTGATGGGCCAAGTCTGAGCCTCCAGGATGCCAGTTGGCCTTTGCCTCCCATATACAATCTGCAACAAATTCATCCAAAACCTCTCTAGATCATATAAACCAGCTGCTCATTTTGTTGGGCTCTGAAGATTTACAGATGCTGTACGGGTACACTTTTAATTCCTCTTTATGTTTATAGGGCTCCATTATTTGTGCTTCTTTCTTAGATCCCCAGGGTATGCTGAAAAGCAGGGTTGAGAGTGTCACTGACTTATATCATGCAGTTAATGCTTAGAGATAGAGGAATGAGAATTGACTAATTTGCCTCCAGCAGTGTTTAAATTAGATTCCAGATGGAAAGCTCCGATTTCCACTTTTAAAACCTGCTAGCAATAATCTAGGTCAGGCGGGAAAAATTCAACAAATCAATATTTAAAACATATTATGCTTAATTTTGTAGGTATTATTCAAGATGGAAGAAAGCTTTAAAGTCTTGATTGGGAATAAAAAGTCTTTATTTGGAGCGAACGGTATTTTACTCCCCATGTAGCTTCAGTGCAGTTGCTGTAGAATGAGGGCACAATTGGCAAAATGACTACATTTATTAATGCAAACATGTGAGCTACACACTTTTTCGGAACTTGGAATGTTACTTTTAAAATTGTAATAGCAATAACACTTTACATTTCCCTACCACTTCATAGTGAGCTAAACATTCTCTAAGCAGTTTACAATGTCTTAAGCAATTGCCTGAAACAAGCTGGGTACACATTTTACTGGCCTATGAAACGATGAAAGGATGAGTCAACCTCACAACATTGCGGCTGAAGCACCACCATTTAACCATTGCACCACCAGGGTGCAGGGTTTATAAAAGAAACTACTTCATTTTTCCCTCTTACAGCCAAACAGATTATTTACTTATTGTTATTGTTACAGTCCAGAAATGTAAGTCACAGTAACCTATTACTAACTAATAAATAACTCATTACTAAGGAGTTATTGGTACTATTGTGCCATTGAAAAAAACATGAAAAAAAACCTCTCTGGTTCACCCAAGTAGCCAGCTCAGATATCGCACTGTGGAAATTCTGAGCAAAATGCAACCATTTTCTCCCTACCAAGAACCCTAAAACCACAGTCTTTTGACACAAATCTGTCTGGCGATGAAATTTCCATCCTTCTAAAATATGCATTTTCAGAGTTCCAATCATTTTGAGCTGTCTTCTGTCATGGTTTTGCTGTTGCACCTGTTCTTGCTCCCATCCACCAACCCTGCCATTCCCCGCTATATCTTTCATGTATTTGCAGCGACTCTCTTTGAGAAACTGACTTTTGGTAAGCATATTTATTGCTTTCACATATCAACACTACCTGACAACTATATAGATCTGAAAGACAGCCATCACCTTGTCTAACCCTTTGAAAATTTAGGACAAGGATGATAACTTTCTTTCTGAATCAGTCGTCACCCATATCCACAGACATGAATCCTGGGATTTGTAGTTTGGTGAGGCACCAGAGCTCTCTCACAAACCAGGCTGAATACCTCACCAAACTACAAATCGCAGGATTCCACAGGATAAAATAATCATAATAAGCAGGTTAGCAGGTCTATCGATGATGATAACATTCAAAACAAGCTACACAATTAACAAGAAGTGATTCTTTTCTAAAGTGTATGGCGAGTAGAGTGGAAGCTTCTAGCAGTATTGCTCTGAAGCAGTGTACCTTCTTTGAAAGTTTACCTCAAAGAGCTAGAAGCTCTCTTTTATGCCTGCTTTGTTAACTAGCTTCCCTAAGAAAATTAATTTGCATGAGAAAATGACATTACTCTGATCTTTTTAATTAAAGTGTGTAATGCATCAGTGGCTGACAAAAAAAAAAAGCAAATGAAAACCAAACACTAGAGTCATCAGCTTTACTTCACAACCACAAGTAGCCTGTGGAATGAAACACTAGACCGTCTGCTCCAAACCCATAAAGAAAACCACTTATAGAGCTGGTTTTAGTACACCAAAAAGTCTAAGGAATACTTTTTGGCCTCCGTTGCCTCAAATGTCACTGATTTCTGTCTCTATTGAATGCTCCAATATGTTCCATGGCCCTGAACCAAAAATGAAATCAAAGGAAAACGAGAAGAGCCTGAAAATGTCTTTCAGTCTCATTTTGAACCAGTCAATGAGTTGGAGGGCATCCTATGGTTTTGCTGCTTCACCTTCCTCATGTGCTTCTTCTGAGATATGGTGTTCATGGTTGCAGAAGCGAGACTATCGGCTGTGAGGGTTTAATCCATCTTGGTGGTGGTTCCCCATGTTGTGGAACTCTTTCCTAAGGGAGGCTCACCAAATGTGGTACCTCTTATATTTTAAATAGTGTGTGAGTCATGTATCTTTGTGACCGTTATTTATTTATTTTCTACAGTAACCTAGGAGTTTATCAGATGACGGAAATTGGAAGTATAATCCAATGGCAATCCAATGGGGCTTCACATTATTGCGAATTAAAGTATCTCACGCAATTTCGGGGAAAAGGGAAGTCATTCCAAACACAATCATGGGTTTTACATTATTGCGTATTAAAGCATCTCACGCAATTTCGGGAAATGGGCAGTCATTTTGGGGTAATGGGAAGTCATTCTGAATGCATTCCGAATGTAATTGGAATTCACGTAAATTCGCTAAACTAGCGAATTCATGTAAATTCGAATTGGCTCCAATTGGCTCCATTCAAAATCAAGAGAAATTCCTCCTGTCTGATAAACTCCCTAGTAGTAGTAACCTGTATACATGGTGCTTTTTTAAAAAGTGGGGGGGGGGGGGTTTCAACAGATCCCTGTCCCAGAGCTTATAATTATTAAAAAGACACAGTGAAATGAAAACGGAAGGGGAAGAAAATGCAAGTGGGATAAATACAACATTATTTCAACAATACATGCTTTAGCTTGACTATATTAAGGTATTGGAACTATAAGACCGCATTCCAGAATCTTTCCAGAAAAAAAGGGCGTTGAAGGAAGCAAGAGAAGGGGCTGAACAAAAGACATTCTGAGAAACAATTCCAGGCATAAGGAGTAGCAAGGGGGAAAGTGGGGAGTGATTTCAAGGAGAAGATAACCTTCAGATAGCTGAGGATTGTGGAGCTATACAAGCAAAGACCTCAGGAATGGATATATATTCAGGATAATAACAGCAGAGAGCTTTTGAAATGGTGCTGCCACATTGCAGGATTAATGCAGTTTGTCACTGTTTAAATTGTCCTGGATCCATCCTATGGCATCCTGGAATTTGTTGTTTGTTGTGTCACCAGAGCTCTCTGTCAGAGAAGGCTAAATATCTCAGAAAACTACAAATCCAGAATTCCATAGCATGGAGCCATGGCAGTTAAAGCTGTGTCAAATTCTGCAGTATACATGTGTGTTGTGTATTGTGTGCATTCAAGTCTTTTCCGACTTATGGCGACCTTAAGGCAAATTTATCAATGGGGTTTTCTTGCCAAGGTTTGTGCAGAAGAGGTTTCCCATTGCGTTCCCCCAGGGGTGTAAGACTGTGAGTCAATGTTAATGTACAGCTAAAGCAAATGCCAAGAAACTTTCAGGCTCTACAGATGGCCCCTAAGATGCGGCGGGACGCCGCTCCTTTCCTGGCCGGATCAGGGCCACGGCAGCCTCACACGGCAGCCTCGATCCGGCCTTTGGAGGGTGCAAAAAGGAGCCGCAAAAAGCCCTCCAAAGGGCACCATACCCACAGCGGCACAGCTATATGGTGCCTCTTTGGCCTGTGTCTGGAGCAGCATGCAGCATCATGGCACCCTGGGGGCAGTCTGTAGACAGCCTGAGTACCAGAAGCACAGGAAAGTTAGTGGTAAACATACCACTATGTTATGTTTATTTTAGAAGGTTAAAAAAAGGTTAAGTTGGTTGCATTAGTATTGAAATGGTTTTGTTACGGACCTTGAAGCTAACTCCAATTTATAGCAACCCTATTCTATGGTTTGTTGGAAAGATTTATTCAGTGGTGGTTTGTCCTTGCCTTCTTCTTAGGCAGAGAGAGAAGTCGTCCAGTAAGGTATCCATGGCTGAACAAGGAAATGATCTCTGGTCTCCAAGAGTCCGAGACCAACATTCAAACTGCTGCATCACACTGGCTCTCTATTAATGTTGAAAGGGGGATATTTAGTACACTTATATCAACTCTGACTTGGAGTATAAATTCATGCTACGTTACAAAGATTAGCAGAGTACAGATGAAAAATGGCATCCATTTCATCATTCCTCCCCTCACCACCACCGTTTGTCCCTATTTTGAAATTGGGAAAGAAGGAAAAAACTGTATGAAATTTAGAAAATCTCACTTCTTACCCACTCACCCACTGTAAGGGAGTGAATGAAGACACAGAAGAAAGATTCAAGAAATATTTTAACCAACAAATATAAGCATTAAGCCACATTCTCTTCACCCGTCATCTTCATCAACTGCACCCACTGCACCCAGAACCTCTATTCTCCGTCTTCTCCATAAGAAGAATTTTCAGGATTTTTAAAAAGGAAACAGCAATCTGTGTCCTCTATCAGTCATGTCATTTCCACCAGTACTGAAGTGGTTTTCGGCCACTGCACTGGATAGCATGCCTGTGTTGTCCTGAAAAGGGCATGGGGAATCCAGGGAAACTGACATTTCCATGTTGTGTGTATTCATGCGTCTGGAGATTTCCTCTTCAACAGAGCTCTCCTCTGGAACTCCACATATCTGATGAACCTTTGGGCAGTCTTCTGTCTCTGGTAGCTGTTCTCGTTCTGGAAAACCATCACTGTCCTTGGTATTGCTGGTACCTTTTTAATTCAGCCTTCCACAAAGCTTCTAACATTGATCTAGGAGAGAAAGGGAAAATGTAGGTTACAGAAAGGGACAGAAAAGGTGTCATTTGATTGTTTGCTTCAGCCTGGAATACATCCTTCTCCATCTGTAATGATAGCAAGTGCCAGCCTAATGGTTTTCAGAAAAAGAGGGAAATAATGATTTACTGCTGCCTCTGGATGGGCCATTGCCAGGGGGAAAATACTAGATTAGATGCACTCCTGTTCACCTGCATTTGACAACCCATCTGAAGTATTCCTCTCATTTTGAACACATGTTATCTGAGTGTCTGCAGCCAATCCACTTTGAAGCAAGAATGTAGGAAGGCTGCCAGAGAAAGGTTCTTGTTCTCCCAAAGAGGTGTAAATTGCTTTTTAATAGTTTAATGCACACTCTTCTGCGATGGAAAAGAGAAGGTGCATGGTTCAGGTTGAGTTTCCAACATCTTCAGCTTGATTTCCAGAACATGCAAAATGGATGGCAGATGCCATATGAATATGCTGTCCTCCTGCTGCAGAATAATTAGGGACAGGGCTAATGGCCCAGTGATCTCTGTATACTCCAGAACCAGCTGACAGTCAAGTGCTGAGATCCTAATCCCAAACAGCAGTAGCCCATGATGTCATTCACTTTTCAAGCACAGTAGGCAGGAGTTGCTTCAACGCATGAAATCTGGAATTCCACCTGGTTTTGCTTGGAGTCTTCAAATATCGCATTGAACATGGATGTCAACAACTGCAGCCTGCACTAATTAGTCCTATTTGAATCTTGGTTTGCTGTACTTTCGCATCTAAAATGAAAGTTCTGAGCCTAAAATTTTGACTGAAATCAGGGTTTGTATGGGCCAAAACATGCTGCAGAAAGAATCCAGTTTTACATCTTTTTAACTGCCCTGGCTCAATGCTAGGGAACTCTGGGAACTGTAGTTTTGTCAGACGGTTAGCCTTCTCTGTCAGAGAAATCTGTTGCCGCAACAAACTACAGTTGGCAGGATTCCCTAGCACTGAGCCAATAGTTTGTTGTGGCACCAGAGCTCTCTGATAGAGAAGGCTAAATGCCTCACAAAACTACAGTTCCCAGAATTCCCTAGCCATTGAGCCAGGGCTGTTAGAGTGCTGTCAAACTGGATCATTTCTGCAGTGTGTTTTGGCTCTATGTCTTATGTTGCCACCAAGTCAAAGGTGTGACTAGCATACATTCAGTGCAATGGCAAACAGATAAGGTATTCAGTTGCTGCTCTCTCTTCTCCTTCCATATTGCCTTCCATTGTGCAGGATCTCATAAACTGTCAGAAAATACATCCTGTTGTCGCCATCAACATCATCATCATCATCATCATCATCATCATCATCGAAGTATCTACTGCTGATTCTTGGATCTTCAAAACTTGGATTTTTTTATTAAATTTGAGGTGTCCTTTGTAGGGCATTGGACTTTGATGTGAATTTGGAGCTAGACATCCACATTATGCAGTGCCTTTGCAAACATGTCATATGTGTGGTTGTCTTTAAGACACTTGCAAGTCAACACCACAAATACATGTTTAAGAGTAGTGTGGTTGATCCAGTGAGCTTTTACCCCCACTCCGAAAGTCAACTTGCTCTGATCCAGCAGACTGCAGTGGTTGCTACATACAACACAATGTCGATCTCCTCTATTAGTTTTCTATGCATGTTAGTGGGAGTTTCTTCAGTTCTGCTTCTCAATTTTGAAACATATGAGAGATATGTCTTTTAGAGAAAGATATCAAACTAAGAGGCTAAACAGTGGGTGGCATTACAGTGCTCCTTTGGCACAGCGATCAGACACTGCATGCCAAAAGGAGCGCTGAAAAGTGCCGCCACTGCAGCAAAAGTGAGCTTTTTCCACTCCCAAAAGGAGCTGTGTTTTGCAGCTTCTCTTGGGACCAGAAAAACGCTGGATCTGGGCCACAGCATGTAGTTGCTGTGACCCCAATCCAGCACTCAAAGGGGTGACGGCAAGTTGTTCCAAAGGGGCCATCTATTCAGCCCCTAAATTAACAAAAGCATCTTCTCCCATAAGATGAAGAGGCAGTGTACAAATTTAACAATTGTTCTGTAAATACTTGTTGTCGTTGTTGTTGTGTGCCTTCAAGTTGCTTCTGACTTATGCCAACCCTAAGATGAGCCTATTGTGGGTTTTTTCTTGGCAAGATTTGTTCAGAGAGGGTTTGTCATTGCCTTCCCCTGGGACTGAGAACATGCGACTTGCTCAAGGTAGAATGACTTACAGTTGGCTTCTCTGGTGCCTAGCTCTCCAGGTTCATTTGCGATTGCTTCTTTGGTGCGCCATCATCACACTGCAGATGTTCATATCCGTGTAACTTTCTCCTCCTTCCTCCAGTGACACCCAGAATTTATCTTCATTTTTCCCAGTTATAAAAGTGCAGATGCATTATGTCGTGGGTTCCCCTCCACCTCCTCAACCCACTGATTGGCTGCAGGGTTGCAGCCGGGGTTGCCAAGGGGTTGTTGCACAAAGAGGTACTAAATGCCTCCTTCCATAATGACCTTCATGGTTATACTGGGAGGTTACATAAGATAATGCTAGCCCATGTTTTCTCACTGCCATGCTTCTCCAGAATCCTGTTGCTTCTTCCTCTCATCTCTCCATTCTTCCTCTCTCTTAGGAACTTATCAGACGGGAGGAATTTCTCTTTATTGTGAATGGAGCCAATTCGAATTCACGTGAATCCTATTGCATTCGGAATGCGTTCAGATTGACTTCCCATTACCCGAAAGTGACCCCCCCATTGCCCGAAATTGCATGAGATGCTTTAATTCGCAATAAGGTAAAACCCATGATTGCGTTCGGAATGACTTCCCTTTTGCCCGAAATTGTGTAAGATACTTTAATTTGCAATAATGTGAAACCCCATGATTGCGTTCGGATTGCCATTGGATTATACTTTTAATTTCCGAAGTCTGATAAGGTCCTTAGGTGCTTACTCTCTCTGTGTGCAATTCTCTTCCTCCATTCTTCCTTCTCTCATCTTGTCCATCATGTGTCCATTGTTCCCTCTGCCTCATACACTTATATTTTCTGCATAGCAAAGCCTTCTTTTCCTGCATGTTTCTCAACCCCACGAGGCAGTGTGCTGTATGCTCCGTCTCTCTGATCCTCCTTCCATCCTGTTCTTTGCTTCCCATTGCACTTTGTACCACTTGCCACTGCAGCTTCTGCTTCCCACATGGCGTGAAAAACTCTGTTGAGGAGGGCAGGGAAGATGGCAGGAGTGGGAACAAAATAGCATAAATGTTATCCACCTCCCATAATTAAAAGCCAGGGGAAATTAATGACCTTGTAAAATCGTCTTAAAACCAACCACAGACATGGCCAACAATTTATTTCTTTGGAGGGAATTCAGTAGAGGAGGGGACACCACTGAGAAGTGACTTCTCAGTGGCATCCCCTCCTCTACTGAATTCCCTCCAAAGAAATAAATTGTTGGCCATTCCCTGCCCTCTTCAACAGGGTTTTTCACTCCATGTGGGAAGCGGAAGCTGCAGTGGCAAGTGGTACAAAGTGCAATGAGAAGCAAAGAACAACTAGTACCAGCTAGCCTTCCTGATTCTTACCTTTCTTATAATATATGCTAGTTTTAATACAGCTACTCTTGCCAAGAATACCACATTTTTTTATTTTAAAAAGTTCATAAAAATTCTTACATGGATTATTTACTTAACCAGGTATGTTGAAATACAGGCACAAGAAAGAACAGTACCGTTCCGTGTAGTCTTATATTTGTAAATGGACTACGCTTTTGTTTTTCTTCCCACACTAAAGTGGAAAAAGCAAACATCCCAGCCTTGATGCAAAGAATGTTTAACAAAACAGCCTAAGATGTAGCTGATTTTTTAAAAAGGCTCTGTCAACAATAAAGAGATTATCTTTCAGCACAGTTTCCAGCACCATATGGTGACCAAGCAGTTAGGAAACATTAATGCTTAATATGCAATTCTACTGATTTTTGCTTACCAAACTCCTGTGGAAAATTATAGCTCCTTTTATCCCACCCACCCCCACCAAAAAAACCCTTCATTACTTTGAGAAGGATGTATTTGGAGTGAAAAATTAAGGGTAAAACATTTCACTTTCAGCACCTTCTTTAAACAAATGGGGTATATGAACACCTTGATGAATTCTATCTTGCTCTGTCCCATTCGTCCTTGGTAGATGGAACTCCAGTTGAGAGAAAATGAATGATGGTGTTAACAAAATATTTCCCTAAATGAATGCCACATAATCAGGACCAAATGTACCTCCAGGTATAACCGTGGTCAGCCCCACAAAGCGGCTTTTGAAATCTAGTCTCAGAGTGGAACATAAGGACTAGAACATAGAGCTTGTGTGGTCCAATGTAAGAGTGGGTCTTGAAAAATCAGATTTCATTTTTTGGTGAGCTACAGAACCAATTGGGTCATTGGGCCAGTTATGCACTCTCTCAGTCTCTCTCGTTCTCTTTCTCTCTCTCTCTCTCTCTCAGACTGATCTATCTGATGCTAATGCTGTGAAAAGGAAGTGCAAGGAGACCTTCCTGCTTCAAGAAAATCAGTGAAACAGTACTTCACCCTAACTGTTCAAACAGTAACAAATTCAACACAGAGACTTAGGTCTCTAAATACCTCTTTTTCCTCCTGCCCCTCCCCACGCCATCCTCGGCCTTCAGCTTCCTCCCGAGAGGCAACTGGAGGCCAGAGAGGGTCAAGAAGGAGGAGGAAGTGACCCATGCTTCTTCCTCCTCCTCCTGCTATGTGCTGGGGAAATGGCATCACATGTCAGTTCTGGCATATGTGCCTTAGGTTCGCCATCATAGCCTTATATAAAATGGCAAAATCAAGGTTTGCTTTATAGAATTTATAATTTAAATATATATATTTTTAAGCCATGCATGGTTGAATCCATGGATGAAGAATCTGTGGAGACAGAGGGCTGACTGTAAATGGGTCCTAGAGCAAACGAAGCCTGAACTCTCCCTAGAAGCCAAGATGACTAAAATGAGCCGGTCGTAATTTGGACATATCACGAGAAGCCATGACTTGCTAGAAAAGGCAATTATGCTTGACAAGGTAGAAGGCTATAGGAAAAGAGGAAGATCACATTACAGATGGATGGACTCATGCAAGGAAGCCAGAGGCCTAAATCTGCAAGACCTGTTGATAACAGGGTGACTTGGAGAGTCACCATAAATCAAAATCTACTTGATGGCAAGTAACACAAAGAATCAGCTAGGGCAGAATCATGCTTTTTCCCAGATGCAAAATTTATGTTTCACCGGTCCTTTCCCACCATCCCTCCAATGCTGATAATGCTTTTAAAAAAAAACTCCAGATAGATAAAGGAAAAAAGTAGGGGGCTGTGCGTGTGTGTGTCTATGTGTAAAAAGCCTTTGTAAAAAGGGGTTTCTTTTTCAGAGGTTTTGTTAACTGTGGTATGTTGTATACAATTCCCTATATACTGGAATTTGATACTATGAAAACCAGTAGAACAGCAGCATTAAAATGCCTGCAATAAATAGTCCAACAGAAAGAGGAATGTATGCACAATATCAAGTTGCACCTGAAATTTCCTGTTCAGCTAGGGATACACACAGAAATCTGTACCTGGGCTCATAGTGCTCCTAGGTCGATCAAGCTGTAAATCTAGATAGTGCAGACTAACAGAAATGGATATGGTTGAAGGTGTTGGAGTATTGGCATCAGTGCTTATTTCGTAGGTCTATTTTTCTTTCCTTGAGAAGGAGGTTGTCTTCTACGCAGGAACACTGATGCACACTATGGTCATTTAGTCAGTTTCCTTATGAAGAGGTCACTTCCGATACCCTTCCCTTTTCTTAGGATCAATAAAGTTTATTGCCTTTTGTTCTCCGTCCTCTTCCCTTCTCTGGTCTCACCAAGCATGGATGCAGAAACCAGACTGTGCTACTAAAGATATTTTCTTGTTACTCACACACATGAGAGTCAGCTCTAGTAACTCTTCTACCAAGTATAGTTTTCTCTACTGATTAGTTAATTTTGTAGAACCTAAATGTAGCAATAAAGTAAGTTTTTTATCTACCAATTTATCCTGGTTATTTACCAGAAGCTCAGATCTAGTTGTTTCGCCAAATACCTGTGGAGTACAGACTTGTTGCTGTGTTGCTGCTGCTAAACGTCGTAACCACAAATAACCAAACCAATAATATTTTTTTAACAGAAGGTAGACAACCATGAGGTTATTCCTTACAAGGTTGTCCATCATGAGGTTATACTATAGTATAGGTATATAGGGTGTTTGACAACCCCCTTTCTCTGGATATCTGGATTAAATGTGTGAGGCCCCTGGTAAACTGCCATTCATGGCTGGCAAGGTGCATCCAGTTTTGGGTAAACTACAAGTTGTGCTGGCCTGATCAAGCCCTTCTGTTCTAATACTTTATAATTAATTACAGAATTAAGATCATATCCAAAGTTTCTGTTTTAAAAAAATGTAACAACAAATGCAGATAAAATAACAAGTGAAACCACTCAATCCCATTGGAAAATACAAAGATAATTAAGCCTGCTGTTGTCAATTTCCTAGGGAAGAAAGTTACTGATCTCAAGAGATGGCTTTGGCAGTTGTTTTTCATCATCTGAGAAAATTTACACAGGAAAAAAAGAACTGTGAATATATATTTCCAAGCATATTCATGTTTTAGGCATTAATTATCATCAACACGGAAAGGCAAGAGTTTCCAATTACAATGCAAATACCCACAAAAAGTGTTCCCTACTTTCCTCTGCTTGGCAAAGTTAACTTTGCCTTAACTTTGCAACTCAGGTTTTTACATCTTAAATCAGAAAATCTCCAAACCCTCTGGCAGTTACAGGTGTAAACTCTGTTAAGTAGGCTTTGTATTTCTGGAACCTTAGTGTCTCCACTTAATGCAGAATGCTTTGGGTGGCTTATTTACAACATCTTTTCACAATTTGTTTTATTAGCTAAAATGAGAAGATGTTTTGCATTGCAATAATTAGAAAATAAGCTGTTGACAATGGCTATTACAACTGAACAACACAGACACACACACGTGTGTATGTGTATTTTGTTGTTTAGTTATGGTCTATAGCAAAATAGTATGTATGGGTGTGTGTATAGAGAGAGACAGAGACAGAGAAAGAGAATGATAGACCACTATGCAACAGAGATACTATGTATCCCAGATTCTACGTGCAAATCACAAGCATTCACTCACACTATTGTGACTTGTTTGTGTAGTCGGATTAACTGACTTATTGCATGGCAAAAGAAAGGTGCAGTAAAAAAAAAGAAGAAGAAGAAGAAGCTGCTTTCTCTCTGTTCTCCTTCGAGAAGAAAACAGTCATAAAAGCATGCCTATTGAAAAATGAATTTTCCCAGCATGACAAAAGACACATTGTGTGCCCAGGAGTGAGTCCATTCCACAAAATGACAACACAAATACAGGAATCAAAGGATTCCACAACTATTTACTGATTACAGCTGCAGTTACTTGGTACATGCATAGAAATGGATCTGGGCACTGGGTAGCCCACCTGGTGTCCAGTGAGACCAACCTCCAGCCAGAGAACAAGAGAGGAGCGATGGGGACTCAGTTGTCAGGACATCCTCCCAGGCGAGATCCCTTGCCTCCCCTTGAGTAGGGTTGTCGGAAACGTGCCAGCCCTTGCCTGGGTTCCACCACACCTCCCACTCCAGGTCCTTTAAGGGGACTCCACATCCACAGCCTTTCCAGGTACTGACAACTTTCCCAGATCCCAATCTCATGCTCTGCCCCCAGAGTTGTCACAAAAGAACATAAGGAGAAATCATGCAAAGCCACGGAGTATGAGTGGGTTGGTGCCTGGGAGGAACTGATCCACTCTGGGCCTGACATGGCAATAAATACTGTGGCACCCAACTCAAAGGAAGACTGCCCAGCTGCAGTCTTCCTTCCGGTTGATGCCGGAGAGACCAATGAGGTGCAAGCAGCAGCCCACACCATTCAGTGGGCCCTTGTTATCCGCTGGGGCTTGGTTTCAGGACCCTTCATGGATAACAAAATCTGTGTACGCTCAAGTCCCATTAAATATAATGGCACAGTAAAATGGTGTCCCATATATAAAATGGAAAAGCAAGGTTTGCTATTTGGAATTTATACTTTTGGGGAATATTTTCAAGCCGTGTATGCTCAAATCTGTGGACAAAAAATCCATAGATAAGTAGGGCCAACTGTATTAGCTCCCATTCTGGATAGCACTACCTTCCCTGGAGCACAGAAGCTCCTGGACAGAAGAATCTCGAGCTGGTGACTATGAGGCTCCCTGGCTGCTGCTCCACTATCAAGTCTGGGAACGTACCTTTTGGTCATGAAGGCAACCTCTTGTAGTAAGTTGGCTACATTGTCTTCACTTAACATACAGTTAATATTCCTCTCTTTTCTTTAGTTTATCATACCTCTATGAGGGTTGCCATCAAATAAGTTTGTGAAGTAATTATAAAAAAAAATTATTATGTCCAATTGGATAATTATTTCTTCACCTTCTTTTATTCCAAGGATTTTTCTTTTTCTTAATTTATGAGCCATCACATTTTATCAAATTTTCACTTTCATCACATGAAACTATGTAAGTGTAAATACATTCAGGCTGTGCATATGATATCGTAATTGAAAGGTGTCATTTTTATTTTGCTAGTTGTTTCTGTCACAACTATTACCGTTACATTCAGTGATGTATGGGAATTATGATTTATGAGTAACATTAGCACAAAAGCAAAAACATTATTAAGGATTCTGTATGGTGTGGTATGGGGGGAGGTGATATCTTGTGATGCCACTGCTGAAAACTAGTGATGGATCTTGTTAGTTTCTTTTAATTAGTTTCTCTGTCTCCTCCTCTTCCAACCAAAAGAGATGTTGAGGAAGAACAGGGAAGGGAGAGGCAGAAATCAATCTCCTTTAAAATATGAGTTTTTCTTTCTGGTTTCTACTTGTGGTGCAGTTTTCTTTCTATCTGGGCCTTTTGGACCTTCTCCCTCCAGCCATGGACCAGTTCTAACTTCCATGCTGCATTGCCAAAATGGACAGTAGTTCTAACAAAACACTGACGTTACTGGGCTCCAGAGTAAGAGGTTTGTGGCCTGGACCCTGCAAGAAACGGTAGCAGCTGTGTTGTTCTTTGAGATGTGCCCAAATGTCAGTGTGGTGATATATTTAAAAATGAGAAAACAGACTACTCTGCAGCCAAAGCTACTCGCCCAAATAGGGAGTGCTGTTTGGATAAACCACGGCACTGGATCCAATTGACTGGTCCTGTTATCTCTGGTCTCAACATGCCTTGTTCTCTGCGCTGAAGTGTATTTTCCTCCCTCTAAAAAGAAGGGGGAGAAATAAAATCCTTTCCTTGGAAACAAAACAGTATTTGACTTGGAGATGTGCTCTTTGAGCTGATGCACCCAGATTAAAGCAGAATACTGGGCTTGAGAAAAAGGAGATTTTGTAATGTGAGAATTAAAAGCTGTCAGTGCAATGAGAAGTAGAGTGGAGTCCACGAAATCTTTCTACCCCTGGTAGAAATAAAAAAGCTTTAGAGGTAGAATCCAAAAGTCTGGTGAAGTCTCTCTTTGAATTTCAAAGTATTTACATAATTTTCTCCCACTGAGTACGCATTTACGTCACAACATTCTGTTGCTTGGCTTCGTAACGACTTCTGTATTTCCCAAATGTTGACCATTCCATTACCCAGAAGAGCCAACTTCATGGCAAATTTGGGTTGACACATCTAGAGATTGTTTTTTGGAACCCTGGTATACCTCCTGCCTTGTAGACATAGTCCAGCATGCCCTCCAGTGTTTCACAAATGAAAATAGAGACAGTTGCATCTTTAAAGCCTTTTTCTCCCCAATTATTGCATTGATTTCACCTTGTTGAGGACACTTGTATTTGCTTTAAACTGTCGTCCTTAATGCTGGAATAAGCTATTTCATATTGGCTGCAAAATTAATACACTGTTTCAACTGCCATGGATCAATGCTATAAAATTCTGGGACCTGTAGTTTTGTACTACTGTATATTTAGCCTTCGCTGTCAGAGACCTCTGGTGCCACAGCAAACTACAAATCCCAGGTTTCCATAGGGCAGAGCTAGTGTCTTTTTGAACTCCTTTTTAGGAGGAGTATAACCTGTGTTTGCCTGAACTGGCCAGACATCATCTAGTTTGCTTGTGCCAGACTTGGGGATTAGGCCCTGTGTACTCCAGACTCCCCAATAAATGGATGGGCTGAGGCTGCTTTATTTGGCCCATGCAGACAGGACCTAGTTGTGCTGAATCTTCCCAGAAGATCCGGAGCCCTCCATTCCAAGTAGGTGTCTGTTTAAAATGTGCCCCCTGTGCCACCTGATTTGAACGTCACTGATGCGCATCACTCACTCTGAGGTCAGGACAAGACACTCGGCAACAATAATAGACTGGGCAGTGTGCCACAGCAATGGACACACCAGGCAGCCCAGTGGGATGTGCATGCAAACATCCACCCAGTGGCAGAACAGACAGGTCAGGGAACTGGAGAGAGTCAGGTCAGTTCTTTGGCCAGGATACTACTCCGGGCTGTTCTTGAAATATCCCAGCCCATGCAAACACCACCTATGATTCCTCTGTAAATACCATACCTGCATCATGATTATAGTGTGACTATTCCCATATAAATGCCATAGCTCCATCCTATGGGATCCTGGGATTTTCAACTTGGGGAAGGGTACTTAGAATTCTCAGCCAGAGAGCTCACCAGACTACAACATCTTAGGACAGAACCATGGCATCTGAAGTATAATTATAGCTCTGTAGACACGAAGGGTAAAAGAAACTAGGATAAAGAAATTTTAGAATGTAAATCTATCCTGGCATTGTACTGCTGGTAAATAAGTATGGATTTCTCACTGATAAAACACAGAACTCTCAATGGAGTTTATCATACAGAATTTGGGGGTATAATGCAATGGCAATCCGAACGCACACATGGGGTTTCACGTTATTGCGAATGAGTGTATCTCACACAATTTCGGGCAATGGGAAGTCATTCCTAACACAATCATGGGGTTTCACGCAATTGCGTATTAGAGTATCTCATGCAATTTCAGGCAATGGGGGGTCATTTTCAGGAAATGGGAAGTTATTCTGAACGCATTCTGAACGCAATCAGATTTTATGTAAATTCACTAAACTAGTGAATTCTTGTAATTGTGAATTGGCTCCATTCACAATTGAGAGAAATTCCTCCCATGTGATAAACTCCCCTGAAACAGGACTTGGTTATACCCACTAAACCAGTATAAAACTGATGCATTTGTAATATAGCTATTCTGTGTGTTTGAGCAAACGTGGGGTGGGCAGCTGTGATCATCCTATATTTTTTTAAGACTGCAGCTCCCACAATCCTTCACCATTGGATATGCTGGCAAGGGCTGGTTGGAATTGTAGACACAAAAAAACCAAAAACAAGCCTGGATGTCCACAGTTGGCTTCCCTGATGTAGAGACATTTGTATTTCTGGCAGGACCATGCATGGAAATTGTTGGCCTGATGGGAACAGTAGCAGAATCAATTCTAACATTGTTCATGCGTGAGGATAGGCTCATTAGTATTGAAAAGACTGCTATCAAATACTGCCAATATGGGCATTGTAGGCACAATAAAGACTCATAGGTAGAAGAAGCGCATCAACAAAGGGGGGCATTTGTTTAATGCATAAGATCAATACCATTCTAATAAACGGGACAGCTCTGACTTTCTTCTTACAAGGGTGAGTCACACTCCATTTCTTCAGAGTATATTTAAGGAAGACATCAAACAAGCCAAAAAATAGCTTGCCATGATTTAATAACTTTCTTTGTACCAGCTATTTCTATAAAAGTTTAATGGGTGAATACAAAGTGAAAGAGTTTAATGTATTCTGGAGAATGCAGACAACTCTGTAAACTATTCTTTGTTGTTGTTTGGTACAAGGACTGCCAGCAGTAAATACAGAGTTTATTAAAAACAATATATTATTTTCGGATTACAAAAATAGAAGACTCAAGAATCATGGCACTGTTTTATTGGTTAACAGTTTTTTAAAGTTCATCGTAAAAGCAAAGCGGCAGAAGGTCAATGAGATTAAATTCTATCAATTGTCTTTGCTGTCAGCCTTTTCTAAAAAGTTTTAAAGTTGAGTTCGAAGCTGCTCTGAGAAAATGAACATTTTCCTCCAGTATGCCACTATTGGGAATGGGCTTGTGATATATCATGGTCTGCAGATAAGAAGATTTTAGATTTAAAAAAAAAATGCTTGACACCAGGGAATAGATAATCTGGGAATTCAAAATGAGACCAAGAACAGCCCAGAAATAAACAAGCAGAGACAGCACCATCGATCAAAAAATTACTAACCATACATTTGTACACATACGACATGCCCTATATCCTGGATTCATGGCAGAATCTAAAACATAATTTCCACCCCTTGCTACTAGTCAGTCAGAAATCCAGGTCTCCATAACTGTCTCTCTCCTGATAATAAACTGCACAGAACTGTATAACATCTCTCCATTTGTTCCCATTCTGTCATGTTCCCCCAGTTAAGAGGAGATATTCCCATTTTATCTCATTTTCATTTCCGTTTATTGTTCTGTCTAAAATTTCTGCCAAGCCCTGCTTTAAGTGAAATTTCATGACAAGTTTGGACATCTTTCAGAAAAAGATTCAACAATTTCATTGGGCTTAGGAAATATGCTCCTAGACTTAGAGGTGGATGGAGACATATGCTATTTTCTGGCCACCTCAGGCAGCAAAATGCCTTGGACCAGCTCTGAGTTCTGCCTTCCATTTTTGATTAGCAGGGGTAAATATATCGTGTCTCTATTTCTGACTTGTTACTTAAAATAATTTGAAGGAAATTTAAACAACATCAGACAGGGGAGAGTGAAATCTCACCATTGTTACCATAGTGATGCATCATTTCTCCGATCAAATTTTGCTTAATGGATAGGCAATTAATGAATGTTCGATATCTATGTAATGAGGATGGACTTGTGTGGGTTTTGGGACTTATGGTTCACCCTTAGTTATTTTTGAAACTGGATTATGTATTAGTATAAAACATCTACTGTTTTTACACGTACTGTGCATAATCTCTTTCTCAATATAACTTGGTTAAATCTTGGTGAGAGAAAAGAGTTCTGCTGTACAGCCTAATAAATTATTTGACTTTCTCTGGCATCAATATTTTAATTCTGGTATGAATTATTTAAGGTCAAGTTTAATTCCTTTAAAAAAAAAACACCATTCTTTGGATATTTGCATATGCTTAAATATGCAAGGTTAAGATGATTTTAGCTTCATTTATATTAGGTTAAGATTAAATAATACAGTATCTGCAACTTCATTGCTAAGAAGGCATCCTTTACCATCTATTATATTGTGGAAGATAACCAGCACCAATTAGGAATTTAAGCTATCTTCCTTTGAGATTGTTAATATAGTTCAGATGAGCGGAGCTCTTGTAGTGGGAATCGGGTGACATCCAGTGGTATTTTATATTATTACAGCTCATTCAATTGTGTGTGGTTTTTTATGTGTCTGTGTACCGTCAAGTCACTGGTTGACTGATGATGAGCCCATGAATTTCATAGGATTTTCTTAGGTATGGTTTTGCCAGTCGGAGTCCTGCCTTCGAAATGTAACCTACACCACCTGGTGATCTCCCCAAAGTATTATTCAAGCATTCTGAATGTAACAAAACAGCCACAAGTGGGTTTCATCTGAATGGGGGCCCATTTGTGTGTCCTGGACCACATTTGCATGGTAATGAAAAGGTCTAGCCGAGGCAGCAGTACATTCTTTTATCTTTGGTGAGTAACTTGGTGACTCAGGAGAAAGAAGGTGAACAGGCGAAGAGGACCACAATCAGTGCCAGGTGGCTTCAAGGCAGTAGTAGTAAAATCTTTTTTCCTCCAATTGGTTGGGAGTGCCATTTCCACACCCTTTGGTTATACTGGATGAAAAGAACTGGCCATACTCTGACAAGAACTGTAGGCAGAAAGCAGACGTCCCTTCACTTTTCTTCAAACATCTGTCCGATGTTCCAGTTAGCAAGTGTCCCAGAAATTAGGCGGTTAGCATGCAAAAGCTGCCGTGTAGTTAATTCAGTCCAGGTCAGTCACAGGGTATTTAGCAGGATAAAGGGAGAATCAAGAAAGTGACTGTCAGCTGGTTCAGGAGTTGTTCAGCTGCAAGTCAGTAGACCAGATAAACAAAGCCTGCAAAAAATAAGAATCATAAAAGTGTAGCTAGTCCAAGGTCAATCAAAATCAAATGCCAAGAGTGCTGCCAGTCAAAGAGATAAATCAATTGTGTATAACAGAGATGCTTGGAAGCTGCTGGGAGATTTATGGGCAGCTGTCCCCAAAACTATTGTTGTGGTGGTGGTGTGTCTTCAAGTTGGTTTGACTTATGGCAGCCCTATCATGGTGTTTTCCTGGCAAGGTTTGTTCAGAGGAGGCTCAAATTCAGAATTTGGCTTAAATTCGGAAGTTAGGTTGATTTTATCACATTAACTTTCCTCTCAAGATGGTTTCCCATTGCCTCCAGTGATGAATTTGGGCCCCATAGGTCACTTTGGCAGCCATTTTTTCAAAATCGGAAGCTTCAGCATTGGAAAAGATGGCCACGGAAACAACTTACAGGGCCTGAATATAAAGGGTGTGATAGCCACAACATCACAGCTATATGGCACTCCTTCGGCGGTGCAGCGTATGGACACAGCACCTGAGGGGTGCTGTGTCGCTGTGTGTCGTGTGGAGCACCATGTGGCATCACCATGTGGCTATAAATAAACTTTATTATTATTTATTATTATCATGGCGCCGTGGGGGCAGAGATGGGGTGTGCATCATGGAAACGCTACATCCCAACTCCACCCCCCAGCAGGCCCAAAGTGCCAGTCTGTACAGGGCCTAAGTTATTAAGGTGGAAGACCACAGAAGCTAGAAGAAGTTGTTTGTTTGTCTGTTTGTCTGGCACTACAGGGAATGGCAAGATTCTGCCCACTCCTCTTCTACCCCACTCCTGAATTAATTACCATATATACTTGTCTATAAGTCTAAAAATTTATGCCCAAAAATTGACCCCAAAATCTCAGGTTGACTTACTTACAGGTCAGTGTATGGTAATATGAGAGCAGCTCTTTCAGATTTCCCCATGCAGTTTCTTTTTGCCCTGAGCCAAGCAGGTATAGTCCTTGGTGACTGATTGATTGCTGTTTGTTTAACAGTCCCTCTCCCAGCTTCGCTGTCTTAGGAGTGAAAGCTGAAACACTGAAGCCTCATATAGATTGCTGCTTCCCTCTTGCTGCTCGCATACACACACAGAAGGTCCCTCCAAGTTTAACACACTACCTATCCATGGGTCATGTCAAAATCCACAATTTTGGCCCTAAAACATGCCCTCAATTTATACATGAGGTCATTTTATAGTCGAACATATATGCTAAGTGCAAATTACTTTTGCCTTTCCAGCTCAGTTTGCAGTAGCTGAAGTAAGCTAAGAACAAAGGAGAAAGGTAGGAAGATGAGAGAGAGAAAGAGACATTTTAAAAGCAGCTGAAAAAGGGTTTGACAGAGGATTTATCAGGACTGTCAGGATAGCTCAGAGGTATGATTGTGTTATTTTTTTTTGTGATACAAGAAAGAATGAATGACTCATACTAGGCAACTTCATATCTAATATGGAATCACCCACTTCCCATTCTAGCACCATCCCACCTCACTTGCAGGAGTTTTGATGCATGATTGGAGTTGAAATCTGGCATTGGTTAGCATCTAGCAAGGCTCTGCAACAAGATGGTGGTCTACTGCAAACCCCTAAAATACAATTACTAGGTCCAATTACTAGACATTATAATGTAAATAAGAAGGGACAACTGTTGCTATCCCTTTTCCTTTGGTCAGTAGTGCACACTGGGTCAAGAGAGAGGGGCAGTTAATGAGGACTTAGAACCACCAGGGACATCCAGTCTAAGGGCTCTCCAAAACATGGAGCCAGTCCTGTTCTGACATCACTCACAAAGGAAAGGCTATAGCTCTTCTTTAGGTCTGAACAGACAGGCCAAAATAAAGCTGCTTCGGGTCACTTTGGAGGTATGCTGTTTAAATGACACAAGCATCTTAAGAGGCCAGAAGCTGCACCAAAGCTATGCTCCAGTCCTTAGGACTGGAGGATAGCTTTGGCACAGCTTCCAGCCTCTTAGGATGCATGCATCATTTGAACAGCATACTTCCAAAGGGACCTGAAACAGCTTTATTTTGGCCTGTCTGTTCAGGCCCTTTGAATCATTTAAACCCATTCTGAGGATGTGTCCTTAGTCCTGACAATAGGTAGGGGGGATTCTGAATCACCAAAGATTGTGATAGAACTGTAATACAGAAACCACAAAGAAATGTTACCTACATTTTTAAAGATTTCCATCTCCCTTTCACTTTCTTCATAACATTCCTTCTTACAGGCTGCATCCACCCTGCAGAAATAATCTAGTCTTTAGCTGTCCTGGCTCAGTGCTATGGGATTTTGGGAACTATAGTTTATTGTGGCACCAGAGCTCTCTGACAGAGAAGGCTAAATGTCGGCTAAAACTACAATTCCCAGAATTTCATACCATAGAGCCATAGCAGTTTAAGTGGTGTCAAACTGGATTATTTTTGCTCCACAGATGCATCCGTAGTCTAATTTGCTTTAACAACTTCGGACTGGTTCTAAGAATTTCTTATTCTAACAACTTTTTCTGGCATATTCTTCACAGTTTGCTGTAAGTGTCTAAACAAACTAAATCGCACTGTACTTTGCTCTATCTGCCAAATTTCTTTATGCACACTTTCAGTTTAAGCGGAGAGACAAGTTGGATGCTCTTAGGCACCAATGCTCAAAAAAGCAACCATCTTGCAAGTCAAGGCATCCCAGGACTTATTACGTATATATTACACATATTCTACAGACTTGTACTTACCATTTAGCTTCCATGCACCCACACTTTTCCCTATCTTTGATCCTCAATCCTTGATAATCCAGGTCTCTGTAGTTTAACTGTGAGCAACTCATTTAACTGGCCTGTGGATGAAACATTAACATTTATGGCTCAGCATAGGAGGTATAAATATGCATAGTAGGTACAAATATCCACCCTGCTGATTTACTCAACAACCTATGAAGCCCCTCTCCCCCACATGGCCAATCTGTGCCACATGGGGAATGGGCAAGATCACAGAAGCATCTGCCTACATCCCTGTGACCAGATGCCAAATGACTACAGCATCACTGGGACCTCCAGAGGACACCAGCAGATCTCAGTACTGCTGACATCATTTCATATCTGGCAATGGAAAGATGCTTTTGTGATCCTGCCCATGCCCCATGAAGCAGAAAGTGGCCATGCAGCAGGTTTCAGAGTCTGCCCAATGCTTTGGGTGCTGTGGAGAGAGGAATACTAGCTTCCGTGCTATTCAAGAAAGGACATACACATGCATGCAGGAAACTTACATGAATTTATGCCCCTAATAAGTTATTGCCACCATTACATCATCAAGGAGCCATCTAGTATAGCTGTTTTGAGTGGTCATGGGTTGCTACACATGGGTTTGCTATACACTCCAGAAGATGCAGACCTCTCAACAGTCCATTGTGATGAATTTGAAGGTAAAATTGCTCAGATCCACTCCGACTTGCATTAGCCATCACCTCCAAACTTAAAACAATACAACTTTTGTGGGTTTTTCTGGCTATGTGACCATGTTCTAGAAGAGTTTATTCCTGACGTTTTGCTAGCACCTGTGGCTGGCATCTTCAGAGAATACTGGCATGGAAGAGAGTGGGTTATTAAAACAATGCAAACTGTTCACAGTCTCACACTTGGTGGGCCGGTGATTGACTTAATGCCTCACCCATCTCCCTCCTGATTGTGATCAGACCCAAGACAATATCATGCCTTTGTGCTCACTCTCTCCAAGCAATCAAACACCTTTGTCCAGGCTTCAGCCAAGCAATTAAGCGTCTTTGCCAAGGGCTAGATTCTGCCTTTTAAAAACCCCAGAATCCTCCCTTTCAGTGGGCTAGTTTGGAGGCAGGAGGACACTCTGTTATTTTGCTCTCTGAAAGAGTTCTGGCCTGGTCATTCCCTCAATGACTGTGCCCTACTCTCCATCTCATCAGATTCCAGAAGCAAGCCTACTTGAAAACTTTTCCAAGCTAACACCTGATTTCCTGAAGTCTTGGATGAGCATGTGTGTGTGCATTTGTGTTGCTGTGTGTGTTTTTCCCCATGTAATAAAAATTATATTTTAATGGAAGAAGCTGGTTTCTGCACTATTTCTTAAGGATAATTCGGTCCCTTGGTATACAATTCAGGAAGCGATTTTGCAGGGTCCTTGTAACAACTTGAGCTAATTAAAAATTCCCCTAATTAGACTCTTCCTTACACTGGGGTGCTGTTATGTAGTTGATACGCTTCCAGTGGATGAAACATCTTCTCTGACGATGCCAGCCACAGGTGCTGGCGAAACGTCAGGAATAAACTCTTCTAGAACATGGCCACATAGCACGAAAAACCCACAAAAAACTACAGTTATAATACTTTGCTGTCACTGTGTGCTGTCAAGTCATTTCTGACTTACAGTGACCCTAACGCATGGCGTATCATGCGGTCTACTTGGCAAGTTTTGTTCAGAGGGAGCTTGCCATTGCCTTCCTCTGAGGCTGAAAGAGAGAAGTCATCTGGTCAGTTTCCATGGCTGAGTGAGGATTCGAATCCTGGTCTCCAGAGTTGTTTAGTTCAATGCTCAGACCACTACACCATGCTAGATCTCCAATTATAATACTAAGATTAACTGTCATGCTCCAATCTACGGATTCCTCGGAGTTTATCATACGACGTAATTTGGGGGTATAATCCAATGGCAATCCGAACGCAATCATGGGGTTTCACGTTATTGCGTATGAGTGTATCTCACGCAATTACGGGCAAAAGGGAAGTCACTCCGAACACAATCATGGGTTTTATGTTATTTCGTATTAAAGCATCTCACACAATTTCGGGCAACGTGAAGTCATATTTGGGCAATGGGAAGTCATTCTGAACGCATTCCGAACGCAATTAGAATTCACGTAAATTCACTAAACTAGCGAATTTACGTGTATTCGAATTGGCTCGATTCGAAATTGGGGGAAATTCCTCCTGTGTGATAAACTCCCTCCTGGGATGTGTAGTATTGTGAGAGGTGCTTAGCATTCTCCAAGGGAAAGCTCTAGTGCATCCATGAACTACAACCCCCCTCATTTTCCAGGGTTCGTATGGGCTTCCAAAAACCAAGAGGTCAGAAGAAGTCCATTTCTGGTTTTGAAAAAACAGATTGTGAAAAAATGTCACCAAAACTCAGAGGTTGGCTATGTAAGGCCTGTCTTAAAGGAGAATGGCTACTCTTGGAATGTTCTAGAAAAGGCTATTCGCCTCTTCCTTTGGCCAGAGCCACAAAAAGAGCCCCAGGAGGACCACACTTTGCCTATCCATTTTTCATACCCCCACAACATTTCACATTTGAAAACGTGTACACATGAGCGGTCCGGACAGCAAAAGGTATTATTGAGGAGGAACGCATACACCTAGGCTACATCTACACTGCAGAAATAATCCACTTTGAGACCGCTTTAACCCTTGCCCACGGCACGGTGCTAGGGAATTCTGGGGACTGTAGTGTTTGCGAGGCCTTTCGCCTTCTCTGTCGGAAAGAGCTCTGGTTCCACCGCAAACTACAAATCCCAGGATTCAATAGCACTGAGCCAGGGCAGTTTAAAGCGGCCTCAAACCGGATTATTTCTGCAGTGCTCCTTTAAATAACGAAATTAGGATTGTAATTTTATTGCATTTTTTTAATCCTTGTTGTAATCCCGCCTCGATACGCAAGGAGAGGCGGGAAATATAAATAAATCTTATTATTATCATTATTATTATTATGAAAACGCTGAGGCAATGGTGTAAATGGGGCAAGAGAGACTCAGCAGGAAAAGAAAGAGGCCCTAGATTTTTATTTATTTTATTTAATTTTATATATATATATATATATATATATAAAATAATTTTTTAAAATTTTAAAATTTTATTTAAATATATCGTCTTAACTTTTACCACACGAAACCATGTACATGTAAAACCATTTATCTTCCAGTATGTTATTGTAATTTAGTTATTTATTTAAATTTAAATTTTTATTTTTATTATTTATTATTATTTATTGTAATTTAAATGTGTGTGTGTTTTTTTTTTTAAATTGGTGCTTGTTGTTTCTGTCACACAACAACTATACACACTCTTATAGTGCTGCTGCTATTCACTTTTACTGCCTCCTGTGGCATTCTGGGATTTGCAGTTTCAGGAGGAGGGGGCATTTAGAATCCTCAGCCAGAGAACTCTTACTTTAGGCCTGAATGAACTACAAGCCCCAAAATGCAACAGGAGGAGGCAGTCAAAATGGCATAGCAGCACTTTATAAGAGTGTGTGAGGATGATTTACTGTTGGTCACGTGATTACTAAAAACGTGACTTGTGTTGTGTGCTGCTTTATGGCCTCCACAGAACGGGACACAAAGGCTTTGACTACAACTCCCGGCATACTTTGCTGCTGCATCACTCCCATGGCAAACAGAGACCCCAGTCAAGGCCCCGCCTCCTCTTGTAGCTGATAAGCTCTCGGGTCTAAAACTGCTTCGGTGATTGGTCCGCTTCCCTGCCAGTCATCGGGATGGACAAGTGAAGCGAGGGGGCGGGGTAATAGCCAAACCCAGCCGAGGCTCCGCCTCCTTTTGTAGCTGATAGGCTCGCTTTGGGGGGGCGGGACTTAAGGACCCTCAGCGACTGGTGGGCTTCCCTGCCAGTCCTCGTGATGGACAAGTGAAGAGAGGAGGTGTGGGCAGGGCAAGGCGTGTCCCTGCTTGGAGGCTCAGTGTTGATTGTGTCGCCGCGGGGAGCGGGTGGCTGGAGTCATGGGGTCCTACCTGAGTACGGTAAGAGTGGCCTGCTGCCCCTTCTTTGCGCATGCGCGGTCTCTTGCAGTTGCAGCCCAGTAGGAAGCTGAGAAAGGAAGCCCTTTCCTTCCATTCCCTTCCCTTCTTTCTTGCTCTGGCAGACACACCCCTGGAATGCTGCCTAAGCCTGGCTGCTTTTGTTGCTGTTGCTGTTGCTGTGTGTCTTCAGGGCCTCCCCTGTTTTATTTTCCCATTGGGCTTTCTTTGGCAGGGTTTGCCTTGGCCATCCTCCTCTGAGGCTGAGAGAGTGTGACTCCCTGCCCAAGGTCACCCCAGTGGGCTTCCATGGCTGAGCCAGGATTCGAACCCAGCTCTCCAGAGTGGTAGAACCCAGAGATACATAGCAGTCTGTAGAACCAGAGTGTAGAGAGAGAGAGGGTCTTGTAGCAGCTTTGAGAGGCACTGAAAGGAAGGAGTTGGCAGCCAGGAGCTTTTCCTAGACTTCAGTCTACTTCCTCAGATGCATTTGGTGGAGTGGAAGCCAGGCACAGACAGACATACATTCTCATATATGAATGGCATATATGTGGCCAGAGCTGAGATTCGAACCCTGGTCTCCAGAGTCATAGTCCAAAACACTCAAACCCCTGCAGCACCACACTGGCCTTAAAAGTTCAATTCTGTTTTAATGCTCACCTTTCTGCATGTTTTAGTTGTACAGTATTCTTTTAAATTGGGAGCTGCTTTGAATTCCAATTTGGACAAAGGATTTTAAAACACTTTTTGCCTAATGAAGAAGCCTGGGGAGCTTTGAAAGCTTGCAACATATATTTTGTGCATTTTGGTTGCCCCCCCCCCCAAAAAAAAAGAGATCACTTGTTTTGTGGATTTGGGATGTTGTTTGGTGCGTGTTGTTTGGGGCTGAGCGAAGCCTGGATGACAGAAAGTGTGGTGTAGTGGTTTGAATGTTGGACCAGGACTCTAAGAGGCCAAGGTTCAAATCCCTGCTCAGCTATGGAAACCCACTGAGTGACTTTGGGCAAGTGACACTACTTCTGAACAAATCTTCCCCCACGATAGTTTCGCCCTAAGGTGTGTACCATAAGTCAGAAGAGACCTGAAGGCAAACAACAGCAACAATAGAGCCCGAATGCTTGGATTAAAGTGGAAAGACTAGTTTGAGAAGAGGGGAACTTGAGATGCAGAGGCCTCTTCTTCTTCTCTCAGCTATTCCAGAGCCTTTTGGGCAAGCGTTGTGACTCATCATCACCCTTTGACAACTCACAGGAAAAATATTCCAGATTTTCCTGGCAATCTCCACCAGCTGGGAACATACTTTGTTGCTACCCATCCAAGCAAACCCACAGAACATCAGTGTGCGTCCTTTGTTTTTGTAAGGAAGAAGGAGATATTGCACCTAAGCGTACCTTCCTGGTGGGAACTATGGCCTTAATTTAAGTACCGAGGAGATTAGGTTTGCTTTTTTGCACGTTATAACAGCCAAAACAGCCTGAACTTAACCACGTTGGTTAGGAATAGTAGCACAACCAATATGACCTTTGGTGAGTTGTGTGAGTGGCACTAAGTAGTTGCGACATGGCTTGAGTGTATATACATGGCTTTGGGCTGCATGTGTCACTGATTTTTAGTGGCTGTTGTTTCAGAGTTACACCCACTCGCAGTCCTTTAAAACAATTCTGTTATAGAGGAATCATTGCCTTCCTTGCCAAAAACACTGTAGTTTTGAACTCGCAGCAAGGGACCTGCAGGAGCAGTAATGTGCGCTATGTTCTCAGGATTTTGGCATAAACCCTTGACGGATTCATTCTTCCTTCTCTCGTCCTCTGCTAGAAAAATGTTGGAAGGCTCATCCACATCAAGAAGTTGCAGAAAATTTTATTTCTCCAGCAGTTTCTTAGATTTTATTTTATTTCTCCAGCAGTTTCTTAATTATTCATACTCTTGTTTTTCTTGCTGATGTGTTGGAAGTCTGCACATCACTAGTGTGGGGTTTGGGGTGGTTTTTCCCCTTGTAAAAGTAATACTTTCCTGTTGAAATAAAAATTGAGGCCTTATTCATGGACCACTGTTGACCAAGAACAAAAGTCGTATCTACAGTTCATGTAGTTTGGCTTCTAGTAAAGTCCTCCCCCTGCCCCTTTTCTATTAGGATTTTAAAAGCTAATTATTTTTAAAACCCTGTATTGGTAAAGTGTTTTTTCCTAGCAGCTATGTAACTTTATTATAGTTTTACATTAATACTATAATCAATATTTTAGTGTAATATTTTCCCTGGGAATGCAGAGGCTCCAAACGCCAAGAACCACAGAGGATAGACTTTACAGGAAGACTGTTGCTGTCCATTTGGTGCCATCTAGCCAACAAAGAAGGTACAACTGCTGGAATGAACACACACACATGTACAAACACGAAAAACCACTGAAGGAACACTTGGCCTCCAAAGCGAGCTGAACTGGGACTGCACAGTTAAAGGGAACCACATTCTGGCCCTGTTTGTTGAGTTCAAACACACTGTAGAAATACAATCCATTTTGAGACTGCTTTAACTGCCCTGGCTCAGTGCTAGGGAATCCTGGGGATTGTAGTTTCTTGTGGCCCCAGAGCTCTCTGATAGAGGGTAAATGTCTCACACAACTACAGTTCCCAGAAACCCCTAGCATTGAGCCAGGGCAGTTGAAGCGATCTCAAACTTGATTATTTCTGCAGTGTGTTTTTGAACTTTGTTCATAGCTCACAAGACAGGGGTTGCTGCCAGAAAACATAAAGTGATACCAGTTTTTTTCTTTTTCTTTTTTTGTGTGGGACTTCTGTTATTGGACAAAACAAAACTTTTATCACCACTTAAAACTTAACTGGAATGTGAATGACATCTTGAGTAATGCCCAATTCATCGTGACTGGTGCTTGAATTGGATTCTACCTCTTTTAGCTTTTCAATACATATTGAAGCAAAGCTTGTATTATAGGTATAGATGGTTGTTTAATATAGTTTTGACATGGATGTGTTTGGATAAAGAACAGATGCATTCTCATATCTATCCCTAAGTCTGGTATGCCACTCAGTCATATTCCTGTCCAGCTGTCCCACAGCAGTTCCAAAGAAAAGATATTTAATATATTTCCTATCTCATTACTGCAAGTTTGTACTGGCATTGACATTCACATCTCTTACTGTTTTCCCTAATTCCATGAATATACAAAATGGGAAGTATGTCATAGAGTCCGAAAAAAGGCAGAATGGCCTACTTTTATCTCCTTTCTCATGAATGAAATCACTCATGTGCTTCACATGACCTACCTTATAAATCTGCTATCTACATAGTAATTTTTGGTGATTAATTCTGCTTCTTGACCTATGAAACATTTGAAACTTGAAATAATATAATACTTCTGTGGCCAAAGTGGCAATTGCATTTGAGCCAAAACATCACACAATTGACTCCTGTACAGTACAATTTTGTTATCTGGTGTAATGTCCAAACCTATTAGCAATTTGGATTGAAGGATTTGCAGATAGGAAGCCAGATTCAAATCCCCATTGTTTGTGAAATTCATTTAACTCTGCTTCTTATATGCATATTTATCACTTGAGGATAGCAGTGTTACCTGATGATTTACATCTGATACAGGAAAAGAAAAGAGATTCCACCTCAACATTAGGAAGAACTTCCTGACAGTAAGAGCTGTTTGACAGTGGAACACACTCCCTCGGAGTGTAATGGAGTCTCCTTCTTTGGAGGTCTTTAAACAGAGGCTGGATGGCCATCTGTCAGGAGTGTTTTGATTGTGTCCTCCTGCATGGAAAAGGGTTGCACTGGATGTCCCTTGTGGATTCTTCCAACTCTGTGATTCTACAAGTTGCAGATGAACCATCACAGATCTAACACTACAGATGGAGCATTCACTTTGTATTGCACAAATGCATTAATGTTTCATTAGGCAGTTCAAATAGCCTGTTGTCCTTTTTCAAGTTCATGGAGGGGTCAAGCAGTGCTGCGTTGATCAATTTTGAAATGCAGGCACTCATTCTGATAGTACCTATAACAGCAGTCCAAAGGAAAATCGTGTAACCAGCTGTGTTGGTCCGTATCAAGAAGCCGTTGTTAGTAGTTTTGATCTCAATTAGGAGCAGGCATTTTGTAAAACTTATAGGTCTTAATTGCTATTCAGTTCACCTCCAGACGCTTTGTACCACAACAAGGATAGCCCATAACAATATACTGTTACTAGAAAAAAAGTGAAGATTGCAGGTAAACGTGGAGGACAAGTAACAGAACATGGGTGGTGCTGGAGGAAGATAATATTATTGTCCCTGGTCATCAAAAAGTCTGAGTGCTTTGACCCTCTAAGTCTTGGCTCCACTACATCCTTGGAATCAATTGAAGTACATGTGTTTGTGAACAAGCCATACATGTCCAAGGCACATTAGCCAATTTATATTTTTATTCCCGCCTTCTTCCAAGTATTGCTGCATGACTCTCTTCTCCAATCCCTTTGGCAAATATTGTGAAGGTTATTTCTACTATCTGGTATAGAACAATGTGACAACTTCTGTCTTTCTCGGTCTGTGTCTATTTTCCTAGTCATTTGTTGGTGGAAGTGATAGCCCAGCCTTGGGCAGTCGGCAAAAATCCTTGATATGTTGAGAGATGGGATATATATTACTGTGCTGAGGGCTGCATGCACTCAGTTTGCCTTGAGAGTTCTGCGTATTTCCTCTTCCACTGCACAGCCCAAATTGGCCTCCAAACTAGGTGGCAATCATTCAGGGATAGCAAAACTATCTTGCTTCAAGGATTTGCCCCGTCTGCCTCGCTTCATATCTTATCCTGAAAGCACCCACTTGAAGTGCTTCCTAATTGTGGGGACACTTTAGCAATATCAAGATGCAGTTGAGGTTTAGCACCTAAGATAAAGTTGTTAGTACATGGTTATCAAGTAGAGGCCAAAATATTGCAGTGTACATCCAATACTCATTTGTTATCTCAGCCTCTCTGGCTGAGGGACACTGGTGATGACACTGGTGGTGGGTTTTCTTCTAAGGCATGGTGCCCTTGGGCAGTGCTGTTGAAGAGTTGTAGTCAGTGGAAAGGTGCTGGTCCCTGAGCCATCTGTGCTTGGTCCCAGGAGAGTTTTCAGGAAAGAAGGAAACAGCTGTGCCCAGTGGGCACAAATATAGTGATGCTCCTTGGCATGGAGAGGATGCTGTTCCTCTGCATCTGATAGCTGCTTGAGGGTTTCCTTTTGAAGAAGGAAGGGTGCCATCTTGATAGGCAGAAGCCCATTTGTCCTCTTCTCTTCATCCCATTCACCTTCCCTCACTCATCTTTCCTCTTGGCTTCTGTTTTTTCTCCCTCTTCCTCTTAGCCTCCCCTCTTCCTTTTCCCTCCTCAGTAATAGCTGTACTAAACACTTGGATGTTCTCGATAGCTCTGATAATGCTTCATCCATGAACATATTTAAATATGCACATCTTATCATTTTTACCATCATCTTCTTTTGTTTCATTTCTCCCCTTTTCAGTTTGCTACATGGAGGAGGAAGAAAGGGACAGAGAGAGGATATCAGAGCAAAGGAGAATGGAGGAAGAAGCAAACAAAGAACTTTATACCTTCATTCTTTTTTTTCCACTCTTTGCACTCTCTGCTTTCTTTCTTGGCTAGGCTTCCTTGTCTTCTTGCTTATGGGCAGCATTTTAGAGTCTCCTGGGAGATTTGTTCCCCACTGGTGCAAGTGGGAGGTTTTTTTTCCCCCTAAGAATGAAGTGGGAGGAGATAAACCTTTCTCCCATGGAAAAGTTGCCCTCCTTGCTTTTTCCTAGTAATTTTAAAAACCATGGGATTGAGGTCTATTTTGACCCTGTGCTGTTCTCTTTCGCTTACCTTCTTGTACGGTGATAGTCCAGATCAGGTGTGGGGCATACTACTAAGCCTGTAAAAACAAACAAATAATCCCAACCAGAAATGTCTTCTAGTCAGCTTCTGTTTTCATTTAGTGGAGAGAGGCTGAAGGCCCTCTACCCCTTTCCTGATAAAAACAGCTACTCCTGGACGTGGAAGTGGAAACTGATTTTTTCCCCCCCAGTTTTAACATTTACCAAAGGACCACAGAAAAGAGCTCAGGTGTCACATGCAGACTCTGGGCTGCACTTTGCCTATCCTGGTCAAAGTTAATTTACATTAGCTTATCTGTATGTTCTGGAGACATCTCTCTTTTATAATCAAACCATAGGTAAAAAAGAAAGATAGAACATAGCACTTGTGATGGTGTCTACTTCATCTTAGCTAAACATGTCATTAGGAGAAAGGGTTCTGTGGCAGGAGTGCTTTTCATAAGTTTCAGAATTTTTGCAGTCCATTCTTGCAGTTCAGCTGGCAGACTGAAATTGCTTTTTTCCCCTTTAGCAGTCATTCTAACCCTCCTCCTGGACACTGTCTCAGTCCTCTCCAAAAAGCATTCTCTGAGTTCTATATTTGAATCGGTTACATGCTGCTCAGCACTTACCACACCCAAAATCTGGAGCCAAGACTTCTTAACTAAGGTCCTTCATAATGTTGAAAACTTTAAGAATAGCAGCTTACTGTTTTGTAAGCAGTATGTTTTCTCTTCTTTTATTCTTTAGCTTTTCTGATAATCACCACAAAAGAAGAGGGGAAAACATACTGTACAGCTTTATCTGACAAATAACGTAGACATCTAAGTCTCTATTTGTGAGATGGAGAAGGCCTTCCAAGCTGTGAAAGTATAAGAAATTGGTGTAGATGTCTTAAATGTATTTACTGTCTCATACTTCAGTATTTACTTAGTAAGGGACAACAACTATGTTGACATTATTTTAATGCTTTGGGAAGGTTTTCTTTCTTGTAAACTGAATTCCATAATGCTGGTAAATTAACTGCCTCTGCATAACAATCAACACGTTTGCTTGCCATTTGTAAAAGGGCTATTTTAGTGACGGATTTCAAAACTGTCCCAGCTGTATGTACCAAATTCCTTCAGCACAGTCATAACATGGTGGTGTGGTTTGAGCATTGGGCTGTCATTCTGGAGACCAGGGCTTGATTCCCAGGTCCGCCATGAAACCCGCTGGGTGACCTTGGGCAAGTCACAGTCTCTCAGCCTCAGGGGAAGGCAGTGGCAAACCTCCTGTGAACAAATCTTGCCAAGAAAACCCAGGGAAGGGATCGCCATAAGTTGGAATTGACTTGAAGACACACAGCAACAACAACAAAAGACCCAATCACTCCTCCTTGCCATCTCTTGGTAGCTAAGAGCAAAGGGTCTTCTACTATTTCTACTTGGAGGCTGGTGTGGGCCCTTTCATACTATGCAGTTACAGTATAGCACTATGATGCCGTTTTAATTGCCATTGCTGTGTCCTATCAAATCCTGGAATTTGCAATTTAAGGGGGGGATTTGAATTCTCAGCAAAAGAGATCTAGTGCCTCATAAAACTACAGATCCCAGGATTCCATAGGATGTTGCCATGACAGCTGTAGTGGAATCATAATTCTATCATTTTTAGTGTGATAGTGTTCCAGGTCACAGGAATAACCATAATACTTCCTCATGTAATTCTAGAACTGATATTTTCAGCTACCTGCAACATTTTTCCTAGTATGCCAATTGGGTTGTGATGTTGGTCAGTACTTGAGCTGTCCAATATTGGAATTTTTGTTTCACACCAAGTGTTGAACCAATGGAACTGGTTATTTTTCTGGTTTTCATGTAGCTTTTGTGCTCTTCTGGCTACACAAGAGATAATGTGGCTCCCATCCAAAACCAACAGTGTGTTCTTCTCATTGCCAGTGTGACAGTTTTATAGTAACAGTTTTTGTGTCATCATAAGTACCTGTAAAATGAACAAGAAATCTGAAATAACATATGTCATATATTCTGACCCACAAAATATAATACGGTGCCAAGCGGAGGGTTATTGTCTTTAACAGTAGCCATGATCCCCTTTAACATTCATTTTCACCCTAAGATATGTCTATAAATAGCCACATGTTCAGTCTGAGAATCTTGTCTGGTTACTGCCACCATGTTTGCAGGTGAGTTATAGTGCTGCTGATACACTCCTGCCTCTTTTCTCTATGCCACAGTTTTCTCCCTTGAGACCCTATGGGCCAGCCTGGAAGAGATGGAGTAAGGGTGAAAAACCAGACGTTAAGATGACAGAGAAGGAAATGTTTGACTGTCCTCTGAGATTATTTGTAGGATTGATGATGCACTGGAGTGAGGGCAACAGTTGTTAAGTGTAGTGAGTCCAGGTTTCTTGGAGAAAGGTGTAAAAATGAAAATACTAAAATTAAATCACATTTATGTTCTTGGGGTAATGATTATTCGGTGCCACTTATGTCAACGAGACTGTGGTCAGAATATTGGCCAATAGCATTCAAATTATCTCTGTTTTTCAACAAAACATCGAGAATAAGAGAGTTTATCTTTCATACTGGAGAGGAGAAAGCTTCCTGCAATTAGTGATTGATGAACATTATCACAAGCTCTGGGGATATCTAATATTGTAGCTGGATATTCTTGATTGCTTCAGCACCATTAACTTGTATCCAAACAAGAACAAAAGTGTTCATTCAAGTAAGAAGAATAATATGACGTTGTTTGGAGGTGCTTGTGCTTTGGTGGTTTTTAACATAAAATATTAGCAATGGGAAATATTTATTGTGCTCGGGTCATTTCTAGATGTCCTTGTAACAGTTGATAAGACAATCCTATTTATCTTTGTTCAGAAGTAAGTTCCATTGAGGTCAGGGAGACTTCCCCTTCGGAAAGTGGGTGAGGGTTACAGCTTCAGGTTGAAAAAGGTTGTAGTGTGCCTTCAAGTCAATTCTGACTTATGGCAACCCCAAGGCAAGCCTTTCATGGAATTTTCTCAGCAAGGATTTTTCATAGGTGGTTTGTCTTTGCCTTCCTCTGAAGCTGAGAGAGCGTAACTTGTCTAAGGACACCCAGTGGATTGTTGTGGCTGTGTGGGGATTCAAACCCTGTTCTTCAGAGTTAGTCCAATGCTCAAAGCACTACACCACCCTGTCCTCCATTGAAAAAGGTGCTGAATCTTAATGAAGGTTTTGAAAGCTAGCTGACTCTCAGATCTACAGCTGAAGATATATTTTCATGTTTACTGGTGGAAAGCCATTGTTGAAATGATTGACTTTACTGAGGAATCCCCAGAGTCAAACTAAAAATAATTATTTCTTGAAGCTGGGAGGATTATATTCATCCTTTGATGTACGGACACTGTTCATTGTCAGCTGTTGGAAGCATGGTAGCGTTGAAGAGCCTGTCTCTTTGATGAAGTTGCACTGTTTGGCTTTTGAAAGGTGGCACTGACAAGCCAGAGCAGTGCCAGTTCAAAGTAGGACTTTGGGAAAGTTACTGTTTTATACTACTACAACCTTTAGAACCCCCCAATAGCTGACTGAGCTATTCTAGGAGCTGTACTCTGAAAACATAACTTCTTGTCGGATTAAAAGGCTATGCAGACATAATTCTTAGGTCCCATAGTGGGCCTCATCTCTTCCTGCGTTTGAAAACATCTATCTGGTATCCCTTATGATGTGGCACCTTTTGTTCTGTTGAGACCAATGGATTAAAAAAAAATAACTGAAGGAAGAGTTGCCAAATTTGCAATGGCCTGAACATGACATTAATGGGCTAATGTGCTTTGGGTGTGGCATTACAATATGAACATTGGTGCCCGTACAGCATGACCATCCAGAAATAACTGATTGGATCAGCTCTGTCTTTAGTGTGCTGAGTGACTTTGGAGTCACATGTTCAACTCTGCACCCACAGTTGATGTAATCTCATACAGAATAGTCCAGGGCATTGGAAATTATACGGTTCCCAATTGGTGAGGCACTTAATCTCTCTTAAATGGTACTGGATGAACTAGGTGGATGAAGAAGTTGCAAGATGTTGAATATCAGTGGCATTCCGCCTCTAGGAAATATGATGCCAGTCCCTGGCAGATTGGGGGCAAATGCCAGCCAGCCACATGAGATAGCTTGAGAAGCCAGGTTTAAACGAAACTGAGATTTTGAAGGAATAATAATAAACTGTGGCAAAATGTACCATGGACTAATATGTATGCAGGACCTGAAAAAAATCTGAAATGATGTTATGAAGCTTTCTCTGTCATATGTAGGGTTTCCAGAATAAAAAGTGGAAGCATTTCCAATGCTTTTATTGGTTGTGTAGAAAGAGGGCATTTCAGCAGGTGTTGCTTGTTACCTGGTTGCAAGACAAGCAACACTTGTTGAAATTCCCTCTTCTGCACAACCAGTGAAGATAAAGGAGCCCTCTTGCTTTCTTTTCTGAAACTCCTAGTTGTATGAGGTAACTTTTCTGTATCCTTTGTAGCTTATAAGTATAATTGGGAATCAAACCATGGAAACTGACCACATAGGTCTTGTTTGAGAGTAGGAAAGGCCTGGTTCTGAGGTTGCCTGTGCCCTCAATCTGTTTGTGTAGCTCTACACTCCTCTAGATTTCCCCATCACTTTGTTTGACTTGAATGAATGAAAGAACAAACAGACGAATGCATCTCAGTTTCCCCTGTTGTAAGCTTCCATAAGCAGCAGCTCATCTTTTGAATAGGTTTCAGTGGGCCATCTATTGTTTAGCATTTATTTAAAAACAGTTTTTCAGAACCAGACATAATGTCATTTTTTATTTTGTTTACTTTTTGGTAGTCTGTGTAGTCCCCCCCCCCCCCCGAATGGGAAGAATTGTCCATCCCTGGTCTTGTTAAATAAGCAAGCATTAAGGGCCCTTTTGAATTACACTATTATACTGTGTGTTTCCACTTTTAACTGCCATGAGCTGCATCCTCTGGAGTTCTGGGATTTGTAGTTTGGGGAGGCAGTAGAGGAGCTCTTTGACTAAACACCTCTCTGTAAACTACAAATCCCAAGATTCTTTAGGGTGTTGCCATGACAATTGAGGTAGTCTCATAGCACCTTATTTGTCTAGTTTGAAAAGGGTACAATATAGAACGTTCAGGTGAAATTCAGATGGCATCTACACTGCAGGATTAATGCAATTTGACACCGCTTTAACTGCAATGGCTGAACGCTATGGAATTCTGAGATTTATAGTTTTGTGAGAAATTTAGCCCTTGTCGGAGAGGTCTGGTGCCACAACAAACTACGAGTCTGAGGATTCCATAGGATGAAGCTATGACAACTAAACTAGATTGTGCAGTTGGGACACTCAAGCCCATTGCCTAACACATTTGCTGTTTCTGGATGAAATTAGGCCACCAAGTCGATAACTAAAATATACAAGTCTGCTGTCATTTTTTACCAGGTTGAGTCCAAGTCGAGTCCTTGAAGTAATTTGAGTCCAGATCACTTGACTCATGTCTACATCACTGCTAATCCAGAAAAGGGCAATGGCTAAGTCAGACAGATATCAGGCACAACCCTCCCATCATCAACACACACCCTACCAATTCAAGAGGTCATCTTGTAAAACTTGATGCTGACCAGCTTGTTGTCTCTCAGTGACTGAGTACAAGTGTCTGATCCACTGGGCATGCACATCTTGTTCCTGTGACCTAGCATGCGTTCTGTGTAGCATGCGCATGGCATGCCAAGATACACAGGTCCATTCCAATGTATATATTGTTCCATATTGTAGTGACATCTGCCACTCATCTCTTCACTTCCTCTTTGCAAGCAGTGCAACGTATAGAATGTTCTATTCCATGTTGTGTTCAGTTATTTCCCTTTATGTTAGATAGCATCTTGATAGAAAGGTAATAAAAAATAACTACTATCATAACTAAAATGTTATTGCTGCTCCTATTATTATTATAGTGTTATCTAGGTGGGATACTGATGCACAAACCTGAGCAGGTCTGGATCTGTTCAGTTCCTGAGTCACGGATCATCTGGAAATCACACGTACTCTGCCTTGAATTGTGTGATGGGGAAGAGAGAGAATATAAATGAAATAAATAAAATCAATCCCTGGCTGTAAGGGAGAAAGTGTGAATTGGTACCTTGGGGAACTGGAGTGGGGTTGTAGATCTGTTGTTTGTTCCCATTCATGCTTTACATGCATTTATAGAGCAAACATTACAAAATGACCAAAAATCTGTCCCTTGGGATTTCTCACTGTTCAGGAATAAGGACCTTGTGTTGCATCTGTGAATGTGTATTTCTGCGTATTATTGACAGGATTTTTTTAAAAAATATTTATGAGAATGAGTTCAAAGATCACTACAGCCACTTCCAAACTCATCCTCGCTTTCCTTAATTGTGGCCGTCAGCAAATGTAATACTGCCTGAGCTGCCATTGTAATAGGAAGAAATTAATATGTTTAACAACATACACTTTCTTTGTAATATGTTACATGTATAAAGTAACTGGATGCTACTAATGAGATGTTTTCTACTCATAGCTGTTTACTGAGTTCCTGATCATTTTTTTCAGCTGTTGTAGTGATTTTAAAGTCTGTCTTCTTTTCTATATTACAGCTGGGAAATGTAGCAATTTCTCCAATATATTTTGTGATCAGCTTGATCATGAGACTGTTCTCCAAGCCTCGCCCTGCTATTACCCTGGAGAATCCAGACGTGAAATATGCATTAAGGCTGATAGACAAAGAGGTAAGAAATACATTAGTTCCACTCACATTTGTGCATAGTTGAAATAAGTACAAGATGTCAAAGTGGTTCTAATGGCTGTAATAATTTCAGCGCATTGAAGTAAATGTAAGGTTGTGCTATAGTCAATACTTTGTCAGCTATTATGGGGAATTCCCCAAAGGTTTGTGCTTTTGGACTAATTTACACTTATGGAAGTAGTGTGTGGCATTACACAGTTTCAGCATGTAAGGAAGGAGGATGGTTTTGTGTCTAAACTGCTCCCCCATGTTTACGGTAACCACATAATTGTGAAGGGAAAAAACACAAATATGTCTGGTTTCCAAAGGGATTAACTTTGTTAGACTAATGCAGCAAAACCAACAAAAAGTATAATTTGCACTGCAGATTCAGTGTAGTTTGACAGTGCTTTAACTGCCATGGCTCAGTGCTATGGAATTCTGGGATTCGTAGCTTTGTGAGCTGTTTAGCCATCTCTGTCAGAGAGCTCTTGTGCCAGAATAAACTACAAATCCCAGGATTTCTTGGGATGGAGCCATGGCAGTTAAAGGGGTGTCAAACTGCATTATTTCTATAATGTAGATTAGACCAAAGAGTTCTGTGTCATTTTAAGGACTAAAAGGGGTTTTTTTACAGCATGATCTGTCAGAGAGAGACCAACTTGCAAGATCTGGGAGCAGTTCCAGACACAATATTACCTTCCTCTCACTCTGTCTCACTGAACCTTAATGGCTTCAGACATAGGGCCTAAACAGAAAGACCAAAATAAAGCTGCTCCGGGTCACTTTGGAGGTATGCTGTTTAAATGACACACGCATCTTAAGAGGCCTTAGGACTGGAGCGTGGCTTTGGTGCAGCTTCCAGCCACTTAGGATGCATGCATCATTTAAACAGCATACCTCCAAAGTGACCTGAATCATCTTTATTTTGGCCTGTCTGTTCCGGCCCATAGTTGTCAGATTGTCCCACCCACCCCCCTTTGTTTTCCCTCTGATTTCTTCTGTCATTTTTCTTACCATGAAAGGGGAACAAAGAATGAATAGCTGCACAATAGCTTCTAACTGCTACCTTCCATTTCCTCTATTGAGAAGTGCTCTGGGTCGTGAATGTGTGTGATGACTGTGGCACTGTGGTATCTCACATATGCGACTTGTACAAAGCACCTCAAAAACAGAAATGGAAGATTGACATGACCCAGTAGAAGTTATCAGACAGGGTGTTTTTCAATAGCACTGTTTTCCCAATTTTTAGTATGTGTTCAAAGTTTTTTTGGGGGGGAGGGAGTGTATGCGTACGTATTTATTGATTTTTATCCATTGTGCTTTTCTGTGGAAGCCCTAGTGGGCTGAGAGGTGATACATAAATGGTTTAAATAAAGTAAAATAAAAGTTTCCAGTTGTTAATTTATGTATGACTGTTTGCAGACCAGTCTCTTTAACTCAGAGATGCAAAGAAGTTAGGCGGGTATAGCCAGGTGTTCTGGGGACAAGTGGAGCCGGCATTAAAGTCGTCCTCCGTTCTCCTCCGCATCTTTGGGCCTGCGCCGCCAGATGTTCCAGGGACAAGTGGAACCGGCATTAAAGTCCTCTCTCTCCTCCGCATCCTTGACTGGACTGGCGCACGTTCCGGGGGCATTGGAGCCAGCATGCCACTCTCCTCTGCGTCCTCATCAGGGCCCGCATTTTGAGAGGGAAGGGCAGGCTTTTATGCCTTCAACACACACTCTCTCTCTCACAGCTGGAGCCAGGAGATGTTTCTGTACTGGGGCTGCCTTGGCGTTGTTTTGGGAGGGAAGGGCAAGCATTTATACCTTCGCCACTCTCTCTCACACACAGCTGGAGCCAGGAGGTCTTTCTGTTCTGAGGCTCCCTTGGCATTCAACTAGAATATAGCATACATGTAATCTTTAGAAATGACTGATGTTTTTTGGTGTGTTGTTTTTTTTCTTTCAGAATATCAGCCATGATACCAGAAAATTCCGTTTTGCCCTGCCAAGTCCAGAACATATTTTGGGCCTTCCTGTTGGTATGTTGTTGTTGTTGCTGTTGTTTTTAATGTGTGGGAAATGGGCCCTTTTTACAGTTTAATGACCATACATTTAACCTGGATGTTCTCATTGTTTGGTTGAATTTAAGTTTGCGGAAAAAAGAATTCTGTACGCTGCAACTCCATCCCCTGCCTTGAACGTCCACAAGTATGGCTGCATTTCATGCTTGGTCAAAGAATTTGAGACTCAAGGGGGAAAATCTGGCTTCCTTTCTTTAAAAAAAGTACTTGTTCAGTTGTTCTTTGACACAAGGTATTAGCAGACAGCATACTTTTGTTTAGAAAAATAAAAATAGCTAGTTACTGCTTCTGCCCTCCACCCCAGTGTTTTTGTTTTGCCTGTTTTTCTGTTTTAAAAAGGATATGGGGATATTGAGAAAAAATTGCTCTTTACCTCATGTCGGTGGTGGAGGTCAACTGCCAGATTTTGAAAGCCAAATGTAAATCTTAAAAATCCTAAATCTGTATTGGAGAAGATTGAATAATTTCAATTCACCCTTGGTATGTTTTCATGGGTAATAACTACTTAACAAAACTGTTGTCACCAAATTTTTAAATTTAGTTTGAATACGATAATACCGTATCCCTAAACCATTCTATTTATTTACTATAAACTCCATAGAATCACAGAATCATAGAATTGGAAGAGACCACAATTTGTTTGTTTTCTGTTTCAGTTGCAACATAGTGGTGGTTATTCTTTTTGTGTTTTGAACAATCAAAAGCAGTCTTTCCCCAAACCAATGTCCACCAAATCCTTTGGACCTGAACTCTCATCGTCTCCAGCCAACATGGGCAGTGGTGAGAGATTATGAGAATGAAAGTCCAAGACTTCTAACTGGCATCACTTGGGAAAGGTTGGGCCAAGGATCTTAAATAATAGAACTGATTCTTAAAGAAATCATTCCTGCAGAGAAGGGAGGCTTGGTTCTCTCAGCAGGAAAGTATGCAGCAAGTAAGATCTGAGTCTGTGCCTAAGTGGGAGATCTCCTTGAAACCTATATGGGATGCCTTGAATTCCAGCATGGAAAAAAGAAGGGAATATACAAAATAAAAGCCAATGGTAATAACTGCAAGGAAAGGTATTGTCCAGCTAATTCTCAGTATTCCTGATCTGAAAGGAGCCGTGTTTTTCTTCATGCAAATTCAACCTCTTATACCGTTAGCAAATCATAAAGAATCTTTTCTTTCCAAATTTAGCTAAACCCACTGCCTTGAATCCCGTGCTGGGATAAATAAATATAGTTTCTGTGTCTTTTGAGTTCTGCCCACTCCTGCTTGGCCAGAGTTCATGGAGTGGGCAAAAGCAAACTCTTTCAGCCACCTGAAGGCCTATTCTCCTTGAAGCTGTTTGCTACATCCACCCGTGTCTCTGGTTGCAGTGCAGTTTCTTTCTTTGTTTTGGTAACTGAACAGAATCTGTAATTGAAGGCAGCTGCTTCTTTTGATGCTCCAAAAATAAGCATAGGGCAGGCAAGTAGGTGTTGTTGTTTTTAACATTGCAAGGAGTGGATATTTGGAAATCAAAGGTAGAGAGAGGAAATAAAAGCATTTGTGCTATGCATCAGTCATAGGACAGTAATATAATGACTGCATATAATATTTGTCATGCAGTGGTCCACATAATATTTGTTGTGGAGTTGAACGGAATAGAAAAAGCACAAATGTTTGATTTCTCTTCCTTTTCATGTGTTGACACTACAAATGTTTCATTATTTGGTTTGCATGCAGTACAGAATATGGTGTACACAGTTGCTTCACATCTTTAAAAATTGCCTTCAGCCCATTCTCCATGCAGTACATAACCTGCCCTTCAACACTGCTCCCTTAGGCGGTGGCACTGTAAAAAGGCTTATGAGTATATTACTACCTAGGGACAAAATACACCAGCTGTCTTTTAACTATAAAAACAGACCTTGGTGTGCTGTATCCAACAATTAATGCTTCAGTGTCTTTGGTTTTTAAATACTTCCCAGAGTTTTGTGCAAACCCAGACAACAGATCTGTATCATTTGGCATGGTAGGGGTCTAGCTTCCTTAGATTTTCAGAATTACTAGTGAGACTTGGTTGATCATGGAAGATTTTTTTTCCATGAACTGGATGGAAATAATAGAAATGACAGCTTGAAGCATTATCTAAAACAGGAGCAAATGCACAGAGGATGGGCCAGTTTTTGCCCACTCCTACTGTCAGTTTTGGGAGTAATTGTGGAAATAACATCTTTGGAAATTTTCACATAACCAAGGAGATTTTCCCATTCCCTGCTTTATTTAGAAATTTTAAAATTGATATTGCAGCCAAGCAAGCAAAAAGGGAGAGTGGCAACATTTTATTTTTTATTGTGAATGTTTTATTGATTTAACTCCCCCGGGTCTTTTAGGAGAGTGTGAAGAAGAAGTAACTTAAAAAAAACTATAAGGAAGCATGTCTGAAAGTTAAGTGTGTACGTTTTTAATTAACAGTTGACTTTTTTGTCATTTCCTTTAGGACAGCACATTTACCTTTCTGCAAGAATTGATGGGAATCTGGTGATCAGGCCTTACACACCAGTCACTAGTGATGATGACAAAGGTTATGTGGATCTTGTGGTAAAGGTAAAGACTACCAGATTTTCATGTTTGTGGATTATGCCCTCCAGGGCAATGCCGAGGAAGCATGATTTGAACTAAGGGTGAATCCTGCTGGTGACATACACTGGTATAATCCAAGGTTATGCCAGAGTCTTTCATTTGGGGGATGTTGAGGAAAGAGGTATTCAGTATCTCCTCATGCAGTGCCGCTCTAATAGAATGCAGCTTCCAAGCACTAAAATTTGCCCCCACAAGGCGCAGGGCACCTTCTTTCTGTAACTGCGAGAACAGAACAGCCACTCCCTCACAGGCCTCCACCAAATCCATTCATTTATGCTCACTGACAATTGGGAAGGGTGACTCTGCTGTCTTGTTCCAACTGTAGAACGTCAGCTAGACACTGTCCTGGTGCCACTTGCCTTCTCCCTAGCCCCTAAATGGCCATGAGAATAGGGATTGGTGTTTGGAAACTCTTCCATGAGGGACAAAGGGGATATTGCACTAGTGGCGTGCTAGGAGTAGGATTGCATTCTGTAAATTCTGCAGTGTTTTAATATTGGCAAAGCTGATGGAATTGGAGTCCAAAACATCTGAAGGGGGCAAGTTTCCAACCTGGCCCTGGGATAACTATAATTTAAAGCTTGTCTTAAAAGCTCTCTGTGTGGTATATGGTCTCTTTTAGAATCCTCACAGATGTTTCTGGTACATGCATATGGACCATGATAAACCTGAAGATCTAGATTTATGACATCCATGCGTAAGACAGAGAGACATGTTCCTAATCCTTACGTTACTGCCACCTCCATTCCCCTTAGATCATCTAAATCAGCTAGTTTTAAATTGATTTTTGGCTTTAAAAGTGTTCTTTTTCACAAAAATCTTTCTCTCATTTAAATAGATATATTTCAAAGGAGTCCACCCAAAATTCCCTGATGGCGGAAAAATGTCACAGTACTTAGAGAGCCTAAAGACAGGGGACACTATTGATTTCCGTGGACCTAGTGGATTGCTCGTCTATAAGGGGAAAGGTAAGACTGTTTTTTATCAATAGAAATATGCTTATAAGAACTAGGGGAAAGTACTTCATTAGTCTTTAGTAAAAGTAAACTAGTAAACTAGAATAAGAGTGAATTAGTATAATTTACTCTTTAGTAGAAGGAGACTATGGCTGCATCTGCCCTGTAGCAATAATCCAGGTTGACATGACTTAAATTGCCATAGCTCAGTGCTATGGAATTCTGGGAACTGTAGTTTTGTGAGACATTTAGCCTTCTCTGTTCAAATATCTACAGTTTGACTATTTTTTAAAAAATTTACAAATTCCAATAAGTAAACCTTGATTTAACATGTTGTACCCCGACCCGATTGCTTGCTCAGAGGGGCGGGTAAGAAATAATTATTATTAGCAGCAGCTGCTCCCTAGAAAACTGTTGCTGCAACATTCCCTCTCCTTAGCATTTTGTTTTCCTGCCATTTTGTAACCCCCTATTTGTTATCTCCGTAGTAATCCATTATTGTGGATCTATATTAAGAATCCACAGTGTCCCGCTCTAGAACAGGCATGAGTTGCTCACCATATTAATGACCACTATTTTGTCATGGTCTTGACACTATTTAACTATTTTAACTTTATCAACAACCCCCTTTACCAGACACCAACTACATAGGGAGAAGGACGTTTATTCTACTGAGGATCATGGCACAGTTGAGTGATTTTTCCATCAGGTTTCTAAGGGATGGGCTAGGAGAAGTTACTTAGTTAAGTACTTAGTGGATTCTGGCCATAATGTACTTATTTGTACAGTACATCCTTTTAACATCAAACCAAGGTGGCATTACATTTGAGGACAGCCAGTGTAGTGAACTCAAACAACCATGGCTGCAATTTAAAATTGTTCGATTATTCTTGCAAAGCTTATAGTAAATAAATGAAAGGAGAAAAAAAAGTTACTAGTAAGACATTCTAGCTGCATCCCATTCTTTCTGTTTTCCTGCCTTTTGCTGCCAGCAAAGACTGGATGAAACAGTTGTTGCAGCTCTCAAGATGAGCATTTTCCCTACTAGTGCCATACCCATGCTTTTCTCCCCTCCTGAAATGGTATAGTAATATGAAAAAAGCTGTGCTGGATCAGACATTCTGTTCCAGCAGTGGCCATCCAATAGTTCATGAAGAACACAAAGCAGGACATGAGTGCAGTAGCACTCCTTATGTTCTCAGGCAGTTGGTATTCAGATGCATTGCTGCTGTGATAACTGAAGATAGTCCATAGTAAGAATGATCAGTAGCCAGTGTGGCCCTCTGGGAGGCTAAATTCCTGTCATGCTGAATACATTACAGGATAAGGAGTTCTTCCTCCAGTCTTTATATTCTCCTACATTAGGGTAGGTAAGTGTGTGTGTATTTTCTCTAGTTCATTTGTCTCTCTGTTCTGCCTCTACTGAAGGGTTCTCAAGCCCTCATTCCCTGCTGATTTCCTTCCTTGTTTCTGCAGGTGTATTTGCCATTCGTGCAGACAAGAAGTCTCAACCAGTTCTTAAAAGAGTGAAACATGTTGGGATGATAGCAGGTGGAACAGGTATGTGAGAGACTTTTATGTCGTCTTTCCTAGGAGGGATTTTCTTGTCGTCTTGGTCAGGTTTGATTGACTGGCTATTTTTGTTCCTTTAAAGGAATTACCCCAATGTTACAGCTGATCCGAGCTATTGTGAAGGACAAAGATGATCCCACTATTTGCCATTTACTTTTTGCTAACCAGGTAAATAGAAGTCTTTATTTATGGTGGGGCTGCTGTCTTGATTTCCTGAAAACACCAGATCCCATCCCCAAACAGCTTTTTTGGGTCAGGCCTGATTAGTACTTGGAAGTTGGAAGGGAGACTGCCAGGCTGTATTCGGAGGAGGTCAATGGAAAGCCACCTTTGAAAACTCCTTGGCCAAGACAACCCTATGAAATTCATGAGGTCACCGTAAATTGAGAGGGGACTTGAAGGCACATACAGTACATTAGTAGAGTGAACAAATGGCATTGAGTTGCCAGAGTGAAGAAAAATAGGATCTTGTTGATCTATAGTGAATGTTACACAAAAATAGATTCCACCGCTTTCTGTGGTCATGCAGTTAAGTGTGCATCAGATTGAAATCTCATACTTCAGATTGTTCAAAACAGCTTCTTCCCATCCATCATCCCATACCAGCAGTTCATTTGGACACTCCCACTTGGTTTCATTTGTTAGCCAGGATCGCTGCAGCCTGTATTTTCTGTATACTTTACATTACAATTTGTGTAATACTCAGTTGTACTGCTTGCCTGCAATGGAATGTCTTAGCAGTCAAACCATCGCCATGCTCTTTAACTCAATGTAAATGGCTTTTTATATACTGAAGAAAGCATGAGACAGCAATAAATTAAATAACAAATGTGTAATGCTATGAATATTTTGCTAGAAGTAAACCACACTGAATTTAGTTGGCCTTACTTGCAGGAAAATATGGCATGGGATTTTCTGGCAAGCTTCTACTCATGTTGATCTGTCTTCCTCAGCTTCTTAATTCAAAACCAAAGCAGCTTCTAAAACTGAACAGGTGTGGCTTGAAGTTACAGCTTAATATGTGTACATGTGTAGTGAATTTAAACTTCAGCTTGTATTGATCCACCTGTCAATTTAAATCTTACAGCCCTGTGTTTCAGTTGTTCTTTTGTGTTTCCGTTAACACAGTGCTTCCATTAATAGGGTTGCTTCTCTATTATTTAATATCTGTTGTGACACCTGCCTTAATCTAATCCTGTCCCAAAATAGCTTGTAGGAGAGGCAGTTCTAGAAATAGATTTCTCCCAACAACAGGTGCACATAAATATTCTTTCCCTGTAATTCTCAATATAATCTTTTACTTAAGGCCAACCCTTTTTGCATAGTGTAATATTGCTTCACTGTACACCTCTTTAACATGACTACAGACTGAGTCTCCCTTATCCAAAATGCTTGGGACCAGAAGTTTTTTTGATTTCAGATTTTTATTATTTTTATTTTTACTTTTTCATTGTACTTTTTTGAGTTATCTTGGAGCTGCAACCCAAGTCTAAACACAAAATTCATTTATGTTTCATATGCACATTATATAGAACAATTTCATATGCACATTATACAGAATAAAGGTGACTTTATATTTTTACAATAATTTTGTGCATGAAGCAAAGTTGTGTACGTTGAACCATAAAGAAACAAAGTTTGTGTGCAGTGAACCATCTGAACCATCAGAAAGCAAAGGTCACTCATATGAGTCACTCATGAAAAATTTTGGGTTTGGAATATTTTCCATTTTGGAATTTGGGGTAAGGGAGACTCAACCTGTATTTTAAAAATGATATGCTTAAATATTGGCAGTGGTTATTTTTGCTCTGTGCAAGAACATGTCTTAAAGTGGATCACAGATTTCTTGCTGAAGTAAAAAGTAAAATAAAACATTTCAGTATAACAGCAGTGGGGCTGATTTAAGTCTTATGTATCAGTTTTGTTTGTTACCCACTAGGATTTTATTTGTTTGTTTATTTATTTGTAGCCACTGTTGAATTTACAGTAGAGTTTTAATGGTTTTCTGGCACAATACACATCTTGTAACACCAGACAACTTGCCAGCCTCATGAGGGCCCTCTTGGCTACTTTATCATATCCCCTTTCTAGTTCCCAGCCAGCATCACACTATATTCCATTAACTCCTTCTTCCACAATCTTATCTACTCATCTTGGCTTTAGGCAATACCTTTCCTCTCACCTTTATCCCCCAGGGACCATCAGATCATTTAAACTGAAGTTGTCACTTTGTGTGGCTTTATTTCCAACTTATGGTGACCCTAAGCTGAACCTATCATGGGGTTTTCTGAGGCTGAGTGTGTGTGAGTTGCCCACAGATTCTTGTTAACACACACAACCTGTTTGTTCATGAGTATAACTGTCTTGTCCCTAGACACTTCATTCCATGCATCTGGCGACACAGTCTTGGTCTATGGAAGCTTATGCGACAAACTTCTTTCTAGTCACTTAGTCACAAAGATCCTTTGCTTCACATTTTTAATGTTAGTGTCCTCACTAATCAATGCTGTGACCTTCTGTTCACTGAGCAAGGATTGTTTGTTTTGAGGAGATTACTCCCAGCAATATGAATTGTCCCAATTTTGTCATAGCCTACCCATAATGTGAAAATGGAGGGTGTCACAACAGGACTGGTTCATTTCTTGCTGACACAAAACCCTTCAGAGGCAGGTTCTTTTACTAGACCAAAATCTCAGAGAACAGTGAGACGATAACTCTCAAAAGAAGGCAATATTTATACAAAATTGCTCAGCAGTGGTTTAATCCATCACCCTTTAAAAATGTCACACAAGAAATAGCAGAAAGCTATAAAAGACAAGCGTGATGTTTTTCCTTTCTTAAACAGACTGAGGAGGATATCCTGCTGCGCCCAGAACTTGAGGAAGTGCAGACTCAGCATTCAGCCCGCTTTAAATTGTGGTATACATTGGACAGGGCACCTGAAAGTAAGTCTTTCATTTCATGATTGCTTACAATGTTTATATAATCTGTCTTCTTGGAATGCTTCAGCTCTGACCCCTCAAATAGCACACTAAAATCTTCTAGATCTCTCTCCTGCATATTAAACAATGTGTTCAGCATCACATAATAGTCCTGCATGTGGCTGATAATGCTGAGCCATTTACCACTTCCCAGACTTATTGTAGAGCTGCTGTCACAGCTATTAAGGCCAAGAGGAGGGAGGGAATCATAGCAGCATCTGGCTATGTTCTCAAAGCCTAATTTTTCAGCTGGTTTCCCCTTTAGTTACAATGGCATGTGAAGAAGTGAGCCCAGACTCATGCGCTATAAAAATCTGTCATCTTGTATCCAATTTCAGATTTTCAATAAACTTTTTGGTTGCAAAAGGCTATAATGGCACCCGACTGGAAATTGCAAGGCACTTACTGATTTCCAGGGAAATGTTGCACTTGTGGATAATTGCCATTCTGTTACTTTATATAAGAATTGTGCCATTTATCCTGGAAGATTGCCCCCATTTAGTTTTTTGTTCCCCATATGACCTGAAGACCTACCAAACACCAAAATAACAGTGCCCTTATGGCTGTAGAAAGACAGAAGATTTGTATCATTTTTTTTCTTTGTATTTGGACCCTCTTATTCTACATATGAGATAAGCTATTCCCTCAAAAAACCTGATCGTTTTATTATCAGGAACTGATTGATTACTACGTGTCATATTGAACGGCCAAGTACATCAAGCTAGCTGAGAAAAAGAGAAATTTTTAAATTGTCTGGTGACAAGATATAATCTCTATCTTATTTTGTACATTCTATTACTAATTTATCCCATTTTAATTATGTTTTGTTATGGTGTTCGACTGTTTTATGGTTGTATACAAAAGCCTGGTTGGCTAATGTAGAATAACGTTCACGGTGATGATGTTCCCATAGCCTCACACAAAGTGATTACATCATCCTCTGAGACTTTGGAGGATCCTGACAGTCTTCAGTAGAAGATGTAATGGAGACATGGCTAGATGCTTCGGTGACACTCATTCCACTCTCTGGGCACAAGTGGCCATGAGCAGAGCGGGTTCAGTAGCTATACAGTAGGTCCAGCTGAGGGCTTTGGTTGGCAGAGAGAGTGGAAGGGAATACCAATCTCTGCAGCAATGAAAAATAGACATAGGTGTAGTGCTGACATACCCGTGTATGCCATTCTCACGATGCCAGAAAACTTTAAAAAGCAGCACTTCATTTTGGTTTTAAATGCTGGCCAGCTGAAAAGTCCTCTCTTAACTCTGCTCCTCTCATTTGATTGTTATCATTACCTCCATAGGCATCAAGGCTTGGTTTGTTCTCTCAGACTTTGAACTGGATTTGATCTGCTTTTGCTACTCTCCCTCCCCATTTTTCTGTTTTATTTTCACTCTGCTGTTGGTTGAGTATAAATGTGTTTGTCTTCTCTGCTGTGTGTGGAAAGAGATACCATAGATCACTATTACTAACACAAGACTTTTCAAAATTCAGATTGGGACTACAGCCAAGGATTTGTGAATCAAGACATGCTCAAGGATCACATGCCACCGCCCCAAGATGACGTTCTCATTCTGATGTGTGGTCCTCCTCCAATGATTCAATATGCTTGCATTCCCAACCTTGATAAACTGGGCTATTCCAAGGAGATGAGGTTTGCCTACTAAACTGGATTGGAGACAGGATGAAGTGGGATGTGTATATGAGGAGAAATAATGGATAGAAGCACTTTGAAATGACAGGGAACAAGATTAAATACAGAGGAAGTGACAGATGTGCAGAGGTGTAGCACTATATACAAAGGGGCTACCAAATTGGCTTTACAAGTTTGGTGTCTTCATGTTAGCACCACGCTGAAATTTCTGTAGGCAGGTAACTGTGTTGTATATGGCATTTTTAGCTTTGCTATGCTATTAAACCTGTAATAAGGCCACTGGATTATGTTTAACTCCTTTAAAATGAATAAAGAAATTTAGCCAGGATCTTGGCATCAGCACAATTTCTCAACTATAGATGTGTGTCTGATCCCAACTGTCAAGCAGGTATAGGTGGGGAAAAGGTTTTCCTCTTGTTGTACCTGCCACAAAGCTTTAAAATGAGAAAGTTAAGAACAGCTGTATTGAATGCACACTATTCATTTAATTAAAATTTCATTATTGCCTTCATTGGAAGACTGACGGTGTAATTAATTTAGGAGAAATTGTATGCCTGATGCAAACATTTAAAGAGAAACTTACATATATTGAGAACATAGAGGTGACTTATGGTCTCATGAAAGTGTCTTCTTTGTTTCTGTCTTGTCATTCCCAAGGCAAACTTTGTACGCAAATGTTCCTTAGTTCTTCTCACCCTTTCCTTAATTCATGTGCATTGAAAAGAATGTATGGCACTATAGTACAAGGTATAGAAATAAATTCCACAGATTAGGTTGTTGTGTATTGAATTTCGATATTATTAGCCAGCCGAGTTTGTTGTGTATTGAATTCAATATTATTAGCCAGCCCAAGAATTCTGATTATATAGAATACAGAGTTGAAAAGTGTTACCTATATTTTCTTTAAATGTAGTAATTTGTACTGTTTTCTTGAAGAGATTTCATACTTTAAAAAAGAAACATGTTTCACTGTATTTGATTTCTGCATTAACTTTTAGACAAGCTTTCTCAGTTACAATGCTGGTTCCAAAAATGTGAGTGAGAACTAAAGAGAAATCGAGAAAGAAAATCAAGAAAACTTCATTTCAAATTAGTCCAATGCATTTTCTTTTCAACTTTTTGGAGAGGCTAACTTCTGGGCATCCATGTGTTTTAAAAGTGAATCTTAGTACCTGTACTCCCAAACTGATAGGAGTTGCAGTTATTTCCAGGTGTCTTCGTTTTGTTGTTGTTTCTTAATTTAGGGAAAGGGGAGTATCTCCTGGTAATTTTTTCCTACACCAGCTGAAATGAAATTGAGAGCTATGCATTTTAAAACTGCCCTTGAGAATATCCCATTCATTTCAGAAGGGATTGTGCAGGAGGACTGTGTTCAGTCACAGTGTCATGTCACAAAGAATGCTGACGTGGAAACGTAGTCTAGATATGAACCTTCCACGTGGGATAAAGAGAAAATGTAACATTTCAAATCTTCTAAATTACATAAGCAGTGGGGAGAACACATTTGAGATTTTCTAGTAAAAACCAATACCAGTGAGTAAATAGTGCAAAAGAACAACTTTGTGCCTTGGAAGATTTACTGGCCATGTTGCAAATTATGCTAAACCATGGTTTAACTGTAAGCTTAATTTTACAAATTTGTGATCTGTTTTCCTCAACACCTGCTAAAGCTAAGGAAATAAGCCAGGGACAAACCATGGTTTTGGCTTTGAATGTAACAAGCAGCCATTTAAAAAGCCACCCGCCACATGCCAGCAACAACTAATTGTGATTTATGGCTGGTTAACAAATTGTGCCTGGTTTGCAAGCAGGGTTCTGATACAAAAAACCAGAATTTAACATGCCAAAAGTTGACACATCTGCATGTGTGAACCCAGCCAAGAAATGTGAGGGCAAAAATCTTGACTTTTCTATCCTTGGCATTCTAGATGCACCTTGAATCTTTGTTTTCTCCTTTGGAAGGAATAGGCTGCTGTAACTTGACAGCTGGATTTAAGTTTTCTGAAGGCCAAGCGTGCAACTTGCTGTTTTAAAAAATTAATGAGGGGCAGGGATACAGGCTGGGTTGGAAGAGTACCAAAGAGATCTGGATGGATGCCCCCATCTGCACTTACTCTTCACAGAGTTGCAAATGATATCCCATGTAGTTTGGCTCTTAGTGTTTTAACAAAAACCAAAAGGGTGAGTAACTTTGGAATGGTTCTGCAATAGTGTGCATAAACTAAGATCTTGCAGCAAAAAATTTAAAAAATAATAAGCAAAGTAATTAACTTACCTTTTTGCTTCATGTTTGTATCACTGTGGGCAGAGGAGCCTCAACTTTTATTACATGTACTCTTGATGTTGCACAACTATCTCAGTTCACACAAATGGTTTTGTATTATCCCTGCCTGGTCAGCAACCCCACCCTAACCTTTTTGTGGTAGAATTAAATAAATAAAATTTTGCTTACCACATTTCGTGGCTTTTCTCTTGTATTATAAGAGCTTTTTATTTCAAAACTTTAAAAAAAAACATTGTTCAAGGTGGCTTACAAAGGAGAAAGCTGAACAATTGCTCAAAATGAACATAGGCTAAAAAGAATAAAAATTCATCCTGCTTAATTTTTTGAAATGGTCTTTATAAGTATTTCAGAAAATGCTTTTGTCTAGGAATTACTTTGTATTCCCATGGGCTGGCTGGTTCCGTGTTAAGGTACAATTCACAAAACAAATGAATCCAGGTTCCTCCATGCAACAGATTGCTACTGTATGAGAGTAGCTGGAAGCTAAGCAGGGTCAGCCCAAGTTAGTACCTGGATGTAGGGTTACCAGCAAATATCAGGTGCCATAGTCTATATTTTGGGGGATGAAACTGACAAAGCCACCTCTGAGCAGTCTTTGCCTAAGAAAATCCAATGAAATTCAAGAGACTGCCATCAGACGGCAGGTGACTGGAAAGCACATACACTCCTTTATTTGCAAATGTGCGGCTGCCTGGTTTTCAGGGGTGCCCTTCCTCCTTCCTTACATCATTGTAGATAACTTCAGTTGTATTTTACACACACACATTTCCCAATAAAGGAACACACCCAATGGGTGCTGTTTACATGACTGCCCTTGTGGATCAGCAAACACTGGCCTAAATCTGATAGTCCCAACTAAAGCAGACCCGTTGATTCAGCTGGTTTGGGAATCATAGTTGGATATAGGCCATTGCTTGCTTGCTGTGACAACGGAGAATTGTCTGAGTGCCAGTAATTTCCTACACCTCCCCTTATCTGTTTTGCAGCTGTCAGAAGAGGAAATGATTTGAGGGTGCGAGTCAAGCTAGCAAAAATAGCTCTTTTGCTGTTAGCTTTTATATTTCTAGACAAACAGATTCTGAATGACAGCTGTTAAGCTAGCCTGCACCTTGCCCGCCTGAGCATAAGACTATTGACTTACACAGTGATTAAGCCAAACATTTTGGCTTAACAATCAAGAGAAAAGGAGTATAGAACCAAGACACTGTCTTGCCTGCAGCAGTATGTTTCTGTTCATACCACAATCTCCTGGTGTCTGCTGCTTTTGAAGGCAGCAATGCCGAAACCTCTCCACAAGGAATCAAAAGAAGAATCCAAGTCAAAGCCTCTTCGTCATTTTCTCAGCAGGAATTCTTTGTGTATAGTCTTGGCAGCGCATCCTGTGAGGCGAGGAAGCTAAGGGGGCAATTAGCAGTGGCTTTTAAATCTGTATTTTGATAGTTTCCTGTGCATGGAATGTTACCATCACTTTTTATAGCAGAGTGACTTCTTATTCAGTAAAACAGACACTTAAAGAATGTTTAAAAATGTTTGCCATTTGAAGTCAATTAAAAAATCACATAAAATTATATGAAAATCAGAAGACTTCCCCAAAGATCTCCCTGTGTACCCCATAACCAGCTTTCGGCCACTTTACGTCATAACCTTTCAGCTTGGAACAGATCGTAAACAATTGCATCTGACCTATCACTCAGTTTGGGTGCAAGGCACTGTAAACCTAGTTCACCAATCTCTCTCAACACTAGCCAATATCTCTAGAAAAAGATAAGTGTGTACAACCAAAAAGATCTTTGATTCTCAGAGGCAATGGCCCTACTAGGTGAGCCTTAACATCCAGCGAGGGTACGCTGTGCTTCGCCTGTTCCTACTCTTGGGATGTGCTACAGGGACAACAGTTGGGCTTCAGCACAGAACATTTGATTTCTACTCAAAAGCTCAGAAAAGAATGGAAGTTGTTCTAGAGGCACTTACTAGATTTTGGAAGATTCCCCAAATTTGCGCAGCCCCTTTGACCCTTGGAGAGCCTGTCTTTGAGATGGAGAAAATCCTGATTGAATGTTGTTCTACGTATCTAAACCAAAACATATTTGTGACACTTTTTTTTTTAATGCAAATGCATCATCATAATCTTAACTGCTTAGTTTCTTTTTAATGATTTGTATCTAATATCCTACTGTGTTTTTTTATTCTAGGCAGGCAAGAATCTAGAGCAGGTTATACTTGGCATCATTGCAAAGAAACGCATGCTCAGTTTTTAAGGAAGAATAGTCCTGTATAAATATGCAGCGATTCAGAAAATGAGCTTTTGGACAAATTTCAATAGAACATTTTCTGTGACATTTACACCAGTGCGTTTTGCCTCTTGAACAAGCATATAACCATATCAAAAATGTTAAAATTCTTTATTCTATAAAGAATCCTGATAATATAGAACAAGTACAAGTCCAGATTATGCCCCAAAAGTCTATTCCTGAAGCCTTTTATAGGATTGATCAAAGAACAACAGAGAAATGGTTGACATATTATGATCTTTTATAGTTGGAGAATGATCAATTCAGATTTAAGACACAAAATGAGTTAACCAGAGTTATGTTCTTCAATGGTACCGGCATAGACAATTATAGGAAATGTTTAATTCAGATAAAAAGCTACTTGGTACTGGATTAGAAAAAAACAAAACAAAATTTGAAATTAATCTATGCACGTATGATCAGCATCTGATTGGAAATATATATAAATTGTTATTGAAATTTGAGCTTGCAGAAGAACAGATTAAAGGATGCATGATTAAATGTGTTCAAAATTTTGGCTATAAAACTGTTTTGGAGCAATGGTCAAATGTGGAAGATAGAATTTAATGGCATATTATGATTTGAAATATATATTTTCAAATAATGTATAGGCAGCAGTAAAAAAAAAAACTAAAATGTTTACGGGGACCAAGAAGTTAGATGTGTGAAAAGCAGACTGGATCATTCTACCACATATGTGTGATAAAGCCAGGAAATGAAGCAGTTAATGCAAGACATGTTTAGAAATGAAAACAATTTGAAACTAGAATTGTTCTTAACAGTCCGCCCTTGGTATCTGTGGGGGATTTGTTCCATACCAAAATCAGCAGGTGCTTGAGTTCCATTGTCCCCAATGCCAACACATGCATGTGACTGCAATGCCATTCAGGACAATGGGAGTTCAGTGACAGTGCATGCACATGGCTGCACTGCCATTACAGACAGCCCCCCATTGTCCCCACTGGTGTGCATGCAGATGGACCACAATTTGGGACATAACTTCATTAGTGGTACGTGCATGTGGCCACATCGCCATTAGGGACAGCCCCTGTTGTCCCCAACGGTATGCACATGGCCACACAGCCATTATGGACAAGACTCGTCCCTAATGGTGGCACAGCCATGTGCATGCGCTGCTATTGGGGGCAACCTATGCTATCCTTAATGGCAGCATGGCCACATGCTTGCACTGCCATTGGGGACAACACAGGTTTGCCATCCGCAGATGCTTGAATCCGTGGATGCTAAGCTCGCAGATACTGAGGGCTGACTATTATTAGGAATGCCAGACAATCAGATCAGAGATCTAAATTATAAGGTGGTGCATTACATTATCTTGGCAGCAAGGCTGCCTTATGCTAGTAAGTGGAAGAGTATGGAAATGCCAACAAAAGAGAACTTGGTAATGAAAATTCTTTAGACGGCTGAAATGGATGACAAAATTATTCAAAGTCGATGAATAAATTTGATTAAGGAGAAGTCATTCGATAATACTCTAAAAGATTGGAAACCATTTGTGCATTTTACAAAGAGAGAAGTGAAGACTCGTGGATTTTGTGTTGGATATGGATTTTTTTCACTTATTAGGTAGAAATGCAAGTATTTAAGTAGTAATATTGTAAAAGATTATGACTGATGCTCATATAATTTAGGAGTGTTGGAAGTTTATAGTTTGTTGGTTTGTATTTGTCGGGGGAAGACTAAGGGTTGTGTTGGTTTGTGTGTATAATGTAATGTGTATATAATAGTATAATACAGGCATTTTTAAAAAGAAACTTTAAAATCCACAACTATTAGATGCAGAGCAAAAATTTAAGAGTGAAACCCTTAAATCCCAGTGTTTTTAGAGGAATCTGTTAAGTTCCTTCAGTATGCCAATAACAGTTCTGCTTTATTGAAAGAAGAAATAACAGTCCCTTTACATCTGGAGTATACATTAAATGATTACAGACAGATCTTACAGCTTATTATAAAGCCTGTGGGCACATTTCATTCATAAGTGAATGCATAATACATGACGCATGGTACAACTTACAGTTCAAGAGTCCTTGCTTTACTTCCAAAGTGGAGCAAGCTGAGCTCAGTGTTCAATATTTTGGCAGTTTGGCGAGCAGGTATTTATTCAAAAACAGAATTTCCTTAAATCTATTTTTTGTGGAACTATACTACCTGGAAAATCTGTTTGGTTGAAATCTGAGCGGAGATACATAGCAGTGTTGGATTGCTTCAAAATGAACCATGCTGGCAAAAAAAGAGCTTAGGTGGATTTTTAGAAGTAGGACTAGAGAAAAGTTGCTAGAGCACCAAGGCTTGTGAGCAATATATGAGCAACCACTGAGATTGGGATCTTCAGAAGTCTAGAGGAAATTAACGTAAACTTTACCTATTTCCTTCAACCCATTTTTCTTAGAGAGGCAGTGTTCCAACAACTCTCTAGTAGGGAGGAAACTATCAGTGTTCAAAACAAATTCTCTTAGTATGTTCTCCCCAGACAAAAGGCTTTTCCGTTTCTCCTTTTTGATGCTCTCTAGCAGAACTCCTCGGATGTCTTTGGGCTTTCCGGGAACCCCAAATATGATGAACAAGCCAAGGCAGTCACGGCCCACCAGCGTGCAGAATTCTTCCAGTTTTTCAAACTGGGTCTTATTTCCAAAAAGCTCATCTGCTAACATGACCTCTCTGTCACAGCCAAGGACTTCGACGCAGCCATTGGGAAGATCAGCCATCTGCAAAGACTGCACAGCAATCTGCAGCCTGATCTGTTTGTCAGCTCCTGAGAGAGTCCAAACCCAGTTGACTCCAAAAAGCAAGGATTGCTGCTTGGTCATCTTGCTGGTTGTGATACGCTCTTCTACCCCTTTCTCAACACAGAAACTAATGAAATTCACCAGGAAAATCTCATTTAGGGTGTCAGTAGACGGGTGGAATTTGCTTTGTGGATCTTCAAATCCAAGGTACTCTTTCAGCTTCTGTGATGCATGAACCACTCCTTGGCTAAAAACATCACATATAACCAGGATGTCAGCCTTATTCTCTTGGTTTGTTTCCTGTGAGACCTTTTGGCCCATCTTCTTTTCGGTGCTTGAGTTGGCATGCAAAATTTCTTCAAGTCAAAGTCTTTTAATCAGCTTAAAAGCAAGCAATGCCAGACTCTCTTAATAAAAAGTATTTCCCAACGGCTTTAGAGAAAGGGTGGAAAAAAATCTCTTGCCAGAAGCAAAGCCACACTGTGCAAAAATGGTCACAGGCGGCTTCCTGATTGTAGGCAAGGGAGCTCTGGGTGTGCCTTGTTCCAGCTTAGAAACTAGTTCAACTGGCTTGATCATGCTCATTTTTAAAGTATCAAGACTTCCTTTGTGTTCACGCACTTTAAACTCCCTTTACTGTTAACACTGGCATTGGCAAACTTACTGTGTTTTTCTTCAAAGTTACAGCGGGGGTGGTGATGGTGAAAGGAATAGGCTCAGAAAGCAGCAATTACCTGTTGAGACAACATAATATGAATTTCACGAGGAATCTTTGCCTGACAGGCATAAGCTTTGTCCAAACCAGAAGGTTTAATGTCACCAAGAGGTTTTTTTAATATTTTTTTTATTAATACTACACAAAACATACAAACGTGTACTTACATGCATATATAAGTACATGGACAAACAAGTACTTACATAAATATAAAAATGATTGACTAGAAATTTTTACTTCTATCCTACTTCTTCCAGATCAATTACAGTCACCTTGTCTATAAAGGATCCTGCATTTTCTCACACAATCTACATATTCCTTATTTAAGTCTCTATACATTATGAACATTTATATTTAATATTAACAATTCCTGAGTATATTCTTTCACATTGCATATTTTCCCTAGTTCATCTTCTTGCAAGGAGAGAGAAATAAGTATATATATATATATATATATATATTACTTTAAGTAATAATTAAATAATTAAATATGTATCTCAAGAATACTTAATTTCTCTATTTAACCAAGGTTCCAACCTCTCTTATTTCCATATAATTTAAAAACAACTCCAATCATTTTCTATATTTTTCCTAGTTATTTCTCTCATAATCGCTGTTAGAAATCCATAGCTTCTCTCAGCTTAATTATCCATTCCTCTTCAGATGGAGTTTGTTTCTTTTTCCACTACTTTGCAAATAAGATCCTTGCGGCGGTCACCATACATAATACGAGACAGCTTTTTTCCCCATCTTACTGTTTATCTTACAGGTCATGTTTACAAGAAAGATTAAAAGGTCAAATGATGTATTATGTATTAATTTGTACTATTTCTATCATTAATCTGTGCATTTTCCTCCAATACTTTTCGGATTCTGGGCACTTCCTCCACATATGGGGGAAAGTCCTCCTTCTGGTTTGTGGCATTTCCAATAATCACTGTTGCCTATTTTACACATTGTGTTCAGTTTAGAAAGAGACATATACCACTGATGCATTATTTTAATTGGAAGTTTTCCTTGTAGTCTTGACACAATGAAAAATTATTGATTTTCCTTGTTTTTCCCCAATTTTCCAAACCTATAGGTTTTCCCAGTATCTTGCGCCCATTTTATCATAGCATCGTACTTTCATTTTCCAAATCTCTCTTTTTTTAGAGTCTTATAAACTTTTGCTATATGTCATCTTCCTTTATCATAAAAGAATAGCAAATCTCTTTTTTTTTCCGTTGCAAATTCTGGCGAAAGTCACCAAGAATTTTAAGGATTACCTTCACGTTGACAATTCTGTGCACATTTATTTTAGATGTAAGCCCCAGAAATCCAGCAGGACTTAAGTGTCCAAATAAACATGCCTAGGAAGAGTCTGCACAACTATTCTTTTTGGAAGATCTTCAGCAAGAGGGTGAGAAACATCATCTTGGAAAAGTTTGTCAGGCATATGCTGACTTTTGATACTAGTCAAAAATTTGACAATGACTCCACTTTGTTGTTGTTGTTGTTGTGACCTTTAAGTCATTTCCAACTTACGGTGATCCTAAGGCGAACCTCTCATGAGGTTTTCTTGGTAAGATTTGTTCAAAGTTTTCCATTGTCTTCCTCAGAGGCCAAGGGCCCGGGTCTACCCAATGGGTTTTATGGCCAAGCGGGTAATCGAACCCCTCGTCTCCAGAATTGTAGTCCAATGATGATTCTACCACCCTAATACTAATTAGAAAGTAACTAGTATTCATAATATTATCCACAACACTGCCTACGTAAGGTTGACTATAGGAGCCAAAAGGTAATGTATCACTTGATTTCCAGCGCTCTATGAAAATTTCAAGTTGGAACAGTTTTAACTATACTCATAATTCTGCAAACTTATAGCTACACAGGTGGTTTACCAGCTACTTCCTTATAATGTAACCTGTTGTAACACACATATTTTTAAGCTTCACTCCCCAAACCACTGGAATAGGAAGGGAAATAAAGCCCTCTCTGCTCTTCAGCTGACCAGTAAGGAGTAGCTAAAGAGCAGAGACTGGGCTTAATTTTAATCCCAATCGTGGCTCAATAGGCAGGGAAGTTTAAAGCCCTTGTCCGTTGCACCATGACTGGGATGAACATCAATTGGGCAAGAGGGTGTAACTTGAAAGAGAATCTGAATGGAGAACCTCACGGACTACACTGGGCCCGAAGTTGTACACTTACCTCATAAAGCAAAAGCATCAGAGGGTACACGCTCTCAGCCAGTCCACTATCACAAAGTAGAAACTCAGACAAAAAAAGATTGAGAGTACCTCTATACTGTAGAAATAAAGCAGTTTGACACCACTTTAAATATTATAGTGCCATCCTATGGAATCCTGGGATTTGTAATTTTGCAACGTCTTTAGCCTTCTCTGCTTACATTTCACGTCTTATTTGAACTGTAAGCTTAAGGGAAGGGAACTATCAAATTCACAATTTGTAAGCTATCTTGGGAGACCTTTTGGCTGAAGGGCAAGGTATAAATATTCTAAATAAATAAATCAGCAAACAAACAAACCATATAAAACATTAATTTAGAAACACAGATTAAACACAGGACAGCACTAAAACAAAACCAATTACATAAACAAGTCAATTCCCAAACTTGAGGTGGAACAGAAAAGTCTTCGCTTGATGGTGAAAGGACAGCAAAGAGTGAGCCAACCAAAGCACCATAGGAAGAAAGTGCCAGAACTAGGAGCAGCACCCAAGAAGGCCCTCTCCCACGTTTCCACCAAATGGGCCTGTGAAGGTGATGGGACGAAGAGAAGTGCCTCCCCAGATCTCAAAATTAGATTAGTCTCATATGGGAAGATTCAGATAGCATAAACCAAAGCTATATAGGGCTTTATAGATCATATCCAGTACCTTGCATTGTGCCCACAATCAGACTAGCAGCGAGTGAAGCTGTTGTAACAAAGGAGTCATTTGGTCCCTGTAATGATTAACAAACCAAAACAGTTGAACAGCCAAAACTTAATCCAAAAGCTGGATTTTTTTATCATTATGGTACAAAAGATCTATTGAAAACTTGATCTTCCCCTTTTTTTAACAACCAAGAAAGAAATACCTAGAAGCATTATATTTCTCTTAATAGATATTTATTTATTTTATCAGGGCAATACATATACATTTGCATTGACCTCTTTGTACACATGCAACCTGGTAAAATATCATAATGATATTTCATGTGTGCACATTTACACTGACCACTTGGCTTAATGATGAGTGTTTTATATTACTCTTCCTTCCCCGAATCCCACGGAAATAAACCAACTAGCAAAATGACAACCAAAGTTAAACCAATTTCAATTTACACTATGATTTTTTTTTAAAAAAATGAGAATTCTGATATTTGTTGTCCATACATGCAAAAATTTCAACAATATAAGATAAAACTTTCCCATCATTGTTTGATTATTGGTAATTCCATGTGCACTGGCAATCATCCTTGATCCTCTATGCATATTTTAGTATGGGATCAATTCTTGCCAGAGCAGCAATGCCAATTTCTATGTGTCAGACAGGTTTTGTTAACATCATGCCAGCGTGAGTCATACCTACATAACAGATTCCTTGAAATGAATGGAATTTGTCAGTCACAACTAACTTCAGTCTGATCATTTTCAACAGATCTCAATACCGGATTAACATCAGATTTAGCTTTCTATATATGTCAGTTGATTTTTATTTATTTTTTTCCCAAAAAATAAATGGGGCTGCTGGTAAATGCTTTGGTTTTTTTTCTTTCTTTTTCTGTATAGGCACAGGAGGTGAGCTCCTTAATTCATAAATACATTTTTTTCATAGTTAATGATAAAGTAATAATTGTACAATGAGTGCTGTCTGCATCCACTGCTCAGGCACCAAATGAAATGTAGGAATTGAGAACAAATTTATAGACTCCGTGTTACTCTGGACTGAGAGTCCACATTGAATACGTTGGTAAGGATCCAATAGGATCCTTCTGCTGACAAAACTACTCCCATTTGCAAACTGAGGCCAGGAAACCTCCCTGAGCAGGTTTTCAGGTAGTACTGAGGTCCTGTTGCAGGGGAATGAGGGTCCCACTATGCAAGCAGTCTTCCACTAACAGAATGTTGGAATTAGGCCATATAATGACAACTGTAAATTAATGTATGTGAAGCAGCAGCATTTTTAAAACAAAATCACTTAAATTCCATTTCTGGCTACAGGTGAAAGATCACAAGTTTTACTGACTCACCTCTCATTAAAAATGGCATTCATTTCAAGCAGAAAGCCAGCAAGCCAGGACAAAAGCAGGACTTGACGTTTCTGATATGCCCTTCTTATATGGACAGAAAAGGGTTTTTTTGCAGATGAAATGTATATTCCCCCAGCTGAAGTCTGTAAGGGAACCCCATGCCATGAGATGTAGCTGGATGAGTTGTTTGGCCTGAAGTTGGCAACCACCACTAGTAATACCTGAAGACATGCCAAAAAGTCAGCTTCACACTCCTGCTTGGATTACTATTTGGATCCAACACTTCTGGGGCAAGAAATTGGCACCTACAGTGTGAGCAATACCTTTCAAACAGTATTTCCACATGGTTGCAACATCATCTTTTAATGTACGAGGGGGTATCCAAAAGTTTTAATTATCTCCTTTAAAAAAATTTGACAGAAACTTTGTTTTGATTTGTAGTTGTCAACTTATCTCTATGTAGTCACCATCCAGATTTATACATTTTCCCCAGCATTTCTTGACCCTCCAAATACCATTATTGTAGAAGTCTGCAGAATGCCTGACAAGGATTTTATACTTTAGTCACTTCCGGCAGAGCCAGTCACAAAAATAAAGGACGCAATTAGCTGATTTTCTCGGCAGCGTGTACTTAGGAACCAATGATGACACTGACAAAATTTCATCAATATGCCATAATAACTTCCGGGTGATAATTATTACTTTACGATACCCCGTCGTAAGGTGCAGTCTGCAGACTTCTACAATATCAGGTATTTGGAGGGTCAAGATATGCTGGGAAAAATGTGTAAATCTAGATAGTGACTACATAGAGATAAATTAACAATTACAAATCAAAACAAACTTTCTGTCAATTTTTTTAAAAAAGGTGATCATTAAAACTTTTAGATACCCCCAGCAATAAATTAGCTTTCACTATCTAAGAGTGATATAGAATGAAAAGAGGAACCAGTTAAATATATTCTGTTGAAAGCTTGGCCATCCTTTTTAATTCAAGTTTTTTGTTTGTTTTTTTAAAAAGGCAATACATGTTGTACTTTATAAAAATGAAGTATAATTAGAAGTCTGTATGTTATGTTATAATCATCTGTACTTCAAAGGCAAGAAGATTTAATACTGTAAAATAATGTGGCTTGGCTAACGTTTCTTTCCATAGAAATTTAAAGAAATCCACTGTAGGATGAGAAAGAAGAAAAGGGCTGCACCAAAGTGGCAGGTTGTTTCTCAGTTTAAAAATTTGAAATTTTCAACATCCATGCTTGCCATGGAATATATATGAATGATTGGATCCTGTTTTAAAACTGGGAAAAAAAGAACCAGAGATGTTATAAAATTGCAAAAGAGTACTACAGTCTTCATTCCTAATATAAGAATGCAGGCATCATGTAAAGAGGGGAAAAGTACACGTTATCAGTCTGACATCTCCAGTAACCAGCTGGTTTTCAAACTGGAATACTCTTTTAAAAAATCATCACCTTACATCACTATATAAAACTTTTGATTTGCATGTACTCAATACATTTTCTTTCTTTTTTTTTTAATAAAACTTGTATAAAAAAATAAGACAAACAGGATTTTGATTTCAGGGATGGGGTGATTTGTTGTTTACTTTTCCTTAGTTGTTCAGATAGCAGATCAGGAATTCCAAGGATATTTTATTGTTGTTGTGGCTGAAGTATCTAAAATGAATACTGATTTCAGATCTGTGGCTGTTTTTATTTTCTTTTTCTATTACATGAAGAAGAAAAAGAGAGAATGTTTTGGAGATAAATATTGTGGCACATTATGTGCAGGAACATTATGACATTACAGTCATATCAATGTGATGCTCTAAAATATATACAAGTTTCTACATTAGAGAGAAAAAACATATGTTTTCCCCACTTGGGTATCTGGAGTGTCCCCTCCCTCCCTATTTATGGCAAGTTTTGTATAGGCACCTCTTGTCTTCAATATCCCCCTGAAAATTATCAGTCTGAAGCAAAAGTAATCCTAAATTACATGATGCACTGTATCCATCACATATAACAGTGGCACTCCAAGCTGTATCACAAAACAGATGGGTTCACCGTTGACACTGTCACACATTTGAATCTTCATCTGTGATACTGGTGCTCGGTGACCGTGCAGCAAAGTCTTTGAACATTTCATCTTCCTTTAACATGTGCTGAAAACAGAAAGGGGAAGAATTGGAATGTCTGCTGAAGCCCAAGAACAATCTTAATGGAAGTGAGCAATATGTTTCCATATTTCCCAAATAGAAAGGAGGAGGACCCTGGGTATGTAACTCAGTGGCCTAAATCCTACTTTAATGCAAATGGTCCCAAGCAGCTGCAAAGCAAAGATCCCAGGAAGGAGGTATACTACAAATCAGAGGATATACCAAGGCTACAAGGATTAAAGTTTTGGCTCACTTATTCCCTGAGGCATGAGGAGGGGCCATAATTCAGTGATAAATCATATGCTTTGCAAGCAGAACATCCTAGGCTCAAATGTCCCTGTCCCAAGTAATCCCAGTTAAAGGAGTTTAACAAGGATAGGAAAGATCTATAATTGAGGTGTTGGGAAAGTTACTACTAATCAGAGTAGTTAGTTACATGGTCCACAGATCTGACTATGAATGAGGCAGGTGAGAACTGTGCTAGAGAGCTTTTGGGAACTTCATTGGAGAAAGCTATCGATCTTGCACTGGCCTAGGTTAAGACAGTATTGCTCATGCTTATGGTCACTGCACCCAAAGACATGCAAAGGGAGAATTTTGGCAACAGGGCAAGTGCAAGTTTAATAAAACATTTGCACTGGGTATATACTTTTTGCAGTACTATTTTCCAAATTAAAAAAAAAACATTTAAAAACATACTAACAAAGATCACTTTGCACTTTTTGCCCTAATCACGCTTTGTATTCACCGTTTCTACAATCAAATTTAACAAAAAGTCTCTTTACTGAGGATGATGTGTGGAATCCAAATTATTTGTATGTGTGACACTTCAATATCAAACTGCTCACAGGCTGGATTCTCTGCAGCAGCCTTGTATTTTAAGGCTGTATGAAATGCACTCGGCAAAGGGCAACATATCACGGATGTAGTGTCACATGAGATTCAGGACTGCAACACAGATTTAGGCAGAATTTCATTCAGGTGAAAAGCAGCTGCTTACAACCTTGCAGAACCCTATTAGGCTCCATGCTAACTGGAGATCAGCCAAGACACTGTTGAAGATCGAATTATAAGTCAAGCACACTCTCCAGTCTGCCTGAGGAACACTCATATAACCTGCTACTGATGAAGCACTTAAGACAAGATAACTAGTCAAGTCAGAACTAGCATAGAATTAATTCTTAAGGTCTTACAGTCAAGTTGTTGATGCCTTCAGAGAATGCTCCTATTTGCCTCACAGTCCCTTCTGAATCTTCCATCTATAGGAAGGAAAAAATTTGGAAATAATTATTTACAAAAATCCATCCAGTTTACTTATAAATTATTGAGTAATACAGATACAACACCAGGAGCATTTCTTGGGTTACAGCAAAACTTTAAAATCGCTAAATGCTTTCCTAAAACCCTGCCCAGTGCTTCAGTGAGATGGCAAGGCTACCAGAAGATTCAAGAAGAGAATTAACTATGTTAGTGGCTCACTTGTGTAAGCCAACTTTACAATCTTTGCTGCTATTTGAAAACCACCAAAAAACAAAGTTCCATTCTTGCCCCTGTGGCCTGCTACCTTGGCACAGATGTCAAATAACCTTATTCAACAGGTGAAGCATCAGTACAAATAACCTAAGAAGCCAAACAGAGCAAGAAGCAGTACCAACAAGAGGCTACAGCCAGATCAAACTGTTGACCAGGCAATTTTGGAGCATCATAAAAAGAATATTCTGTAGCCTCATAAACGAATATAAAATAAAAATAGTAATAAAAAAATAATAAAAAGGATATTTCACAAAAATCTCTTCAGAAGCAAGCACTAAGTTGACCAGAGAAATTATTGGCACATGAAAGTCAATAATCTATTTAAAGAGGGAGAAAAAGAGCTAGAGGCTGCATCATAGCAAACAGAGAAAAGATAAATGTTAATGTCTTTAACTGAATGAAGAGTCTGCTATGGGAAGGGAGGGCTGCAAATGTTGACAATGGGAGCCCGAGGAACTAGATACAGAAAAAAGGACAAGTGCGTTGAACTAGAAAATGGTGTTGTGAAGGGAAAATAACGGTCCCATCTAGAGTAGATCCACTGAATCAATGGAAACTGGGTAAGTCAACACTACTACAAGTTCCATAGTTCAGTATATTTCCTCTAGTTGAGATTAACAATTGGATTCAGCAATTTAGCTCAGTCTTGAGGCTCACTGGGCTGCCTTGCAACACTCACCCTGTTACAGGGTTGTTGTGACAGTAAAATGGGATAACTCAATGCAGAACACTTTAAGCAGGCATGTCCATATGTTGGACTTCCAACTTCCATTAGCCCCAGTTAAGCTGGCTAGTATCAAGAATGACAAGAACTGGAGTTCAACATCACTTAGAGGGAGGAAATTCCCCATACCCACCTTGGAGAAAAGGAGTCTATACATGTGAAGGGAAAAATATGTTACAGCAATGAATTTGACAGCTGGGAATTCTACAACTCAGGTTCTTTTATTGATTATAACCCAAAATCTGAGAATATGTTAACAATTCCTATACAGGTTTCTCAAAAGTCAGACACTTAATAGTACTGGAATATTACAGGTCTGTTTAGCAAATTCAAATTGAGGAACACTGTAATATCAAGAAAGCGAGAGAGTTAATTGCACATATAAACATAATTTTTTTTAGCACAACACTACATAACATTTCAACTCATGACCCTTACCTGCTCCAGTCTGTCCAGATCATCATCATCATACAGTCTGATATCTAAGCCTGGCTTAAACCCTTTCTTTGATCCAATTCCTGATGCCTGCCCCAATTCCATTGGGCACACGTACTCTTCCCCATCATCCTGCTTCTTCTTTCTTAAATTTCCAAAATTACTAAAAGCAAGTTTCTTTGGCTGAAAGAGAACAATCAAATAAGTCATGAAGTACTAAGCAACCAGGAAATGTATGGTTTTGGGAGTTTGGTTTTTTTGGCATGACAAAATCATGTATATTTTCATTAATTTTTCTAATATGATTCTAATAGAAATAAAGGCACACAAAGAATCAACAGTTGAAAGGTTGCAGTTTTCTCTCACATACAATTATTACAGAAAACTGGTGGGGAAAACAGAATAAGAGTTGTGAATAAAACAGAATATAAGGATTAGCCTAGTGTAGTAAGAAGACTAGTATTTCGTAAATCATACTTGTAAATATTCATACTGGCCCTCGGTTACCAGGTAGGGAAGCACTTGTAAGCGCTGACAATTTTTCACCTTTTAGGTCAATGATATGTCCCAAATGACTAACATTAGCAGATGGGATTTTAAAGGGCTGTTCGTTTCTAAACCTGTTTATCCCTTTCAGACTATAGAAATGACGAGAAAGTAGTTGACACAGCCTTGAAAACACCCTGTTTTAAAAGGTATTTTTGGATACCCTTATAATCCATTTCAAGGTGTTGTAGAGATAGTGAAGTAAATCTAATCTGAGCATTATAAAATATATTCTCTACATTCAGTTTACATAAATAGCCTATTACTTAAACAGAGCAGGAAGGGACAACAAATTATATAATACAGAGGCAAAATAACTATTAATCTTATTCAACAAGTGGGATGTTGACCAGGAAAGGGCAAAATAATTTACAGAGTAAGACAAGTGTGTGCTGATGCCACATATCAGATATATGTCATTTACATTTTCATGTTTTCTTCTACAAATGCAAGGAAACTTCGTTGCTCCAGATGTTGATGAACTATTATTCCTATCATGCCTCCCCACTGCCATATTGACTAGGGCTTATAGGAAATGGAGTTCAACAATATCAGGAGGGCTGCATGTTTGGAAATAGAAACTAAATAAAATTTTATCACTCAATTTTTCATTAGCTCTTTAAAAAAACTAAACAATGGAATCACACTTTGGAATACTAGAAAAGCCAACTGATGGTTGGGGTGTATAACTGTATTTCCAAAGCACTGACAATACCTTTACTTTGGCCGTAGCTGTTAAGAGGACATAGTCTGGTGATTCCATAGCTTCACGTTTTTGCTGCTGGGCCTCCTGACCAATCAGCAAATTAAAGTGAGTTGCCAAGTGCCGCCTTAGCAGTGTCTTGTTTGGGGGGATGTTAAGGAGTTGTGCCAAGGTCTCTACATTGAAACGAGGTTCCAAAACCTGTAGAGCAAAAATGAAATTTCAGAATTACATTTTAACTAAAAAAAAAAAACTTTATACCAATCCAAGAATCTGGTTCATCCAGCTTTTGGTGACAAGTTACAAAGGGGCAATAGGTACAACAACATTACAACTGGCAGCCCATTGGGACGTTGCTGTTCTGTGCCTTCAACTCACTTCCAACCTACGGCAGCCCCAAAGTGAAGCTATCACTTTGGTTTCTGGGGCTCAGAGTGTGTGACTTGCCCAAGACATGGCCAAGCAAGGAATGAAATACTGGTCTCCAGAGTCTCCCGAGTCAAAGTCCAACACTCAAATCCCTACACCACACTGGATTTTGCACCATTGTAAACCAACTAATGATCATGTAAAGTTGAATTTCATATTCTTAAGAGCAGAAAAGAAACACAGCTACATCACTGAAACCACTGCACAAGGGCCACTATGCAAGGGTCCCAAAGCACAATATGTCCTGATGCACCTCTTGAGTAACAGGACATCTTTCACAGTGCCTTGTTGTGCACTGTTGCAATTTGCTAGCAAGGCTGTGGATTGTGCCAGCAACATAGCTCCATCATTGCAGAGTTATGCATCATAGCCTCTAATGCAATATTTCAGCCTGTATTTACAAAATATTCATGATGGAACTCCTGTGACTTCTAGACACTTCCACCCAAGAACATTTTTTTTTTAAAAGCATCTGACTTTTACTGTTGTTATATAGAGAATACTTGTTAAAGTGATATAAAAGGCCATGCTCTTACCATTAGCCCACCATGAACACCACTCCCTCGCAAATTAGGAGCATATTCTGCAAGATCAACAGAACGCAGCCACTCCATCACCCGATGATTGGTCCACTGGGAAACCTCTGATGGTGTGATGTTATTCTACCAAGAAGAACCATATATAACTGCATGATGTATTTTGCACATTTTTGTTTGGCCTAATAAAGCTATTGCTGTTTTGGATGTTACTAGATTTAACTCAGACATAATGCACTATACTGTCAACACAATTGTTTTTCAGTTCTGCAATTAATTAACTCTTCATAGTTCTTATATTATTTGACCTTTCGGCCTTCAAGTGCACCTTTTGGAGCCTAGCTACCTGATCAGTAAACTCATTCAATGCTAAGATGTATCCCTTATTATCTTACATTTGGGAGGTAGGGGGCTGGATGTTTGAAGGGCTCAGCTACAAAGGATGAAAAATCTGCAGAAACAAAACCAGTACGATCCATAAATAGTACAGCATAGCCAGTTTTTTCCAATCTGCCCCCTGCAATTCCAAATCCAGCAACTTAGGGAGCTGGGGATGTTTAGCCTGGAGAAGAAAAGGTTAAGAGGTGATATGATAGCCCTGTTTAAATATTTGAAGGGATGTCATATTGAGGAGGGAGCAAGCTTGTTTTCTGCTGCTCCAGAGACTAGGACTCGGAACAATGGATGCAAGCTACAGGAAAAGAGATTCCACCTCAACATTAGGAGAAACTTCCTGATAGTAAGGGCTGTTCAACATTGGAACACACTCCCTCAGAGTGTGGTGGAGTCTCTTTCCTTGGAGGTCTTTAAGCAGAGGCTAGATGGCCATCTGTCAGGGATGCTTTGCTTGGGAGTTCCTGCATGGCAAGGGGTTGGACTGGATGGCCCTTGTGGTCTCTTCCAACTCTATAATTCTATGATTATAATCATATCCATTAGCCTAGTCTCTTGTTTAATGTTGTGTGCCTTCAAGTCATTTCCAACTTACAGCATCCCTAAAGCAATCCTATCATGGGATTTTCTTGGCATGATATGTTGGCAAGAAAATGGCAAGAGGGGTTTTGACTTTGCCTTCCCCTGAGGACATGCAATTGTCCAAGGTCATCCATTTGGTTTCATGGCTGAGCTGGGAATTGAACCCTGTTTTCCAGAGTCATAGTCCAATGCTCAAACCACTATGCCATGTAGGCTCTTGTAGCTTGGCTCTATTTTGAAGAAACATGATTTCAGAACCGTCTTTATCCACCAAATGTCCTCAAGCTCAGTTACTTCAAACAAACTTAGGTCTAGTGATTTCAAAGAATGGCTCATGATCACAGCTCATGTGTTTTTTCAAATTTAATTTTTGTAGCACCAAAGTGATGCAAAAATAGGAGGTTTAGAAAGGCATGGGGGTGAATGGGTGGGGGGTTGACAGAGGCAGACCCTGGGTCACATCCCAGGATGGTAAGCCAAAATTTGTGGGTGGCATACAAAAAGGAAGCAGAATACGACATTCAACAGAGCAACTACGTGATATACTTTTCTAAGAGATTAATGTAAAACTAAAATCGCTATCTTTGTTTATTCATTCTACTTCTAAAAGTTGTCCACCTTCAAACTAAACATGTTAATATTTGACTCAGGTTAATATTTGGCAGAGCTTTCTTTTCAAACAGGGAAATAAATAAGTTATTGGAAAACAAGGCACTGAAAGCTTTTTTAAAAAGCCGTTCATTTCTTCTCCCACCTTTAAATAAGACCAAAAGTGCACTTTAAGGAAAATCTCACATTTTTTTAATTGGGAAGATCAGAGGGAAGAACTAGAATTAACATGTGTAAATGACAAGGAAGCACATTTAAACATTATGAAATGCTTTCTAACAGTGTATAGTGTTCATAAGGGGGGAAAGACTGCCTCAGGGGGTGGTGGGCTCCCCATCAAATGAGGTGTTTAAGCATCTCTTTTGCTGATTCCTGCACTGTTGGCCTTCAAATTTTCTTCCATTTCTAACATTGTGTAACTGCTATTAGTGGAGGTAGCATTTCTAGATATGAATGGTCTCCCACATTTTTTAAAAAAATCTGGACACAGAAAACTAGAACGTCATGAAGAGGTCTATTCTAGATTTCCATATACTGGGATTCTTGAAGCAGAAAGGTGTACTATTATCCATCTTCAACATAGCCCAAGAAGAGCCTGATAATATAACAGCTAGTTCTCACGTCGTATTTTCATTCACATCATAGAAATAACTAGTTTTTAAAAAAATACTTTCAGAAATGGTCAAACATAAAAGGGAAGCACCAAGAAAGCACACACCAAACATGTTTGAGAAGACAATGGGACTGAGAGAAGAGCCTCCCCCAAAATATTTAGTGCTTGGGCAGACTCATATAAAAATATATGATCCTTCAGATATTCTGGACCTAAGCCATGTATAAGGAGACACATCCATATAACCAAGTAGACAGCTAGTGATCTATGTATTGGCGGGAAAGGGTCAAGATTCTCAAAACAACACAAACTTTGCAGATGATAAAACTGAAGAAAACACTAGCACTGTCTGTCTTAACATTCTTTATGATAGATCAGTAATGTGTACTAGAACATGTTACCTCATCTGAAGGTCTCCTACGTAGACAGTTGGGTTCAAAGTTATTTATTCTTAGGACTTGAATGGCACGTTTAATGCTAAGGTGGTGGAGGACACTCACAACTTTCAAAGATAATAAGTCATCCTGCAAAGGAGGAGAAAGAAAAGGAAGAAGAAAGAAAGGAGACATTAATGAAATTTTTTAAAAAGTTATGAGAAGCCCAGAGGAGTAAGACATCAAAAGTTGAGTTCCTCTCTTATGATAAAACTGAAAGTCTTGTGGTTCCTAAAAGAACAACAGTGTACTGCAGCTTGGGATGCTTGAGGATTTTGTTCAATATACATTTTTAAAGCCAACTGACCTGATTCACATTTCCTAAATTAACATACAGATCTGAATACTGTTATTTTTAGCTTTCGCACTTATCCAACTCCTGCATCATCATTCTTAAGTCAAATGTAATAGTTCATATTTTAGGGCAATATGCACACCAAAATGCACATTTAATGAAGTATTCAAATGGTAAATTTTCATGGTATTTTTTAAAATGTAAACCACAGATTGATGATAAAATGGGATAGAATAGTTATTGAACGGATCTACACTGCAGTTTGACACCACTTTAGCTGCCATGGCTCCATCCTATAGAATCCTGGGACTGGTCACTTCTAAAGGCACCAGCACTCTTTGGAAGATATGGTTAAAGTACCTTGTAAAACTACAAATCCCAGGATTCTATAGGATGGAGAGACAGCACTTAAAGAAATGTCAAATTGCATTATTTCTACAGTGCAGATGCAGAACAAAAAACTGGAAAGAAGAGTTAAAGGAAATGAGGCCCCACGTGTTGTTGATAGGCCACAAATGTTATTATCTTAAAAAGCCCAAAGTGTTTCGGCCTTGCCACAAATTGGCCTTCTTTAGGGGCTAATTATAAAATAAATAAAAGTATATTTATTCTAATTGTGGTATTGAGACAACACATAATATCTCTTAAAAGATACTTTCTTAAAATTCAAATAGTATCTATTACCCATATTATCATATACATACCTATTATCAGAGATTTCTGGAGCTGCAGTCTACACTCTCAACAAAGTGGACACTGCGTATTAGAAAGAAGGGACCAGGACTACCAATGGGCGCATATTTATGGATAATGAATAACAGATGCTATTTGATTTTAAGAAATTATATTTTAAGAGATGATTTTTATATGTTGTTCCAATATCACAACTATAATAAATGTACTTTTATTTATTTTATAATTAGCCCCTGAAGAAGGCCAATTTGTGGCACGGCCGAAACACGCTGGGCTTTTTAAGATAATACAGTTTGTGGATCATCAACAGCATGTGGGACCTCTCTCTTCCTTTAACTCTTCTACAATGTAGATGCACCCGCTGACACTGAACACATAAAAGTGACACAGATAAGTACTGGTGCAATCGATCCATCCAAATTGGGAGCATGGCCTTTCATTGACTATAGTAGGAGTCAATGTCCAGTTTATCTTCTGGTTGAAAAAAAAGACTCTCCTGGATGTAAAACAGCTTAGGAGAAGCTAAAAATATGACAACATTGTCCAGTTTAAGTGTTTTTTTCCTCTATAGGATGGCTGCAACTCAAGCCAAGAGCTGCAGGCAGTCAAATCTATGGATGTGTGATTCCATGCTCTTCACTCCTTCAGTCTGGGGTAGCCAGAGTAAACAAGCCCATCTTCATTTCTACCTGAAATGGGCTATTATTTTACATAATGGATTTTTTTCCATGGCCTCTTAGTTTTAATGTAGTATGATGCATTAATAAAATTAATACTGAACATTAATTAAAATCTGGGGTTATTACTGAGCTAATATGTGAGGTCATAAATACTTATTTCTATGGCTAAACAGGAAGTATGAAACAACAAATTCCCAAAATATCAGAAAAGGTACCTGACAGGTAATCTCTATTTACTTGTTATTGTCAGTCATCACATCCTAGTCTAAAGTTAGACACCCTGGATCCATGAACACTACACAGTTACAGTGCTATTTTCCACTTCCACTGCTATGGCAACATTCCATGGAATCCTGGGGTTTGTAGATTGGTGAGACATTAGAGGAGCTGAGAAATCTAAACGTTCCTCCCTAAACTGCAAACTCCAGGATTTCACAGGATGGTATCAAAGGGAGATAAATGCAGAGTGTCACAGCTTGCAACAGATCCATTATCTTAACCTCATTTTAAGTATCAACAATATAGACAATTAAGAAATTTTATTGTCACATTAATTTCACACTATAAGTTTCCTCCATCACATGCTTTTATTTTTCTTTAGGTTTTGTAATGGTTCATTTCAACTGAAAAACAAACCAGCAGTACTAGAGCTATTGCCACTGTTTATAGAACCAGCCATCAACACAAAGAATACCCCCAAAGAAAAATACGGAATAGGCAATTAATTATTGGTTTCTTTGTTATTATCAGGGAGAGAAAGGAAATATGCACAGAAGAAGAACCAAGCACAGAAAAAAATCAATTTACTATTAAAACTTTCAGTGAACAATCCAACTGTTATAGTCAACTTGTACCACTGTTCTTGTGCAACAGAGTATTTCAGTTTCAAGAAAGTCACAATACATATGAAGAAAATCATTAGTGTGGTACAGTGTTTTACGCGGGGGATCCGTTCCAGACCCCCCCCACCCACGTAAAACAAAAAACGTGTATGCTCGAGTCCCATTATATCCAATGGGGCTCAAGCTCGCCACGGGTGCTGCCATCCGTGAGCCCCACTGGATATAATGGGGCTCGTACTCACCGTGGGTGCAGGTGCGGCTCCTTCCCCAGTTCCGGGGTGGCTTCCGTGTAAGCTGGAAGCCACCCATAATGAGCCTGTGTATAGCGCGGGCTCACTGTATTTTTATTCTTGCATCAACTAGCCCTACCAAATCATTAAGCTAGAAATCCAGAGGTATTTTAAGGCCCTTAAAATTACAAGTTTAGTAGTATAATTTTTGCAAGATATTCACTATGGGTTACCACTGCACCCATTAATCATGTGTGATTGGAAAGGAGAGGTTGAAATGTGTGATTTTGAATTAATTAAAAACTATCCTATGTGCCTCTAGTGTTAATTTGGCAGCAAACTAGCACAAGGCTGCTGCTTCTATGCTCTAAGGTTATTTGGAAAGCATCTGGCAATTAGATGAGGAAACTGACAAACTATGAAAAGGCCAAAGGAGGATGTTGGCCATATATTTAATGAGAAATTTAATGATAAAAGTAAATAATGGCCCAAATCCAGTTGCTATTCCCAACTAGAATACAATCCTTCTAGTACAGGAAGTACAGCCAAGAAGAACTCTGGGATATGATCACATATTGACTAAGACCCTCTCAAATTAAAATCAGTGTTATACATATCTTTTGTGAAAATATGTGTAAAAAGTACAAAATACCCCTGCATAGTTCCTACAGAACAGGACACCTAATGCTGGTCACTTATGTTCATGCAAATGCAGGCATAATATTCAGAATAAAAGCCTACAAATTCAGACTAATAATAATAATAATAATAAATTTTATTTTTATCCCGCCCCTCTGAAATAAATTGGGGCACCTAACAATATTAAAACACCTTAATCAATACCTATTCCCCTCCCTCCCCTTAAAAAGATATTACTGTATATACTCATGTATAAGACTAGAAATTTAGGTCAAAAAATTGACCCAAAAAACCTGAGTTGACTTATCCATGGGTCAATGTAAGTACTGTATCTTAACTCTTATTTAAAAGAAGGAACCATCCCCTGGCGAAAAGCAAGAGTATAATGTGTCCTAAAAGCACTGACTCCCTTTACTCTCTCATCCATCCAGTCTTAAGAATAAGCACAAAGAGGTATGTCTTATGGACTTTTGGAAGTTATTTGACATTGTTTTGCTTTGCTTCATCCTTTAGATCCTTTCCTATATGCCCCTAAATTTTACCCTTGACTTATCCACGGGTCATAGCAAAATCCATAATTTTGGCCCCAAAAACTTGCCCTTGACTTATACATGAGGTTGACTTATAGTCGAGTATATACGGTAAATCAAAAACATATTAAAAACAGACAGATTAAGACAACATCAAAACCATCATACACAATATATAAGTGCAATTTTCTCTGACGTTGATCACCTTAATTTACAAAAATACAGCAATGTTGTATCCAGCTGAGAAGGGCTCCAAAAACTCTTCTAAGAGAGGTAATTTTTGAGGCCGGTACAACCTAATCTGGGAAGCCTGCCAGAAGAGATCTGTCTTGACAGCCTTTTTAAAGCTGTCTAAAGATGTCAATTGACAAATCTTACCTGGCAGGCTATTCCATAATCTAGGGACGACAACAGAAAAAGTCCTCTGGGAGGTGGGCTCCTAGACTGATGTGTCCTGGTAAATATTTGCAGGCACAGGCAGGCATGTGACCACTTTTTTCATAGAAAAGGGTTTGTGGGAAAGGTAGGCTTTGAGACACCAGAGATGATACACATACAATCTTGGAGACAAGATATAACAGGCAGCATGCAAGAATGTGCAGAATTATTTTCAGGTAACAGAAGAACTCTTTGGCAGGGTTAGAAAAATGAAGGCATAAAGACTGAGGAAGGGAGGGAAGTCAAAGCATGAAAAAAGAAGAGATTAAATCCCCTTTGCTTACAATAGTCATATAATGAAGCATTCGCCCATCCACCTTTCCTTCATCAAACTGTGTCTTATACTGAGGTAGTCCAATATCATCCAGCCATCCTGTAAACAAAAAGAAGAATGGTGACTATGCTCAAGTAAACAAATAATTCACATTAACAGTTTCATTTATATGCTCTCACGCAGATGAAATGTCTGTTAGTGACATGTTGTGAGCAACAGACTAATTTTATATTTACCCAGTCTTGTCTACTGTTCCTGCAAAGACAACTATCTCTACTTATGACTGTGAACTCCATAACTCATGCTGTCTCTGATTCATAACAATCCTGCAAGAGCATGGAAGAAGTGCACAATGAGCAGCAGAGCACGGAGTTCAGGATCTCAAATTTCAGTTATTTATTATTAGTTCTAAAAGGAAATTGTTGGTCCTTATGCCTGTTCTGAAATTCCAGAAGCCAGAAACTTGTTAATATTGCAATTGCAATAGCAATAATTACATTTCTATACTGCTTATCGGTGCACTTAAGCACTCCCTAAGCAGTTTACAAAGTGTAAGCTAATTGCCCCCAACAATCTGGGTACTCATTTTTGTGACCTCGGGAAGATGCAAGCCTGAGTTGAGCTTGAGCCCTTTTGCTGGTATTGAACTTGCAACCTTATGGTTTGTGAGTGAGTGGCTGCAGTACAGGCATTTAACCACTGCGCTACCAGGGTTCTGCAATACTAGAAGGCTCAGCTACTGTTCCTTTTGCATCTCCATGACTTGGCAAATCCTCCAATAACTCATTAAGGAAGACTACAAATCATGCAAATCAAAACAGCTGACAACCAAAACCAGGACTGCAATTAAAAGGATTTATATTAAAACCAAAAGCAAGAATGAGTGTCTATGCAGAATCAGGGTAATAAATGTAGGATCAGGTTAATTAGGATAACAGAAAAAGCATATTGATCATTATAGGACATTTCAGTCTGTATTACGACTTCCAACTTGAATAGTACCATTTTTGGTGGGCTTCTTTTTTCTTACTTTATCCCCACACCCTCATCCATACACACACCCTGGCTCTACTTGCTTGCAGTCAACCTGAGCAACATGTGGGGCCAACCGTGCTCTTGTATCACGAGAGCTTCTGTCCAAGACCTTACTCTAATGTTTGGTATTCATCTGCTTTATTGTTACGGACATGGTGATCAAGCAGAGAGAGAAAGAGGGATCTTCCACTACGTTTCAATTTTGAAAAGGATGCCAGGGTCATGTTGGGGAGTTCCACTGCTTGCTAACCCCATAAATGCATTATTTATTCAATTAATTTATACCCTGCCTTTCTCTTGGGAAAGGACCCAAGGCAGCTCACATCAGGTTAAGAACAAAGTACACTAAACGTTTATTTGATACAGATGTTTATAAAGCGTTACATAAGCAGTTGCATTAAAAACACTAAATGACAACACATTAACACACAATGAAAAAAGATAAAAACTTAAAGCCTGATAGGTGTTTTGGCTGAAATAGCCAGTTGAGACCATCATCAGCAAAAATCTTTATAAAGCTATATCAGCTGTTAATATAACATCAGGCAATGTTGCAACTTTATACGCACAACACAATGCAGCTTTTCCTGGTGTAGCATTTACAGTGGGTTCTTGGTATCTGCTGGGGTTTGGTTCCAGGACCCGCCCTTCCTGGGATACCAAAATCTGTGGATGCTCAAGTCCCATGATATACACTGGCATCATAAAATAGTGTCTCTTATATAAAATGCTTTTGGGATTTTTTTGTGGGGAGGGGGCAAAATTTTCAAGCTGTGGGTGGCTGAATGTGTAGATATGGAAGGGGGTGTACATTATTTTAGCACAGAATTTAAAACCTTTTCTTCACTCAAAATGCTACACGTAAAAAAACATGCATAATGCTATTTTTAAAGGTCCTTTATCCACACAAGTCTTATCCTTTCAAATGTTGCACACATATTTGAGCTACTCACTGGACTGATGTGACATGGCAAAAAGGAAGCCAAAAACTTACTTGTAACCCAATTGTAATCCAGTTTCCCGTGGTTGTTTTCTTCTTCTGAGCCTAATGCCTGAAGGGCAAGCTGAAGTTTTTTCCGATGCAGTGGGTGCTTTATTCCAAGTTCCTATATATGGGCAACAAAACAAAAAATTGCTTCTTCAAAACGAGTTATATTCTGTGCAAAAACTTAAGTGCAGATAACAAAAATTATTGCTAAGTACCTGTATGAAAATGAAACCTATGTGCCATCCCTTTAGTCTTTGTGTACTTATCAGCCTATTTTGTCTGGGAATTGCTGTGCATGTTTAATAAACTGGATTTAAAAGCAAGTTTTCCCTATATTAAATCAGTTGGCTTTTCCCAATTTATAAAATTGGAAAAAGATGGCACGTGCTTTGATTGCATCCTGTTTGGATTATTGTAATGCACACTATATGTGTCCTTGGCAAATGTCCAGTGGACTCAAAATGCTACAGTAGATTACCAACCAGTGCTGTTTATAGTAATACTACTACTACTACTACTACTACTAATAATAATAATAATAATTTTTATTTATAGCTCACCCCTCTGAACAAACAATCGGGATAGGTTACAACAGAGTTAAAACATTACAAAATGAAAAACAATCCCATCCCAACTCCCACCTCTTAAAATAAGACTAAATTAGCTATGAATTAAAACACAATACCAAAATATAAAATGATTCCTTAAAAACAAAATTCCTGGGGCTGTATGGGCAAGATTGAATGTGAAGAGAAAAGAGCTGGGTGAAAAACTAAAACATAAGGTTTGGAGCCGGGGAAATTAAGCAACGTCTAGGAAGGCCTGCCGGAAGAGATACGTCTTTAAGGCTTTTTTAAAACCTTCAATGGATGTTATGAGATGCATCTCATCCGGCAAGTCATTCCACAGCTTGGGGGTGATAGCTGAAAAGGCCCTCTGGGAGGTCTGGACCAGCCTGGTTTTCATGGGCTGTAGCAGGTTCCTCCCAGAGGACCGGAGTGTGTGGGGGGGTTCATATGGGAAGAGGCGGTCCCTCAGATAGGATGGACCTAAGCCATGTAGGGCTTTAAAGGTTAAAACCAATACCTTGTACTGTGCCCGAAAACTAATTGGCAGCCAGTGGAGATCTTTAAGCACTGGTGTTATGTGCTCTCTCCTAGGTGTTCCAGTAACAAGTCTGGCTGCCATATTTTGAACTAATTGCAGTTTACAGAGAATATCTAGCTCCCCTCTTACAACAGCTTTACTGGCTATAGTTTTGCTTCAACACAAAATTGAAAGTGCTGTTCATGACTGAGGGGACTAAATATATCCAAGTTCTGAGATCTCCAGGAGTAGGCTTTATATTTATATCAACTTCACAGACGTCTGGTAAGGACATAAAATAGGGTTTTCTCAGTGACTGCTACCAGGCTGTGGAACTTTCCTTAGCAGGAGCCTAGGCTGACTCTCTGCCTTCTTCTGCCAGCAGGGAAAGACCTTATTATTAAATGGGCTTTTGGCTTGGGGTGCTGCAGAAAGTTTTTTTTAATAGAGTGGGTGAGATGCTGCACTTTTTCTTCCTTGTTATGTACCCAATGTTTTAAAACACTTGCAATTTAGTGAAGTTTTTAAAATGACAATTTTTAGCTATATTGTTAATCTACCTTGGACCCCATATTGGGAGAAAGGAGGTTAGAATTTTTTAAAATAAATTATTTGATTAAAAATTGCTATTTAAACCAGATTTGTCTCATTTCATGGATCTACAATTCATCATGGAGTTCAAATAACCATTCAAATAACCAGGACATTGCTCTCTCACATGGACTTCAGTGTATCTACTTTAAGGATGAAGTCCAGAAGTAGTCCCATGCCACTGGTAAATATTGTAAATATTAATTCATTCATTAAATGTTCATTAAAATGTCATTAAACATAAAATATAAAGGTTGAATTAAAACCTTGCATAATGGTTAGAAACTTCTAACTGAAATCCATCAAGTCCTCAGGATATTGTTTTTAATTTTTTACTATTGCTTAACATTTTATGTTATTGAAGCATTCAGTATTATTTGTTTGCTACAAACAAATAACTGTGCTGTTATTAATTCTAGAAGAATTGTCTGGTTTATAAAAGCACAGTGGGCCTTTGGTATATACTGCAGTGATGGCGATCCTTTTAGGGACTGAGTGCCCAAACTAAAAGATGTTCCAGCACCAGCCATCTCTGGCACCCACACCATAGGTTCGCCACCACAGCACTAGGGACCTTATCACACTAGGGACTTACCATGCAGATATCATTGCCCAAACGTTGCCAAATGCTCCAAAAGTGCCAGAGGTGGAATCATCCGTCACACTTCTGAAATGTCACTGAAGTGCTCTTCTTGTTCTCCTGTCGATGAATCGTTCGCTGAGAAGCCATTTTTGTAATAAAAGGTTTTTCCATTATTACAAAAATGGCTTCTTGGCGAACAATTTCATCAACAGTAGAACAATGAGAGCGTTTCAGTGACGTTTCAGAAGCGCGACGGATGATCCCACCTCCAGAGCTTCTGGAGTGTTTGGTGATGTTTGGGCAACGATATCCATGCAGTAAGTCACTAGTGTGATAAGGTCCTAGGATTTGGTTCCAGGACCCCATATGGATACCAAAATCTGTGGATGTTCAAGTCCCTTAAAATGATGTCTTTCATTTAAATGGGAAAAAAAATCTTGGTTTGCTTTTTGGATTTTTTTTTTGGGGGGGGGGGGAATATTTTCAAACCCTGGATGGTTGAATCTGTGGATAAACAATCTGTGTATAAGAAGGTCCAACTGTGCTCATAAATCATCTGAATTCATTTCTAACATTACTCTATTTTTGTATTTTGTATTTTTTCAGATATTACTGACAGTATCAACATCTTCTTTTGCTGTTTTATGACATAATACTCTAAAATAATATTCTAAGAATTTGACTAATATTCTTCTATGGTTTTTCCAAAAAAAAAAAAGGTTAGTAAAATGTAGCATCTCACTACCTTTTGGCATTTAATAAATTTAGCTGTCCTCCTACAAGTTTTATTTCTGACACAGTTTGAGAATGAAGTAGTGTTCTGTGAACTTCTAGTTGTTTAATCTTTTTCAAAAATGTATTTTTATTATGTAATCTCTTTAGTTACAAAACGATGAGGATGAGTATATGCTGTATGTGCTTAAGGGAGTCTAATGTGCATGCTCTACAACAACAACAACAACAACAACAACAGCTAGTCTCAATATAATTTGCTTTATTTAGAATGAAAAACTGACAAGGCATCCCAAGTCCACTTGCACTTTTAATTCCTCTCCCATTTCCTATCTGATTTTTTTTTTAAATTCTACAACAAATGTGTATTCCCCTTCTAATTAAAAAGGTACCTCCAGATACTGACCTTTTCCAAATCAGGCTGAGAAGCTTGCAGGAGAGTCTGACCAGAGAGTATCCAGTGTTTTCCATTACCTATGTAAGAACCCAAACCCTGATCCTGAAGCCAGTTGCAGACTTGCTCTTTTGTCCATTTAGCAAATGGCATGTCCAGATCACTAAAATTTGGAGTTGGAGTGAAGAGACAAGTTGTCAGTTTAGAAAAACATGAATAAAATAAGAAGATACAGGTAAAATTTAATTTGAAGAGGCAAAAGAACGCATTATGAGGAGTGGTTCAGAAATCAAACATGGTTATTATATCTCATCATTATGCATTATGCAGCCACACACATTTCACATTCTTTCCAATATTATTATCATCAAAATGTTACAAAAACAATGAGATTTGTCACATTACAGGTCTCACGACACTGTATATTCTACAGTATGGCTTTGACACTGTATATGCTACAGTATGGCTATGTATTAAAGAAGTTATAATATGAGCTACAGTTGAAAACTAAGCTTCTATAAAGCAAAGCTGAAATCAAAATTTATTCATGAAAAATGTAAAGTCATCCATTAAAAAAACAAAAAACAAAATATCATCCCATCTACATTCTTGGAAAAGCCTGGGAAATTGATCAACATTGAGCGATTAAATTACATTTCTAAAAGTCTACAGGCCTTTAAAGTGGTGGAAATGTCTTTGAAAGTCAGGTAAAACAAGGAATTCCATTTTATATATGACAGCTGAATTTCAGAACCAGGCAGAGATTCTTTGATTCAGGCGACAACACCCATGTTACTTATGCTTAGACTCTGAGATGTGCTCCCCATGCTGGCTTAATATTTGTGTCTTACTTATTGGATTGCCCAAGATCTCTTGACCAGCCTAATCTTGGTCCTGCAGTTGCTCTCGTTCCTCCTCTCTTGAATTCAGTCTCACTCATGTCATCTGGATTAAATGTGGTAGACTGGCTCCTTCGGAGTCTGAGAAAAAGCCAGGAGAAAGAAAGATGGATTTAAGAAATTGCTTCTTGGGCTTTGGGCTAAGACCAAGTGTAGTGTGTAGATTTAATAAAAGATGGTGGTATAAGAGTGTAACAGTCTCTTGGATTAGACTGATGGTCCAACTAGTAAAGCATTTAATGCACAGTATTGCTACTAGTCCAAGGTGGAAAAGACTGAGAGAGTGCACCTGAGGAGCATATACAAAAATCACTGAAAATATATTATTTGTGCATTGCATAGCATGGAAGAATATTTGGGAATCTGAGCAACAAAATTAACAACGATCCCTTTCATATTACACAGCTGAAACATTTAATTCTGTTGTAACTGCCATGATTCTATCCTGAGTTTTGCAGTTTAAGGAGAGGTATTTAGATTTCTCAGCTAGAGAGGTCTAGTGCCTCTCCAAACTACAAGCCCCAGGATTCCATGGGATGTGGCCATGGCAGTTAGAGTGTAATCTCAGTGCTATAGTTCTGTGCATATGTACCTCAGTATTTCCATTCTTTGGATCAAGTTGCTTCCATCCAATTTTATCAATTAACCATGGTTTATGGTGATCAGGATTTCCATTTTCCAGTGAAGAAGCAGCTGGGCACTACTATTAATGTTGATGTAACACTGAACTACATATGAGGAGCAAGGGGAGGATAATCACATCAAGAGGAAAGTAGCTGGGAATGGGAACAAGCATTGCCAGAGTCACCTCCCTATTTTAATCACAGCTAAGAAAGCCCCAGTGTCACATCCATACTGCTCTTCAAAGGGGAAATTCAGATTACTACAGCCCATTATAGTGTAGTGATGATAAATCTCTATTTTTCCACTTTCCAACAGATGTTGAGAACAATGAAAGTTTTTCTTCTCATATCTTTTGGGAACTCAAGCACTTTTCTTCTCTGCAATGATGGGACACTGCAAAGTTTTTCTAAGAAACTTGCAGAGCTTGCCCAGAAAATTATGTTGTTTTCTAGAAACTGGTCAGCTTTTGGCACGTAACTGAAAACTGTTCAACTTCCATCTTGGAAAGGAAATTGTGCAACATTCAAACTGGAAAAGTTTGCCACCTGAGTTCCTGCCACATACTATTTGATCTGCACAACATTCAAAATAGCAAAGGCAGTGCATCAAAAGATGGCCTGCATAGGTTTGTACAGTGAACCTGCACAGTTTCTCAAATTCCTGTGCAATTTCTCAATAAACTTTGCAGTTTATATTGTTCTGAGAACAAAAATATTTGTGCAAGTTGCAGGAACTTTTGATCTGCCATTTTTGTTCCCACAGAAGTTATTGTTGTTATTATTATTATTATTATTATTATTAAACTTTATTTCTAAAGCGCTGTAAATATACTCAGCGCTGTACAAAATTGGTAAAACTTAAGAAATATATAAAAGCCTGCCAAAGGCGTACACTCTAAAATAATAGCAGATAGATAATATTACAAAGGGGGAAGACAAGTTAAAACATCGAACATAAAAGCAAATCACAACAAGCAATATCAGACAGCCAGATGGTAATCACAAGTTCCCTGAGAACGCTTCCCTAAACAATAAGGTTTTCAGCTCAACCTTAAAGCTAGTTAGGGAAGTGATGAGCCGAGCATGCAGAGGGAGAAGGTTCCAGGAATGAGGGGCAGCAAGAGAAAAGGGACGGATCCGGGAGGGGGCAGAAGACAACCTGGGTTGAGAGAGGAGACCTTGGTCACCAGAGCGGAGGGTACGGGTAGGAACATAGGGGGAGAGAAGATCAGCTAGGTAAGGAGGGGCCAGTCCATGCAGGGCTTTGAAGGTGAGTAACAAAAGTTTGTATCTGATGCGAAAGGGAAGAGGGAGCCAGTGAAGGGAGGACAACAGAGGGGAGACATGATCATAACGGCGAGCAAGTGAAATAATGCGTGCAGCTGAATGCTGAACAGAAATTAATGGGTGGAGATGAGAGAGAGGAAGCCCAGCCAAGAGGAGGTTACAGTAGTCTAGTCGTGAGACCACTAGGGCGTGGACCAGTGTTTTTGCGGTAGAAAATGAGAGATATGGACGGATTTTGGCAATGTTATAGAGAAAGAATCTGCAGACCTTGGCTGTGGTCTGGATCTGGGGGATAAATGACAAGGAGGAATCGAAGATGAAACCAAGACTGCGGGCTTCCTGGACCGGCTGAATAGAGATGTTGTTGACAGAAATGGAAAAGGAGTAGTGAAGGGTGGGCTTGGGCGGGAAAACCAGAAGCTCGGTCTTGGACATATTGAGCTTCAGACGCCGATGGTGCATCCAGTGGGAGACAGCTGTTAAACAGGATGACATTTGCTGTTCTAGATCCAGTGAAAGATTGGGAGTAGAAAGGTACAGCTGGGTGTCATCAGCGTACAGATGGTAAGAGAAACCAAAGGAACTAATTAATTTGCCAAGGGAGAGTGTGTACAGAGAAAACAATAGGGGACCCAGAACAGAGCCCTGAGGAACTCCAACAGTTAAGGGGACAGAGGACGAGGTCTGACCACCCGAGACCACTGAGAAAAATCTATTTGATAAGTAAGATGTGAACCAATCAAGAACCAGGCCCGAGAAACCAATGTCAGAGAGTAAGTCTATCAGGAGACAGTGGTCTACAGTGTCGAAGGCCGCGGACAAATCGAGAAGAATGAGGATAGAATAATGGCCATTCGCCTTGGCCCGCAAAAGATCGTTCGAGATCTTAGTGAGGGCTGTCTCTGTGGAGTGCCGTGGGCAAAAACCAGATTGGAAAGGATCCAGAATGGAGTTGGTTTCGAGAAACTCAAGACAGCGCGAGTAAACAACTCGTTCCAACACCTTAGAAAGGAAAGGAAGAAGAGAGATTGGACGATAGCTAGCCAGGGAAGAAGGGTCAAGAGAGGGTTTTTTTAGAATAGGGGAGACTAAGGCGTGTTTAAAGACGGAAGGGAAGGAACCCGAAGAGAGGGAAAGATTAAAGATATGGAGGAGGGAGGGTAGCAAAGAGGGGGCAATAGAGATTAGAAGACGAGAAGGGATTGGGTCAAGAGGACAGGTGGTAGGTTTGGATGAGTTCAGAAGGGAAGAGAGTTCTTCCAGGGAAACTGGAGAAAAGACAGAGAATTTGTTGATAGAAGGAGTCAGAAGATTGACGGTAGGAGCCAAATCGGGAGGAGTTAGCTCAGAACGAATAGAGGTGATTTTTGTAATGAAAAAATTAGCAAAGTCGGAGGGTGAAAATAATGGAGGGACAGAGGGAAGAGAGGGTTTTAATAGTGTGTTGAAACAGGAGAAGAGGCGCTGCGGGCGCCTCTCGTTAGCACAGATTAATGATTTAAAGTAATATTCTTTTGCCATCGATAGAGCGCGTGAAAAAGATAAAAGAATGAACTTATAATGGATAAAGTCGGCCCACTCCCTGGAACTTCTCCAAAGACGTTCAGCTGCGCGAGAGCAGGACCGGAGAAATCTAACAGTAGGAGTGATCCAGGGCTGAGGCCTAGTCGTCGAGGAAGACACGCACGTAGAAATAGGGGCAAGGCTGTCAAGAGTTGAGGAGAGGGTGGAGTTCAATAAGGACATAGCTGAGTCAGCGGAGTCCCCAAGATTAAGAGAAGCAAGGGATGAATCCAGGGTCTGAGTGAGATGGTTGAGGTTGAGAGAATGAAGATTGCGGAACTGGCGGGAGACGGTGTGACGGGGAGGAGGGATATAGGTAAGAGTAAAGGAAAGTAGGTGATGGTCAGATAGAGGAAAGTCGGAGGCCAAGTAGTCGGACACGACACACTTGGAAGGGAGAACTAGGTCAAGGCAGTGACCGAGGGAATGGGTTGGAGAGTTGGAGTGCGGCTGGAGGCCAAAAGAATCTAAAAGAGAGATGAAGCGAGAGGTTGAGGTATTCTTGGGATCGTCGAGGTGGATGTTAAAGTTAAAGTTAAGTTAAAGTTAAGTTAAAGTTTCTCAAATGGTTCAGAATGGCAAATTTGGCCCCAGTCTGGAAACTGATCAACCCCCATTCCATCTCTAATATGACAGTCAATGGAATTACCTTCCAAATAATTTCTTGATTCCTCTGGCTTTCTTTTTAGAATCAGGAGAAGGTGGAGTCAGAGGCCCACCTATAGTACCTTTAGGTCGAGGAGGCAAGCCAGCCAGATCTAAATGGTCTGCAGATCCTTTTTCTGTCTCCGCTTGTAAATAAAACAAAACTTGAATTACTCATGTGAATCTGTAGCTATTAAACCAGATTAAATTGAAGTGCCCATTTCTAGTTTGTGAAATAACATGGGCTAATAATCCAGTTAGACAATTCACAGAGGTTAAATCAACTGAAAGAAATCTTGTGTTCAATTTACTTGTAATTTACGACATATTATTCAGTAAAAAATTATTAACATTACTACTTAATCAGTTCCAGATTCTCTCTCTTATGGTTTTGATTTATCTAATTCCATTCTGTGGAAAAGACATATGCTGATCCAATATAGTTCTAATGCAAAACTGGTAAAAAAAAAAATAGTAAAAGGGTGTACAGCTTACTACGAATTTCCAAGAGGGAAAACCTATCAACAATTGCACTGAAAACCATTCAGATATTCAGTGAATGCCTAAAATACAGTGAGCATGAGTAGACAGTTGTAGAGCAGTCATCAACTAACAGAAAATACATTTTCTAAGGCTATATTATTTGTTATTATTCTTAAGGCTTTTGTTCCAATATAATATAATTGGACCAGAGCTTGCAAAGTTACTCTTTAAAAGTAGTTTGCTGTTTTCATGCAGAGAAGCAGAAAATGAACTTGTCTGCCATCAATCTTACATTTTTTTCAAAAAAAACAACAACTCTATACCTTTGCATTATTCAAAAATAACTAAAATGAATACTTTAAATTTAATTTTCTGAAGAAAAACAATCACAGTGCTACAGGCATTAAGCATGTGCTATAAAACACACATAAACTGTGAGGTCACATCCCCAGTAACTATTAAATCAATTAAAAATTACAGTTACAAAAGAGTGACATTATCCTACATTTCCTTACATTACAACTAATGTAACTTAGTTATGCCTAGCTACTGACTAAATGAATAAATAACAAAATAATTTTTATTTGTAACTGTTTATTATCGACTTCTGAACCAGAATGTATTATCTACACATGGAACTGCTTTGACCAATATTTGTGATTTCTGATAACACAAATGCAGTTAGTAGATGCAAGACTGAAAGAATACCTAATCTTTGATAATCATTTCTGAACATTCCAAGTATATGTCCCCAAATACAAAAAATATGAAGGAGACTAGTTAACAAACACTTTATGGCATCATCCAAAGAATGAAGAAGATCAATGGCTGAGGAAGCCATTATGAAAAAAGTGTCTTATAAATGCTGTAAAGCAGAAATCTAATGGTGTATTTCCACTGGATCCAACAGGTTTTGCCAGCACCTGTCCTCCTTTTCTACAGCTCCCCATGCATCCTGAAAGCTTTGGAGCACAAAAGGGAGGAGAGGAATGCAGCAACTGCACTTGTGTTGCATATGAAAGTGCATAACTGGATCTTAAGTATTAATAAGAATGTTTCTTTTGCCTCAGTCAAATCAGTAAAATCATCCACAACTGAACACGCCTGAAAATTTTCATTTGGTTTAAGAAATGATTTATAAAATGATCAGAACTGCATAATCATATTGAAGTTAGCAAACAAGGTAACACATTCGAATGAATTAAAATACTAAATCCCCCCTCTCCTCCACCCAAAATGAGCTAAGGATATATTAGTAATGCTTCAGGAGAGCTATGCTAGCAAGTACTAAGCTGCAAACAGTAGCAATCTCTGTTACTGGAAGTGCACACTGAGAGCAGCAGATGAACTTGGACCTCTAAGAAGCATGTGTATATGATGCGTGCCTTTGCAAATACATCTCCTTCTTGTTTATCCTTTTATCTGTCCAAGTGTAGAGTTAACCACATAAGCTAAAGAAAATGTGTGAATGCATTCTCTGAGTAAAGGTAGGAAAAAAGTTGTAAAAAAGCAATGAGAGAGCTACGAAGATATTAAAAGAAGCAAATAGCAGTGGTCAAAAATGAAGTATACTACAGCCTTTTTCCAAGCTAGGTAAAGTAGGGAAAGAAATCTTGTGGAATATTTGTTTTTTAAAAGAAGAGTTACTGACTTTACAGAAAAATCCACAAGAGAAAATGTACAGCTATATCCGCAGCTTGGGTTATGGGAAGGGAGGACACATAAAATTTATGTCCTTTTTACTGGTTTGATGGTCCTTCTAATGCAATAGCAGGGCATCGGTAACCCTCTTGATGTTTTGGACTTCAATGTTCAACATCCTCAGCCACCATGATCAATGGTAAAGGAAATTGGAAATTGTAGTCCAAAAGACTTAAAGGTCCAAAAATTCCCACTCTTGCTTTAGCTCCTGAAATTCTTACACTAAACCCCTGGAATTCTGACACTAAACATACCACTTGGCAGCGAGTTGAACTCATCTTTTTCCTTTTAGTATGTCCATTTGTTACACTTTCCTTTAGATAGGTCCTGCAGGCTATATATTCAGAGGAAGACAATGGCAAACTACTTCAGAATTCCTTGTCTAAGAAATCACAATAAACCCCTATGAAATTCATAGGGTCACTGGATGCTGACAGACAATCTGAAAGAATGTTGATTACTGATTCTGTTGTCTGAAATAATTGCTTCATGCCACTTTGTGTCTAGATTGGCCCTGTATAAAAGTGCATTTAATCCTTATTGATGTCAAAACATCAAGACTATAGATGCAGACACTGCATTTCTTGACCCTTACTGTTTGCACTTGGAATTTCATTAACTCTATGATATGTCATTAGTATGGATTACGTAAGGACTAAACAGTGCAGCAGGCTTTTTAGTGATGTTCTTAAGTTAATGTGACATATGAGATGGATGAACATTCCAGTATAGAGGTCTTTGCTGTAGTGCCCTGCATGGCCATGGTCCGGCATTAGTTGGAGCAAATAACACATGCAGGTCTACTATACCTAAGGTGGGTGCACTTGCACTTCGACTGCGATCTTCAGGCATCCAAATAACGTACATAACCACACGCAGAGCAAAGGGAGGGGGGAACATACCCAGGACAACAAAATAAGACATATGAAAACTTAACACAAATAAGACTAGGAAAGTACAAAAAAAAAAAAGACACATGCATAACACAGATAGCTAACATACATGAGCAATATTAGAGTGAACAACCATTCAAGAGCTCACACCAAATAAGTAGGACAAAGATTTTTTTAGATCTGCATAAATGATACAAAAATAATTATGTAAAATCATTATTTTCATTCTTCTTGCCAATCCTTATTGCTCCTAGGTGTGGTTGGAATATTTTGATTATCTTATAAATATAGTCATCCCCCCGTTTCCATGGGGATCTGTTCCAGACACACACACCCGCGAAGACGGAAACTCGCATATATTCAAGCCCCATTGGCTTGAATGGCCATGCATCACAGGTGCACACACCATTTTAGCCAAAGCCGCCTGCCCCTCCGTGTATAATCGAGACCGTAGAATTCAAGTCCGTGAAAACGGAGGGACAACTGTAATGACAGAAGCCCTATACAGCAAGAGAATAGAGGCATAACCAATATCACCTAGTATATTCATAGCACTAACAAGTTTTTCCAGCTTCTCAACTATTTTTAGTTTTCGGAAATAAAGGATGCAGAATTTTTCTATGCAACCACCTTCTCATTTTCGTCAGGAGTTATATAGCATACTATGTCTAAAGTATCAGAGTTTGTTACACAAATGTGCGGCATTCAATTTAAGGTTGTTTTCCTTTTTAAGAGAAAAGACTTCTACACCAAATGCCCAAGAGATGGAGCATTTGAAGCCAGGAGTCCCAAATCCACTGGGCCACAAAATCCAAATATCCCTGTGGGTTGATCATTTGTATCATATTCTATGGCTGCAATTATCTTCTCCACCACCAGTGCCTCCACCTCTAATTTATGTCATCTAATTTTATTTTGTGCAAGTGTTGTTGGACTATAGTTCTCATAAACTCTACAGAATATAGCCAACAGTGAAGAATGATAGGACCACAACATATGAAAGTCCATTTAGTCTTCATGCCTGTTATATACTATCATCTTGCTTTTTCTTCACAAGTATCATGCAAGGTTATAGCTCCAGGTTTGCAAATGGTCACCTGATAATAGTTGAACCCTGCAAATATTTTAATAATTTTTGTTAATTAACTATATGTTAAGACCAGCATGGATTTATCTATGTAATATAAAATAGGTGCAGATATAATCAATATTTTTAGTTGGAAGTATATTAAGCATGGATTGATTTCATGAGACTCAACAGTTCTTGTAAACCTATTTGCGTGTGCTGTAGTAACAAATCTGTACATGGGCCACTAAATTGAGCTGGCATTGGCTTTGCAAATCCTTTAGACTACACAGAGTATAAAAACCTGCAAAGATATTGTGGAAAAGAAAGCTGTGGAAAATTTGCAAGGAGCGCTGCTAGAAATGCCACTCTTCCTTTCTGACTATCAGTATTCAGACACTTATGGGGATTTTAACAATATAAGAAGCAAACAGCTATTTCATTCACTTCGTTTCTGTCTTGTGTCTGAATACTGATAGTAACTTGAGGGCACAGATAAAAATTGGTCCAATCACCCAGAACCTCTTTCTTCTACAGTAAAGGCACAATTTTCTTACTGGAAAGAAGTAAGGGTGAGGGGACAAGATGAATCATTTCCAGCACTGCAATCATGGATGGAGATGGTACACTTACTAATGGTCCATCCAGTGAGCTTTATCTCTCATAGATAAATATGATGATCCTATCTGTGAGCCACCTTCTGGGTCCCTTCTGGGAGAAAGGTGGCATATAAATGAAATAAATAAATATGTTCTGGATGCAGAGAACTCTCAGTTTTCTTGCATCATCCTGCATAACTAGATTATAGTTTGACTTGGGAAAGAAGAAACTGAGACTTGTAGAGTAAGTTCTAAGTGCCTGAGTTTAGCATGGATTACAGAGAGCGTAAGACTAAGATGTGGGCTTGTGCATTTTCCACTCTACTGCATCTTTAGGTTATATTTTCAGAAAAACTCCTACTCCACAATCTTCCTACCCCCCTTTTTACAGTGGAAATGTTGCAAGGCCAGTACATCCAGGAATGTATGTATGTGTATTTGTGTGCCTGGATAAGAGACTCTGTTCACTACATGCACCAAAAGAGAATCATAAGAATAACAAAATAGGCATGCAACATACTTGCTCATCCCTTTATAAAAGCACCAGAATTTTAAATAGCAGAATTTTCCTTCTACCCATTGAAGTGTCCGTGTCTACACATGTCTGCTTCAGCTTGTTTTATGTTTTTAATGAAAACCACTACTCTTATATCTCCCCCGTCTAACCTATCAGGTTATATATCTACAGTGAAAAGATCCGAACTTAGCCTTTATTGAACCTACCCAAGTTAGGTGCACTTGCTGTCCGCTTGTTACTTTTGATCTTGAAAAAGCCTCTCCCAAATGAAGACCGGGCTTTACGAGTTCCAAAAGCATCTTCCTCTCCAGGGGATTTAGGAGGGAGGGTTCCATACTTGCTACTATCTGTGGGTGTTTTGCTCTGATTGGTTAGGAAAAGAAAAGTTTTATACATCCCATTGCTAAACTATGATTTCTCTGTACTCAGCTGTAGAAAGAGTTAAGTGAGAAAATCCAACAGAGATACTGGAAAAATAGGTTAAGCAGTAACATATGTTAAAACTATTTTGAAGAATTTTGAGAAGGAAATTTCTTTGAGAGGGACAATGATGGCCCAGCCTATGTAAGGCTTTCTAAAAATCTGTTCAATTTTAAATGTTTTTAAAATTAAAAACATTTTTTCATAAGATGCGATCAGAGAACAAAAGAGAGAGAGAAGGAGAGAGTCAAATTTTATTTTCTTTCTTGAAGACAGAAAAGGGCATTGAATACCATAGAATTTTAGCATATCCTTTTTAATTATCATGCCAAGGAGATATGTGAGGTTAACAAAGATACTGCAGCACCTTGCTGCTGTTAGAATCTATGGTTGTGCTCAGACAATTCTCCTGGACTTCATAAATCATGGTTTATGAAATCTTGACAACTGTGGAAATATAAACAAACTGGTTCTGATGAATAGTTTATCAAATTATGTGTGTGAACCACGACCATGTGCTGTTTCCACATTCTTGTCCCAATGCACTGTGCTCTCGCTTCAGTACGCAGGTGCTGCATATCTGAAATGAGGAGTGCTGGTTCGATCTTGGTCAACAAAATAGGAAAATAAATTAGAATGTAATATATGGGACACTGAAATTTCATTGGCTTTATTGGGATTCAGGTGTTCTACCCACAATGTCTCCATTAAAAAATGGAACAGAAATATATTCCCTCAAGAGATGAAGAAGAAATTTGTGCAGTTTGCATTTTACTGTGAACTGACCTAATCTTCATGTCTACATACATAAAGCAGAGCCTGGTTATATTTTGGCTTTGGCACTTCTCTGAATTTTACAATGCAATTCAAGGAATGAGTATAAAAATACATTCACAGGGAAATGTGCACGTGTACACAAATGTATATATACATTGGGGCAGTGGTTCTCAACCACTGGTCCTCCAGATGTTTTTGATATCATCTTCCAGATTCCCTCATTCTTGGCCATGCTGGCAAAGGCTATATTGGGTGCTGAAGTCCAAAAACAGATGGAGGATCAAAGATTGAGAACCTCTGCATTAGGGGAAAACAGCTTACAAAAAGACATATACATATAGGATGGGAGGCTGCTTGCCTAAAATTCACACCTTTTTGCATACAAAAAAAAACTTATGAATTTTTAAATGAGGGTTAAATATGAACATTATCGAGAGCAAAAGAGAAAGATTGATCTGCCTCAAGTTACCTCTTCTTGCTTTTGTCCAGCCTCTTTGCCCTGTTTGGAAAGAATTCAAAGCATTGGCAAACAGTCCATTTAACAGCTATCCAACTGATTTCAAATAAAGCTTGTTAAGCACCAAGTTATCCCTGTCACTTAATTGTGTAAGATATTCATCCTATTGCAGAAGAAAGCAGAGACAAGGAGACAGTAAACAAAAATATTAAACAAGGCAAGGCAAATTTTAGGAATGCCATTTTAGGTCACTTTGATAAAGCTGTAAGGATATAGTAAGAGACAAATGTTCATAAAATGTGTAGAAGTATCATGTACTATATGTACTACTCTACACCCCATTTGAGATAAAGATCAGCTTTTCACACATGTAATTCATAACTTCATACAGCGTACTGCAACATGAATGTGTGAGCTCAAGCAATGTAAGTATGTGTGTGAGAATGCACATGTGTGTAAGTAACCATCTGGATCAACACTGTAAAAGAAACCACTAATATAACAGGATTACTTACATCACTTACTTCATTCTTCAGGTTCCCCAAGCTACTGGATTTTTGCAGGGCTGAAGTTCTAGAAGCAATCAATTTTTTAAAAAATATAACTTAATCTTATGTCTCAGATATATTCTCTGAATTAGAACAGATTCTGAAACATTTCATTCGCATTTAAACAAATGAAGGGAGCAATATGCAGATTTAAAGCAATATTCTGAAATATTAATCCCTCTCCCCCAAATTATAACAATGTATACTAAAAATCTGATTAGACACCATTTATTTCAACAGGAATTCAGTTCAGAACTATAAATTGCCCTGGTTTAAATATGAGGTTTGTCACAAACCTAACAGGTATCCATAATGAAGTTCGCTCCTAGTCCACAAATGTGAGACATACAGGTGGAACTAAACAATGAAAGGAAAACACCTATACATTTTCGACTGCAAGGTTGAGGCACAGACTAAACTAACCAGGAATTTACTGTGGGGAAAGCTTAGACATATCGAAGCCTGGACTCTTGAATTGCCTACCTTTTAACAAGCCCATAATCTGAAGCCAGGGTTTATGGTTGACTTGCAGATTCAGTTTCACACAGCAATGATAAGAGAGGCTTCAAGATTGGACTCAGTGCTAAGCTCTGCCACCTTAGTAAGTTCTTGGTTAGTTCAGCATGTGCCACATGCAAGTAGAGCCAAGCAGAGTGATCAGATATGACCAGAATGAATAATAAACCAGGATTCTGAAAAATTCTGGGTTAACATTTTGTGCAAATGGTGTTCCACCCTCATAATGATTTATGTTACAAGCCTGTTGTAAAAATTATGGAAGTGATTACAGGGAGTGAACTGTAGTGACACATAAATTAATATATTCAGGCTGACAATAAAGATAGTCTTGGAAATGAATATTCTTCCCTTCTTCACATTGTCAAATTGCATGCTTGTCCTCACACACCTAAAATAGCACATATCATGCCACTTCCTAAACTTTAAACTAATGATATTCAACAAAGATGGCTTTTTGTTGGTTTAGCCATGCAATCAATAAACATGCTCCATTGTTTTAGTTTTAAAACTTAAGCCAAACAACAACTATTTCAAGAAGTAAGCTGTTGCTTCACTAATTACAAAAAATAAACATTTTAGTATTGCCATCAAAATATAATGTACAAGCTTAAAAGGCTAGGGAAAAAAAATTCCCATGAAAAATGGATCCGAGAAGCATGTTACTCTGGAAGGATGTGGGCAACTTTTGATCCTCCCCAATTTTGTACTGCAACTCCCATCTACCTAAGCCAACAAACACAATGTTGAGGAATGATGGGAATGGCAGTCCAATGCCATAGGGGAGGACAAATTGACCAGCCTGTCTTAGGGGGTTAATTCTGCTCCATGACACATGATTTTGACACAGGAGCTAACATTCTCGTTCTGCAAGCTCACAACATTGATTTCTTCTTTATAATGTTTAATTTTTAGGAAAAGCCGCAACCTTGGTATTTTACATAGGCTTTTTCCGTCTTTCTTCCCTATCTTGTCTTCTTCTGATGGGCTTCCTGACAGTTCAGGGAGGAATGTCTAACTAGTGGGCTGTATCTTTTCCACAATCACTGAGAAACAACAATCAGTAAATCAGGCCCCTAAGAAATAAATCTCTCTATATATATGTGGATTTGTTGTTGCTGTTGTTTTATAAATGTTTATGTACTTTCAAGTTGACTCCATCCTGTGGCAAGCTTATCACAGAGTTTTCTGAGCAAGATTTTTCCCAAGGTGACTTGCCATTGCCTTCCTCTGAATGCAGCCTACGGCATTGAGTATTCCCTGAGTGATCTCCCTTCCAAGTACTAACAAGGCCCAACACTGCTTTGCTTCTTTGTGCAGACAGGCTCTGGGGCCTTCCTAATAAATTTTACAATTATGTTAAATTGGAATCATTTTGAAATCAAATCATATCTTTATTTCCAACAACGAAATGAAAAGCAGTCACTTGAATAATGGCAGAATGAACTGTGGAAAAGGGTTAATTAGTTAAGTTCTTTTTTCCCCTATTTCAATCTGCCTGTCATTCTACTTTCAAGGTTCAGATATTCAATCCCTGTGTCAATCTATGGGGCTGGTAAGCATGATTGCACACCCTTCCACATTACAGGATGAAGCAAAACAGACTTTCTTGCTCTTACAATTTCTCAAACATCTGCAAGGCAGACATTAGGGATGACAGTCACCATAAATCTCATCTTCCAAAGCAAGGCATTAAGCCTTCAGCCTCTCTCTCTCTTCCTCCAAAATATGTTCATCCCATCCCAGTGACCTGCACTTAGTAACCACAAATAGGTGGTTACTGACAGAACCCATTGTTCAGGACAACATTGTCAATTATTATACTAAAGGCCAAAGGACAGAGTAACTACTGTGTTAGAAATTCTGTTAAACACACCGTTCAGTTTAGCAAAGCATTTCATGACGTTATTAACTTAAACACAGATAGTACTGATTAATAATCTGGTCATATTAGAGGTCTATAAAGCCATCCAATTTCCTCCTGGCTTTAGTATAAAAGGCAGCCAAAAAACAATGTGGGAAAATATTACAATATTCTGTAAATCCCTGGTGCTATATAACTTGCTTGGAGACGCTTCATACTGCAACAGAAAGGAAAAGCTAGGCTAGATAAATACAATGAGCAGGAAAGAGGAGTGCATAAAAAAGATGCTGTAGTAAAATTCTCCATTAGTTTTTTTTAAAAAAAACATGTCTTAGCTTTACCTATAGTTTATACTTACAATTTTGTATCACTCAGCTGAGCTTCTATAGAGGTCATTGATGTTTTCTTCTCACTATAAAGAGGAACAATATATAATGTGATAAATAAAACACATTCTTAAAGAAACTCTCTTAAGCACTCATTTCCCCTAGGGATGGAAAAATTATGGTCCACAAATGGACCAAGATGGATTGCTCAGGAACAACAGCCACTGAACCTAATCTGAGGCATTTACCCAGGCAAAACTTTTACAACAATTCTGAGAGGAAGCAAAGAGAACGTTGAGAAAATGTTGTTGAAAATGTCTTGTGAAAAAGTTTATGTATCTTTAAGACACAACTGTGTGAGTCTTAAACATACTTTAATGGGGGGTAGATACATGGTAAAACACAGCCCTCCCCCAAAAAATATAAAGTTTAAAGTGCAGTGGTGGGGAAAGTGCAGCGGTGGGGAAGGTGCAACCACTAATCTCCACTTTTATTGCCCCTCAAATTCCCTGGCCTTCTCAAAAGCCCCTGGAATCCCACTTTTAATAAAAACCGGTACACGTTTTGGGTAATTTTCTGCCCTAAACCACCCAAACCCACATACAGATACAGCAACCAGTGGCATCACTAGGGGGGTGCAGACCACGCCAGGTGACATCCTAAGGGGGGGGGGTGATACCACCGCTCCTCTAATACCTACCTTTTGGGCTGTGGCATTCATCTGTTCCCTTTAAAATGCTTTAAGAGATGCTGGGCATGGGGTGAAGCTCAGAGGGAGAAGAAAGGAGAGCCCCCAGAATTTTAAATTTTCAAATTTCAATTTTTTTAAAAAAATTGAAAAATGTTTGATTTTTTTTAAAAAAATCTTTTAAAATTTTCTATAAAAACATCATATTTTAACCAAATCTTTTCTATTTAAATAATAATAATAATAATAAATTTTATTTATAGCCTGCTCCTCTGTCCAAGCAATCAGAGCGGAGTACAACAAAGTTAAAAAGTCACAGGCTAAAACAATTCCAGTAACCCACTACCTAACCTCCCACCCCTTAAAATTAAATTAAACTAACAATAAATTAAAACCAAGCAACAATTAAAAACATAATACATCCTCATAAAAGCAACCTAGAACGGCGTGGACTATAGCATCAGGGGTCAATGTATTGGGAACTGGCGGGAAGATCATAACCTAATTTCAGAGCCAAGAGATTAAGAAGTTTCAGGGAAGGCCTGCTGGAAGAGATGCATCTTTATAGCTTTTTTAAAACAGTCAAGAGATGTAATAAGACGCATCTCGTCCAGCAGGCCATTCCATAACTTGGGAGCGGTAGCAGAGAAAATCCTCTGGGAGGTCTGCAACAGCCTAGTTTTCATAGGCTGTAGCAGCTTTCTCCCAGAGGACCGAAGTGTGCGGGAGGGTTCATACGGGGAGAGGCAGTCCCTAAGATAAGATGCCATGTAGGGCTTTAAAGGTTAAAACCAACACCTTGTACTCCACCCGGAAACTAATCGGCAGCCAGTGTAGAGACTTGAGCACAGGTGTTATGTGCTCTCTCCTAGATGTTCTGGGGACAAGCCTGGCTGCCATATTTTGAACCAACTGAAGTTTCCGGGTTAAGCACAAGGACAGCCCCATGTAGAGCACATTACAGAAGTCCGAGCATGAAGCTCGGGGCTTCATATAGATATAAAATAGCATCGGGGACAGCGCCGTGAGAGACGCCACAATTAAGATCGATTTTAGAAGAGCAACTGTCCCTGAGCCTCACCCTTTAGGGTCTGCTGGAGAGAAAGCACCGGAACCATCGGAGCACAGTGCCTCCAATCCCCAACTCCCTCAGCCAATCCAAAAGGATGGAGTGATCTACAGTATCAAAAGTTGCTGAGAGATCCAAGAGCACAAGCAGGGTCACACTACCCCTGTTGATACTCAAGCAGAGGTCATCGGTCAGAGCAACCATGGCAGTCTCAACTCCATGTCCTGTCCTGAAGCCGGTTTGAAATGGATCAAGATAATCGGTTTCATCCAAGACAGCTTGGAGTTGGGAGACAACTGCTCTCTCAATCACCTTGCTTAAAAAATATAGCAAGGACACTGGTCTATAGTTGTTCCTGTCCAGGGGGTCAAGGGAAGATTTCTTCAGGAGGGGCTTAACAGCCGCCTCCTTCAGACAAGATGATAAAATACCTTCCCTAAGGGATGCATTGATTGTATCCCGAAGGAATACCCTCAATGCATACCCCTCCTGGACAACCAGCCAGGATGGACAAGGATCGAGAGGGCTGGTCGTCTTCCTCATACTTCCAAGGAGCTTGTCCACGTCATCGGTACTCACAGATTGAAACTCATCCAGTAAGGTGACAACAACGGAGTTGTCGGACACCTCACCTATGGATTCTGGTAAAACATTGGCATCCAAGTCAGTCCTTATCCAAGAGATTTTATCTGCAAAGTGGGTGTTAAATGCACCACAGCAGGCCGTCGTTGGGTCAAGTAGGGAGTTTGGTGCAGGAGGAACCTGCGTCAATTCCCCCACCACCCTAAACAGCTCTGCTGAATGAGACTCTGCAGACACAATGCGTGTAGAGCAGAAGGATCTCCATGCTGCACGCAAAGTATATGTAAATACATTTAGGTTTTGTATATGATATTGTAATTTTGAAGGTATAATTTTAATTTTGCTAGTTACAATTTACCAGTAACAATAGTGCCAAAATCATTCCTAAGGATTCTGTATGGTGTGAAATAGGAGAAAGTCAATGGGGGTGACACCATGAGTTACCACACCAGGTGACACCTACTCTAGGGATGCCATTGGCAGCAACCTGCATCTTCATACTCCTCCATTTCTCCAACAAACCCCAAAGGATTTGAAGGGGATGAAAATGGGAAATGGAAGTGTTATGATGTCACTTCTGGTGCTCCAGGATGTACAGCAGTGATTCCCAAACTTTGGTCCTCCAGGTATTTTGAACTTCATCTTCCTGAATTCCTATTAGACAAGCTGGATGTAGCTTCTGAGAGGTCCAAAATACCTGGAGGACCAAGGTTTGGGAATCACTGATGTACAACATGGTGTACAGAGATTAAAAACTGGCCCCAGTCCTCCAGGCAGTTGGCATGACAACTCTTCCACTGACACCACCCTTGATATAGGTGACTCAAAAGGCTTAAGAAAGATTCCACCTAATTATCCAGCATTTGCTACTAGTGGAAGCCATATAGCTGCCCGTAGAAACCCCAAAGGCAAGGCATGAAAGAAATAGTTCTGTGCTGCAAACACTGTTTCAGCTTCTGAAAAAATCACTTAGCTATTGTCCTCAGTAGCCACTGACACCTGTGCTCCATTAGTTTAGGCAACTCATTTAAAATCTAGTGACTCTCAGTGCATCTTGTGGCCCTGAAATTCTATACACTAATCATGCACTATTGATTCTTCTCTGTTCTAAATTCCTCAGGTAACCTTGAGTTCTTAAAATATGATTGAGAAAAGACAGAGGAAAATCCATTTTCCCCACAACACGCAGTGTTTTAATATTGTAGGGGTGTGCAGATGTGTGGCTACATGCAGCCACAGTATTGTTTTGGCAGCCCTCAGCCCCCACAAACTCCTGGACTAGCCTTTTTTCTGTGTGGCAACTCATGTTCAAAAACTATTTAATGTTTTTAAGAAACATTTTTTTTTCAAAACCAGAGATAGACTTCGAAACACTTCCAGCTTTATGTTTCTACCTGTCTATGCAACCCAAAGGCAGAAAACTGGCCTGCTGATCCAGAGCAGCTCTGTTACATTGCTTACTTTTGACCCTAAAACCAAAACTCATCAGCCTTCCAACATAAGGAATGTACTCAATGTATTTAACATTTAGCAGAGCTTTCTTCTCTGCCTGCTGTCCCAGTACTTTTACAGTACTATCTCATTTTCTCTCAAAAAGGAGCCATACCTAACTTGACCTGTAATTTCCATTTTTGACTGAGCATTCACTTTATCAGTAGATTCATCTGAACATCTGAATGATGGTGAAAAAGAAGGGATGGAAACTTGCAAGACGCTCATATGGATCTGTTGTGGATTCTACGTGGGGAAAAAAAGACATCACTTCTTACTAAAAGGCAGCAAAGAAACATATTTATTAGCTGGACCTAAGAGCACAACATACTCAGGCTTAACAGTCTGAAGCCTTTTACTACTCGTAAAACTAATAATTAGGAAGGTTTATATGATCTGTTGCATAATTAACCACACACCTTTTTAATCAATTCATTTATTAACCAATTAGAGGCTGAAGTCCTCACCTAAACTGGTCCACATGCATCTTTGCCCAGAAGTGGTCCTCTCAGGATTTGTTGCTAGTTACATATACATAGGACTGCAGCCTTGTAATGCTTCTACAATGCAAATTACAGTTTGTGTTGCTATGTGTCTTCAAGTCAGTTTGACTTATGGAGATCTATGAATGAGACATCTTCAAGAACCCTAGTCATCAACAGTCCGCTCACTAATAAAATTCAAGGCTACAATTTCTTTTATTGAGTCAATTCATTTGTAATTTGTTCTTCCTCTTTTTCTGCTGCCTTCTGTTTTTCCCAGCATTATCATGGAACCAGGAAAAGGAACTGGAATCCAGTGCTTCCCAACTTCCCACTCATACTTCATTTTTCTGTTGAGGTTTTTTATTGTTAAGATATTGTGGTTTCTTCATTGTGGGCATAGATGTTTGTTTTTTCAAAATCAGAGCACAAAAGGGAATGGGTGGACTGGAGCAAAGGGGTTAGGTCCACAGCCCACTCTTGATTACAAATAACTAATACAGTATTTTACTATTGTTGGCTCTTCAGTTGTTGAATATATTGCTGAATACTGTTGGTACTAAAATATAGTAATTATTGCATATATAGTCAATCCACAATGTATCATTGATTTCTTTCACCTCAAAAAAGAGCTATTAATGAAAACAACGCTGTAATAAATATAAATTGATGCCTCTTGCTAGAGAGAAAGTATTTATTCCAAAGAGCTGGACCACAACTTAAGTTTATAAAGAATCATATGGGGATGAAACAGTGAAAAATTACCTCTTCAGGAGTTTTTACTCTAAACTCTTCATGGTTTGGAGAACCTGTAACTGGTGTAGGAGATGGACTTTTCTCAAGTTCACTTAGATTCTGTGCATCTGACAAAGTTACTGAAACAGATCCTGAATTGGCAGAGTCCTCATATTCATCATCCTTGCCTGTCAGCACAGAAAGGTAACATTATTGATTAATCATCTTCTTCATGCATATTGCAAACTTAGAACTGTTATTTATAGAGAAAAAAATATTATGTATTTCTTATTGTTTTTAAATTATTATTTCTAGTCTAGGGATTATGCTTTTGTAAATGATTTGAGAAAACTACTAAACATGCACTAATATTTGATGGTTGAGCCCAAAGATGGTGGTTCCTGATTTCCCCCTTTGAAAATATGTATGCTAAATTGCACTTGTTCTAATACACAATCATTGCCATCTACAGAACACAATCCTCTACATTTCTACTCAGAAGTGAGACTCTTTAAATGAATAAGATTCACAATGGTGTTATTCTGTCAAGGATAATGAGTACTGTTGTAGTATTCTGTGCCAGGTAGCAGAATCAATGGTATTAAACTAATGCTGTACCTTTTTTGACCTGAGCCAGTATCACCATATCCTGCACTTTCTTATATCGATTGAGAGCCTGTCGGAGTTCTTCTATCTTCCGATCCTAAAAAAGATGTGTGTGTTTTATTTAGTTAACATTTTCTACTTCTTTCCCTGGGGGAAATGAATAACATGTCTGTATAAATAACATCTGGTAATCTGGTAACAATAAACAATTAGTTTTTTGAAAGCGTAATAATAAATTAAGAGTTAAGTTGTCTAGATTGTTAAAAACTAAGTACTTAAAATACTTGCTGTTCTATTAGATTAAATACTTCCTTTTTTACATTTTTATTTCTGACTGTTGATTTTAGACCTATCCACATAAAGAAGATAATGAAATAGTATTTGTGCTTCCCCATACTGACTGCTTTGGCCAAAAGGCACTCCTTCTTGCTTTAAATTAGCGTGGACTTAAAATGAAATAACGCTATTTAAAATGACATTAAAATAACATTCTAATACCTTTTCTTCATTTGCTGCCATTAGAGATTCCACTGCTTTCTTCATTTTCTGTACTTCAATATCTAAGATATTTTTTAAAAAGTGTATAAGTTAGCTTGAGTGAAGATTTTAAAAATTGATATTAATTAGCAAACTAATGTTGGATATGTAGTACAAACATAATGAAAACCACTTCTTTGTATTTAAAGAAAAGGAACACAAATGGAACCCATTTACTCTGGTGCAGAGTTTGGAAAGTCTTCTTTTATTTTTTCCAGAAATAAAGTAACTTTTTGCATTTTTAAGCCATGTTGGCTGAGAGTTCTGGGAGTTAAATTCCAAAGGGAGTGATGCTTCCAAGCTGCAGCATGTTAAACGTGACTTAGCTTGCCAATACATCACACAGTAATAGTTATAATTATCATACATGGTACAGGTATCATGTTTTCAACTGCTTAAAGAATTTGACAGACATTATAATACAACAATGTTAAAGGAGGTCAATATTTTCATCCCTATACTACAAGTGACAACGAGTGAGACAAAGACTTGCCTAAGGCCTCTTAGCAACTTAAGTCACTGACATGAAATCTGAACCAAGGACTTTCTGAGTATTAGTTCAATCTCTTACCCAATACAGTGGACCCTGCTGGGGTTTGGTTCAAGGATCTACCATGGATACCAAAATCTGGATACTATGGTCCCATTATATACTGGATGATTAAAAAAGAATGATGCAAAAGCAATCTGTTTTCCTATTTAGTTTTGCACCATTCTTTTTTAATCACCCTGTACAATAGTGTAGTAAAATGGTGTCCCTTCTATAAAATAGGAAAATCAAAGTTTGCTTTTGGGTTTTTTTGGGAGGGGGATATGTCAAGCCTGGATTTGTGGATGGCTGGATTTGTGAATGGAGAATGCATGGATACAGAGGGCTGACTGTATTTATTTCTTTTAAAATATTTGTTCCACATTTCTTATCTCAGAGTAGTTCAAGATGGCTTACAACATAAAAATTAAAACAATTTCACAGTAATAGTTGTTGTACAACAGCTCTTCATTATTTCAGCAGCATCAAACAAAATGAGCTAGAAAGAAAATTCAGCAAATGATGGTAATGAATGATAAAAGAAATTGATGGAATAGCCATAACCACAAATGGCTGTAGAAATGGGAGACTGATGGGATGGTGTGCATATTTTTGTGATGAAAAGTCATGCTAAAATGTGTAGCTGCAGCACAAATATGAAAAAGGGGGGTTGAAACTTGCCATATGTGCAAACTGTGCTTCATCTTTTATCCACATTTACAGGGGAAATCTATGCCACCAGAATTATAAAGTGTTGGAAATATAGCAAATCCATGATGGAAACTGAACAATTTTTTTTTATTTCCTACTAAGGAATATTGCAGCCAAAATAATAAAAAACAAGGGTTTCCTATATGTTGGCTGCAATTCAGAATGTACATAGCTTCTCTTCACAAGACAGAGCTGCCAGTGAAATAAACTTATATGTGATTTCGTTCCAAGGCTACAATACAACAATGGTTTCACTCAGATGCAACACCAAACCATGGTGTGGCGTTACGTAACTACAGTGATCTTTCTTCTCCCTTTCCCAACTCATTGCTCCAATTTCTCTCCTCTTTGTCAATTTAGCAGCAAATCATAAGCAAAGTATTATCTGCACCCAAACCAGTGCTTCAAACCTATTTCAAACCATGGTTTACAGCACAGGTTTCGAGGCAAACTGTAATATAGGTTGAGTATTCTTTATCCAAAATGCTATATACTTATAGCACTTTCTGGCAACTAATCTAATAAATCAAATTATCTGTAATCCAATTCAGTTTGCTCGAAGGGGATAGTACAATACTTAGGATACAAGATTTCACTTCATTGTTTCTTAGTATGATTTCCACTGAAAATGAAGTAGGAAGATGAAACAATATTTTTTGTTAAACTAGTTTTAAAATGATGCATGCAGAGAGCTCTAGTGGGAAAAGATGTCAAATGTAAGTGCTTGTGGAAAGACACCAAAAACCTTACTTTTGTCTTTCAGCTTCTTTTTACAATTTTCATCTGTATAGGAAAATCCATTGGATTTGAAATTAGATAGAAACTGTAAGTATTATAGTAAATTCAACAAGAATAAAAATAAACCCATATGGAGTGCACACTAGCCCACAACAATGGCTTTATTCACAACTCAGAAAAAATGTAGAATGAGATATACATCACTTTCATGGTACCATAACTATAACCTTGTATTTATGAAAACTAATTATGCTTTTTGTATCTTATTGCAGGAAAGTCTTGCACTTATAATTCATACTTCATAATTCAATTCATGTTTACACTAAAGTACATATTCCTATTTTGTTGATATCATGCAATTGTTCATTATGATGACTACTGCAACCTTATTTTTTATTTATTAATTCTGTAACATGCACTTCCTTTAGAAAAGCTCAGACTGGCTTATGCCACAGTGGGTCTCCCATCTGTTTAGTCGGTAAATCCACACTATCTCAATTTCACCAGTTCTTCTATTATTATTAATATTATTATTATTTATAAAGCACTGTAGGTTTACACAGCACTGTACATAAAATCAATTAAAATAAAATAAAATAAAGACCTGCCAGTGGCATACACTCTACAAAGAATAATGGAGATTAATACATATAGTAAATCAGAAGTAATAAAATAAACAACATAGGCTAACAATCATGTAAGGCCTGGGAATGCTTTTCTAAACAGGATTAACAACAACAACAACATCAACACAGATCTATCAAATTTCTTCAGTTTACTTAATCACTTATTCTGAGATTACAATTCTTTTTGTCTTCCTGTATTTTGTTTTATGCACTCCATACTAAACATGGTGAATCACCCTTTATTATTCCTAGTCTTGAATGTAAAAGGAGAACTGATTTTATACAGCAATCTCACATAACCATCATACAAATATATTCGCATATAAGCTAAAGCAGTCCAAAACACAAAATGCAGACCACTGAGATAATAAGTAAATATTTTAATTTTGACTGTGTTGCTTTCTAAACCTAGAATGTAGGTTTAATAAGTAATTGACAAATTAGCCTCCAGTGAGAAATCAACTATATAGAGCTTTTATAGCAGGACATACAGAATTCATGCTGGAACTGCCAAGGAGAATCTGAAAAACCTGATCTTTGTCATGCAGAGGCCAATATCTTTTAGACGTACAGTATGCACTTCTAGAGAAGAATGTTAACGTGGTTTGAGTCTTGGGGGGGGGGCATATGCCTCTTTGTCTTACTCCAGGAGAAAGCAATGAATGGGCTAGCTATCTTCTACCATGCTATCTTAGAGTAATAGTTCTCTGATGCATGTGTGTGTTGGCAGAAAGGGGAAGCCTCATGTCCCAATAAAGATGGTGCAATGCAATTAATTTATGACTTGCTCCCTGAAAGAGAGATGCAGGCAAACCTGGCACTCATCTAGGTTTAGATTTTTTCCTAGAATGAATGAGCCTGAATATAAGTCTTCAGTGTCATGAACACATGCACCTATGCTGTAAATTTAATCAAGACTTTTTAGAGCAGAATAAAATTATAAACCAGAGAAACAATAAACCATGGCTTTGGGGAGTACAACTGATTAATCCCTGTTTTGCCTTACCTCTGTCATTTATGTCAACCCCTTCTCCTTTCCCCTGGTGAACCAGTTTTTCTTGCAAGCGTTTTATTTCTCCTTCCTTTTGTTCTAATTTATCTTTTAAAGATGCTAGTTCTTCCTGTGTAAAACAGAAAATACATTTTTAGAATCTAACTTTTGTTTCAAAGATCCTAAACTGATTTTTTTCTAATTAGCGGTCATCTTTAAGTTAGAAGTATGTAATGAAAATCCTGTCAAGTCATGTAAATCTTTACAAAAAACTGGAAGTAGTCTGTCTTCCAGCCAAGACACCCTTCCTCTAATTTAAATGTGAATCTTAATTTTGAATTAGAAAAGTGACATTAAAAGGATTTTAAGTTTTCTTCAAAACATGCATGAGAATAATTCTAAATATTTATTCTGAGTGTGTACACACACACACACAGGGACTTCTTCCAGTTACACATGCTTAAAACTGTATCCTTAATGCAGAAACAACTTCTTTAAGCATGCTCACAGAATAGAATAGAATTTCATAGTGCAGTGATACGTGTAAATGTTGTAGAATGGAAATAATGTAATATATTTAATATCCTCCAATTTTTTTTGTATGAATCTGTGTGTATTGTGTTCTGGTGGGTCCTAATCCCATGAACTGTTCAGGTTATAAATACGTGTATCAACACACAATGCCGGCAATGAAAGAACAAATCATATCCAAATCAACAAGTTATACCACAAAGGAGCCACCCTTTACAAATGAAAGGTGAAAATAATATGGTTCACATGCAAGTTATAGTGGCAAGGATTAAGTTACATACAACTAAACCACAAATAAACTGCACTTGGAATCTAAGTTTCTAACCTGATGTGTCATTAAAAGAATGCACTTATGATAACAGCATTAGTGGCCCATCTAAGTATTATTTCTATGTTGGTCCATATACAAAACTACTCAATTTACCTGTCAAAATGGATGAATTACTACAAAATTTCATTTTATAAAGCTCTACGTGCAATTTCAGTTTGAGAGTAATGCCATCCACAATGAACATCAAGAACTTCCATTGCATCCAACTCAATCAATTCAATATTAATTTTACAGCAATTTTAACAGGCTTTGACCTTCATAAAACATCTTGGGAATTGTAGTTTCATGAGATAATAAAAACTGTTTGTGATCCCTATCTTTTCATCACAGAATTACAGTTCCAGAGGTCCCCTGGGAAGAAACTGTTCAACTAGCCTAAACCTTTAATGTGAAAATCACTAATATTTATTAGTTTTTTATCTGAAAAATTATCATAAGCAAGGTGAACATGTTAAAAATCATTTTAGGTACTGCTTATCTAACAGAACAACATGTCCTGAAATCCAGAAAAGAAAGGTTGTGCTCAAAGAACAAGAGTGCAGTCAATACCTAACAATTAGCTTAAATCTAATTTTAGTCCCATTGAATAAACATGTGTGTGTGTGTGTGTATATATATATATATATATATATATCCCATTGATATATATATGGACTGACTTTAGTTGGGACTAGAAATTTGATTTAAGCCTTTATTATGCGTGCACTGCATTGACAGAAAGGCAGACAGACAAAACAATATGGAAGACAGACTCATCAAAGTTATGGAAAACAAATGATTCACAACCAGTCCCCACCAATCTACCACACCTTTAACATTTGGCATTTTTGTTCCATCCGCTGCTTTTCATACTGCATCTGGCCCACTTTGATTTTCATGCTAGAAAGTTTGGCCATTAAAGACTGGTAACAGAGACAGAGGAGTGAAAGAGAAGTAAAGATAGAAAAGAGACAAGGCTGAAAATAACTACTCTTAAAGTTAGATTTGGCCTCCAGTGAAAGCAAGCCCAGATTCTATTCATAAAACCCACTTTAAATTACGTAGCATTTTAAAATAAGTTCTGGTTCTTATATTTACTGTGCAGTAGGCTTAGTGTTTTGGGGGTAATCCTACCATATCCTCCCTAAAATGGCCCAATGCATCACATACATTTCTAGGACACAGGAACCAGAATGAAGCAGCAACCAGGAAACATGAGAACTATTCATTTGAAGAAAAGCTACTTTTTAGAATTTTTTGTCTGTGCATACAATCGGGTGCCTCACATTACATCTTAAAAGACAAAAAAAAAAATTATCCTCTTCTTTAACCTTTTATATAGCTTCTCTATATAAGTCCAGAAATACAATAGGAGGAATCAACATATCAGTGGCACCTTGCCCCACACACTCCTTTTTGATACATCCAAAAAGGGCACCAGAATCGGTCTGATTGCAGCTGCCACTACCTCATTGAGCATGGAGATGTCTCATTCAACCCTGTGAATGAGACATCTCCAACATTCCCTATTCTCTACCACTCTGCTCAGGTCCCTGCATGCAAGTTCAGGCCTGCGACATCCCTGGTTGAGTCTAGCCATCTAGTATGCAATCTTTCTCTCTTTTTACTGCCTTCTATCTTTCCTAGCATTATTGTCTTTTCTAATGATTTATGTCTTCTTGTGATATTGCCAAAGTACAACAGCCTCAGTTTTGTCATCTTGGCTTCCAGGGATTGTTCAGGCTTGATTTGTTCAAGGACCCATTTGTTTGTCTTTTTGGCTGTCCATAGTATACTCAGCACTCTTCTCCAGCACATCACAAATGAGTTTATTTTCTTTCTGTCCGCTTTCTTCACTATCCAGCTCTCACATCCATAAATGGTGATGGGGAATACCATGGCTTGTACAACTGTAACTAATGGCCCGATCTAGGCGGGCACTAAAAGGCACCTGGGAGGCGCCATTAGGGTTTGTGAGCACGCAGCTTTCACACGCTCACAAACCCTAGCACGTATGGGCGCCGCCATAATTAAATGGCGGCATTCACACGGGCGTGCTATGATAGCGGCATGGCGTGTGCATCTGCTAGATGCGCTGCGCATGCCATGATGCCTTTGCACCACGGGAGGGCACAAATCGCGCCCTTTCCACGGCGCAAAAAAGGCGGGTCTTTGCGGCGGCTTTTAGATAGCCATGGCAAAGACCCAGGGAGAAAGGGGCTCCCTTCCGACTTGCCTCTGCAAGCAGGGTGCAGCGGGCGCCCAGGGTACCTGCTGCACCCCACTTAGAGGCTGCGGGGAACAGGCAGTTTGCCGCTTCCCCGCGGCCTGTGGAAGCGGCGGGATGGGGCCGTGGAGGCTGCCGGTGTGGCAGCCTTGGCCGCATCCTGCTGCTTCCTGGGGCGATTGCGGACCGCCCCTTTTGGGCGGTCTAGAATCGCCCTTAGTGCTCAATTTTATATCTTTACGCTTTAGGATCTTTTCTAGCTTTTTCATGGCTGCTGTTCCCATTCCTAGTCTTCTTCTGATTTCTTGACTTCTCTGTTCTGATCAATGTTTGATCCAAGATATGGGAAATTTTAACTATTTTGATTTACTCATTATCTAAGTTGAATTTATGTAAATCTTTTGTGGCCATTATTTTTAGTTTCTTTATTTTCTTTAGTTCTTTATAGTTCTTTATTTTCACCACTACCTCTTAGGACACACCAACTCATGCAAACAGTGTCTGCCTCCGAATTAACCTGCATAGCCCTATGACAAACATTTGCAGGCTGTCACATTTATGAACCAACCAAATAAGGTTGGAAAAGAAAACTGTCTGGCTTGCATTTTAGTGTGGACTTTCTCAACTCTAACTTTCAGAACCATTACACAAATCAAAACACAGTTATATTTTTATCTTTGCATGGAAACTGTTCAGAAAGTATTTGGACAAAACTGTGTTAAAATGCATATATTAAAACAAAAGCATTAGAAAAAAATGCATATTAATTTTGTGCCAATTGATTTTAGACTCAAAAAGTCAGGTTCAAAAGATAAGAAAATGGACAGAGACAAAAACTGGCACATGTGCTCATTCCTACTCATTCCAAATGTATGTGAAGATCAAAGTACATGTCAAACAGAACAGCAACCTCTAAAAAAAAGGCAGCTGAAACAGTGTTCCATATATTAAAAGTAAAATCCTTTTGTAAGGCAGAGTTTGAAAACTAGACCACTCTGCACTCTTTTTCCCAATGATTACTTACTTTGGTAGAGTTAAGTTTTTTCTCATACTGAAGTCTCTCACTATCCATTTCTCCTACTTTTAAGCGTAATTCATTAATTTCCCGCATCAAACCCTGTATAAAAAGGATAAGGTAAAAATAAGATTTAAAATTGAAAAATAACAGAAAAGAAAAGCAATCAAAAAGCCCTTCTCACTGTGCTAACAAGCACTTTAAAAATGACCAAATTTTCACAAAACAAAAAGAGTCAAGTAAGCCAGTTTTGCTAAAGATTTGATAAAGATAATGGTTCCAATCTCTGGTAAAGATATCATGGTTCAGATTTTCCAATGACATAGACAAATATGGTTTTGGGCTCTAAAAGTTATGCTTAAAAACTTCTCAGACAAATCAAAGAGCTCTGTTTAAACAGAACCACATCACTCTCATGTGACTGCACAATCTATCCTTGAAAACTCAGGTTTTAAAAAGAATCAGACATGCCACAATACATAATAGATAACTTAGGAAGAATATATACAGTGGTCCCCCGGCTTACGAATCCCCCGGGTTGCGAAAACCCCGGGATCCGAAAGCCGCCGGACCGCTAAACTATCCCCCGGGATCCGAAAGATCCCCCGGGATCCGAAAAAAAACCGTGCGGCCCCGCGCGGTCCATTGAAATTAGTGGTCCCCCGGGAAACGAAAGCTTCCGGGTTACGAAAGGTAATCCGGAACGGATTACCTTCGTAACCCGGGGGACCACTGTATATGGACTACAACTCCCCACGAACTCCCTATGAGAGCTGGAAAAATCAGCTTTCAAACTCTGAGGTGGTGGGTTGTAGAGGCTTTGGTGGGCTCACAACTTGTTCAAGGTCTTTTTCACACTGCATAATTTGTAATGTGTTCTACTTTAACTGCTATAACTGGAGTTTGTAGTTTGATGGGATACTAGAGGAGCTCTCTGGCTGAGAATTCCAAATGCCCTTCTGCAAAAGGCAAATCCCAGGATTACATAGGATATGATAATACCTGTTAAAGTGGAATCATAGTGTTATAACTGTGTAATGTGAAAGGGCCCTAAGTCTCCTCTATTATAGACTAGGCAAAACCTAAATGGGTAAAAGTAATTGTAGAAATCATTTCAAGGGGATTTTCAAAGTATAATCCCATGGGTCTCAAAGAGCAACATATAAAATGTGTATGTTAAAAAACACAAGGAAGAAAAAAATTCTCATGACTAATCTATTTTAAGTTACCTCTGTGTCCCGGAATCTGTCTTCATAGTCTAGCCTGTCCTTTTCAACAGCAGTCAACTTGAGCTTCAAGTTGGAAACTTCCGCCATAAGGTCGAGCTTTTGAGTTTCAAGGGATGTTCTGCTTAACAGTTCCTGGTAAAAATGAAAAAATGAATGGCTGATTTAATGAAGAAAATGATATGAGGGTTCACAGCAAATGCAGGTTCATCCTTCCATCTTTTCATAGGTCAGCAAAATGAGTACCGAGCTTATTGGGGGCAACTGGCTTACACATTGTACACTGCTTAGAGAGTACTAGTTCACTAATAAGCAGTATAGAAATGTAATTACTATTGCTATAAATACACTCGTATTTTTTAAATAGTCAAGTCCCATTGTCCCCAATGGTGGTCACTGGAGGAGGTGGGGTGTGTGCACCCCAGACTCCAAGCACCACTGGGAAAATGAGTCCCGATGGCGGCCAGGGCCAACTACAGGCCTTAGCGCCAAATACAGGCCCTGGCACTGGGGGAAAAGATGTCAGTAAGGAAGGGAGGAAGGGAGAGAGGGAGCCGCTGCCTTGGCCTCTTGAATGATCGAAATCATGAGTGCCATGGCCATGAATGAGGAGGGGCGAGTGTATACACTATTGCTTTACAAAATTTAAATAGTTTTAAATGGACAAATTGAATGCTTCAGTTCCTTTTCTATTCAGAAGGCTCTAAAATTTCACTCAAAATATCCACATTAACAGAAATGACAATGAAAGTTTTATATATGGGGGAGGGAGGGGGAGAGGGAGAGGGAAAGAGCGGGAGCGAGGGAGTTTTATCTCACTAACAAGCAATACCTGTTGTAGCATTTCTTCTGTGGCATTCAGCTTCTCCCTGTGTTCTTCTAGGCAAAGTTCCAAATCTCTGATCTTTTCTCCTTGAGCATCGACTTGGTCAGTAAGAACACTCACCTGTACAAAAATGGGATGTACAAATATATCTCAGCACCTTAATTCTGGGGGGCGGGGATCTTATCTGGAATGATTATCTAATATTTATATTACTTGCATTATTAAATTACTAATTATTTGAATCAATACCAAATCTTATCAGGCAACATGTATAATGACTATTGATAAGAGCTATCTACTGGCATATCATATGACAATCACTTCCCATCAAGATCTCCGTAAATGTCCTATACCATGCTTCCTTTCTTCGTCCATTTCCACTGCAGAAATATCCTGCAAACAGATGTTCAAGAGATATTCATCCCAAGGAATCTTTAATAGTGATTTATATCTTTTTCTCGAACAGATACTTAGCTAAGCAAGTTTTCTGCAATAAAAATGCAATGAAGGCACAAAAAGTAACCATGGCAGTCTTCATCACAAACCAACAACTAATGATAATTATCCATGCTATGTGAATTATGAAGAAAGGGCAAATATGACAAAGCAATACATGACATGAACACAAAGATAACCTCTCAGAATATATTTTGTAACCATCCACTACCTGGATGCAGGAACAGGAAGCATAGTTAGCTTGGAAAAGGAAGCTATGAGAACATTATTTGCTATTAATAGGGATGGGCAACATGTTGCCCTCCAGTTGCTGTTGGAATGGAACTCCTACCAGCACTCAACATTGACTATGCTAACTAGGACAAATGAGAGTTACAGTCCAGTATCAGCTGGAGGGTCACACCTATCCTACCACTATATTTTCTCAAGAAATATCTTTTTAAAGAAAAATTCATTCCCCCCCCCCCCACTTTTTAAATCAGGGGTAACTGGGAGCCAGGGACCAATTTCCACACAGACCCCTCAATGAGCTGAAAATCTCCTCTTCAAAGAGAGCCCAAATACCTCAATTATCCTCTGTAGTCCCTCCCGAAAATGACAAAATCTTCATGTTACCAATTTGAGAGGGACTGCTGAGGAAAACAGAGGCATTTGCAGGTAGTATGGTATTCTACAATGCTTGTAGGAGTGGGTAGGGGTGTTTTTGCATGTTTTCACACATTTTCAGGGCTTTCTGCATGATTTGGAACATAAAATGCCTCAAAATTGTGCAACTTTAAACAATTTGGGAATCGGGTGGAGATCTGGGGTGACTAGTGGTATGTTTGAGAGGCCACAAAAATAGATTCCAGGCTCAAGCTCCTTATACCCATTCCTGCTTTAAACAATTTTTTTTCTGTTCCTCAGTCAGAGTGTGTCTTTCAGATGGAGAGTAGCATGGGACCAGGACTACTGAGTAAGCCAAGATTATCATTGAACTTCAAAATTAATATAGAAAGTTTATTTTATTTGCAAAAATAAATAAAAGGAACTTGAAAAAGAACTTACCTGCAGAACCAGAGACTCCTTGTCATTTTCCAAACGTGCAAGCCGCTCCTGATACACATCTCCATTGGCAGATATATGGCCATTTGTCTGAAAAAAATAAAGAAAACATTGGCATCTTGTAACCTTCTTCCATCAATATGAGGGCACATTACAAAAGTAAAGCTCCAGTTGAGTGCCACAGATGTTTCAGGATGTCACTCCCAAGGCGTCAAATACATAATCATAACTTAATACAAGCAGGATGAAGTTTTAAAAACCGGAATTCAGCATGTGCTTCCCAAGAAGCTACAAATATTTCTGTTACACAGAGGCACAATAATCGATAATTTGGACCGCTTGCTTAATAAATAAGGCTGCTATTGATATTGTTGTTTATTGTATATTCTTGCATGCACTAATACTATGACCCCGAGGAAACAATTCCTGGGAGAGGGATTAAACATCCTCCTAAATTTCCTCACCTTACTATCAACAAAGTAATCATAAGGTGTCTCTTCCTGTCTCTAGTTTAAAACCAATAATCTACAGGTCAATACTACCCAATATACTACCCAATAATGGAATAGAGATAGCAAGAGAATAAATATGAAATATTGGCTAAACACTACATTTATCTGAAATCAGAGCTTGTAACAGTTGGAAACAGCTCAAAAATGAGCCTGGAACAGATAAATACTGGTCAAATTTTGTTTCAGAGCTTAAAGCTGGCAAAATCTTAAGGGAATATGAAATCAGAACTTGGAAAAGTTGCAAAGAGATCAGAATTCAGAGTGTAGAGCAGTTGTTTTTTTGGACTACAGCTCCCAGAATTCCATCACCAATACGGCCAGTGGGCAAGATAGCTAGGAAATTCTAGAAACTGTAATTCCCCCCCCCCCCAAAATAGTACTAATCATTCTATGTGTTCTGTATGAAATGCACATTCCACAGCTGTTAACTTACTTTGCAACTATCATAGTTTATAATCCAGGTTACCAAGTCAAAGCATTCACAATCACCAAAACGTAAAACACAAATTTCTGTGAAGGTTGCTTGGTACCGTCTTTTATGAGTTCCTTTTTCAATCAGAACAAAAGAAAGGGGAAAACACTACTACTACTGCCTTTGTTTTATCTGACTTTACTGAATTCATGACTAGCAACCACTAAGCCTAGTTGCAATACTTTCTGTCATGTTGAGTAAATGAGACAAATGTTGCGTCACTGTTTCCTTAAACACAACACATCAAAGAGGTAACACGGCAAGGCACTGCCATAAATCCACAGAATCTATAGAAATTCTATAAACCTGACTCTTTTACAGGGGTGCTTAAAAGCCTGACCCTCTTCCCAAACTCTGAGCATAATTTTGTCACTGTAGCTTGAAAGAATATTCTTTTGAATTGTAAATTATCATTTTGAAGGGTCGTAGCTCTAATTTCTGAATGTTTTCATATCATTAACAGAACCATATCAATTAAAAGTATGGAATTTTCAAGTACTGACTGAACACACGACCATCAGGAAATTTCCGTTCTTGCAAATAAAAATTCCCGAAGGAAATCCATGAGTGTATAATGCAAACATTGAGTGACAAGAGCTTGTCATACTCAATCGCAAAGAAGTGGTGTGCCAAATTTCAGCATGGAGATTTTGAGAGCAAGTATGCAGCAAGGTCTGGGAGGCTCTCAACACTGTACTCTTAAAATTGTTTAGAGTGTTCATGACCTGACCTGGCATTTTGGCAAATCTCAGCTAAAACAATTGATATCCCAGGAATGCACTGGGTTTATAATTCATCCGCAGTTGGCTATGCAGAAGCTGTCAGCCAATTGGGTGGCAAAATGTGTGAAATCGAGTGGATATCTTCATGTAGATTTTGAAGCATTTTGAGCAATCTAGTGATAATTTTTTGGAATGCATCACTGTTGATGAAACACTGTTACATCACTATGATCCGGAGACCAAACAACAGTCCTTGCAGCAGCAGCAGCACTTGCCTTCCCCACGGCTGAAGAAATTCAAGACTCAAAGGTCAGCAGGAAAAGACATGGCCACATCTTCGGAAGACCCAAACAGTTAATGCAGATTACTACTCTAACTTGCTGTGCCAGTTAAGGGAGGCATTGAAGAAAAAAAGGCAAGGGAAGCTGCATAAAGGTGCTTTTGCAGAACAAAGAAGCTGCTTACAGAGCTGGTATAGATGATAGATGTTGTGAAGATGATAGCCAGATGATAGATGTGAAGAATTTGGAGTTTGCATGCTTAGACCATACGCTGTACTAGATCTCACTCCATCTGGCTATTTCTGGTTTCCAAACATTAAAAAGAGTTTAAAAGGAAAGAGATTTTTGAATTATTGAGAAGTGTTAGCAGCAGCTGAACAGTACTTCAGTAACCAGACATCATGGGGGTGGGGGGGTGGGGGTTGAAAAACAATGTGCTACATGTGTCAAACTTTGGTGTTAATATGTTAAATGGCATGTAAGTTTCACAGCTCTAAGTCATTCCCTCCTTGGTTGAGCTGGGAACTTTTCAGCAACTACTCATACACTTTTTTTACTGTTGTAATGTGCTTTTAAGTCAACTCCCAACTGATGACAACCCTCTTATAGGATTTTCTTGGCAAGATTTAGTCAGAGTAATTATGCCAGAGTAAAATTGCCTTCCTCTTAGGCTGAGGGAATATGGTTTCCACAAGGGTGCCCAATGGGTTTCCATGGCTGAGTGGGGATTCTAGCTCTGATCTCCTGAAATCCTAAAGTAACACTGAAACTATGTTAGCTTACTTTACATAACTCTAAAAGTGCCTTCAGGAACTGGTTTAATCAATGCAGAGTTAAGATACATAAAATATATTTAATATCTATTAGAAACAGAAGGGAGAACTTAATTACAGACTAATTTGTGCAACACTAGGAGTTGTATAGGCCATCACAAGAGAGCGATGAGGGAACTAAGGTTAGAGAGGTCAAGACTACTCACTTTGAGAGGTGTGCCTGCTCTAGAAAAGTGATAAAAGAAGATTTCCTGGAAAAATAGTAAAGACTAATCTCCATGAGATAAATCAAACTTTTAGCCATGAACAGAAGACTCTTCTGCTTTTGCAAGATATAGTCTCCAGTTCCTGTGACTTTTTCTCTTTGCATCACACTTTGCTCCAGAGGGTTCCCACCATCACCTCAGGATCAGCTTTTCAGAGTGTGGAGCCGTGGCACATAATAAGGAAAAGACTGGAAAGCCTCATTGCAATACTAATACTCTGTTTGTAGCTCTCAAGATTCAGGCAATGTATAGTTGAATAATAAATTAGCCCTGCTTATAGGTGACAGAACAAATTTTATTCTCCATGAGGTGCATTCTCAGATATACAAGAAATTATAAAGTGATGTGTCTCCTAGCTTTAGAGAGGCTACAATATAAAAGCCAAAAGTACAGAAACTTGAAACAACAGACCCAAATTCAGGAGGATCAGGGGAGAAACTGCCCTACCATGACCCAAAATTCATTTCCTGGATAGTCAGCATTTCTAAAAATAGTTGCGAGATGAAGAATCACAACTGAGCAGTGAAACAGAGACATGCAACTCATGAAGCAAAGAAAAGCAAATTGATAACACAAAGGCTGTCTGACAGTGTGACTGGGCAGAATATTGTTAGAATGATTATCATCATAGTGTTCTATGCTTTTGCTTTGCACCTCAGTACTAGTTGTTGAAAATATGTGGTGTTCATTATAGGTACTTTATTGCCACTTAGCACACTTAAATCCATACTAAATTGGATTAAAAGCAAAGTTAAATCCAAGCTGAGCTGACCCTAGAGCTGCCAAAAGATTACCAAACCTGCTAAACTCATTTGAAGTACTTTTTATCAGTAAATTGTTGATTAAATCCAGTCATGTTACAGAGAAAAATATCTATTAAAGTCTTTTATCCTGGAAATAGCTTTTTCTTTCAGCTTCTTTCAAATTATTTTGCAGCTGAAACAACAGAGCTTTACAGCACCTAAAGAAACAAAATGGGGGGATGTCAGAATCCTTGTAGTATTCTTCCAGATATGTGTTAGTAGGTGTAGTTGGGGATGATGGTACATAGTTAGCTGCTAGATAGAGAGGAGGAGTGCATAACGGTGCCAGAAGGAGTTATCAGTTGACCTTGGTGCTGCTCAGCTCTCAGCTTGGAATGCAGAAGTTTCTGGTGGGAAACGTTCAGCTAAGGGGGGAGATGAGGTGGAAAACGAAACCTATGGAAAAATACTGGAATAGGTTTCGCGGGCTTTGGTGAGAAGGGGGAGGTGTGAGCCTTTGGAAGATATAGGGGTGCTGGGCGGGAACTGGTCAGTCTCAGCTAGAAGCTGAATGGTGTGGTTTTGCTGATCCTGGAGCATCAATAAAGTTCTGTTTATTCTACATAAAGCTGACTGGTTGATTGTCTGGGATTCTGGACCCCTATTCTGACAGTTAGCTGAGACTCCCCAAACCATCAACTCTTCTCTGAAGCAATGCAGGAGCAGGAGACTTCAGAGGAGCTTCTCACAACTCGGACAGCGGAGGCGGCGGAGGAGGCCAAGACCTCGGCAGCGGGGACAGGCGCGCTACCAAAGGCCACGAGACCCCCAGTGCTACAGACTCCGGTGAGCGGAGGACAGTGGTTTGGACAACCGGTGGCTCCGATGCGGACCCGAGAACGGAGGAGGGCCACTCGGTGGTCGGATTGGGACACGGGTCTCACGCAGCCCCTGAGAGTACAAACGGGCGAGGAGGCAGAGTTGGGCGAGCAGATGGCCTACCTTCGGGCCGATGTGGACATTTTGCAGGACCTCATGAAGGAACTGCTGGCTGCACACAAGGGACGCCCGGACGGGACGAGAGAGGGGCGAGGGGCTGACGTCGCGGCGGCTGCACCAGAGGGCCTAGCACAGGACGAGGCACCGCCACCGAACCAGCAGGTAGTTCGCCCGGCACCAGACCGTCAGGTAGACCCACAGGCCCGGAAGTTGGGGGTGAAGTTTGACGGGGACCCCCAGACCCTCCCATATTTTTTGTCCCAGGTGGCTGACCACATGGAGGAATGGGGGCCTACCTTTCCCTCAGAAGCGGCTAAGGTGAAGTGTGTGGCCAGGCACCTCAAAGGGGAGGCAGCCAACTGGCTGGTGCAGCTGTACGATTGCCAAGCGGCCGAGCTGCGAAATCTGGCGGACTTTATGAGAGCCCTGAGAGCCAGATTCGAAGACCCGTTCAGGGCTGCCACCGCGCTGGCCAGTCTGAAGGCCCTTGACCAGGGTACCAGATCCGTCTCCGAGTACGCGATGGAGTTTCGGAGATTGATTGCCCAAGTGCCAGACTGCACCGAGGGGATGAAGATCCAATATTTTAAGGAGGGACTGCGTCCCGACATTGTGAACAGGGCACTTAACCTGGGCAACCCCCCTACGGCTATGGAGTGGATTCGGCTGGCTGGAGAGGCAGAGGCAGTGCTGCACGAGATTCAGATGCTAACCCAGCGGAGGAATAAAGGGGGCAAGGGAAGAGAAACCCAAAACGTTGGGGAGAGAGGCAAAGGCAAGGTTGGGCCGACCGGCGGGGAAGAGAGAGAGCGACGCCGCCGGCTGGGGTTGTGCCTGGGCTGCGGGCGCAAAGGCCACCTGGTTGCCAGCTGCCCGGATCGTATCCAGGAGAAGAAAACGTTCCCCTCCGCGCCCCCTCCAGCGCAGGCTCCCAAGAAAGGGAAGGGGAAGGCAACGGTGAAAAGCCCCGTCGATCGCGGGTTTCAAGTGGTGACGGCGGCCGAGGAGGAAGTCTGGACCGACGACGACAGTGCTGATGGAGAGGAGCCGGCTTTAAACTCCCCGAGCCTGCCTTAAACAGCGGCCAGAGGCAGGCTGGGAGTGGGGACGGCCGCAAACCTATGGTGAGTGGGGGCATTCCCCTCTATACCTTGACTGTGACTTTGGTAGTGGGACGGGGGCAAAGAGCCATGACCCTAACGGCGGCAGTGGACTCGGGTTGCACTAGGTGTTTAGTCAACCCAGAGGTGGTTAATAGTTTGGGCATCAAAACCCAAAACCTACAGGACCCCATCCCTTTCTCCCAGATGGATGGCAGCCTGATGGGGGGGGCAAGCCTTGAAGGAGCGTACTACCACAGTGTGGCTGGGAATAGCAGACCACTGGGAAAGGATTCAGTTGGTGGTGGGACCCACGTATCATTATCACATCATGCTGGGGATTGATTGGCTACATCACCACAACCCCCACACTAAGTGGAGGCAGAGACTATTAATTTTTGATGACCCAGGCTGCCAGGGGCACCGGTTGGACCCTACTATTAAAGTTCCTCCAGTGCAACAATCGGTGGTAATACCCCGACCCCAGGCGGGCGAGGCTGCCACGCACCTAGTGCCGGTGAACTGGGGAGGGGACGAAGGTGCAGTGGAACCGGGTGGCAGCTCGGAGGAGGCGGTGGCCTCCTACCCGGACTGTTATGCAGATCTTAAGGAGGTGTTTGAATCTAAAGAGAGTGACTTGCTGCCACCGCACCGAGAGACGGACTGTGCCATTGAGATAGAGCCCGGTGCGCCCCTGCCTAAACCAAAACTGTACCCCATGACCCCCCGGGAGTTAGCCACACTTAAAGAGTTTATTGAAAAGAACTTGGCGAGAGGATTCATCAGACCGTCCACCTCTACTTTTGCCGCACCAGTGTTCTTTCGGGAAAAGAAAGATGGAACGCTGCGGCTGGTCACGGACTATCGAAACCTAAATGGGATTTGTAGCACCAATAAGTACCCTCTACCTTTAATGAAGGACATGCTGGGTCGGTTGGCCACGGGCAAGGTGTTTACTAAACTGGACCTGAGGGACGCTTATTATAGGGTACGGATTAAAGAGGGGGATGAACATAAGACTGCATTTAATTGCCCTCTAGGGGCTTATGAGTATCTGGTCCTCCCCTTTGGACTAGCGGGAGCCCCCGGGGTTTTCATGAGGCTCATAAACGAGGTACTACACGACTTGCTGTTTGAAGGGGTGCTGGTATACTTGGACGATGTTCTAATTTACTCTCAGGACCTGGAGAGCCATGTGCCACTGGTGCGAGAGGTGTTGCAGCGACTGCTTGATAACCAGCTATACGTAAAACTGTCTAAATGCCACTTCCATACTGACAAATTGGATTTTTTAGGGTATCGGGTGTCGGCCCAGGGAATTGAAATGGACCCACAGAAAGTGCACACTGTTCTAAGCTGGGCCCCCCCTAAGACTCGCAAACAAGTACAAAAGTTTCTGGGCTTTGCCAACTTCTACAGGCAGTTCATCCCGGACTTTGCTAGAATAGCGCTGCCAATTACGGATCTTTTGAAAACCAAAACCCAGGAGGGAGGGGGCAAGGGCAAGGAGGTTAATGGAAAGAAACAGCCCAAACCCTCTACCCCGATTCACTGGACAGATCAATGCCAGAGAGCATTTGAGCAGTTGAAGCTCTTGTTTAGTGCAGAGCCCATTTTACTTCACCCTGACCCCGACAAGCCGTTTGTCATTCAGGTGGACGCGAGCGACCAAGCAGTAGGGGCCGTGTTGCTACAAAAGGACAATAATGGGCTGTTGAGGCCGTGTGCCTACTTATCTCGCAAATTCCAAAAGGGGGAGCTGGGGTGGCCCACTTGGGAAAAGGAAGCGTTTGCGGTGAAGTATGCTCTGGATAGTTGGAGACAGTTTTTAGAGGGGGCGCCTCACCCTTTTGAAGTTTGGACGGATCATCGTAATTTAGAGGCCCTGCAAACTCCCCGAAAGCTAACTCCTAAACAGAGGAGGTGGGCTAAGGACTTTTACAAGTACAAATTCAAACTAAAGTTCCTCCTAGGAAGACAAAACATTTTAGCGGACGCTTTATCCAGGCTCCCCCAGCATATGGGGAAAGAGCAAGTTCCTCTGCAAGCCATTTTCTCCCCTGAACAGTTGGGACTAGCTGTGGTGACTCGTAGCCAGGCGGAGCAGAAACCGGTCGACCCTTTGCCCCAACTGGATGGGCTGCTGCAAAAGATAAAAGGGGAAGCAGGGACAGATGAGTGGCTTCAGAGGCACAGAGATCGGTTGGTTTTGAACTCACAAGGGTTGTGGACCAAGGGCTCTCAGATTTATGTCCCTGCATCCATACGGCCTGAAGTTCTTAAATTGTGCCATGATTCGAAGGCAGCAGGTCATTGGGGATAAAGACTTGGCACAAGGTTCGGAAAACCTACTGGTGGGAGGGGGTGAGAGCTGAGGTGGAAGAATATGTGAAGAGCTGTCCAGTGTGTGCCCGTGCCAAACCAGTCGTCGGCAAACCCAGGGGTCTTCTACAGCCACTGCCTACTCCTGGGGGACCATGGAAACACATTGCCATGGACTTTATCACCGATCTGCCTGAGAGCAAGGGGAGAAACACTATTTGGGTGGTTGTGGACCTTTTTTCGAAACAAGCGCACTATGTAGCCTGCAAGGGGATGCCTAGTGCTACCAAACTTGCGGACCTGTTCATAGCACACATTTATAAGTATCATGGGTTGCCAGACAAAATTGTGAGTGACAGGGGTAGCACCTTCACTTCAACCTTTTGGAGGGTGCTACAAAGAAAATTGGGGGTAGAAGTGGCCCTGAGCACCGCCTGGCACCCCCAGTCTGACGGGCAGTGTGAGAAGACGAACCAGGCTCTCGAGAAGTACCTCCGATGTTACACTAATTATTTGCAGGATGATTGGTATGACTTATTGCCCCATGCTGAAGTGGCGTTCAACAGTTCAGTGCACCGGAGCACTGGCAAATCGCCTTTCGAGGTTGTCTATGGATATGAGCTCAGGACCCTCCCAGCCTTGCCAACTGACCCTTCGGACCCTGTGACTGTGACTCAATGGGTGCAGAGGGTACAGGCTGCTTGGTCCCAAGTTGCCAAGGCTTTAGAGGTGGCTAAAACGGACTATAAGAGACATGCTGATCGCAAGAGATCTGTGGGGTGGGACATCAAACCTGGGGATCGGGTGTTTTTGTCCACAAAGAATCTGAAATCTAGGCACCCGTCTAAGAAACTGGGACCCAAATTCATAGGGCCTTTCCTGGTGAAAAGACTTGTCAATGATGTAACTGCGGAATTGGACTTGCCTAAGTCGTATAGACATTTACACCCTGTATTTCATTTTAGTTTGCTGAAACCGGACCGAAGCACAGAAAGATGGAGACAGGACAAAGAACCGCCCCTGCCCATGATGGTTGAGGGGGAGCAGCATTTTGAAGTCGCTAAGATCTTGGACTCTAGAATGCACAGAAACAAGTTGCAGTATCTGATTCGCTGGAAACACTTTTCAGCGGATCATGATGAATGGGTGTTAGCTAAACATGTTAAAGCCCCTGCTTTGGTTATGAAGTTTCATCGTATGTATCCTGACAAGCCTAAATAGTATTTTGTTGCCTTTGCTGTTTCCTTGTATGTACTGGGTGTAGCATATGTAGGGGGGAGGTTTTTCTTTTCGGGGGGCTGACTGTCAGAATCCTTGTAGTATTCTTCCAGATATGTGTTAGTAGGTGTAGTTGGGGATGATGGTACATAGTTAGCTGCTAGATAGAGAGGAGGAGTGCATAACGGTGCCAGAAGGAGTTATCAGTTGACCTTGGTGCTGCTCAGCTCTCAGCTTGGAATGCAGAAGTTTCTGGTGGGAAACGTTCAGCTAAGGGGGGAGATGAGGTGGAAAATGAAACCTATGGAAAAATACTGGAATAGGTTTCGCGGGCTTTGGTGAGAAGGGGGAGGTGTGAGCCTTTGGAAGATATAGGGGTGCTGGGCGGGAACTGGTCAGTCTCAGCTAGAAGCTGAATGGTGTGGTTTTGCTGATCCTGGAGCATCAATAAAGTTCTGTTTATTCTACATAAAGCTGACTGGTTGATTGTCTGGGATTCTGGACCCCTATTCTGACAGGGGAGAAGGTGTTTGGAGGGAGGCAATAAGCTTCCATATGCTGAATTTGAGGAATTGGGCTGTAGTGTACCCAAGGCTATGACAAATAAAGCTTGCTAGTCTGTACCGCAAAATTATTTAAAGTACTGTATATAAGAAGCAGGATTTACCTAAATTGGCAGTAAGGCTGATTTGAAAGTCTACATTAGAGCAATACCTTTATTAGACCAATCAAAGGGATAGAAAATGTGTACAAACTTTTGAGAATCTGTTTATCCGACAATATGTCGCAAAAAGTAGACAGGGGAGGGGAAAACAGAACTTAAAAACTTATGTCATATGTCTGTGTGGTGCCTTGAGATACAAAGAAGGGCCTGCAGACATCAAGTGAGCCTCCATTTGTAGTGCAATGATGCTGGGTTTCATCTAGGACTGTAGGAGTCATGAAAGCCAGAAAAGATGGAAAAGTTTCTTCCTCTTCTCTTAACCCACTGAATTTTAACAATAAACATTATAGTACTTTACACTATAGCATAAAAATAACAGATCTTATGATCAGGAAGTGCTTCCTAATGTTAGGTGGAATCTCTCTTCCCATTGTTCCATGCCCTAGTCTCTGAAGGAGCAGGAAACAAGCTTGCTCCTTTTTCCATATAACATCCCTTCAGACTTTTACAGATGTGTGCGCTATTTAACAACAATGCTACAGACTGGCCATATTAGCATTCTGTTTTCAATTTCACTAGTAAGCTACTTCAAACAAGACAAATACTTGGCATGATTATCAAAATGCAATAGAACCTTGTTCCTCCTTGTATGAAAACAGTATCCCTATTGTAATTTGGCATAATGAGGCACCCTATTACGCACCTATGATTGGCCTCGTAAGGTAAGGCGTGAACATGCCACTCCAGAGCTCCAGGTTCAACATGACAAGAATCGCTCATGCCTTTAATACAAGAGTGGAGCATTGCACAAACCTCCCAATGTTACTGAACTGCAATTTTCATCAGCCTTAAACTGCAAAGCCAATGGTGAACATTTATGGGATTTACAGCCCAATGACATTTGAAAGGTGACACTTGCTCCATCTCAATTTTGACAGATGCAAAAGAGATCCCAAGCCTTCTCTGATCATTTAATATATAGTTACAACTGTCAAAAGTACACATGCCCTGTACTGTATAGATTAGGCTGACCTATAATCTAATTCCCATTGAGGTGGGTCAAACTGAGCCTAAGGAATGCCACGGGATTTCTGAGTAACTTTCACTTCCTTCATATGTGAATGTCTGTGTGCACACACACAAACACACACACACATCCTTCCATACAGGTAAACAGACCTAAGAACAGGCTACTAGAAACCACTAGCCCAGGGGGGAAAAGGTTTTTATCAGAATGAAACATTAAAGACTCATTTTTATAGTTCACACACTGCTAAGAACATTTCAAATCTGACAGTAATTTCTCCCCTTTAGTAAGATACTTTTAGTATCAGCACTTGTGTCTGCATTCTACACGTTTCCCTTAAAATTACAGTCTGAGGACTGAGATAGAGCTATGTTTGCACATAAACACATCTTCCAGTAGATGGCACCTTCTGTCAATTGCAAAGGAAATTTATTATTAAATGCTTGCAAAGGCCGGGCTTTGCGAGGATGTCCAGTCACATTTTTTAGCATATTACTCAGTTTTACTCTGCTTAACCAAAAAGGCAAGAAACATGTTTCAGATGGCTTCTTAGTGAACTACCAATTAGCAAGCATGCTACTCTGCAGTTGTCAGGGATAGAAGACGGCTGCAGAATTTAATGTTCAAGTGGATTTTTAAAAAATGTTTCAACATATAGTTTAAGTTGTACAGAGACGTAGGCTGGAATCCTGTTGGTGTACTATGCTGGTGTAACATGACTGAACCAGTGCTAACAGACAGGAAAAGAAAAGCAATGGGCAGTGTACACATACTGGAAGAAAGATACAGAAGTAGACTGCTCAAAATCAGCAGATTTTGTCTGTATTTCTTCACTATTGCTATGCAACCTTGGGAAAATTACAAAATACTATATTAAACATAGCGCGAGAAAGGGATTTCAAATTAAGGGTGTTTCATAGAAACTTGAAATCGTGGAGTTTCTCCCACTCTCCCCCCCCCCCCCCGACCAAAAAAGTTCGGTCATTTCCAAAAGTTGTTTGAAGGTTAGCAAGAATTCAGTTCCAAAACATCTTATCTCTGGCTAACCAAAAAAGCAAGGCATAATTTATCCCTCCCAACTAACTGATATGCATGAGCAGGTGGGAATGTCTAACCCACAAAATTTTTCATAAAAACACATACAAAGAAGCAAAAATATGCAATGCCCACTAAGAAAGAGGGGAAGGATTGTACAAATTCAGCAGCAAAGGATGAAGAAGGAAAATAGCTTTTCGTGGGAGCTCTCCACCTTGAAATTACAACTTCCTAATCAACAATCAAATTCATTTTTAAAAAATTGATATTGAATGGGCTAAAGTAGGATGTGGCATTTAAAATAAGGATATCAGCTATAATTAAAAGTGAATCCAAAATCAAATGGACCAAGACTGGCACAGGAATTTAAGCAGGTGTTCTTCCAGTGCTTCATATCCTCAAGATGGACAGTGGAAGATGTGGTGGGGGGGGGGGCGATATTCAATAGAAGGATAATAATAAAAAATAAACACAGCATAAAGAAGAAGAGATCCATCTTGTATCACTCTGAAAGTGATGGTGAAAAGAAATCATGTCACCTTGTCAAAAGACTAGAAAAGCAAATGGAACTATACTATGACAGTGTCCTGTTTTGATATACATTACATCATTATATACATTATACATAAATATAAAATACAGAATATTAAGTGGTTAAACAAAGGAGCAGTCCAACAGGATTTCTTTTTAAGAGAAATTAACGTATATTACTGCCATACCATTTGACTCTGTAGCCATTCGATCAAAATCTCTGCTGTCGAATCCGGAACTTGACAACGCAATCCCTCTTTTTCATCCACTTCCATCATCTCCAACAAACCACGCAAATCCTCCACCAGATGCAGGGCTCGCAGGCTCCCCATGAACGGAGATGTCGGGGACTGGCAGTCAAAGATGCCATTAGAATATTCCAAAGCCTTGGAACCTACAGAGCACAAAATTTTAAACATTCAAGTACACTGTTGACTACTTTTTAAGGTAAGTGTGGTATAGAGCAGAGGAGAGGGAAATAGAACTTAATGTGTTAAGAGCTGCTGTAGGCTGAGGAAAGTAGACATTTATCAAAACAGACATGCCTGACTTTTGAAATGCATTGTTTTTAAGGTATTAAGAAGTCAAGTGCATTGTAGATTGTTTATTTACTCTTGTAACAATCACATCTGTATGCTACTATACAAAGTCCAAGGATCAAAGCAGCTATTCCTTCTTTTCCTCTGCCAGTGAGGAAAGTTAGGAATTGTTATCTCACTGTAGCCCTACGCACTTCATAGCTTAATGGGAATACACAGACCAGGTCTTCCTGGGACACATTCAACAGTCTGTCTGCTACTTCAATTGGGAGCGTTTCTATGTACAGTGTTATATATATTTGAGGTTTCAAATCATTCTACATGAAAAACAACAAATCAGACTACAGTGCGCCCAGGTCATACGTGAGGCACTACATATGTGACTTTTAGCATATGCTGAAAGCCAAGCTGGAAGAATCCTCAGAGTACTCTGGAAGGGGTAATGGCACATGCACCCGTGGTGCATGCGCTGCACTGCACCGCGCCACAGGCACAAGACCCAATATTGTTCATGGGGCTTGAGCATATGCGGAATTCCCCTTACATGGGGGCTGGTGGTTCCGGAACAGATCCCCCACGTAAGGGCAGGGCCCACTGTATATATTTGTGCTTTATGTATAGATATAAAAGGTAACATCTGGTTCAATGTGTAACAGAATCTATTATGAATCCTTTGCCTGAATCTGTAGACACTGTGTAGGTTTTATCCAAACTGTAGCTCATAGTAAGTCACTTTGTTTGCATGGAAGCTTTAGTAATATAATAATGATGATTAAACTACTAAGTCTGTGCTAATAACAGTACAGTTCCACCACAGATGATGATATAGATATGTAGACAGAGATAGTAAGGTAGGAGTGGGTGTGAAAGAGAAATACACACACACACTCACACACACAAACACTCACACATGCACACATTTTTTTAAAAAAATCTTGCTTACTGATACAACTTTTTTTTGTATAGCTTAAAAGGTCACAAAATTCAAGATGTTACAATTCTTTGCATAGCTTAAATGTACTGCAAGATCAGCACAATTACCATTCAGAACCATGGCAACAGGCAATAATACCATCATCCTACTTTGTCATGTCAAAATCAGCTTTCTCTCTCAAAAACAATGTACAGTGTTGTATCATAATGCAGGCGATCATGCTTAATACACTCAAGGTTGCTGCTAATGAAGGTAAGAAATTCCGACTTAATTAATATCCTGCCTTTCTCCTTATACCACTGTAGGATGCCACACCATAATCTCTCCCCCCAAACCTTTTGCTCTCAATGACCTCTGAGGCTGTAGGGAGCATATTTGCCATGCTTTTACAACCCTTGGGCTATTTTAGACCCAGGAGAAGAGTGTAAAACAGGAAATGGCAGAAGCTCACTTCAGTTTACTTCGGTTTTCCCAAAGGCCTTTCCTGAGTTTAAAATGGCTCAGGTGGCCTCCAAAACATGGCAAAAAATGGTCCTATGCCCCATAAAGGGCATCTGGGGTCAAATAAGTTTTTTTTTTTTTTTTTTGAGAAAATAAATTCTTACCAAAAAATAGGTTGACGATCACACATATGACCTTGGGGCCATGTGTGGCTTAACATCTAGCTATGCCTTGGATAAAGAGAATATGTAAAGAGAACACCCATCTATCTATATGTCTCTCTTTTTCTATCCAAAGGCACTCAGATCTAATTGGCTTCACATTAGTGCCAGTGACACACTTGCCTGGGTCAAATGGTGTGTATCTTGTGTTATCTTCCACTTGTATAAATAGTTATACATATTCCAAGCCGTGCAAGGTGAAATCTAACATCTGCTAATACAAGTGGTTATTGCCATTCACCCATCCGAGGATGGGAAACAGGCAGTATGATGTTTGAGCTCATCCCCACTGCATCCTACCTTACTTCACTCCTGGGACCCAAGTGGCCAATGGCTACCCAAGAGAGCGCCAGAAGATCCCAGCCAATTCCGTGGGCACAACTGAATGGTGGAACTACTTGTTGTGTTGTCATTCATAGATACATTCCACCTGCCCCGATCATGGGCTAGACATCCACAGATCTGAGCTTTGCCGGATGGCCCCTCCCCATTCACCCTAATGACGGCACGTGCGCACAGTCTTGCTACCATTATACGTGACTTGAGATCTTGTGATTTTTTTCACCCATGGGGGGGGGGTCCAGAACAGAACCCCTGTGGTTACGAGGGGCCAACTGTTCAGTACTTCATTCCTTCCTTTTTAGGTCCAGACTCCCTGAATTTGTGCAACTATAGGCATATCTGAGTGAACAAAAATCAATGACAAAGAAGCTGAGGTATGCATGTAGTTGCACAAATTAGGGAGTCTGAACCGAAAGAGGAAGGACCAAAGTATCTACAAATGGCAACACAGAAGCCAATTCCAAAATTCAGTTGTGCCCACAGAACCTGCTGGGATCTTCTGGCTCTCTCCTGGTCTTTTTATGTCTGTGCAGCCCCTCTTTTTTCTCCTTGCCCTCTTTCTAGCTGGAAGGTTTTTAGCACCATTGGCACAGGGAGTATGGTGAAAGAGGGTTAGAAAAACAGACTCTCAACACTGGATTGAAGCACCATGTCTGCAATAAACAATGCAATAAGGCTTGAGCTGGGAAAGAATGGGATTTTGGTCTAGCTGCTCCTATGTAGCTGTGCATGCCTACCTACACCAGATAAGGTAAATAGCAGTTACCTTCAGAATCCCTTACTGAGCAAGTGTGAAGAGCAACAGAAAGATAAAAAGGGAAACCATATTAGCCTGCCTCACCAGCTATCCCCAGCATGTTTTTAAAAAGCATAAATCTATATGTTTTCCCACCAAATTAGAAATCATAGGAAAAATGGATGCTGTTAAGAGGAAAAAATGATGCAGTTTGGAAGATTTCAAGTGGTCTTTAAAATTTTGGGGGTGTACATACCGGTAGCTTACCTGACTTCGTTTCACTTCACATGTATTCTGTTAGCTTTGAATACATTTTTTTTCTTTTGTGGGGATAGGGGCCTATCCCTGTTGTTGTTGTTGTTGTTGTTTGTTGTTGTGTGCCTTCAAGTAATTTCCAACCTATGGAAAACCTATCATGGGGTTTTCTTGACAAATTTTCTCTGAGAGAGTGTAACTTGCCCGAGGTCACCCAATAGGTTTACGTAGCTGAGCTGTGATTCAAACCCTGGTCTCCAGAGTCATAGTCCAATGCTCAAACCACTACACCTCACTGGCTCTTTTATTTATCCCCTATTATTTCTACCGATATGTTATTTCTGTCTTTGGTACAACATTTTCAGCTAAAGAAGTACACAGGAACACTTCTACTTTTTTAGCTGAGGAATTCTTGTATGATGGTAGTCTTTTGCTCTGTCAGCATTACACAGCATCTCTGTCAATGTAGCTGATTAGGAAGCCTGAGATTGCCATTGGTGGCCAAGAGAAAACAGCTCAACTTTGCACCTTGTCACACATTTGCAGTGGAGAAAGGCTGGGCAAATGAACCCTGGATTTAGCAGAGAAGATGCATAACTGTGTTATTACCTATAACTGTGTTTGTTTTCTTTATTTTGTCACAAACTATATCATTTGACCCCAATGTCTGTAGTTGTTTTGTCTGTTTATCTGTGTCAGCACCACACTGCTTCAGTCACAGATCTCAAATAAGGGAAGTGTTTTCTCCATCTAATGAAGTGTGCTATAGTCTTTGAAAAAATAAGTTTCAGTATTTCTGTCTTTAAATTGTCACAAAAAGAAGATAATCTCTGCTGAATACATGCAAAAATCTGCATTACATATTTTTATTTCCCTATTCATAGATGCCCCACCCTCACCATGGCACTACCTTTCTGCAGTGGTGAGATTGTGTGTTTCTGTAAAGCTGTGCTGAGGGCAGCAGTGCTGCTGGTGTGGTCTTCCATGTCAAACAGAAGATGAGAACAAGAGACCTCTATAAGAAGATCCAAGAAATCAAAGGGAAAGGGAAATTTACGCCAAAACTGGGGATGCTCTATGACCAGCAAGGAAACGTGTTACAAGACCAAGTACAAATAAAAAGATGATGGAAGCAATACACTGAAGAACTGTGTAAATGCAATGAAAAAATGACAGATTCATTAATGGAAGAACTATTTGAAGATGAACCCACAATTTTAGAAAGTGAAAGGAAGCTGCATTCAGGGCATTTGGGAAAAGTAAATCACCAGGAACAGACGGCATACCATATAACTGCTTCAAGCTACAGCGACAAGAATCTACTCTTGTTCTAACTAAATTCTGTCAAAAAATATGGAAAACAAAATAATGGCCTCCACAAAATGGAAACATTCAACAGACATCCTAAACCCCAAGAAAGGGCACACCAGGGATTGCATTAAGCATAGACCCACTGCATTAATCTCTCAAACAAGGAAAGTGATGCTCAAATTTCTATAAAAAAGACTTTGTCTGTATATGGAGTGAGAAATGCTAGGTGTCCAAGCTGGATACAGAAGAGGAAGAAGCACCAGGGCTCGTACTGCAAACATACATTGGATAATAGAGGGCACTAAAGAATTTCAAAAGAAAGTCAAGGCTGTACTTTATAAACTATAGCAAAGCCTCTGATTGTGTAGGTCATGAAAAACTATGTGTCACTCTTAAAGACATGGGTGTGCCACAACATTTGAATGTCTTAATGCTTATCCTGTACTCGGGACAAGAGGCTACCATTGGGATAGAATACGGAGAAACAGAGTGGTTTTTAATTGGCAAGAGAGTCTGTTAAGGCTGCATTTTACCCCCATTTGTTTAACTTGTATGCTGAACATATTATACATAAAGCAAGGATTATGCTGGGAGGAAGGAGGCATGAAAACTGGAGGAAAGAACATCAACATTTTAAGATATACAGAAAATAGCAAAGACTTGGAATTATTACTGAAGAAAGTCAAGGAAAAAAGTTTCAAGGCAGGGTTACATTAAGAAAACAAAAATAATGACCACAGATGATTTACATAACTTTGGAGGAGATTATGAGGACAACTGTTCAAGCTTTTCAATACCTTCGCTCAGTCATTAATCAGAATGGAGACTGCAGTCAAGAAATCAAAAGAAGACAAAGGAGATTATCACATGTGGGACCGGGTGTCATTGTCCTGTCCGGTCCCGTCCTTCCCACCTCATTGCGGGAAGGATTTTCACATGTATTATTATATAACTCGTATTTGACCCGGCAGGGAAGGGTGAGTGAAAGTGATTTGAGCTATCACTTTCACTCAGGTCATGGATTGGATAAGAACGGGGGAGCAATCCCATCCTATCCTGTCCCTGTGTGATAATCTCCTAGGATTTAGAAGGGCAACTATGAAAAAACCAGAAAATATCCTGAAATATAAAGATATATCATTGAATACTAAAGTTAGGATTGTTTATTCCATTATATGTCCAGTTTCTATCTATAGTGTGAAAGCAGGATAGTCAAGAAAGCTGACAGGAAGAAAATAAACTCATTTAAAATGTGGTGCTGGAGCAGAGTTCTATGGATACTCTAGAGTCAAATAAATGGATCCTAGAACAAATCAAGCCCGAACTCTCCTTTGAAACCAAGATGACTATACTGAGACTATTGTTCTTTGTACATATTATGAGAAGATATGATGCATTAGACCAGTCAATAATGCTTGATAAGGTAGAAGGCAGTAAGAAAAGAGGAAGACTGCTCTACAGATGCCAACAACTTGACAGTAGTTAACAACCACCCCAGGCCTCAAAACATGTGGCACCTAAAAGTGAGTTTGAATGAAATAAATTATTGTGTTCATGTACCTCTAAAGACCTGTGGTAAAAATAAAAAGCATCTCAAAGAAAACAATGAGAAAACAGTAGGTAAACCCCAGCAATTATTCTAAATACAGATGAATGAGATCAGTCCCAGAAATAGACAGACAGAAAAGACACATGCTACATATTAAGGTTACTGTCCTATACACACCCATGCCTTGAAACATAACTGGAGACATCTGAGCAGATAGGTCTAAGACTGAGCTATAAATGTAATGGGAAGAGTCTGAACATATGTTTGTTGCCCTGAAAATGCATCAGAATGCAGAAAATCTTTTTAAGATTCTGCTATATTTTAGAACAATCTGGACCCCTAAAGTTACTGTCATTGTACACATCTCTCTCCCCACTATCCACACACCTTTTGTCAGCCTTGTATGTAAGCATTTGACAAGCAGCTATCAGATGATGACAAGTAAGTGAGCTAGTAGAAGAGGACAGAGCACTCTAATCTTCTTCTACATCTAGTGGAGAAATCAACTAAGAGTAGGGAAGCCCCTTCTTTAGTGTTCCGCATGGAAAAATGCTGAACCAGTGCGGTGTTGTGGTTTGAGTATTGTACTCCAACTCTAGAGACTAGAGTTCAATTCCTGAAATCCACTGGGTGACCTTGGGCAAGTCACATGCTCTCAGCCTCAGAGGATGACAACGCCAAACCCCCTCTGAAGAAACTTCCCAAGAAAACCCCATGATAGCTTGTCTTATGGTTGCCGTAAGTCACAAACAACCTGAAGGTACACAACAACAAGCAACAAGCTTTATTAATAATGGTGTTACTGTTGTTGTGAATTGTGTATTATTATTTATTTGTTTGTTTGCATTCATTGATACTACTACTCAGAGGAGACAACTCCTGGGAGAAACATCCTCCTATATATGCTCACTTTAGTATCAACAAGCTACTAATTCTGAATTGAGACAAAGGGTCCCTTGCTTTAGACCAATAATCTACAAGCTACTTTTGTTTTTAACTGCCCTCAAGTTGATCTCGACCCATGGCAACCCTGCTGATGAGACATCTCCATGACCCCCTGTCCTCCACTGCTCTGCTCAACTCCTGCAAACTCATATTCGTGATCTCTTTAATAGAGTCCATCTATTTTGCATGCGGCCTTCCTCTCTTTCTACTTCTTCTATCTTTCCTAGCATTACTGTGATTCATGCCTTCTCATGATGTGTCCAAAGTACAACAACCTGAGTTTTGTCATCTTGGCTTCTAGGGAGATTTCTGGCTTGATCTGCTCCAGGGCCCAATTGTTAGTCTTTTTGGCTGTCCATGGAATCCTTACCACACTTGTCCAGCACCACATTCTGAATGAGTTGATTTTTCTCCCATCCTCCTTCCTGTCCAGCTCTCACATCCATACATGTCAATAGGGAATTCAACGGCTTGTACGATTCTAACTTTTGTGCTCAGTTGTATATCCTTGCATTTTAGGATCTTCTCTAGTTTTTTCATAGATGTCCGTTCCATTCTTAATCTTCTCTTGATTTCCTGGCTGCAAGTCTAACATATGTCAACAGTGCTATGGTTCTATAGTTGCTTCAATCTTTTGTGTCTCCTTTCTTGTGGATAGGGATGTATATTGATCATTTCCAGTCTGTTGGCCATCGTTTTAATTTCCATTATCTGTTGACATGTTAGTTAGCACTATAGTTGACTCTGTCAATGTGGATTGCAGCAGCTCAACTGGAATATCATCTGTTCCTGGTGATTTGTTTTTCACCATTTCTCTTATTGCAACTTGTACCTTGTTTTTTTAGAATTTGGGGTTCATCTTCATATGGTTCTTCGTTCCATGTGTTCTTAATTCTTTCATCTCTTTTATATAGCTTTTCTGTGTATTGCATCCATCATCTTTTTATTCCTTCCTGATCTTGAGCTACTATACTCAAGCTACTATACTACCTAATAATGGAATACAGATAACAGAGAATAAATATGATGTATCAGCTATTGGCCAGATCCTATGTTTATGTGAAATCAGAGCTTTCTGATCAGAGTTTTCAAGCAATGGCAAACCACCTTTGAACAAATCTTGCCAAGAAACCCCCATGGTAAGTTTGCCTTAGGATCACCATAACATGGAAATGACTTGAAGGCAAACAAAACATGCACAAGTAGAAAATGCTACAGACTGTTAAAAACCTTTATTTCTTTGGCAGCAGGATACTAAAAACAAACCTTGAAAAGCTAAGTGACTTTAATGGCCCTAATTACAAGCCTCTATTATACATCTCTGGAAATAACCTGAAGTGATATTGTTTTAGATATTATGTACATAGGAACTGTTCCTGCTTGACACAGGGTTTGCAAAATCAATCTTTTTGGATTGCAACTCCCAGAATTTCTCACTCTTCATGGCCACTAGTCATGCTGACTGGGAATTCTATACGTTGTTGTCCAAGGAAGTAACTTCTTCCAGGCTCATGCTGGACAAGAGCTATGTTCATTTTAATCCAGTGGCTGGGAAGATGCCCCTGAGCAGTTCATGAGCAAAATATGAGCCAACAGGTCACACTGGTTGTTTGTCATCTTACAGTATTGACTAAGATACAGCCAATTTGTTGAGTATAGACTTTATTTTCATTTTATGAGAATGCAAAAGCTAGAGAATTATAGAAATCAATTACAGTCGGCCCTCCGTTTTCATAGGGGATCCGTTCCCGACTGCCTGCCCCTGCAAAAACAGAGACTCGCCTATATTCAAGCCTCATAGGTTTGAACAGGGCATGTGCCATGGGAGGGGAGGGTACCCCATTGAAAATGACAGAGGTGGCCCCTCCGTGAATATTAAAGACCGTGGACATCAAGTCTATGAGAAAGGAGGGGCGACTGACTGTATTTAAGAACAATCTTGGGAGAATTAACTAATAAAAAAAATACAAGCCTTAGTATTTTTACTTACTATTTTCAATTGAGAATCTGGATATGCTATCATTATGTATCTAATTGTGTTATCAAAATCAGACTGGAACCAACATTATTCAGAGTAATAAAAATGAAACTATAAAAAGAAGTTAATGTTCACCATCTGTCAGATACATCCTATACATATGTATGATGTAAATCTTTAGAGAGTTGATATGGATACAAGAAAGGAATATATTATTACACATTTTTAAAAGTATTTTGCAAGGGAGATAAAATAACTAATCTGGAGACTCAGTACATTCAGAGTTTTTTTCCTGCACCCACTCAGAATATTTTTCCTAGTTTAAACAGCTGTTTGTAGAGCTTGGCTTGGCATGAGATCAAACCAAATTGTTAGTGTGCTTGGCCATAACTCCCTTCCTTCTGCATCTCTCTGAGAACTGAAGAAATAGAGAGAACCAGTCAACACAAACCACTGAGAAGGCGGTCAAATTGTTCCTGGGATATTTCACTTTGGACTGTCTTGAGGAAGGACTGGAGACACACGAAAAAGGGACACAACAACATTAAAAAAAAATCTTCCCTGTGCACAGAAAACTAGAACATCTGTTAGAAGGGTTCAAGCCTGCTATTCCTCTCCAAATGCTAGTTCTCCCATTCATTCCAACTGAAGAAGCCTTTCAACAGTGCAACCATACACCTGCAGGCTATGCTAATAGCCAAGAACCACTGTATCACTTCATCTATGTAGATGTGGTTCAGATTCCCCTTCTTTGCCCGTCTCCTCTTAATTCCTCACTCTCTCTTTCACACACACAAACACACACACTCTCTTTCTTACTTTAATCTATATTTGGAAAAACACCCCGCCTCTAAAGAACAGATTGCAACAGCAGAGTCTCATCGCTCAGACAGCTTTGAGAAACAGATGGTGAGGGTTAAGAAGAGAGTTTCAAGCAAGCAGATGAGTTTGTTTGCATGAATTTATGAAGAGAGTGCAATTCAGTTTGATCTTCATCCTCCATGAAGAGGAGGGAAAATTCACAATGTCTGGTAGTTTCTCTGGACTAGAATTCAGTCCAGGAATTGTTGCCTCCAGGAACAAAGGGGTGGAGGATGGACAGATTTAACAAAATAAAACCAATAAAAATGGAGGTTAATATTTTACCTGCAATAATGCCATCCATCTGTTCCAGAGCTGCAGCCAGCATCTCACTTGCATCGCTCATCATCTTTTTGTTTCTGTAGGGCAACTGCTGCGAATACCTAAAGTAATGAAGAAAGTGTGTGTTACATGTGCTTTGCAGTACTTCACAACCAACAACTAAGTAAAACAAGCTGCAAAATGAGAGTTTTATTTAATTACTGAACCTCTGGAATTCATGCCAGTAAAAACATAGACAGGTGCACACCATCCAAGTCTGGGTAGGTACCTAGGGAATCTTGGGAACCTACTGAACCTTTTGCAGAAAGATGGAATGCCTTCCTGCAGTGAAAGGCCTTTCTCTAAGAGGTATGCACAGTTAGACAATCTGGTTTAAGAAACATCTGTTCCTTTCTTAAGCTGACAGATGCGAAGTTAACTCACAGGAGATGAAGTCTTAACAAAAGCCACAAGCCACACATGCAAGGGTTTTCTGTTCATAGCATCCTAAAAGTTTTCCAGAAAAATGTAATAAAATTGAGAAAGAAACAAGTGTCTGTAGACATGTACACACAACTTAAGATTCACCAAGCAACACACAGTCAAACTGCCCTATTAGGTGGTCTACCAAATGTTGCCTGCCCTAAGATTGAAAACCAGGGAAACTGGCCAGCATTTGGCAGTCCAAAGTATATGGCATGCTGGATAATTTTGCTCTGTTCAATATCCTACATAACAGATGCATATGTCAGCTGCTCCCGGTAAACGCTGCTCTCATTGAATTTAATGTTATGTTTAGGGGAAGGTACCATGAAGTTGCCAGATAACCTGACAGCTAACATGTAACATATGTTAGTGGATTCTGTGGTATGCAATGTCAGAGTTCAAAGAAATCATGAGGGAGAATATAAGAATGAGCATGCCACCTATACTCATTCACTTTTCTCATCACCCACCATATTTTAAGGGGAAAAATCTCTGCAATGAAGAACTTTTTTATCTGTGCAAGATTGCCACATGGTGATAAGATTTGTCTGTAAGTCAGAATTGTGGTCCGTGGCCATATGAGGTTTCTGGATTCCATTTTAGAGCCCCTAAAGCCCAATGTGGTGCAGTGGTTTGAGCATTGGATTGCAAGTCTAACAAGGGTTCAAATCTCTGCTCGCCGATGGAAATTCACTGGGTGACTTTAGGCAAGTCACATTCTCTCAGCCTCAGAGGAAGGCAAATGCAAACCCTCTCTGAACAAATTTTGCAAAAAAAAAAAAAAAAAAAAACCATGATAGTTTAAGAAGAACCACGATGGGTACATAGCCCTTCACGAGTCCACCAAAACCCACAACCCCCTTTCCCCAAATTAAAATGTTGGTGCATTTTTAAGAAATTTTCACCTACATCCCATAGAAAGCTGAGGCAAACAGCACAAAAACCCTGGAAAATTACACAGCACCCCCAGAAACACTCCAAAATCCCATTCTTCCCCCACCAATATCTCAATTTTCTCCACAGCAAACCTCAAATACGGAGGTATTTGAGCTTGTTATGGGGGAGATAAACAGGCTGCTATGGGTGGAATTTGTCGCAAATAGGTGCCCATCTCATATAAGTAATGAAAAGTTTATGCTTATAATACGCCAAGCAAAAATGACCTCATTCACCAATTTGTGCATTCAGGATGAGAGGGAGGCAGAGAAGGCAGGAAGGCAGGCAAGCAACATTTTTAGGTCAAACATCATTTTCATTCACACTATACAGACGGCATTAGCACCCTGATTTCCCAGAGCTGTAAACTGCAGGCTATATTGACACAAAAACACTTCCTACTGAAGACATCTACCCTTGACATGTGAGGATTCAGAATGGGCCAGAGTTATCATCTGCCCCTTCACATGGTCACTAAACCTTGGCAAAGACTGCCAGAACATGTTTGCCAATGCCATAGTTAGTGCAAATCCGGCTGACAGTCACCATGGTTTGTGCACTCTTTCAGAACAAAATTCCTGGTTCTAGTTTGTTCACTGAGCACAAATTAGAGCCAGTGTAACATATATTATCTAGCAATGGTGGATCTCCCCCTGTCTGAGGAGATGCTTATGGCCCGACTTTTAAATACACTCATGAGTTGTTTGTACAATCCCCAAAACACCTCTAGCCGTCCCACAGAATTGGGTGAGAATAACCCCGAGGATCCCTGCAAACAGGCAAAAATTGCCCCAAACTGTCAGTTATCACTCCTGAACCCCTCCAGGTCTGGTTATTTACACTTTAATCCTCCCTCCCACTTCCACCATCACTCAAACCTTCTGAAACCCCCAGAAATACAAACTAGTAACTTTCTGTCACTTGCAGGTCAGATGTCCAGCTTCAGGTACTAAAGGGCAAAAACCGGTCCCTACATCAACCACAACTGTACCTCACTGATGTAAAAGGTTTCTCCACAGTGGCGTTTTGAGAATTGTCCATATTGTCTCCCCCCAAAAACCCACCAGGCACCCCATATAGTTTGCATTTGGAAATAAGCTTACCATCTATCTGACTTCTACTCTCAAACATTTTTTTTCTGCTTGGCTTTTCTGTATCTTGTTTTTTTTTTTAAAAAAAAAAACTTTTTTAACGAAACCATAAACTTTGATAGATCAGCCGCTATTGAATGCAAATATCACAAGTATTGTCCTTTGCAAGACATACAACATCAAAGAAGAAATACCCTCTACCCATGATCTTTTATGATACACTTTGCATGGAAAAGGGTGTAGGAGACATCTTTTTTTTTTTTTAAGATCTAGTAGAATGATCCACTTTGTTAAATTTCTTCAAGTTATGGTGACCTATGAATGAGATACCTCCAAGAAACCCTGTCATCAACAGCCCTGCTCAGGTCCTATGAAATAAATAGCCCACTCCAATATGGAAAGAACTATCAGATATTACTTTTACCATTTGCATAGAATATTGTGTTAGAGCATTCTTTAATGTTTTAAATATTTCAGATATACAGAAGATGGTAATAAAGTGAAATTGAAGTGAGACAGATGGAGATATTAGGATCACCGGGTTTTTCAGAGGTGACGGTATGCTATTTATTTATTTATTGTTTATTTAATTTCTATCCTGCCTTTCTCCAAAAAGGGACCCTAGATGTCTCACAAATAAAAACACTTTAAGAACTTATTAACAATTAAAATATGGCATAAAAACAAAATAACATTCCAAACATTATCAATTCAATTTACAGAAAGCTCCCCCACCCACTGGGACTATAGTCTTCCAGTTTTGTACATGGGGATAGCAAATACAGTATGGGAATAGCAGCATACAGTATTTCAAGAACCACTAAATGGCAATTCTTCATTGATGGATGTTGCTTAGACTTTCCATGTGTAGATGTAATCACTGACATCAAGGATTCTTAGAGAAGACTTTCTATAAGTGTTGGACAAAGGGCAAGGCGATTCAAAGTGTTAGGGTGTAATCCACAATTGCAAAGGTCTTTGCCAAGGGATTACTTTGTAATGTTCTGCTCATTGTTGATGCTTGAATACTGCTGTTGGTATACATGTATAACACACAGCTAACAAAGATCCATTCTGAGAAGACTGCAGCAGTATGGACAAAGAATGTAGAGAGTGAGACATGATAGGACCCACAGTCTCCAAACTAAATGCATCTCTGTAATACGAATAGACCTGGGCTTTTATATTTATGCTTTAGGCTAGAGAATCTGCATCATCTCACCTCTAAAAGCAACTGGGGACAGCAGTGTTGGAGGGAGACCAATTTGAGGACCTGCAGAAGCTACCAAACCCTTACAGTTTATCAAAAAGCAAGGTGAATGTCTTTGTTCCTTTTGCAAATATCACAGATTTAGGCTTGTAATCCACCTGTACTTCATTTCTCTCTTTATTGATTTGGATAGAAATTGTATTAGGCTTTTAATTTTGTCTTGAACTCCCGTCTCTTCCAACTACAACAGTCCTTCATCATCCTCATCATTACCACCATCAATTTCCACCACCAATAATCTGTTGTTCTTCTTCATTGTCATCATCCTTGCCTTTTCTTTCAGAATCATCAGCAAATCCTAATTGTATGCAGATGTAGAAGCATTTGATTTTCTTTTTTAATTTCTTGGAATGCCATATAAAATTCAATTCCTTGCTTTTTCATGGCTTCCCTTAAGCCTGTGGTTGTAGGAGTAATCAGTGCAGTGATCACACCACTTCCAGCAAGTCCTGCTGCATGGAACAGCACAGTAAACTGGTAAGTACAAACACAGAAATAGGGACATAGAGAACTAAAAACCAAGAGACCATTCACTTATGAGAATCTGTTGGAGAGCTTCATCACAGGATTATTTTTTTCCAGCCATTTTCCTATCTCCTCCAATATGAGGAAACAGGTGCAGCCATGGAAGGAAAGGTTGAAACCAATGTACAAGACTTTGCTGGAAGTTCTGTAGAGAGTTTTGGTTCCGGAATACTTTGAGGAAGGTTTACAAATGTTGCTCTACAATGTTGGACATATCCTTGGGATTCTTCTTGTGCTTTTATGTGATCTGCCCATGCAAATGATTGAGACGACGTGAACAAAAATGGGTTTTAATACTCCAGTCAGCAGGAAATTCATAACTCATAAAGGAAGGAAAGTCAGTATTGGAAGCCGCCAGAGATGGGGGGATCTAATGACTCAACAGTAGGTATTTCAATATAGTCTTCCTTCTGGGTGGAACTGTCCTCCTGAAGAAGATATTATGATATTGTATCTCAAGTATTAGAAACAGAACATCTCTGAGTACCACTTGCTGATGAAAACAGAAAGAGATCGCTAGTGTCTTGATTGTGGGTTTTGTTGGGTACTACAAGAAACAAGATACAGTACTAGACTGCTTAGGCCTCTGATCTGACCTGATGAATATAGACCCAAGAATAGGGAACTGTACTCCACAACAACACTGTACACACACAGGCACATAGATGCCAGTTCATGTAGTGCTTTGTTGAACTATCAAGGTATATAGCATTTTGCTGGCTTCTATATATAGTATTAGCTGCAACACACAATATGAAGAAGGATAGGTGCTAGAGCAGGGATGGGCAACGCTTCTGTCCTCAATGTGCCCAAATACCCTTTAAGGCATGGGGACATTTTCATCACATTTTTGCTCCTTCCAAGCAAATTTAAGCCAGGAGAGCCTTTTTTTTCAATAGGAAGGGGAAAGATATGACTTCTGCTCACATCTTGCTGCTGCTGTTGTCTTTTCTAGTTTGTGTGTGTTGTTGCTGTTGTTGTTTTGTTTTTGTTTTTTAAAGAGGCTTCTCTTGGGGCTGAACTGGCCCAGGATGGCCTAAAACATGTTGATGGGCCTCTGGGCATCTGGAAAACAAATGATTTTATTTTCCAGTGGAGGGAGTGCAGTCCTCCAAGGTCCCTAGGGGGGCTTTTGCATTTCCGCAGTTGCCCACCTCTGTGCTACAGCTTTGCTGGGCTCAGTCACTCTAGAACACAAGTAAGAGAGGGAAAACTACAACAATAAACATATAAAACTAGCATGTTAGGGAAAAGAAACCCTACAGTTTTATGCAAAATATCAGGGTATTGTTTTATTAAGTCATTTTCATCACATGTTTTTTCTTAATTTTCCCACACACGAGAAATATCAGCCTCCTACCTAATTTTACATGCTATTTTCTTAGCAACAGATACAATTATATGAAACTGTTGATTGTGCATTTCAACTCTTCTCTAACCTCATCTTAGTTTTTACACATAAAGACTACCAACCCTCTGATTCCAATCATTCATCATTTTTCCATCGTAACTCGCCTCGCCTCACCCCACCTCAGGCCTTTCTTACACACCTGCATAGTTTGCGTGGTGGAAAATATAGTCCTGAGCTGATCACATCAGCACTGCTCCACAAAAGAGCATTAGAACCATAGAGTTGGAAGAGACTCTAATGGCCATCTACTCCAGCCCACCACCAGTTTAAGGAACTACAGCTAAAACGCTCTTGAGATAGGCCTTCAACCTCTGTTTAAAGCCATCCAAAAATGGAGAGTCTGCCACCTTTTGAGGCCTTGTTTTTTAAAAAGCAAATCTCATTATATTTTAGTTGCTAAAAAACCGAGCTGAAAGTGTCATTATTATACTATAAAAACAACTATACTAAGGTTTGGGGATATTTTTGAAAAAGTAACATTCGTTGTCACCTTAAAATGTTCTTTTAAGGGACTTGGAGCCTTTATGGGGTTTTAAACAGAATGTAAAAGTGGCACCTTATTAACACATTACTAATAAGTAATAGAACACTATACTTTTTTAGATTAAATGAGAAGTAAATAGTTACCTACCCACCCCTTACAAAGCAACAATGAAAGTAATGTTTTCAAGAAAGCTCCAGAATCCAGACCAAGCAGAAAGGAAAATCAAGGGAGGCAAGAGTGTCAGAGCCACTCAAACAAACCTGATGCTAATGGAGCTATGGCAGCAAGCAAGAGCTCCAGTGCTAAAGTTCACTTCTCTCATAGCTTCATTCATTATGTTAAATGAAGGATTAACCTCTACTCCCCACCCGTATGTGCAGCCACTCAACTCTGGCTAATCCATCAGCTTACATTCTTGCTTTTTGAAAGTCTAATGACTGGTGAAGTGCAGCAAGACATCTCTCTTACCAAAGACAGGGCAGGTGGGGGGGGGGCAGAAAACAACATAACACATGTGCAAGATGACATAATCTTTGATAAATTATGTTCATCAGAATAACAGTGCTAAAGGGGACATAATTTTAGAGATTCTGTATCCATCGGGGAAGTTTTCTAAGATCATTGGCATTATTAAATCTGCTCAGCTTTGTCATTTTATGCTGTAAACATAGGGCTTTTGTGTCCACTGGATTTTAAAAACAACTATGTAAATAGTGACTCTTGTCAAACCGAGTAATTCCAGAAGGTTTTTTTCTACATAACAAATGTGTTTTATTTTTTAAAAAGGCAAACCCTGCAGAACAATACACCTGCCCTGAATTGACAATTTGTTCAAAAACTGACAATTGTTCAAAATGAATTTTCTCCTGTATCAGACAGAATTATCAGAATTAGAACACCACATTTTAAATCTTCCTTTGGGAGCTTCACACTTACTGTCTTAATCTAAAAAGGGATACGTGAATTCAAGTTATTTATTAGAAGGAATATATATCAAAACTGATTATTTTTGGTACCAAAACCAACATCAAATTATCCTCCTTCTTAGTATATTATTACACTGAATCGCTGTAACATGGTAATGTTCTTAGGAGCGTTCTTGTAAACTCTCTTGGTATTTATACACTTTCTCCAAGAGTCTCACATACCAAAGTGCCTTTAGCCTCAGCAAAATTCACTTGCCTCTAGGGAGATTATCAGATGGGAGAAAAATGCCAGGAGTAAAAGGCATGTTCTTGGCAAAGTTGCACCATCGTGATGAAGATTTTCAGACATATCGCACTTATCCAGGACTTAACCCAAATGCTCCAGCCACAAACCATTCACAGGGAAGTCCCAATAACAGTTTGTGGCTGGTGCATTCCTGGATCTTCATGGGTTAAGTCCTGGATAAGCACAACATTGTCCCAAAATCTTCAGCGTGATCACACAACTTTGCCAGGAGGGTGACTTTTTCATCCCCAATTTTCTCCATTCTGATAATCTCCTAGGTATGTGCTGTCATCTCTATCTTTAGGAGCAAGAGGAAGAGCAGGCTTGGGGGACAGATTAGATTAAAAGACCTAATTGAAAGCTCATTGAAGCAACTTAGAGTCCTTGCCATGGCTATAATGAACTTTGGAAGAGAGATTAAGCAACTTGTATAAGAGCTTTTCACACTTCAAGGTGTGAGAAGAAAATTAAGTTACCTAGATCTTCCTTATTATGTGAGCTGTCTTCCTCACATACAACATATGTCTCTCAGTGTAAACACTACAGAGTGATATTACCATAGACATCCAAGTCAGTTTGTGATTAACTGATTGATAACTCTGGAATTTACCAGAATTAATCTGCGAACACTGGCAAGTAGTAACCACAATGAAATGGAAAGTCTCAACTAGCCTTGCCCATACAGTTATTTAGTGGAACGTTTCCCTGCCCTGCATCAGATAAAAAAGCAAGTTGACCTTGGGGGTAAGAGCAGTTCAAGTAAGAGAAAACTAAGGAGAGGAATAGCTGGATATTTTTCTTATGGGTGAATGAAATAACATTTTACACACATGTATGGAAAATTCCAAAACATAACTCTTTGCAGTGTAACTACAATCAGTCAGTGTGTATACTGTATATACTCATGTATAAGTGTAGAAATTTTCATCCATGGGTCAACGTACCTCAGCTCTTATAAAAAAGGAACCATCCTCTTCTCTGTGTAGAGTGGCAAAAAGCAAGAGAGCAGTCCATCCCAGGAGAAGCGTTAAAAAGCACTGACCCCCTCCATTGCAATGCTGCTTCTGGCCTTTTTGAATGTCTGGGTGGGGAAAGGGTAGTATGCTTTGGCATCATTTTCCTTTCTTTCATCCTTTATATCCTAAATTTTACCCTCAACCTATACATGGTTATACCAAAATCCATAATTTTGACCTCATAACCTGCTCTCGACTTATACATGAGGTTGACTTATAGTCGAGTATGTACGATAACTTTTGCTCAGCTTTGCTCAACTTTTAGCTGGTCGGGCACACTAACGTTCTGGCAAAGTATCTTGCTTATGAAATAAAGTCTAGAGTAAGGCAAGTTTTCCACTCTTCATTTAGTAAAATGGTTTGTGTGCAAAGTATTGCTAGCTCCATCTTTTCCAAAGTAGCCATAGGATACATATAGGCTTCTGTATTTTCCTGTCCAGTGGACTGAAAATATATACTGCTGTGATACTGTAAATTAATAAGGATTACGCTTGGTACATTTCATCTTTGGTGACAGAACATTTACTACAAATACAAATGTAGTATAAAGCAAAAGCAGCAGTTCAAATAGCAAGAAAGTATTTGGCATCTTCAGCTTCCACTTCCTTAAGGAAAGTCAACCCTCACCCCAATCCTGCTCATATAAAAATTAGACTAATGGATTCAAACCATCTAATCCTTAAAAGTCACCTACATCCTCCTGATTCTATGCAATCATCCAGTTGAACCAGCAGAAGCAGTGCCTTGTAAAGAATTCAATCAAACTGCTGCTTTTCAAGTAAACTACAGCCTCACAATTCATAACACTTATCCCTACTAAAAGCCTATAAGATGGGCCACCCATTTTATACTTTGACAATTAGTACTAGATTATCTTCCACATTCACAACAATCCTGTGAGTCAGTCTGGGAGATAAGAACTAGTCAAAGGTCACCTGGTAAGCTTCATAAGAGAGCAAAGATGGCAGCTCAGGTCTTGCTAAATCCAAAAGTGAGTGTGCATAGAAAATGGGCCCTAGATTCACCCACTATCCATTTCTCTGCCCTCCTAAGAACTTCCTGCCTTTCTGCAATCTCCACAGTTGCTTGGAGTAAGGCAGGAAGGTATATACTGTACTTTCAAACGTAAAAGAAAAGGAGATTCTAAAGTAAAAAAGGGTTTTTATTATTGCTGCTACTGCTGCTGCTCTGGAATAAAGGACCCATGAAGTATTAAAAGGACCAGCAGATGAAGAGAGGAGCTGTCAGTTAGGTAAAGGGACCACTGCGAGCCCCCCGACACTGACATGTCATCTTACTCCTAATCCACAAATATACATAAATATACCACACATACAAACTTTCCTTCTCTGCAACAGAATTTCATGCCTTGACTCCTTTTTGTCCTTCCTGGCATCATGCCTATGGTTCGGGTTACTTTCAGGGTTTGGCCCCTGCTACCAGAATGATTGGATGGTGATGGGAATAGAGAGAAAGGAGAATTTCATCTGATCCACATTTTTAGGTGAGCCAACCTATACTGGACCAACATATAGATCCAAACACAGTTATACTACGTTTCCTGCATTTCTCTGGATTTTGTGCTTTAACTCTTGGCTAGAAACATAGACAAAAAATTTTGAAGGGAAAATATGTATAAAAATAAATGCACATTTTGTATGTGGTTTTTAAAAAAATTAGCAGAATCGTGCAGAAATTGGGTAGAAGAGATAGGCTAATGCAACTTAAAAACCTGAAATAGACAATAAATAACTTATTCATACATCTTTTAGTGAAGAAATTGGCATTCAGCTCTCTAAGATTCATTCCTCATGCAGACAAGCAGGAAATACCCTTTAGAAGAAAAATGGCAATCTAAATTAAACTCTTTTGATATGACAAAATATCGCTATAATCTAACATACTGAAAAGTGTGGGTTATTCATTGGCTGCATTTGGTGATAACTATGTCTACAAGCTTTCTTAGCTTATCTGGTACAATATACATCAAAAGATGTTCCATCACCTCACCTGCAAGAAAGCAGGCTTCAGCATTAGCAATAATCTTTGAATGACAGAAGAAAATCTCCCTGCGCATAAAGCAATGACACATGCCTCTTTCAGTAACCTACTTTCCAAAGTTCAGGAAGCCGAATCTTGAAAGGCAAGTAGTAATCTACATGAATGAACTCAGTGTGCTAAAAAAAGGAAAGAAAAAGATAGTCATAATGTCCTACAAAGAGTGGAAGCAATGGCAGCAGCAACAGCAACAGCAACAACGTCAGCTTTTTGGAGTATGGAGGACACGTTTGTAACTTCTCTGGAACTGAAATAATAGAACATTTCACCTTCTGACCTCACACGCGCAATTAAAGACCAAATTCTCAAAAGACGGAAATGTATCTGTTTTCTAAAGGCAATAAAATTGAATAAAATAGAGTGCACTCATATACTACTACACTTGTCCCTCAACATTCGTTGGGGTTAGGGGCACAGGACCCCCGTGAATGTGGAAAAACTGCAAACAGCAAAAACACTTTTTTTTTATACCTGAGATAACACCTCTCTAGGAACCTCTAGTTCCTGTGGTCAACATCTGCCAGACACTGACCACAGAACTGCGCTGGAGGAGCTACAAATGCCTAATGGAGTGTTCTCTCTAGGAATCTCTAGATCCTTCAGTGCAACTTTTGTTAAGGTTGACCACAGAACTGTGCTGGAGGACCTAGATATTCCTAGATAACTGCGCCTTGAGAATCATTCTCTATGTCCTGATTTGATTATCTAGTCAATATTAAAATCTGCATTGCAACAAGAGGATGGAAATGGCCTCATGGACATCCTGGTCCTGTGGAATTTTAAAGCTTCATTGGCCATCTGTAAGTATTTTGGTCTGAGCTCAGAAGGCAATAAGGGACCAGCACAGACCACAGGATACTGGTGTGATGTCATATACTCCCAATGACCCATTCCAAGGAAGAAGTTATCTCAAAGTTCCTCCGCATCAGGGATATGAGGAGCAGCCATAATCTCTTCTACTTATTCTGTCTCCTCTCCCCTGCATTAAAACTGGAGGTACAAATTTATTTAGAAAATTTATATGCTGCCGTTCAGTTAATATATATGTGCGTTAACATACTGACTATGTATTACACATGTATTACACATAGACTGATTCAATCATGAAAGCCATAGTCCTGAGTCTGAAAAACATGAGCATGGCTATTGATAACTGGGGCTTATGGAGGTCTCTCACAGGGTTGCTACGTGTCAAAGCTGAAGTGACAAACAACAACATATATTATTGCCAAGACATAGTGACAAAAAGAACTGCACACCCTGGAGTAATGCCCAAGGAATGATACATGCAGAGATGTCACCTTTGAGCACAAATAACTCTGCTTTCCCACTGAAAAACCCAACATAGAGATACAGCAAAACTACCGGATGGAGGGAGGCAAGGCCACTCATACAGAGACCTCAGAGAAAGCTTCCTGAAGTGTAGGTACACTGCACTCACAAGTACTTTTAATAATTAAATTCGTTTATTTTTCATGAGACACTAAGCAGTTTTCTTAAGGCACAGAGTGTGGAAAAGAGAGACCTGTCATACAGTACAGAGCAGCATTCCAGTATACTCTAGTACCAATCTGCATTGAATGAGTCTCGTGTTCACAAAGCAAACCTGGGGGGGGGGGGGTTTCAAGGGTTTTTGTTTTTTAGATAGTTGGATTAGACACTAATAAGAGTCAGCAGGGAAAGCTAGGTATGGAATTCTGTAAAACTTCCTCTTAACTACCTCTCTCTCACACACACACACTCACACACACACACACTGCTTCAACATAAGAGAGAACACTGTCACTCAAATTCCATCCAATATGCAAGGGTGTATGGCACGATGAAAAGGAAAAGATAATACAACAACAACGACAATAGCAAGGCAGTGAAATAACAGACCTCCTTCGCCAGAAGCACATCGCAGTTGCACGTCTATGTGCCAAAACCGAACAGATGCTTTTGAACAAGTGGAAACCTGTACAGTTTAAGGATGAAGTAAGAATAATCCCCCTTGAATATTGCTTCCTTTGGTCACACGCACACATACACACACTATACCTGAAAGGATTTCCCCTCCTTTACACAGAATGAAAGGAGAATGTATTTGTTGTTCCCAGCAGTAGGAAAAGGGATTAAAAGAATGGAGGGAAGCACTAACTATGCAGATGCAAACACAGACAAGATGCAAACACAGACAAGAAATCATTCAGCAATAACAGTTTCAACATCAGTAAAGTGCTTCAGGAAGGAATTTGCCATGGTCAATAATACATTTTTCAAATTGCTCTGAAGGACTGTTTCAGAGAGAACTTCACTCCCACGTTCCCAAACACTACAGACAAATAATCCAGGAAAATTCCTACACTCAGAGCTGAACACCTTATTTGCCTTAACAATTTGTCAAGGCTATGCAGCAAAAAGCCAACGGCATGCCAAAGTAAATTCCCATTATCAGTTGAGAACTACCTTATCAGCTATTGGCATTCCAGTTGCATTTCTTGCTCTTACAATTTTTTTTTTGTCTTACATACATCAAAATAAAAAAATGTGCCCTCCCTGCCCAGTTTCTACCCCAGTCTGGTTGCTAAGGTTATGTGCTGTTTCCAAGAGCTGGAAGATAAAAGCTTCATTTTTAAGTGAGAAATAAAACCCTTTTGGCTCAGAAGACATACTCTTAACACAAGTGTTTAGGAAGAAAAAGAGCAGGACAAAAGCCAATAAAAATAATTGTGTTTGTCTCTCTCATGTACACAGTCATGTGTGCACATGCACACACACACACACACACACACAGAATATTTATTTGCATAAAGCTCAATGCAGTTTGCTAAGATCGTGGCTTTAAATATGGAATGCAGAACGTAACTGGAGTAAGTCCAAAAGCCTATTCTAGCCCACACCGCCAACAAAGGGTCCATTAAATTTCACCACCATCTTACAGTCTCTTAACTACAAATCACAATACCAGTTAAGAGATCTCGAGTGTTATGTCTCAACCAGAAAACAGTATTTTTAGTGAGAAGGGGGAAGCTCTTTTGGTTCTAAACTGGTGTTTGTCATCAGTAATGAAGTGGCTTTCATCAGTAATGAAGACAGCAAACAAATTGAAACTTAATCCAGACAAGGCAGAGGTGCTCTTGGTCAGTTGGAAGGCAGAGCAGAGAATAGGGACTCTGGCTGCACTACATAAGGAAAGAGAGAAATTTGGACCTACATCCTAAAGTCAGGCGGTTGGATATATTCAGGACTAATGGAGAAAACAGTAAAGTAAGTAGCAATATCTGTGGTATACTTGTAACAGATTATTATTAACCTTTATTTATATAGCGCTGTAAATTTTCACAGTATATAATGCTATATAGTCCAAAATCTAGGGTGGAATATGGCCCAAGTCCCGAATGTTTAAAAAGTTAGCCCAAATCCAAAAGTGATGTGGATGTAAGAAAGAGACCACATTGTACCACCCTCTCCCCCCCCCCCAAAAAAAAAAACCCCGAAAAGAAAAGAAAAACACCAGAAGTAGTAGTCAGCCTGTTGGGGATTCACACAAAAAAATGGCCTCTGCCTGGAAGGCAAGCATATTAAGGAAAAGGCAAGTCTAAAATCCTTCTCTATGTGAGGTTCTATATTTAACAAGCAGAAAGAGATGTGGGCTTCCCCCCTCTCTATCTATATGCCCTTGTAGGGTGGGAGATGATACTAAAACATTTAAAATAAACAAATAAGAAAGAAAGAAAGAAAGATAGCCTCTTATTTGCATAGAAAAACACTCAATTCAGTTTTTTTGAATCCCCCCTGTCAAAATTGGAAAGGATCCTTTTGGATCCAAATTCCCAGAAACACTGTATTTGCTTGGGAATTCAGAGAGCTCTGGTCAAATAAGTAAGTTTTTCAGGGTCTAGACTTCCCACCTGCAGATTTTCATTTCTTTGCATGCTGTCTGTGAGGACTAGGCCTAAAAAGGAAAAAGCTACCAGTTATCAAAATGTCATTCCAGCCTTCAAATGTCAAAAGAAAAAAAGATGATACCATGAATGGTATCAATCCTTTTTCAATCCTTGAGCAAAACTGAAGCCTTAAATTGCCAAGCCATTCAACCAAGCTGTAATGAGACAGTGAACTTTTATTTGAAGAAAGTGGATGTGGGGAAAATTGGGAGGCGGAAGGAAGGAAGGACAGCAATGCACTCTTTAGAAGAAAAGAACAGAGCTTATAGGCAAAGCTATACTTCATGAAGATAAATACCAAAACAGGTATTATACTGGGAGGAAAATTGTTTTCTCATTTACTAGGCACCTGTGCAGTATTTTCTCCCCAAATTTAATTGAAGCAATGAGCACATTTACTTCTTAATTTAAAAAAACTGGACTATTCTTCCATTCCTTCTATGATATCACAATGTATGTCTCATATATGGCTTGTCATAAATATTAACGGATTAAAAATTAGTTTAAACTGATTGAATCTACATAGGAATACAACTATTATGTTTAACAATTTTCTCTTCTTAAAAAAAAAAACCTTAACCATTTCTTTTAAAATATTTTCCTCTTCTTTAAAAACCAATATGACAACACAGATAAGTTCACCAGTGAATGATCTACTACTCCCATTTTAATTTCCCACAATGTTCTGAAGCAATGGTAGTTGTGCCATCACTAGACAATAAATGCCAGGAGAAAAAGTTAACAGGTGACTGAAGGCAGGCACTGGTGGTTGGCTCTGTCAACACTGCAAGGAGCCCAGTAGCTGCCCAAGGATGCCACATGATGATGAATACATGAAAAGAACACCTTCAGTCCAGAAGAAAGGGCTTCAGCATTGTGGCTGCATGTTCTCAGCGACATGCCTGCAACAATGCAACATGCATACTACATTTTATAAGCAAGCACAGAATCTTTTTCAAAATAATAAAGTAGTTGAGCGTATCATTTCCTTACAAGTGAAAATGTAAGAAATCATTTCAGATGCCACATTCTAATTAAAAATTGGTAGGATCATCTATGCTGAACAGTGAAAAAAAAGAGTAGAATATCAATTCATTAGAAATGTGATGCTGCCGGAGGTTCTACAAGATACCATGCTAAAAAAAGCACAAATTAATGGGTCTTATAGCTAATCAAGCCTCAACTCTCACTAGAAGCCAAAATGACTATTTTGAGGCTATCATCCTGTGGACACATCATTAGACAATATCACTCATTAGAAATACTACAATACTGGGAAAAGTAGAGGGCAGTAGGAAAAGAGGAAGACCATATTACAGATGGATTGATTCAATCAAGAAAGCCACAGCCCAGAAACTGTAACACTAAGAGAGACTGTTGATAACTGGGACTCTTGTGGATTCCTCATTCATAAGGCTGAAATTAATTAAACCCAGCCTGACATCAAACACTTCATTTAAAACCGTGGCAAGTTCTACCCCTAAATGGCAGGAAATAACTTTCTTGCTTTATGACATAAAGCAAGAAAGCCAATTAGGAAGATGAATGAAATGTGTGGGCCCTTGTTATCCGCTGGGGTTTGGTTCCAGAACCCTCCATCGATAACAAAATCCATGTATGCTCAAGTCCCATTAAATATAATGGCACAACAAATGGTGTCCCATGTATAAAATGGAAAATCAAGGTTTGCCATTTGGAATTTATACTTTTGGGGAATATTTTCACGCTGTGTCTGCTCAAATCCGTGAATAAAAAATCCGTTGATAATGAGGGCCAATTGTGGTTCTCTTTAACCAATCATAATTATCCCTTTTGATCTTACGTGGCACTTCTTTATCGATTGTAAATCACTCCAGTACTCTCAGTTGGTATTTACCCATTTATATTTTTTAATCCAGTTCTGTCACTTCTGGTCAAGCCTCAGAATATGCATAAAAATACTTTTACGTATTTGAAATTTAATAGCTTAATTATGCAGCTACACATAATTAGACCTGATATATTATATAGGGACTGAAAAACCAATATACACATTTTCTTGAGAGATTCCACTTGGATCAGCTGATTTGGAGAGAGGGAACAATCCAGCCATTCATTTATGAGTCTCCAAATGCTAATATAAGCAAGGAAATGCCACACATTCCCTCTGCTCAGTATTGACATAGCCACGAGGCTATGAACAAAAGAGGATGATCATGGGCTGTGAACAAAAGAGGATGCTCATGTGAGCATCCTTAAAACAGCTCTTTGGGGGAAAAGCAAAAACCCAGAACACAAAACCACATACACACACCACAAATTATTTCCTAACACACTACCAATTGAACTCACCCTAAAAAAATACCACCAAACCCATCTCAAGGGTTCAGGATCTCTGGGCCTCCAGATTTTTTGAATTACAATTCCAAGAATATTTCACCACTGGTCATGTTGGGTGGACCAATTAGAGCTGTAGGCAAAAAACATCCAGAGGACCAAAAGTGCCCCATTCCTGTGTGAAGAGAAAAGCTGTAGCAGAACTAGAGTCACTAACTTGCCTTATCATGGATAGAATGAACCTGTGATCAGGCATACAAGTTCTACTAAATTCTCCTTCACCAAGCTAACCATACATAGCTATATTAGCTCTTTGTGGCTTGAAGGGAAAGAAGAAATTTTGCAATGCAATGTGCCACATTTTTAACAAGACAGTGAGAAATACTGCTTTTTAAAAATGTATCTTTGACACCCTATAGTCCTAGGTGCTTTTACAAAATACAAACAAGAAAACACCCTTTGCCCAAAGCTTTGTTGACTTCAGAATGTGGCATTAGAGTAGATTTTCTTGCTTTGCAATTTTTAAGACAGCCTGATCCTCCTGTTTTGCAACCCATCCACTCCCTGCAATCCATTTTCCTGTAGCAACACAATCTAGGCCCAAGAGGAAAGGCTTACACCTTCATTGGCTTTGCACAGACTGCTTCCAGCAGAAGGCTGGAAGCTTTTAGAAAAAGTATTACTGCTGAGGAATGCTGTAATAAATCCCATTATCGCCCTAGTCTTCAAGGCTTCTGCCAGTGGGGACAAATCCACTACTGTATTGCCATTAAGCCGCAAAGATAGCTCTGCTCTGCTTTTGGCAGGGATTCCCAAATATCTTCTTCATTGCCATGGGAAAAGATGTGAGATAGACAGCTTCCCCACCCTAATTCTGGGGATTTCAGAGTGGCATGCATGGAAGTCATCCCATTTTTAATTGCAGCCATCCTGTGAGGTAGATTAGGCTAGTAGATAGTGGTTTATCCAAGAGACCACAGTGTGCAACATAGTTAAGCAGGGATTTTTGACCCAAATTCTCCTAGCTCAAAAGCAACAGTCTAGTTACATCTCCTTGAAATAGTATTAGCAGAAGGTTCCTGTTAAGTGTGGATTTCCAAGCACGCTCCAGGGGAGAATTAGATACTGCTTCCTATATATACTGCAGAATCTGCGTATAAAATTTCTTCCGGATGGTTGGATGCTGGTTTCCTTTACTTGATAGGCTGTATACTGATAGATTAGTTCTGAGGAATTATATGGATTTGATTCCACATTCTAGAGCAGTAGTTTAAATAAAGTTTTGTACAGTAATGAAAACTATTGACTTGGTCAGTACATATTATACCTTAGAATACCATTGATGTCAGGAGGTCCAAGTTTTAAACCTTTACAGCAACTGACCAAAATCGTCAAATAAGAGCCACAAAACATAATGTTTGTGCATTCATCCTATGCTAATAATATTAACATTAGAGCTAACATTACCCACACTAGGAGGATCTCTATGCTAATCTTTAGACATGTTGGTGAAGAGCACAGAGGAAGGAGAAAGAGGCTAGGAGAAAGGAAGCTCCATAGCTTGGGAGTAATACCTGCAGGGTATACAGACCCGGGGATACCCAAAATAGGGCAATAGTGATATATTTTTCACTCCCTCTCCAAGTCTTAGTAGCTTCTTTTTTCGTCCTGTCCTTGAAACTTGTCAGCTGATCCTGAGGTCCTTTCACACCAGTTACAGCACTATGTTTCTTCTTTAATTGCCATGGTTCCATCCTATGGTATCACAGGATCCGCAGTTTAGAATTCTCAGCCAGAGAGCTCCTCTAGTATTTCCCTACACTATAAACTCCAGGATTCCATAGAAGGCAGTCATAACCATTAAAGTGGAATCATGGCACTATAACTGTGCAGTGTGAAAGGACCCCTGCTCTCTACACCCAGAACATGGGCATAGACTGTAACTGTAACATGGGCATAGACTGTAACTGAAACAGTGGACCTACTGGGACCTGCTGCTGAACCAGAGCAGAAGGGTTCCAGAGCCACACATCTCTGAGACAGACCAGAGTGCACACAGTACCAGCTCTGGCATAGATACCTGCCCATTCAGATACAAAAGATCACTTACTCCTACCTTTGCCAAGTGGAGACAATGGGGGGAGGGCTTGAGGAAGCCTTAGAGAATTTATAAGAAGCAATAATTAATTACGCAGCAGCTTAATTATTGGGTAATGATCTATAAATCATCAGCCCTGCCCTATAGGAGTTGTCAGAGATTATCTGACCTCCCTGATTCTCCATTGTACTCCTGAACTCTGTGCTTGACCTGTACCGTGTTTATTGACTACGGATGCCATGTATCTGACTTGGGCATTGCTGAACTGTGGAGCTTATTGCACGGGCCCTGGGGAATGGGCCCAGTGTGGAATGAAAGGCGGCGGGAAGGGAAGGGAACGGGGATATCACACATCTTATCGCACGGGAGAACGCTGCCGAAAGTTCCCTTTTCGTTCTCCATGTGTCCCACAGAGGCCGATTTTCAAGAACTGTTCAGAACACCGGCGGTGTTTCCGCGTACAGTAAAATAGGTTATGCCCTCATTCCATCCCCTTCCCACCCCTTTCCGTTCCGCACCGGGCCCATTCCCCAGGGCCCATGTGATAAGCTCCTCTATTTGAGACTTGAGACTAAAGCAAAATAAGTGCTGAATTGTAAGCTACTCTGTGACTGGGCTTGCTCATTAGCTGCTGGCTATCAGCTGTGTAGCAATCAGCTTTTGGCTGGTTGCCCACACTGTGTTTGGAACATCCTCTCCACCATCTTTTAACACCTATCTTGGAGAAGTAGTTTCTCTATATAAGGTAGTGATACAGCCATGGTGGATGTGAAAGAAGAGGTAATTGGTCTTCCTCTGAGGTAGCTATTTCCTTTGGAAACCACAACTGAAATTCAGAGATACAGATTCTCCTGTTTCAAAAAGAGTTGTCCACTAAGAAAAGAAACTCTTCAATGGATTTTTAAGAACTGCTAATTTTAAAAAAATCCCATTTTAACTAATGTCCAACATAGTGAATTGCCAGGGCTCAGAAAGCACAAAACTGTGTGATTTTAAAGTTGGGATGCATCTGTACTATAGAAATCTATACTATAGAAATAAGGCAGTACAGAGCACATTAAAAATGCAAAGTATCCTGAAGAGCTTTACAGGAAAAATAGTTTCCCACGAAAGTCATGTCCATATTAGAAAAAATGTTTTGTGTTTTAGCCAAGGACCAGGAATCACTCTTATGATCCTTGTATATATGCACAACCGCTGTGTATATATACATCCTTATGTTGTTTTACATATTCAAACATCCCTCTGTGGATTATAGGAGTTGTCATTTGGTAAGGTACTGACAATAGCTTGTTAGAAATAATTACACATTTCATGGAACTACAATGTCCAGATTTTCCTTTCGAGACAGAACAAATATTTCTACAGGTTTGTTTTTGGACAGAATTCAAAATTCTAGTTATAAGCCTTAAAAAGCCCTGCCCAGCTTGGTTCTAGGCTGCCTGAAAGACCATACCTCCCTCTATGAGCCTACCTGAGTTTTTAGATCTTCAGGGGAGGGTTTTCTCTTGATCCTAGTACTGTGTTGGTTAAGTAATGTGAGAGAGATGCTCCCATTCTGTGGAAATTTGTGGGCTTTCTCTTTGTTTGTTTGTTTGTTTTGGTGGCAGCCAAAAACAATTTTATTTAGGCAGAACTTTAACCCTTAACTCATGTGGCAGAAGGGTCTTATAATGGGGTGCATTGTGCTGCTTTTTCCGCTTTCTTTCTACAGTGTTTCAAATGTGTTTTAAGATAATTGTTCATTTATTTTTAAGTTTCATGTAATAATTTTGTTGTATTTTGTTTTAATTTGTTGCAACCTACATGGGACCCCATGCCAAATTATGAATAATGTATTTATGAATTAAATAAAAATAAACATATCAATACTAAACTTTTAAATTCTGTGGTATGGATATTTTCTGTTACTGCAGAATATACATCCACCAGCTTATGTAAGAATGTAAGACGAGAAGAATCGATCTGCTGAAAGTCATCCTATAGTTCTCCAAATATTGTCTGACATCTCTGTTAGTGACTTGCATATGTGTAAGTCATGCATAAGTCATAGAGCAAATTATTCATCATAGTGCCACAGTCGTATTCTACTGAGAGTAGCTGAAGCAGAACGGCCCATACAGTAACACTGCACACAATGAGCAGCTACAGTGCACAATGCATACTAGAACCCCCATTGGCGCGTGTTACACAATGTTACCATTCTGCCTGAAGGTTGTGTGGGGCTGGCAGAGGGTATCTCCACATGCAAGTATTTATATTAAGCTGAGAGGACGTTGGATTACTGCCATTGTCTGGCTCCAATTCCCATCAGTCCCAGCGAACCCCACCAAAGTTGAAAAGTGATGGGAATAACAGTTCATCAATATCTGGAGAGCAAAAGGTTCCCGCAAACTGTTTTAAATAAATACTGCAAAGGCAGCAGATCCTGTGTGATCTTGGAAGCTAAACAGTATCAGGCCTGGTTCATATTAAGATGGAGGGGGCTAACTAGGCGCTTTTGGTTGTATTTCAGAGGAAGGTAATAGTAAACCATCTCTGAGAAAACCTCTCCCTCTTGCCTATGAAAATCCTATTAAATTCATGGGGTTGCCATAAGTCAAGTGGTGACTTGATTGTACATACTGTATATACACACATGAGGGAATTCACACATCTTTTCTGGCATTCCCCATCAGCATTCTCTTTTAAGAGAGAAAATTATTTCAGATTCATATCAGAAATAATAGTTTTCAGCGATGTTTATCTTTAGTTTTTAAATGTCTGTGTTCAGTTTCCATGGATAAAATTAAACATTGGTGTATGTTTTCAACCCCCTACTTTGACATATTGGTCATGAACTAATTAAGGGGGAAAGAGGCATCTAAAGACACTATTCTTAGATTTATAGAAGAAAGTGCAATGTTAGTTGTAACTCCAGTGTATAATCCCATCTCACACACGCATACAGGACTAAAGCAAAAGCTCAATCTGAAGCCTTTCCCAACAGTGCCCCCAAAGAAAACTCAGGCTTTGGGGCTTAACCTAGTCTTCCTGGGGCCTACCTCTTCCCAACTGCACCACCATTTGGTTGCTTCCCAGTTTCCACTCCCCCCCCCCCCATCCTAAAAGAGATGGGTGCCTCTCCTACAGCTTGGTTTCCTTAAGCTAAAATATGCTCCTATATTTTGGTCCACCCTTTTGCCTTTAGCCTCCACCTCCAACTGGGAAGTGATCCCCAAGGACATCTCTCCATTTGAACTCAGCTCTCACTTCAAAAGGGTCCTCCACTCTTGTTTTAATACAAGAAAGGGATAAGGGGCCACATTAGGCATCAAAGAGACCTTGAAGGGCTGCACCTGCTCCTAGAAAAAAAAATTTTTTTGCCAAACATCCTCTATGGACACACAAGGACATGTTTCTGGGCCTTTCTGGGCCCCTAAAGGTTATTACAAAATTTCATTTTGATCCCCAGCAGTTTGAGTGCTTGAAACATGTGGGGATATCCTCTACATCCTCTATGTATCATTTTTGGGCATTTTGGAGCCAAGGAAACAGTTTTTTTAAATTGCAAAAATAGAATTTATTCCACATGCAGTCCATAGGCCACACTCTGCTCACCTCCGCTTTAAATTATGATGCTGTAGGCAAGCGCATTCTGCATGAAGCAACACATGCTCTACTACAGTGATAATTTACTCTCCCAAATGCTGAATATTTCATGAATTATTCAAAGTGAGGAACACTATATTCTGGTTTGCTAGCATGACAAATGCAAGGAGGTTGTGTGTACAGTGGGCTCTTGGTATCAACTGGGGATTGCTCCCAGGACCCCTGTGGATACCAAAATATTTGGATGTCAAGTCCCATTAAATGCAATGACATAGAAATGATGCATCTTACATAAAATGATAAAATCAAAGTTTGCTTTTTGGAATTTATATAGATATATACATTTGCTCCTCCGTTTTCACAGACTTGAGATCTGCAGTTTTGATTATACACAAACAGGCAAAGTTAATGGTGCATGCATCAATGACACATGCACATGGCCACAAGCAGGAGCATGTGGCCATTCAAAGCTATGGGGCTTGAATATACGCAAATTTCCAAATTCACGGGAGGAGGTGTCCAAAAAACACAAATTTGGAGAGTGGACTGTATTTTACTATTTTCAAACCAGGGATGATTAAATCCATATATAAGGAATCCATGGATATGGAAGGCTGATTGTATAAATGTATGAACACGTATGTGTGTGTTGGGTTCCAGAATCTTACCCAGATTGCTACACAACTGGATGTAGCTTGAACCTGTAGCACTGGCAATAGGAAAAGATGACACACTCAAATCACAAGTCTAACTCTAGGTGCTGGAAATCTATGCTCAGATTTTCAAAGATTTTGATTGCAAATTTGTCATAAAATGCAGCCAAACCATTCAAACAAGTTTAATTTATATATAACTATCAGACTATTCCTCAGGGATGCTGTGGCTTAGTGGTTAATATGCCATTTCTGATTATCAGAAGATTGGGAGGTTGACAGTTCGAAGCCCGAGCACTGCATGGCGGGGTGAGCTCCTATCACTAGTCCCAGCTTCTGCCAACCTAGCAGTTCGAAAGCATGCAAATGCAAGTAGATAAATAGGTACCGCTTAAGTGGGAAGGAAACAGCGTTCAGTGCAGTCATGCTGGCCACATGGCCACCAGAGCAGTCCTCGGACAACGCTGGCTCTTTGGCTTAGAAACGGAGATGAGCACTGCCCCCTACAGCTCATGTCAAGGGACTACCTTTACCTCCATGAGACTGTTCACACAAAACTCCCTGTTAAAAGATTGGTGGAGAACATTAGACTATGTATTTCTTTTCTCCACTCCTCCTCATGAAAGCTCAGATTGAGCTGGGCACAAATTCCTACATCACTTGTGAAATTAAATCCTGTTTGACATCCACAGGTAATGGAATGAAGTGCAGGAGAAATTATAGGCTCCCCCAAGGCCTTTGACTATTTATTTATTGAAACAAACAGCTTTTCTTCTCACCAGGCCCCTTAAAGCAGTGTACAATAAATCTTGTATAATCCTGCAAGAAAATAATAGCTAGACAGAGCCAGAGACTCATTCATTGTCCCTCTGCAAATGGAGCATAAAGAGATAGCAGGCCCAACATTAATCCTTCACTCTTACAAACCTTATGTAACAAATTATCTTTGAATCTAGAAGTTCTGCATTCCTGAAACTCATAAGTGTCTCCCTGGAGCTCAAAAGAAGTATTTGCAGACAGATTAGTATTTTTCAAAGAGCTGTTCACAGTGACAATAACCCACAAAAGCAATACAACAGACAAGAAGTAGAGCAGGGCTAGGCAAGCCCCACAAGCCATTTTTGTGGGCCCTCGGCTCATAGGAGCATTTTCACAACAAGTTGCTTCCCTCCAAGCTCCAGGTCACTTTAGGCTCAGGACAAGCCGCCTTCCAAAACAAGAAGTGATCAAGATGTAACATCCGATTACTTCATATTGCTAAATAAGGCTTCTCCTGTACCTAAATGTGTCTCCCGTGGGATGGGGAGCAAAAGCACAATGAAAATGCCTCCATGCTCAATGGAGTTCATTTAGGGACAAAACGTATTCTGTTGCAGATGGGTCCAGTAGTGGCTATGGCTTCCCAAGGTCTCATAGAGGGTTTATGCAGCCCCTTAGGTTCCCACAGTTGCCCACCCCTGATATAGAGCCATTGCAAGATCCAGTCATAGTTCAGTTACTGACACAGCAGGTTGCCCATCTGTAAGATGGAATGGTAATAAACTAATAGAGCTGGAAAGATTTAAAAAAATAAAAATACCATTTTGTATAAATAAAATAAAAACTGTCTGATTCATACAACAGAAGCTCCTTCAGCAAGTAGCTAAAAGAGAGAGAGAGATTTTTTTTTTTTTTCAAATCCCAGGCAGACTCAACTTCTAAGTCAATGTTTCTCAGCCTTACAGCAAAACCTACAAGAAAAAAAGGAGTTATTAACCTTTTACAAAAATGCCATAATTGTATCCAGAAGAAAATAATAAACCAAGGGACCGTTAAGTGTCAGCCTAGTGAACTTTTTAAAGGTTGACTTCTAAATGGGGAATTGTTTCTTTTTTGGAAATCCCAGACTGTCAGCTACTTCAGCTTCTAGCTGCAGTTTGAAAAACCAAGAGTGCACACAGTTTTCAGAGTGCATTTTAATGAAGTATCCCTACATGATTTTTGACTTGAAGGCAAAATTTGCCTTCTCTAATGAGATACTCATAAGAAGCTTTTGATGAAAGAATGTAGCTTAGTATTCTTGACATTTTTCTATGTGCCCTACATCCTTACTTAAATTTACTTTTGAAAGAGTACTGGGTGGGCTGAAGATGGGGGGAGAGAGGGACGGTACCTTAATATGCCAAATTTGTTTTAAACTGTAAAGGGTAACTGTACCTGATAGAAAACATATCAGAAAAACAGAATGTGAAACATACACGTTATCATGTAGGCGAAAAGAATTAAGAAAATTCACACTAATATCATTTAGCCTCCTTTTCTCCGCATAAACCGCAGGGATCAGTTGCTACTGGATGGGAATGCTCTGTAAATATTCAATGGCTCTCTGACATTTATGCTGATATGCAAAAGCTTTTTAAAAGCCTTTTTTATTTCAGCCATATAAAAATCGGCTTAAATAAATTTAAGCGACCTACATTGTTGCACACAACTTCTTAACAAACAACTAATATTTGCTCAAAGTGTACTGGGGCCATCTCTTTACTATTAAAACAAATAATGGCACAGGCATAGCACAGATGTAATAGTGTGAACATTTTGCCCAATGCCCTTGTCCATCACTAGGAGATAAAAAGTGCCTCTCAGTCTATAACCTGAAATTCCTCCATTCTCATTCTTAAGTCTCCCTTATCCTGTTTTACCCATGCAAGTTACTATTGTGTAATAGAAGAGCAAGCATGGCACACTGATTTGAGTGTTGGACTACGACTCTGGAGACCAGGGTTCGATTCTGCAGCCAGCTGTAAAACCCACTGCGAAAGTCACATGCTCTCAACCTCAGGGGAAGGCAATGGCAAACGTCCTCTAAACAAATCCTGCCAAGAAAACCCCATGATATATTATTATTATTATTATTATTATTATTATTATTATTATTACCACCCCGCTCATCAGCCCTAAAGGCTATCAGAGCAGCTTACAATTATTATTTTAATTAGACGGTTCCCTGCCCTCAGGCTTACAATCTAAAAAGACACGACACAAAAGGAGACGGGAATGGTGGTGGGGAAGGGGATCAGGTCCAAACGTTCTTCTCTCCCTCTGAGGCTTGGACCAAGGCAGATGGACTGGAGGGAGGGCTCTGCTTCTTAAGCCAGGACAGGCCCGATGGAGTTTCGCCTGTCCTTTCACTCCCTTCTAGGCCAGATGGTGTTGTCATGGAGGGAGGACTCTTCTACTTGAGGCCAGGCCCGATGGTGTTGCTAGGGCTGCCCTTTCACTCCCTCCTAGGCCAGATGGTGTTTCCATGGAGAGAGGGCTCACCAGGCTCAGGATGACCAGCCCTATTCCCCCAGAAGGCTGTGGTGGGAGGGGTGATGCTGAAGCCATGCTGGGGGTGGGATCCCCTTCCCTCCCTCCCAGCCATCGCTGGTTCATCTTAATGTCGCCATAAATCAGAAATGACTTCAAAACACACAAGTATGGAAGCTAAACTCCAGTAAAATTATAGTTTGCCAAACCACTGTTATCCATGTGGACAGGGTTAAGGCTTGTTGTTGTTGTTAACTGCCCTCGAGTTGAAAGTGCCATGGCTCAATGCTGTGAAATTCTGGGAATTGTAGTTTGTTGTGGGGCCCAGAGCAGAGCAGAGCTCCGCTCTGGGCCCCACAACAAACTACAATTCCCAGAATTTCACAGCATTGAGCCATGGCACTTAAACCGGTTTATTTCTCCAGTGTGAATGCAGCCTCAGTTTTGTCATCTTGGCTTCCAGGGAGATCTCTGGCTTGGTCTGCTTTAGGATCCATTTGTTTGCCTTCTTAGTCACCCACAGGATTCTCAGCACTCTTCTCCAGCACCACATTTCAAATTTTCTTCCTATCTGCTTTCTTCATTGTCCAGCTCTCACACCCATACATGGTAACAGGGAATACGATAGTTTGTATGATTCCAACTTTTTCTGCTGAGTTGTATATCTTTGCATTTTAGAATCTTTTCTAGTTCTTTCATAGATGCTCTCCCCATTCTTAATCTTCTTCTGACCTCCTGGCTGTAGTCCCCATCTTTATCAATATTTGATCTGAGAATACTTTTACTAGGAGACTAATAAGCTCTAAATTGAATTGTCAGTCTTAACTAGAGAAGTCCCACTGAGAAGAATTAACAGTGCAAGTGCTATATCTCAAAAATCTACTGATTCAGTGGGCCTACTCTAGTTGGGACTAACACCTAGATCTAAGAACATTTTCATTCATTTCCTCTTTCAAAAAGTTAGTCAGTGGAAGCTTCCCTGCTACATGTTATAATACTGGTATTTTGACTGAGGCAAAACAAATCCAGAGAGTGACTACAGCTATGCAAGGACATTTAAACACATTGGGCAGAATCATGTCACTTATGTGTGCATCAATGTGGCTTACGAATGTATGTGACTCATTTTTGGACAGGGTAAAGATGTCCCCCCCCCCCCACACACACACACACAACTGCTGTCAAGCCTAGGACAAATAGTGGCGGCAGCTGCTCCTCTTCCCTTCTGGTGTGGAGGAGATGCTTGGGAGAGCCAATTCGGAAGAGGAAAGGAAAAGAATGGCGCACTCCATCTGGGAACACACTCTCATTTCTTCTCACTTATGAGCCCAGACCAGCTGTACTTCTTCTTTGAACTGTCTTCCCCACTCCCAGCTCCCCAGCTAAGCAGCAAAAACAGCAGCCCTTCCCTGGGTTTGACAGCTAACAGGGTAGGGGACGGACACAGAAGTGCACTGGCAGAGTGTTACCCTCCATTTGTTTGATGTAGGACATCAGCCCTTATATGGTCACCAAAGTTTGTGCAATATCTAATCTGAATCAGTGTTCTTGGTTTATTGATTAAAATAAGACATATCCTTTTGTCTCTAGCGGGTGTAACCATTATTATAAAAATACCTTGGAAACAGCAAGTCTTAACAACAATGTTTAGCAACAATTATTTATTTAATCTTTGCCCACCTGCCTGTGGATCAAAGCAGGGAAAAACAACAAATAAAACAACACCTGGACTAAGCTTTTCTGTTCTCTTCAGTAGACTCCAAGATGATGTTGCCTTTGGGAACGTCTATCTAAACCATATAGCACAGTTAATAAACTTACCCTGTTTCCCCGAAAATAAGACAGTGTTTTATATTAATTTTTGCTCCCAAAGATGCGATAGGTCTTATTTTCAGGGGATGTCTTATTTTTCCATGAAGAAGAATTCACATTTATTGTTGAACAAACAAAAAAATGAACATTTATTATATACTGTATATATATTTATATAAAAACTTTGCTAGGTCTTACTTTTGGGGGAGGCCTTATATTTAAACAATTCAGCAAAACCTCTACTAGGTCTTATTTTCTGGGGATGTCTTATTTTTGCAGAAACAGGGTAGATAGTATTACAATGGGAATCAATTCCAATAAATATATCATCTTTACTGCTGCCAGTTTTGGCTGCCATAAAAAGGCCCTGGACCTTTTTGCAGATCAGATGGTACACAGCACCTTAAGCCACAGCTTCTCTGTGTAGAAAACTACAGGCCTCCTTTAGCTCAAGTAGCTCTACCCGGGGACCATGCACACTACACAAATACATTGCTGCCTTTCACTTTAACTGCCTGTGGAGTCCTGGGGCTTGTAGTGTGGTGAGGCACAACAGCTCTCTGGCTGAGAATTCTAAATGCATCCCCAAACTACACATTCCAAGATTCCACAGTATGTCATCAAGGCAGTTCAAGTGGAATCATAGTGCTATTATTTTGTAGTGTGAAAGGGTCCCAGATTTCTTATTCTGCCAATCCTACTACTGCCCCTCTCCTCTATACATGCCAAGGCTGCCTTTTAGGATCTTCTACGGGATAATCCTTTAATGTTTTAATGTTTTATTGTGTTATGGTAATTTGTTTTATTTTACCTGGTTGTAACTTGTTGTTTTAATCTTGTACACCGCCCTGATCTCCGGAAGGGCGGTATAAAAATAAATTTTATTATTATTATTATTATTATTATTCTACGTGTCTCTGCAACATATGATTTTGCCTCACCACTTTGGTCATAGGCCTCTATCTGATCAAGTTTCTGGAAAAGACTTAATCCTAAAGAGTCAAAAAGAGATTGGGGGGGGGGGGGGGGACAATACATGATAGGTCTGGAAAAGATGTGGCCCTCCATGTGATACTGGACTACAACTGCTACCAGCATTAGCCAAAATAGCTAACGGACAAATGTCACAGGGTCTGCAATCCAGTAACATCTGGAAGGCCACATGTATTCCAACCCTGACCTGCATGATTCAAGTATCCATGATATTTCAGGGAGGCACGGGTCTCCTCTACTGCACAATAACAGATTCTTTGCTTGTTGCATAATGTGGCCCATGGAGAAAATGCCATCAACATATCAAATAACTAATAACATATTCTGTCTAGAGAAACTATCCTCACAATTTACATGCAAACTGAGACTCACTTATGCAAGCTACATTCCATTTTTCAGATTTAAAAAACAGATCCTAGTGAAATTAATCAAGCATAAATTCTAACTGCTGAAATATAGCATACCCATATTCAAAGCCTATTAGAGCAAAGATTTATTTTTGTAAGAGGATTTATGCACAGACCCTTATTTCTGTTGCTTTCTTTTTTTAAACCGAAGCTGATAAAAATACCAGAAAAAATCACTCTGGTCTGAAATATGTAAATCTATGCAAATGTGTGAGTTCTATACAAATATTCTTCAGATGACTTGCCCACAAATTCCACATATGAGGCACACTCTTCCTCTGGATGTTGCAATAACAACAGGATATTCAACAGGGCAGTGTGAGGGGTTCTCCCTTCATGTTTTTGATGTTGTGTTTCTGGCTAAGGCACCTATCATGGGGTTTTCTTAGCAAGGTTTGTTCTGAGGAGGTTTGCCACTTTGTTGTTCTTGTGAACTGCCTTCGCTTCGACCTCGACCCATGGCGACACTACTGGTGAGACATCTCCATCCCACCCCTCTTCTCTACTGTTCTGCCCGGCTCCTGAAAACTCATATTCATGGTCTCTTTAATAAAGTCCATCCCTTCTTCTATCTTTCTCAAAATTATTGTTTTTCCAACAATCCATGCTGTCTCTTGATGTGTCCAAAGTATGACAGTTTAAGTTTTGTCATATTGGCATCTAAGGATATTTCTGGCATGATCTGCTCCAGGACCCATTTGTTTGTCTTTTTGCCTGTCCACTGCCTTCCTCTAAAACTGAGAGCATGAGACTTATCTAAGGTTACCCAGTAGGCTTCATGGTCAAGTTGGGAATTGAACCCTGGTCTCCAGAGTTACAGTCCAACACTCAAACCACTACATCATGCTGGCTCTCCTCTCTCTTCATATTTAAAATCAGTTCTTGTCATGGATGTTTACGCCTTATTTATTTTTTTCAGGCTTTAGGATTCAGATTAATATATTTTTTTCCTGCTCTCAAAACAAATCTGAAAGGCACCAATGGATAAACTACTGAACTACAGTATTTCACCAGGTCCCATGCTCAAAATTATACTCCTACAGAGCTGGAAATATTCACCTAAAAGAAATGTACCGGTATGTAAACTCTTCACAATGTGTGAAGGGCTAAAGTTGGCTCTCCCCTTGGAAGTCTAAATTGGCACTTCATTTCAGTGCCAAGCTAAAATGTAGCCTTTTGCCAAAGCCTTTAAGGTCAACAATCATGGCCTAAGTAGACTGTGGAGTTCAGTATAAGTATACAGTTTAACCTTGTTTTCTATGTTTTTCACTATTTTAAATTGTTTTGAACGGTTTGAAACTACTTTCTTGTCTATGGTCCAAAACACACTGCAGAAATAATCCAGTTTTCGATCAGTCTGACTGCCCTGGCTCAACGCTAGGAAATTCTAGGAGCTGTAGTTTTGTGAGAAATTTAGCCTTCTCTGTCAGAAAGCTCTGGTGTCACAATAAACTACAAATCCCAGGATTCTCTAGTACTGAGCCTGGGCAGTTAAAGCGGTCTCAAACTGCATTATTTCTGCAGTGTGTTTTGGACCTATATCTCACTGCAAGATGAAATCTTAAGATACAGAGTAGGATATAATTGTTTTAAATGAATAAGTGCATTTACAAGATCAAGAGCTAGTAACAGTTCTAAAAGGATCTCTGATTTTCAAGCATTTTGTACCGGTACTTTGATCTTTCTAGTTTTACAGATCAGCACACTAATTTTTAAGATGCAAACAATAAGAACATTCCACATCACTATAATGGTAACTGAATAAAAGCAAACAACATCTAAAAATAAGCCCAATATATATCATTGAAATATTTCTTCAAGTCTCTAGAAAGAAGATTCCACAGTCCCCATAGTCAGTAGGTTCTATTTCTAAAGGTCTCTCACATCAACCACTGCAGCCAAGACATACGTGTCCAATTACTCTCCCTACAAATCACTGTCTTTGTAGGCCCTCATGGGTTTAGTTGCACATTGGGCTGATGGACCTGTATGGGTCACAGTCTTTGGAGATGATGCCATTTAAAAACAATGGCCAGAATCCTCTATCGCAGTCTGTATTGAGTAACTTTATGCATACTTAGCTATGTAGAAGAGGCTCTAAGGAACTCTGTTAGTGAACTGTAAAAATTCATAACAGCACATAACAAGAGTACTGTGATGCACACTGAGTGCTACCAATGTGCATCAACACTCCCTAGTTGGTGCCTCAATGTGCAATGGTCACTTTGCTATCTACCCTATGTAATAAGGTACAGTAATAGCAGCACCTTGCTGAGATTCAAAACTGCTCAATTCTATTTGCTACAGACATATGTCAACTTACAAAGGCATAATTCCCAAGTTCATTCCAGCAAATGCTTCTGAACCAATGCTTCCTTTTAACAAAGGAAGTCACCTTGGGATCTAACTCACTTACTAGAGATCTTTCCAAAATATTTAGAAACAACAACAACTTCTAATTAGATCATTATCATTTTCATCATTCTACCTTTTCCCCAAGACTGGGACTCAAGCCGGCTTATGCATTGAACGTTTAACTGGGGTTTTTTTAAAAAAAAATGTAAAGCAACATTAAACCTAAAGTACTAACCACATTAAAAGCATATCCTTTAAAAAAAGGTTTAAAATTAAACAATATAATTTAAAAACATCACTTCCAGCCCTTTTCTTAAAAGCCTTTAACCCTGAAAGCTCGTCTGAATAATAAAAAAGAAATCAGCGTACATTTCCCCCTTATAATCATCATCACTTTCTTAGTTAACTACATTCATTCGGCTCAGCTTCTCTCTTCCTCCACCTGTATTTTTACATTAAATGCAAACACTGCAAATCACTGTTTTTAACCAGTGCAATTAACCTAATTTGGACAGAAGGAAGAATACAGCCCAAATACACAGAGATCAGGTCCAAAAGACTAAGAGAAGTTGTGTCTTGTACCTGCAATTAAGGATCTGTTAAGTATGGTGTTGGTTTTTCCTATCAAAATGTATATCAGAGATATAACCAAGGTATACCAAAAGCAGCATTTAATTGTCATAACGTATCAGGCCAGCTCTATACACACTGATGGAGACAATATTAGTTACCCACTGCTATATACTTGTAGCCTTTGCTGGAACGCCTGCTGTTTTGCATGTGTATGCAACATTACTGTCACTGTGCAGTCACACATGGTCTTTCAGAATCTGTAAATGCTAAGTGAAGCAAAAGGTCACACACAAGTTTACTGGCCTGAAGCTTTTCCACCTTGCTGAGATCCTGTCAGATCTCAACAAGGCAAGCATCATCAGTCTACAGCCTGGTTTGAATGAGAAACCTTCACCACTGTTGCTGTGAACAGACAACAAGTCTTGCGATAAGCTTCTTTTTCTCTTTGGCAGGGCCAACTTTTTTCACACATAAAAAGAAAAATTCTAAGAGAAATGCTAGCTACCACATTTAAGTTTAGAGCAGTGGACTTGGCCCAATAAAATTTTACTTAGTAAAGTTTCTCCTCGCTCCATGTACCCTCCAAGTCTATTTTGTCAACGCTTCATAAATCTGACCACTTCAGACACTCCTGATTTGGCTAAGTAACAGTATCCAGAGGAGCGGGGGGGGGGTACAGAAAGAGAGATCACATACACATTTGTTTTTTCAGTTTGTGGTTTGTTGGGAGAAAACCATAAATCCTTGGTTCTACAAGGAGACAAGAAGGCCAGCTTGCTCAGCGCTGAAGCCAACTGGCACAAACAAACAATAAGAGGATTCTAGTGAATCTAAAACAGCCACAAAGAGATGATGGAACATAAGATGTACAAGAAAATGTCACAAGACTGAAGAAAATACAAAGGAAGTACATTGAGAGTCCTAAGTGATTATAATGATGATGCAGCCCGAAGTGTTTTAAGAAAAAAGAGGGGAGGGACATGGGATTCCCATGAATCCCAGCATGAAACCAAAACTGGCAGCAACTACCCTGTTTCCCTGAAAATAAGACTTAGTAGAGGTTTTGCTGAATTGCTAAATATAAGGCCTCCCCTGAAAATAAGACCTAGCAAAGTTTTTGCATCTAAATATCTATACAATATATAATAAATGTTCGTTTATTTTGTTCAACAATAAATGTGAATTCTTCTTCATGGAAAAGTAAGACATCCCCTGAAAATAAGACCTAGTCCATCTTTGGGAGCAAAAATTAATATAAAACACTGTCTTATTTTCAGGGAAACACAGTAGTCCCAGCAAGAACTGGATCCTGGGTAGGGCTTTATGCTGTTTTGCCAACTGCTGCTTTCTCTCTTATGTAATATTACTATGAAAGATCTGACCAGGCTCCCCTGAAATATTTAAGAAATGAAAGATTAATGTGGCAGTGATGTCACTAGGGTTTGAGTTATCCTAGTGCAGTAACTCACAGTGTCAGTCCGTGGCCCTCAATGCTACCACCACCACCTATGCTGCCTCCCTTTCCCAGTGCAGCCAGCAGCCCTGTCAGGCCAGGAAGGGGCTGCCATGTGGGAGAAGAACACTACCTCCACTAGTGGATTCAGTGGTCAGATGGCAGAGGTGCCCTGGCTGGTGGAGGGGGACAACTGGGGGTTCTGAAACATATAGTAACTGCCTCACTAGGTGCCACCCCACCTGAGATGTTACCCAGTATGGGCTGAACCCCCTGCACCCTCCTATGACAGCACAGCAATGGTGCCACACTGTAGTGCTTCATCACTGCTACCATCCCTCATGTGCAGCAGCCACAGCAAAGAGGATACGGAATTCCTCCCTGCCCTGTAAGTGGTGAGTGGAAGTGGAAGATCCTGATTCATCCAGAACCAACATCAACTCCCATGGAGGAGATCTAGATACATATGTGAGTAGGATATTTACATGTGTAAACTTTCCAGGCTCTGCACTTAGTAGAAGGGCATGGTCCAGGAAGGGAGAGGAAAATAGCAGAGGTGAATAACTGGCTCCGTAGATGGTGCCGCCAAGAACAGTTTGGATTCTTGGATCATGGGCTGCGGTTTCATGAGGAGGGACTTCTGGCAAGGGATGGACTGCATCTCACGCCAGTTGGCAAAAACGTTTTTGCCAACAGTCTGAAGAATCTGATCAGGAGGGCTTTAAACCGAGTTATGTGGGGGAGGGAGACATTATACTGGAAAGCAAAAGGGATGGAGAGAATAGTCCAAGTGGCATAGAGGGAACAAGGCAAACAGTGCAAGGACCCAACAGTAGGAGGCAAAAAAATGTGCAAAAGCAGCAAGTAAAGAGGACACATGGTCTTAAATGTCTCTCCACTAATGCACAGAGTATGGGAAATAAGCAGGATGAACTTGAACTCCTAGCACAACAAGGGAAATATGATATAATAGGCATCACTGAAACCTGGTGGGATGAGTCTCATGATTGGAATGTAGAAATAGAGGGGTATAACCTTTTTAAGAGAAACAGGCCAAGCAGGAAAGGAGGAGGAATAGCATATGTCAGGGATATTTACACCAGTGAAGAGATGCAGGAAGTCAATACTGGAAGCCAGGTGGAGAGCATCTGGATAAAAATTAAAGGAGAGGGAAATAACAGGGATGTTACTGTGGGAGTCTACTACAGACCCCCGACTCAGGCAGAGGAATTGGATGATGCCTTTCTAGAACAGATAATCACATAGAAAAGAGAGATGTAGTAGTGATGGGTGACTTCAACTATCCTGATATTTGCTGGAAGTCAAACTCAGCCAAATCCTCAAAGTCTAGCAAATTCCTCACTTGCCTGGAAGACAACTTCATTGTCCAAAAGGTGGAAGAGGCAACAAGGGGATCAGCCATTTTAGATCTGATCTTAACCAACAGGGAAGACCTAGTTGATGGGGTGCAAGTGGTTGGATCCTTAGGTGGAAGTGACCATGTTCTCCTGGAGTTTGTAATACAGTGGAAGGGAGAAGCTAGGCATAGTCAGACACGCACTCTAGACTTTAGGAGAGCTAATTTCAATAAACTTAGAGAAATACTGGGAGTGATCCCATGGTCAGGAATACTAAAAGAAAAGGGAGTTGAAGACGGATGGGAGTTTCTCAAAAGGGAGATATTGAAGGCACAATTTCAAACAGTTCCAATGAGGAAGAAAAATGGAAGATGTCTCAAGAAGCCAGGATGGATGACTAAGGAACTTTCAAATGAGCTAAGTTTTAAACGGAACATGTATAAGAAATGGAAAAATGGGGAAATCACGAAAGAGGAATTCAAACAAATAGCCAGCACATGTAGGGATAAAGTCAGAAAAGCTAAAGCGCAGAATGAACTCAGGCTTGCTAGAGAGGTTAAGAACAATAAAAAGGGCTTTTTTGGATATGTCCGCAGCAAAAGGAAGAAGAAGGAAACAGTGGGGCCACTGCGTGCAGAAGATGGCAAAATGCTAACAGGGGACAGAGAAAAGGCAGAATTATTCAACACCTTCTTTGCTTCAGTCTTCTCAGAAAAGGCAAAGGGTCCTCAACCTAAGGATAATGGAGACAGAATAGAGGAAATTCAGCACAGAATAAGTAAAGAGGTAGTACAGGAATACCTGGTTAACCTAAATGAATATAAATCTCCAGGACCAGATGAACTACATCCTAGAGTATTAAAAGAACTGGCAAATGTAATATCAGAGCCATTGGCAATAATCTTTGAGAACTCTTGGAGAACAGGAGAAGTCCCAGAAGACTGGAGGAGGGCAAACGTTGTCCCCATCTTCAAAAAGGGAAAAAAAGAGGATCCCAACAATTATCGTCCAGTTAGTCTGACATCAATTCCAGGAAAGGTTCTAGAGCAGATCATTAAGCAGAGAGTCTGTGAACACTTAGAGGCCAATGCCATAATCACAAAAAGCCAACATGGGTTTCAGAGAAACAAGTCATGCCAAACGAACCTGATCTCTTTTTTTGATAAAATTACCAGCTTGGTAGATGAAGGGAATGCTGTGGATATAGTATACCTCGATTTCAGTAAGGCCTTTGACAAGGTTCCCCATGACATTCTTGCAAACAAGCTTGCAAAATGTGGGATAGACAAGTTAACTGTTACATGGATTTTTAATTGGTTGACCGGCCGAACTCAAAGGGTGCTCAATAATGGCTCCCTTTCATCCTGGAAAGAAGTGACCAGTGGGGTCCCACAGGGCTCTGTCCTGGGCCCAGTGCTATTCAACATCTTTATTAACGATTTGGATGACAGAATTGGGAGCATACTTATCAAATTTGCAGATGACACTAAACTAGGAGGAGTAGCTAATACCCCAGAGGACAGGATCAAAATTCAAAATGACCTGAATAGACTAGAAAGCTGGGCCAGTGCTAACAAAATGAAATTCAATACGGAGAAATGTAATGTTCTGCACTTAGGGCGGAAAAATGAAATGCACAGATATAGGATGGGGGACACCTGGCTGAATGAGACCACATGTGAAAGGGATCTAGGAGTCCAAGTAGACCATAAGCTGAACATGAGTCAACAGTGTGATGCGGCAGCTAAAAAAGCCAATGCAACTTTAGGCTGCATCAATAGAAGTATAGTTTCTAGATCAAGGGAAGTTATAGTGCCACTCTATTCTGCTTTGGTCAGGCCCCACCTGGAATACTGTGTCCAGTTCTGGGCACCACAATTCAAAAAAGATGTGGAGAAACTGGAGCATGTCCAAAGGAGGGCAACTAAGATGGTGAAGGGTCTGGAAACCATGCCCTATGAAGAACGCCTTAGGGAGCTGGGGATGTTTAGCCTGGAGAAGAGAAGGTTAAGAGGTGATATGATAGCCCTGTTTAAATATTTGAAGGGATGTCATATTGAGGAGGGAGCAAGCTTGTTTTCTGCTGCTCCAGAGACTAGAACGAGGAACAATGGATGCAAACTGCAGGAAAAGAGATTCCACCTCAACATTAGGAGGAACTTCCTGACAGTAAGGGCTGTTCGACAGTGGAACACACTCCCTCGGAGTGTAGTGGAGTCTCCTTCCTTAGGGGTCTTTAAGCAGAGGCTGGATGGCCATCTGTCAGGGATGCTTTGACTTGGAGTTCCTGCATGGCAGGGGGTTGGACTGGATGGCCCTTGTGGTCTCTTCCAACTCTATGATTCTATGATTCTATGATACACAAGCCGTGACATGTGTAGCCTAAGGGGTAAAAGCCACAGCCCTGTACACAGTTACCAGACATATAAAGGAATGGAGTGTAGCCAATCTTTTTAAATGCCAATTCCAATGGAAAATTTTGATACAGATCCTATCTTTTAAAATCTTATAAATAAATAAATCGAAAGCAGTGACTTTTGCCCCAGAGACAATCATTTCCATTTTCGCAGGGATGCCTGTTTCTTCAAAATGAAGTGCACTCAATGTCTGTGACACACACAGACACATATACACACAACACACACACTTCTATATACAGGGAATCATTAATCTCACAGAGTCCCAACATGTTTCTCCTTCCTGACAATCCTAAACCAGTATTAAAAGTGAGACAAATACTATTAAATCATCTAAACACTGTTAGGAGCAATGGAATACTTAGAGAATTGTTCTCTCTTTCTCTTCTTTCCACTGTTATTGTTAACATAAACCTGACTTTAATTACTGATTAAATTAGCAGAGAATTTTTACAAAAGAAAAGGGCACGGTACTACAAGTGGGAAACTGGTTTCAATAATTACTAGCATCTGCTAGGCCTGTTCTGAAGAGCCCCCTCCCAGGCCTTAAACAAGTCAGTTAACATTTCTGTTCAGAGGACTTACCAGTATAGTGTTCAGTTGTAGTGATTAATCACTTAATGGTGGCTGAGCATTTTTGAGGCGCAAAGTGCCAGGCAGGTGGCAGGCATTATTAGTCAATGATGAAATGTCTTTTCTCTCACTCCCGTCGCTTTAAGTGTATGTGGAGCATTCATAAGTAGAAGGCATTTTTTCTTCTACTAAAAAAAACCCACACATTTAAAAGCAGAGCACACAATCATTCCCTCATTCAAGAAGATGACGCTAACTGAAAGTATTTTTTTAAGATTATCCATCCAAGAGTGGGAAAATCGCCACATCACCCAACTGGGCTTCAGATGCCAGGAAAATGGTGTGTAAACATACAGAGACATATTTGTCACTACTGGAGAACCATCTGCTCTTGTACAAAAAATTGTAATGCAGAGGCATTATTTTCATTTTTTAATAGGAACCAGTGGATATTATCTTTATGAAAACACACACGTGGTGGGAGGTATAACTATCAACAGTCATCTAGAAATGGATAAATCCAGAGGGCAGCAAAACTCCAAATTCTATATACAGAAGGCAAAGCTTGACAAATACCTGACCCAATGCTATCAAGAGAGCTTTAAACTTGACATCCAAGCCAGCTGGTCTCTCAGACGCTCAAAACAAAATTACTCAAAATTGGTAACTTTGGCCATGTGGGTGTCTACTAATATTTCTATGCACCCTAAGGTTCTCTTTCTAGTAAAACTCTGTTTTGAATGAAAGCTTTTATTGCCAAAACAGAGCAGCAAAGTATCTTCTGGAACAATGTAGTAGACTAGCTAGATGGTTGTACTTTGGCTTGGGAGAATCACTTTTTTATCATGAAACTTAATGGATGACTTCGGGTCAGGCACTGTTTTTCAACCAGATCTACTTTACAGGGCTGTTGTGAAGATAAAGCAAGGAAGAGGAGAGCCACATGTATTCATCGGTGGAAAGGAAGGATAAAATAATTTTATTAATAAGCTACATTTTTGAAGAGGTGAAGTCTTCCCCGGCCTATTGCCCTCCAGATGTTTTAGCCTTCAGCTCCAACCACCAGACTGGCTGGTGCTGATTAGAGACATAAGCCAAAAACACGAGGAGGGTTCAGCACTGGGCTATAAGTGTAATACAACACACACATGCATGGAATTTAATCCCCACTTCATACAATGATCCTTACTTTCAAGAGAACAAATGTTCAACTGGGATTTGGGGAGATGCCCATCATCTTTTGGCTGGAGATGGCAAGGATTAAACCTCAGACCTCAGAAGATCAATACATATGAAGTATACCTTGCCCAAAACAGCAGCATTATTTTAGTCAACAGATGAACTCCTAATTATAGGTCAGGAAATACAATATTACTGCTCTGCACTAGATTGGAAAAAGTCCCACAGAACAATGAAGTCATGTTATTCTCCTCATATTTCAGAAACCAACAATTTAAAACAGGAAATATCTTTTCTATATCGACATCCTGTATTTTTGCTTTTTTGCCTTAATAAAGTTGGCTGCTCCAGAATGTTGCAGAGATGACTGAAAACACTGCTTTCATTCATAACAAAAAAAGCATATTCATCCCCCTCAACTATTTCTCTTTTTTTCTGCCATGAGAAGGAAAAGGGAGTTGAAAATTCTATGATGCAATGTAATAACTGAATCACATTAAAATAGTTTTGCCCATTAGTAACCACATATGACAGTTGCAGTTACATTGCAAGGCACAGAGGACAAGCTTCATTTGTGGTTACTTTCTATGGGCTAAATCCAATGTTAGTCTTACCCACAGAACATACAGTGGAATCAACTGTGTTAGGTGTAGCTAAATCCAATTCATTTCAATCAGTCTACCTTAAATGACACTAACACTGGATTTAATCCAACTGTGTGTGTGTGTACACACACATATATATATATTCAACTTAGTCCTACTCTGTGTGTGTGTGTGTGTGTGTGTGTATTCAACTGTAAATTGACCTCATACATAAGTCAAGGGCAGGTTTGGGGGATAAAATTAGGGATTTTGGAATGACCCATGGATATGTTAAGGGTATGTAACAAGGATGTAAAGGACGAAGCAAAGGAAAATGATGCTAAAGAACTTAAAAATACTGGCAAGCATAACTGTTTGTGCTCACCCTAAAGGCTGCATGAAGAACGAACGATAGTAAATGGTGGCTGTGCAATGTGTGGGGAAGGTGACCAGACCCAGGCAGGGCTAAGAAAATGCACACATCTCAAAAAGGATGAAAGAAAAAGAAAAGAAAATAGCAACTACATTAGTAGTGATTATACCCTTTAACTTTAATGTGATATCTTTGCCTAATTTTAACCCCAAAAACCCGACAAGTGTACACAATTTTCTTATTCAAATCCTTCAATGCCTTATTCATCTCTGAGCTGCCGTCATCACCATTTTCTTGCCAAGGCATTCAAACAGGTCAGAAGCAATGCTGTGGCAGAGAAAATAGAAGGAATTGGTACTTCTTTTAGGTGCTCCCAAGACAGACTAACCTCTTGCCTTTTGCCACTCTACTAAGAGAAAGGAATGGTTCCTTTTTTGATAAGAGTTAAAACACAGTACTTACAATGATCCAGGTATAAGTCGACACCCAGGTTTATTTTTTGACTAAAATTTCTAGACTTAAACACAAGCATATACAGTAATTTTCACTGTAAAGTTAGAAGCTCATTAGAGACCAACAGTTTGTGAGTTGTACGGTTCAGATTGCAGCTTAGAGAGTTTGTAATCAAAAGATTCTCCATTCTTGAACAATCTTCCTTGGCTAGAATCCTCCTTCCCCTAATCTATAGTAGAATCTATAGAATTCCCCTAATCTTCCCCTTCTATAAGTAGAAATATTTGTTTTATTAGAGCAAAAGCATTAAAGCCTATAATCATCCACCTGTAGTCTTAATTAGGTTCAAACCATGAACTATTTACTATACAATGGCCCGATTTAGACCGCTCCCTTTAGGGCGGTCTCTACCCACCTCCAGATGCAGCGGGATGGGGCCGAGGCTGCCATACTGCCGCTTCTGGAGGCCGCGGGGAAGCGGCAAACTGCCGGTTCCCTGCTTCCTCTAAGCGGGGTGCAGCGGGTGCTTGCGGAGGCGAGGTGGAAGGGTGGAAAGGGCTGCCGCCCTCCCGCAGCGCAAAAGCGTCATTATGTGCACAGTGAATCTAAATGCTGTGCACATGATGACACTATCAAAATGTGTCCGTATGGATGCCGCCATTTTAAAATGGTGGCATCCATACGCTTTAGGGTTAGGGAGGGTGTAGACGCTGCGCCCTCCCTAACCCTAAACGCGCACTAAAGAGCCCTAAAGGCGCTCTTAAGTGCCAATCTAGATTGGGCCATCGAGTCAGAGGTGGGCAATGTGCAGCCCTTCTACTGTGTTCTGTTACCCCTGAAAGCCTCAACAACCATCACCAAAACTGCCAGTGTGGTGACAAGTTCCAGTGGCCCAATAGCAGCTTTAAAAGCTGTAATTTTTTTTCTTTAAGAAAGAGAAATACAGACAGCAGGTTCTCTGCTCTCAAGCAGATTCACACCATGTGTAAGGACATTTCTGATTTAAGGGACATACCCCACTCACCTTGTTCTGAAAAAAAAGCATCTTTTTAAAGTCCTTGCACTGCTGAAATTTGGAAGCACAAGCAGCAGCAAGAGATAGCCTTTTAATGAACTGGTTGCCCATGCCTGGTATAAACAGGTGACACTGAGCATGAGTGAAGGAGAAATCCAAATAAGCCTAAGGACAATTTTCATATCATTTAAGATGAATACAGACCTTACCATTGGAGCATAGGAGCTATTTCCATGTGTTCCAGTTCTATATTATATTAATATATGTAAAACAAAAATCAAATTATGTGATGATATGTTGGACAGCATGGAAAGAAGTCATGATATTCAGGGTGACTGGATTATTCCCATTCAAAGGTGGGTACAAAGGTGATGTGTGAAACCAGGTCTCATTCTATGTGCAGAGAAACCTGGGATTAAAAAGGAGGTTGCAGGCCATCTAGACTACACTCCTGCTCTGAGCAGAAAATCCAGAGGTAATGCATCCACAATAAAATCCATTTGAATATCTTCCATACACCCCAATACGCAACTGGCTTCATTGTTAAACTGCTCTTGCCCCAAGAAGCTCAAATGGCCAAAGAACTACCTTCCACATTGCTGTTTACAGTCTATCCCATGCCCATACTTGCTACCGGAGTTTAGATAGGCCAGGTGGAGCGTCAATTAACTTTGCTTTGACAAACAGCCCAACTACTTGGAAAAGTTCAAATCTGAAGGACGGAACTGCTCGTTGTTTTCTAAGATATGCAACAGGGCCTTGGGTGGATGCAAAAAGGATTTGTTGCTATGTCCCTGCAAAAAACGAGAATAAGTCCACTGGGGGACCACTCTGCCCTCCCTCATCTGAAATATTCCCCCCAAATGTTGCTGGGAACACACATTCAGCAAGGCCCTATCTGTAGATTCTTAACTAATTGGGTCATTTATGCCATCCTGTTACATGATAGGAAGAAACGCAGTCCAGATATTTAATAAAATGATTGTCCAACTTCTCAGAACCTGTGTTTTGGTAGGTCTCCCTAGTGCCTCCAACTGTCTAAAATAGCTTTTGTTTTCTTATGCGAAAAGAAGAAAAAGACTATGGAGATGCATATGCATATGGGAGAAGAGTAAATACTGTACTGCAGAATGAATCATCAGTACCAGCTAACCACACTATCCAGTTTAGAATGGTAATTATATCATACCATAAAAATTAAATACAATCAGCCCATGACTTTTTTCTTGCTACCTTGCATTTCTGGGTTTGCTTGTTTTGATTGCCTACATAAAAAGATATGGGTAGTCCTATTATTTGGATTTGTGAGACAAGTTAAATGTTTTCAGATTAGCCAGACTTATGAACCTTGCAACAATTTTAAAAGGTGCTGTAAAAAGTGCAGAAAGGAGCAATCAAAAACTCCTGCAGAGTATTTCTTCTATGAGAAAGGTGAAAATATTTGGAGCTCTTTAGGTTGGCATGGGGCAAGATGGCAGCAGCAAAGAGCACAGGACAGAGATGACCAGAATAATTAGGCATAATATGAAGAAAGCAGGCAGAGAATTTTTTCCCCTTTCATTTAAGAACCTGGTATTATCCAATGAAACTGACTGGCAGAAAATTCAGGTTAGACACCAGGAAATACTTCTTCATGCAGCAAATACATAACAAGCAGTTTGCTGACACAATATATGGCAATAGGAACAACCTAGACAACTTAAAGGGGAATTAAGCAATTTCATGGAGCATAAGGATCCCAGTGACTGTATGCTACCTACATGATCAGAAACAGCAGGCCTCTATATACTAGTTGCTGGGCAAGCATTAAAACATGCTTCTCTCCTCTGATATTTTAGAAACACCAGTTTCTAAAATATTGTCCTGTTTGTGTTCAGAAAGTAAATAAAGTTTCTTATTTCTACTAAGGAAGGGAAGCATGCCAGATACAAGTCAACAACTACCAGTATATCAGGTATCTGAAAAGCAGTAGTGCTTAATAGTACTGTTTAGCATTCATACAATTTGTGCCAAGTGTTCAAAGTTTTCAGTGTTACTTTTTTCAATAACTGTTATAACCCTGTGTAATGATTATTTCAAACCAACAAAAGTCCCTGTGGTTGAAAACCCAAGAGAAAACCAAAAAACTGCACCAGTGTTCAAGCAAAAAACCCCACAATATCAACATCACACTTCCCAACATGAAAGGACAATAATGTGAAAAGCTTATTAGAAATAAAATAAATTCAAGAGCAGAAAGAACCAGTTAAATTTCTAAAAGGATAGCAATACCCCACTGGTATTAAACAAATGCTAAAAATAGGCAGAATCCATTTTTTAAATAACAGAACTCAAGGCCAGACGTGTTTTGACAGCAGTCTTCCTCAGTGGCCTATAAGCATACAGAATATGTATAAAATATGTATAAAACTATCAAATCCACAGCTCACTCAATGTGACACTGTTAAATTCAAAAGTAGTGGCTAGTCTAAAATGACTTGCTGAGTTCATGGCCACGGTAAGATAAGAACCAGGGAATTCAAGCTCATACTGATAATCCTAACAGTTCATGGCCAATTCAGAGAATGAGGAGAAAAGCCAACAGGCCTAAATTGCATGTAAAGTCTTGAAGGACAGAATACACCAGAGTAAAAACCAGAACATAACAGGGTGGAGGAATCGTGTAAAAATCCCATACTTCCATGGGATACCTTTACATCAGTGGAGTAAATGTTTTTAATGTGATTCAGCACCACAGCTAATGGTTCTGCAACAATGCATTTTTACCTGAGCCTGGCAATTCATTTTCCAAGTACAAAAAGCAATTTATTTATTACTGTGATTACAGGTGGTATTTTTTTTTACATTCTCAACATAAAATGTTCACTCTGTAACTTAACTGAACATGTGTATATATAATTTATCATTCTAGACCAGCATGACCTTTTGATATTGGAGGAAATATCTGGGGCCTTCCCAACTGCAGTACTCCTGAGAACTGGAGAGAGAGGTGAATTTGCTGGACTTTTTGGAAAGGAATGAGCCAGGTTAAATGCATCTGCTCAGAGATCATAGGATCTTCTGCAGATAGGGAATGATCAGCTTACCTCTTTTTGTTGCTGTTGTTGTTAAGATGCCTTAGAATTTGATTATTGCTTCAATGGCAACAATTACTTCCCCTCCAACACAAACATGCTACATGACATTTTTAATTTACATCTTGAATGCCTGGATTTGTTTGCTAATTTATGAGGGGAAAAGAACATTAAAATACATTGTAAACTGTATTTAATTAAATTTAATTAAACTCAATTTAAAAAAAAAGAACTTAATGCTGACTATAGCTTTAATGTTAAATAGGGTGATATTCAAAATTTTAGCATCCGGTCAGCCACAATTAATTCCTCTTCTCAAGTTATTAAAAAAATATATAACATTCCTGATCGGAGTGTACTGGGAGAGTGACAAAGGCTTTCTTCACACAAATACCGTTATCGCCTGTGCTCAGGAAAATACATACACAAGTTGTATATTCAGTAAGTGATGGCAACAGAACAACCCTACATCTACTCAGGACTATCAATAGAAAATGGAATCCAAGCTTAATCTGGTTGACTTTCAGATTTGCCCCCATTTCCTTGTTTAGTAAGAAAAACATTTTCAGTAAGAAGCTAAGCAAGTCATACACAACACAATGTTTTTTTCCTGAAGAACAATGACAGCTGAGAGAACCTTGAAAAGCAAGCTCAGGAAGCTCCCTGTCTCAAATGAAATAAGGCCTGGGAAAAGTTCCTTACTTTCTCAAAAGTATCCCTCAGGCTATGGGATTAATAACAGTCCTACTGAAAAGACACATGGGCGCAGGAGTAAATATAAAAAGGGTTCCACCCATCATTTGGCTCTGCTTAGGCAAGAAACCTTCCCAAACCTTTTCAGACAAGATCAGAGGATACACAGCTCTTTTGTTTTCAAAGTTCAATAGCCTCCATCAGCATCAGCAGAGAACAGCAGGACTCCTACAGATGTTGGGTTGACCAATGTGAGAAAAAGGACACAGGATTAAATACACCTGGTTGGAGAAGGCTGAGCTATACCTTAGGACTCTTCTGATGTTCACAAATACACAAAATGTATTCCAGCTGCTTTACCAAGCCAGATCAGCCTCCTTTTTGTCTTGCTTTTTTTGAGAAGACAGGAACAATTCCTGGACCTGGCACCTTAAAACTCCAAAGCATGAGGAACATATAATCAAACTCCACCATTATTCATATGAGGAGGAGCCCTTGAACATTCTATTGACTATCTATCCCAGGATAGAGTCATTGCAGTTAATGTGGTGTCAAACTGCTGTAATTCTGCAATGCGGATGCAACCTAGGAAAACCTAATTTTCTCCATCTCTAATGCCTGCGCTTGTAGCCCTTGCAAACACCGATCCTCTGGCTTCATCTTGACTTATAAAGCTTCCTCCAAGATGGCTGTCAAAGAAATGGGAATGATTTAATGTGGTGACTACCATGGCCTTTTCATTCTGGAGCCATTCTTTGAGATCTCCTCCATGAAGGAAGCCTCCTAGACTCACCGTCAAAACAATTGGATCGGTCAGATTGGAGGATCGGGCTGGCTGCAATTTTTAAATAGGATGCATTTACAACTTCCTGACATTTCTGAGTGTTTTGTGCAATTTTAAAATGGTGCAACCTGTTTTCAATTTTTTTCCTTTCCTTTTATTTTTTTTTTAATGAGCATAAGGTGAAACAATAACTACAAAAAATATAAATAAAGTTACTACATCTATTTGTTGCCTCTGGTGTCATCCCTGGAAATGTTACTTTTTGGCTTGCAACTCTCAAAGTGGCCTTATTGGCTTGGAGATTCTGGGTAGGGCTTCCGGATATATTTTTTAAAATTTATTTTCATGGGTCATTTCCAAGTAAGAGAGGAGGGTTCCAATTCTCCAGTTCTGCGGGGCTCAGCTCTAGTCAAGAAGAAAGGACTGTGTGCAAATCTCCAGCTCCATGAAGTGAGCAGCTTGCTGCTCCCATTTACAAAATTTGCTTGATATGGTGCTGCAGCTTCTCTGGGGCAACAGAGAGTGTCTTTGTATTTAGTTAGCTTCTTCCTTTCCTTCCAGTTGTGGTGCCAGGGTTCATCCTCCATTCTGCCTTGCAGCTACCTTCTGTCTATCAGCAAGGAGGCAACATTAAATGCTCCTCATCCCACCTCCCTAATTTTTTTGAGAAGGGATAATCCCCTCTTCTCACCTTGATATGGGAGCAGCCCTATTCGTTGAGATTTCTGTCTTAATTTCCAAACAGGAAAATATGTTCTCTCTCCCCAATGTTTAGCCTACTGCAGAGGATGGTGCTCATCTCCACTACTAAGCCAAAGAGCCAGCATTTTCCGAAGACAGCTCCATGGTCATGTGGCTAGCATGACTGCACCGAATGTTGTTACCTTGCCACCAAAGTGTTATCTATTTATCTATTTAGTGATGAGGAACTATGGGTGGTGTAGTCCAGCTGCAACATCTGGAGTTGCCAGCCCCTGATCCTAAATCTTTCCTATGAATTTACATGTTCCTGTACTCCTCTGCACAACATGAGTCCCTATTAAGGTGGGATATAAGTAAATAATAATAATAATATAGCTGGGAACAGCTCTGGTAGATATGTTTGATTTACTCCAGAGTAGGAACACAAAGGACTGGTAATTCAGGAGGCAACAAATGAGGACCGTACTCCTGCAACAGCAATTGCTTGGGCTCTCTGTGCTTTGAAAACCAAGGCTGTGTTTTACAATAACATCCAAAATCCACAAAACAGTCATACCTTGTTTGGGCCATGCAAAATTCACAAAACACAGTTGGCCCTCCTTATTCACAGATTCAAGCATCCACAGCTTGAAAATATCCCTCCAAAAAGTATAATTTCCCACATTCCCAAATTCCTGTCTTGATTTTGCCATTTTAGGTAAGGGACACCATTTTACTCGGCTATTGTATTGAAAGGGACTTGACCCCCCCTAGATTTTGGTATCTGCAGGTGGTCCTGGAACCAAACCCCACTGGATAACAAGAGCTCCACTGTACATTGTTTTGTGGATTTTGGATGTTGATGTACTTTGCTACATAGCCATGTAACATGGATTGCCTGGCTATGTTTTAAGATTCATGTACTGGACTGAAGACTTATCTATCTCTTCCCAAGATATGCCAACATATCCCACCATCCCAAGGGACCCTTGAAGGATGTGCATAGCCAATCCCAGTGTAGTCTACAGAAGGCACGATGATGCACCATGGCTTCCATTATGATGCGTCTCTTGTTCCATGGCAGTTAAGGTTACAGCAGAGAGAGGCAGCAGTTGAGCAAGAAGGACCATGAATGCATGGGGTATCCAAAGGTTGAATATTTCATGTCTTTGTACTAGACCTATTATTTCCAGGTTTTCTTGTGGAAAACCATGATTCCTTTGGGAAGAGGAGAACTCCAAAGAGAAACCAAAGAAGATTCCAAATCTAGCACTGCTTCTAAGGTCTTCCTTATGGTGTTTTATTAGCTGAAGAGTAAGCCTGATGGAAATACATGTGTATATTTGGTATACTACATGTTGGAGAACTCAACAATTGTGCAGTGTTTCATCCGTGCCCTTTTAAAAAACTGCTGCTCCAGACACCTCTCAGGGGCTGCATCTGCATTGTAGAATTAACACAGTATGGCATCTCTTTAACTGCCATGGCTCACTGCTAAAGAATTCTGGGATTTGCAGTTTGCTCTGGCACCTGGTAGTCTGGTGCCACAACAAACTAGAAACCCATAGCAGTTAAAGTGTATTAATAGTATGATAGTATCAGGTGGAAAAAGATTGAAATGACAATTTGGAATGGAGAGAAGATGAATAAAGAAGAAGGAAAAAATGAGAAGAAGACTGAAAAGAGAAGGAAGGAAGGAAGGAAGGAAGGAAGGAAGAAAAGTGCTAGAAATAAGAACAATAAGCTAATCAGAATGAAGCTGGGAAAGAATAAAATCACAACAGGTAAGGGGAAAGAAAAAGGATGACTGGAGAAGATGGCAGTAACTGACAAGGACATGTTGGAGAAATAATATTTTTGCTGTCATACAGGGGAGAATCCTTGATATTCAAATGCTTTTGGCACTCAAAGGAATCTTCCTCCAGATGAGCATTTCTCAGTTCCACTCTCTAAAACACTTTGGTCCAATTTCTTTGCCATCTTGGCAGCTGCGAATGATGCCCCACCATATTTGCCAAAGGTGGGTGATATCGGTAAGCTTTTCAGTCCAATATCAGAGCAAACTGGGAGCATCTGAATGAAGCCACTCCCAACCCAAGTATTCTCTCTTCATGGATTGTAAGTACTGAATAGTTTTTCTAATGAATATTATTATTGATAAGGAGAAGGGTATGGGTTAAATCGATCCAGAAGCCCATCAGAGGGATTGTCCCCAGGTAAAAAAATTTCAAGAATGAGCTCCTGAACACTCAATGCTGATATATTTCAGAGGAAGGTCAAAAAGCTTTGGACCTACCCCTGGAGGAACACAAGTAACTGCTTGCATTGCATTTTTTGCAGTTAGGGGATCTCAGCAAGACAACCAGCAGAAGACCAACACAGCTCAGCCTCAACTGAATGAAATTCTTTAAGGTATTCTGACCTGTCTCTCTCTCCATTTCACTCCCCTTCCAATCCTAACTGTTTTAAGACTGCAAGCTTGAGACAAATTTCATTTCTTTCCTTTGCAGGAAATTTTTGTAGGTGTTCGTTTGATATTCAGAATGATGGGAAATATGAAGGTACTGCTCAACCAGTGTTCAACCATAGCCTTCTATGTGTCTTTGTGGAACATGGACCACTTCTGTGATGAACTTAGATGCTGTACAGACTGGAACTTTATGCCAGCCTACACCTGTACTAGGGCTGCGGTAGGGCTGAGCGTTCACACGCTCAAAGCCCTACTTTTGCTGCCCAGACACCATCTCGGCACACACCCGTCCAAAAGGTGCATGCCATGATGACGTCCCTCATGCGCAGCGCTCAAACAGCACTGCACACGGGAGGAGTCATAACACCACACCGGGGCACTTATGGCACCCCTTCTACAACACAAATAGGAGCCACATTTTCACGGCTTCTTTTTACACCAGCTTGGGGGTGTGGCATGCAGTTGCCACATCCCCAACCCAGCACTTCCATGGGCGGCATAGAGCCACCCCTTACCAGGATGTCTGTACATCCCCTTAGTTTGCCACTGAAGAAACAGGAGGACTTTTATCAAGTCTGAGGCCCCATTCACACTACGAAAATAATCCAGGATCCTTGTTGAATGCTTGTTGTTCGCAGACGTCCTGAATGCACTCAATGCACTTTGTGGGGGGGGGGGGGTGGCGAAAAAACTACCTAACCCAGGATATTTTATACTGTTCCCCCCCCCCCCAAATTTTCCTGAAAGATCCGCAGCGTCGGCAGTGTGAATAAGCTTTCGAATAGATTTGGGTCACTCTGTATTGTTCCTTCCCAAAAAGGAAGGGAGAGGTTTTGTAAACAAAGGTGTCACATTCGAAATGGCGGCTCCATTCTAACCTGAAAGAATGACATGTGTGAATAACACATGGTTTAATTGACTGAAAGAGATTCACAAAACCAAAACAAAAAAGAGAACAACAAAATCAGATAAGCATTGTTGTGGTGATGTGGATCTCCTAGAAAGAGAAAAAACAAGCATGTGAGTGGCACCTGAGTGTCCTCTGAGTATCATGGAAAGTGAGATGTTGGACTTTTGTTGCTGGTCTGCACAATGAAGAGACTGGCTCTTGTTGGCTGCTGGACTCCTTCACCTGGTCCTGGTCCTAAACGCCAGAGGAGGTAGACCTGCCTCAGGTAGATGGGATGACTCCATTCAAGCTACGCTGCATGGAATTCCCTTCATAAGAGGTAAATGCTCAGTGGTGTTGAACTTCATGAGACTGTAGTGGTTGCACAGCTATGTACTTCTTTTTCCAATGATCAAATAATTGAATAATTGATTTAGCATTGTAAAATTTTCAGATTCTTGCCGATGAGTCATTTTATGAATCCTTATGGACACATAAACAACACTGGAAGACCTTCAGCTAAGCAATTACCAGGTATGACCTTTGTAGGAATCACGATTTTTGAACCCAAAGCTTCTAATACATCTCGGAGGAAGCCCTCTTATTCCAATTATTTAATGATTGATCTGTCATTGTATTATCTTGCAGGGGAATCTTATTTGAGTCCTTATGGACAATAAACAACACTGCAAGACCTTCAGCCAAGCAATAACCAGGTACGGCCTTTTGTAGGAATGATGGTTTTTTTAACCCAAAGCTTCCAATACATCTCAGAGGAAGCCCTCTTATTCCAATTATTTAATGATTGGTCTGTCATTGTATTATCTTGCAGGTGAGTCTTATTTGAGTCCTTATGGACACATAAACAACACTACAGTGCCTTCAGCCAGATATAACCTGTGTAGGAATTATGCTTTTTGAAGCAGGAACGTTGAGGAGCTTCTAATACGTATCAGAAGAAGCCTGTGGACCTACACCTGAAGGAAAACAGCAGACACTTACATTGCAGTTTTTCACTGACAAAATACATCAGCAAGAAGGACCAGCCAAGCCTGAAAGACATCAAAGAGCCTTTGAAAAATCCACTGAGGTATTCTTATACCTCCTCCTCCTCCTTTTGACTTTATCTCCCTCTTTTCTCTTGTAGTCACTTTTGCTTGTAAACCTTCATCATTTTTCCTTTCTTCACTTTGCAGCATCCAGTCAGATCTTCACAAGAATTCAAAGAATGAAGCCATTCCTAAGCAAAGTTGTAGCCAAGGAAGGAAGACTTGAAGGATAAAGCCAGCCAGAAAAAGTCGAAACATCATCCCCAGTCCAAGCCTCCTCTGTTTCCATCTGGAACAAGGAACACATCTGTAGCCCACTTCTTTTGCTGCTGAAGGAAGGAAGGAAGGATGCACAGAAGGAAGGAAGGAGCTCTGGTCAAGTCTCTGAGCCCCAGGGCCAGGAAGGGAAGCCTCAGCAGGATCTCTTCCTCTCATCTTTTATCCATGCAATTGCTCAACAACAAGTAACTTGCAAGATGTCTGCTTCATACAATCAGACAAAGCAGCCAAAGGGAAAGTCCATTAAAACACAGGTGAGTATTCTTCTTCACACACACACACACACCAAAAAAAAAAAAAAAACCCTTCGTTGGATCAGTCCCATGCAACAGCTATGCCTGATTTGTCATTCACAAGGTCATCATGAAAACCTGTGAATTCATGGAAACACCTTGACAGAAGTCATCTTCAAAGGACACTCTCACAACGTAAGCCATGTGCAGCAATTAACAGAAATTAACTTCAAGGAAACTCATATTGTGAGCAATTTCTAGAAACGAATCCTGTGGAGGCAGAACATTAAAGAATGAATGACAATGTCTCAGAGGAAATCCAAAAACCCATCAACCTACACCTGGAGGAATATGGCCACAGTTTGTTTCCATGGATGAAATGCATCAGCAAGATGTCTAGAAGAGAGAAGCAGCCAGCCCTTAAAAGGCATCAAAGAGCCTGAGGTAATCGTATACCTCCTCCTTCCTGACTGTTTCCTAATCTCTTTCCCTTGTAGTCACTTTTGCTTGTAAGACTGAAGTAAACTTCATTGTCCATCTTCTCTTTGCTTTGCAGCATACAGTGTGATCTTCAAAAGAATGTGAAGAATGAAGACATTCCTAAGCAAGGTTTTTGCTGAGGAAGGAAGATTTCAAGCCAGCTAGGAGAAGAAAACACATCCTTCTCAACCCAGACTTCCTAGGTTTCCATCTGGCATGAGGTCCACATCCAGCATGAGGTCCACAGCCCACTTATGCTGAAGAAAGGAAGAAAGGAGCTCTGGTCAATTCTGTGTCATCTCTGATTACCAGGGCCAGGAAGGGAAGCCTTTGGCAGCATCTCTTCCTCTGGTCTCTTCTCCATGCAATCGCCTACCAACAGGTAAGGTTCAAGAGCTATGCTCCATTTAAAGAAACAAAGTAGCTGAAGGAAAATTCCATTAAGACACAGGTGAGTATTCATCCCCCATATTTAAAGCCTCTTTTCTTGGATCAATCCTATGCAACAGCCATGCATAATTTGCCAATATGCCACATCTAGCAAACAAGGGAGATGGCATGAAGATGGCAAAGTCAAGCAGACAATGACGCAACAATGACTCTTCAACCACCATCTTGAGGGGAGGAGAAAGACAGGCCTGCTCCTTTTGCAAGCAAGAAGAACCCTCCCTCCATTCACCATCTTGAGGGGGAGAGAAAGGCAGGCCATCTCCTTCTGCAAGCAAGAAGAGCCCTCCCTCCATCCACCATCTTGAGGGAGAGAAAGGCAAGCCAGCTCTAACAGGGCTTGCCTGAAGGAAAGAAGAGCCCTCCCTCCGGTCCATCTGCCTTGGTCCAGGCCTCCGAGGGAGAGAAGATCTGCTGGACTTTTCCCCTTCCCCATCACCTCTCCCTTCTCCTTTTGTGTCTTGTCTTTTTAGATTGTAAGCCTGAGGGCAGGGAAATGTCTAATTAACAAATTGTAAGCCGCTCTGATAGTCTTGGCTGAAGAGCGGGGTATAAATAAAACATCATCATCATCATCATTATTATTATTATTATCATCATCATCATCATTATTTTCCCAAACACTGATTTGTGAATTCACATGGGTTCAAGCTCATTTCAAAGGAAATTATCACACGGTAAGTGACGTACAAGTATGAAACCTGTGAATGCAGAACATTTAAGAATTTAATTATTAATTAAATAATTAATTATTATTATTAATTAATAATTTAATGATGGAGTACATCTCAAGGAAACTGTCACAAGGTAAATGAAGTCCAGAAATGATCCCTGTGGATGCAGAAAAGGGCTTACTCTGTGAGCTTTAAGGTAAGAAGGAATAAGTTTGGCCTGAACAAGACCTGGGAGGTTGGTGCTCTGTGGTCCTTGCTGACATGCCCAGGGTAGCACTGGCCGCCACTTTTGGGGTCGGGAAGGAATTTTCCTCCAGGACAGATTGGCCAGAGATCCTGGAGGTTTTTCGCCTTCCTCTGGGCATCCAACAGTGTCCACCTGCTAGGATGTTCCAAACATTAATGTATTTTGTTACTGTTGTTGTTAACTGCCTTAAAGTCGACTTTGATTCAGGGCAACCCCATAGATGAAACACTCTCCAAGCCCCTCCATCCTCAACCACTCTGCATGGCTGTAGCCTCAACTTAGTCTATCCATCTGGTATGTGGTCCATCTCTTTTTCTCCTATCTTCTACTATTCCAAGCATCATTGTCTTCTCTACTGAGTTGTGCCTTTGCATAATGTGACCAAAATATGACTGTTTGCCATCCTGGCTTCTAGGGAGGGTTCAGACTTGTATCCATGTCTTCCTGACCATCCATAGTATCCTCAGCACTCCTCTCCAGAACAACATCTCAAATGAGCTGATTTTCTTTCTGTCAGCTCTCTTCATTGTCCATCTTTCACATCCATAGATGGTAATGGGAAATACAATGGTATGGGTGATGCTTTCTTTAGCTCCGCATTTGATAATCTTCTCTAGTTCTTTCATAGCTGATTCCTTGAGTGCAATCTCCATTCTGATTGTTGATGGATCCAGGCTATGAGAAGTCTTTACCTCTTCCAATTTCACCATTTTCTAGACTGAATTTATGCAAGACCTCCATGATCATTACTGTTGTAAAAACCTGCCAAGCTGAACTCTGCAGGGAACAACAAGCCTCTGGAAGAAAATTAATAAAAGATATTCATAGGAAATTTTTGAAATATGAAGCCCTCTTTCAAAAGAAGAAATGCTACAAGGTCTTCAGAGAGACACATAAGAAAACTCTTACCACTTGGAAATGGGGTGTAGCAAGATGTCGAATATTGCTCACTGCAAAATGTTAATCCAGTAAGAGAGTATTTGCTGATCCATTTTTTAAAAAAACATTCTGCTTGCTAAAATATCACTAGCCGCGCTGTTTGCTAAATTTAAAATAAAATTTAGAAGAAACATCATGCTGTCAAGACAAGATGGATTTCCCTGGATGGTGAAGATGGAGCCTGGAAGATGCCAGCATGTCTTCTGCATGGAGAGATGGAAGGAGGGAGCCTCATCATTTTCTTGCATAAGGAAGGCCCTTGTCGACATGCCCAGGGTAGCACTGACCGCCACTTTTGGGGTCGGGAAGGAATTTTCCTCCAGGGCAGATTGGCCGGAGACCCTGGAGGTTTTTCGCCTTCCTCTGGGCATCCGGCAGCAGCCACCTGTTAGGCTGTTTGAGAGATTCACGAGAATTAAATGAAACTTATAATTTTTAAAATGTGCCAAATTGGACCTGGCAAATAGACCCATGCAAAATTAATTAAACAATTAATTTAAATCACAAATCTGTTTCTTTCTCTTTTGTTTCCTCAGTATTTGTGTTTAAAAATACAGTTGTGGTACTGCTCTTGAGTTCAGTTCAGAGAGAACAATATTACTCTCCCCTTAGGTGGAACTTCTTTTTAGAAATCCTAAGGCTCTCAGACTGTTGTTCCTCTCTCTTACTCTCTCCTGGAAAAAAAGTGTTCAGGTAAAGAGGAATTTGCAAAGGCTTCAGTTCTAGCAAACAAACTAGATTTGACACTGTTTGAACGCACATGGCCCCATCCTATGAAATCCTGGCATTTGCTGCATCACCAGCGCTCTCTGACAGAGAAGGCTAAACAGCTCACAAAACTACAAATCCCAAAATTCCATAGCACTGAGCCATGATAGCTAAAGCAATGTCAAACTGCATTACTTTTGCAGTGTAGATGCAACTCAGGGGGAAGTGTGGGATTCCACATACATTCTAAACTAAAACTCTCTGGCAAGGAATTTTAAGTCCATCACCAAATAACAAATCCCTGGATTTCATAGGATGTAGCCACAACAGTCAAGCTAATATCAAATTGCTGTTGGTGTGCAATATGCATTCTTCCACATTCAAAATAGAGGACTGTTCTCTACTAAGCAAGACAAATGCTTGAAAAGAATCCCGATATGGGCCGTCTTTTCCTATAACTTACTTTCTCTATCAATTTTGGGATTTCAGATACTGCCCAGACTGCCCAGTTTAAAAGGTCATTGATACCAGCTGGGGAAATAGATAAAAGTTTAGGAAATAACCCTTCCAGGTCAGATCTGTTCATACAAGAGTCAGGTAGTTGGCTATAGGAAAAAACCACAAGGAGGATAATGTATCCAGCAAAAGCACCCTCTTGCTTCTAAGACTAAAAGAAATGGACATTTAAAAAATGAAAATAATGTCTTTTTTCAAAAAAAAGGAAGTAAGGGCAGAGGACAGGAGGAGGGTTTAAAAAAAGAAATCCCCACATCAGGGTTGTTCGGAGCTCTCCAAGTCCCACAAGTTGCTTCAGGTCCTTGAGATCTAGCTGAGAGCATACAGCTAGGGATTGTGGACCAAGGGCATCTGAGAATTGGTAGCCACAGGATGGAAAGATACCAGGTGCATGAGCTTCTGGCAGGGAAGAATCCTTCTGCCATTGCTGCATTTCGTTTTCCTGTTTATGGGTGAGTTGACTTTTTCATTCCTCTCCTGGAAGAATCCTGGTCTACATCTAGAACTGACCTCTATGATCTGTCTCAAGCAATGGATCAGCAAGTATGGCTTGCAGACCACTCCAGGCCAACAGCTCATCACTTTCAAACAGATGCCCATTTGACAGCACCTCAGCTACTGGTCCCTAGCAAGTTTCCAAGAAAGTGAGTGGAATAATCTGTCCACTATGTCAAATGATAGCAAGTAAAATGAGCTTATAAAATGAGGAAAGAGGAAAGCATAGCATTGTTTTGGGGGTTGAGTGTTGGAAAAGGACATGGATTTGTTGTTGTTTTTGTCTTTCCCACTTATAGCACCCCTAAAGTGAACCTATCATGGGTTTTCTTTGTTCAGAGGGCGTTTGCCTTTGCTTTCCTCTGAGACTGAGAGAGGACAAATCTTGCGAAGAAAACCCCGATAGGGTCTCCATAAGTTGAAAACAACTTGAAGGCACACAACAACAACATTCCTAACAAGCAGATCTGCAGGGAGTAGAAATTGTGTTGGGAACTTCAAGGCTGGCTGGTAAGGGGTTGGAAGGAGGGGAGACCCTGGGATATTGATCAAAAGCTTTATTTAATTCTATGGGAAAATGGGGTATAATCCTACTCAGAGTTTGAATTGCTATGTGGTTTCATTATATTAAGTAACCACTCATGCCTCAGTCTTAACAAAATATGTCTCTTGTGGACATCTTTGGTTTCTGAATGAAGTTTTCTTGGTTTTACTACCAAAGCTTGTATTTTTCTGAACTGAAATGATCCTACACATGACACAAAATGTCTTAGGACAACCTGTAAAGGCCTTGTACAGTAAAGAGGATACATACAAAGCAGATGATATACTTTCTTACTTCCTCTCCTCTTGCTGGAACAAGACAAGCAACCCAGAGTACTCCCTGGGGATGCAGCGATTGCGAGAGGAAATGAAAGAATCTGTTCTGCTTCTATGTAGAGAAGCCATGCACCAGTTGAAAATTATACTCCTAGAGCAAAAGCAACCAATCAACTACTGGGAGATATTCTGAAACAGGGTTCACAAGCAGCGAGGAAGGGCATGAGGTCCCTCAAGGCTATTTTTGCAACCCTCAACTTCTCTAGACTTCCTGGATTACCCTTTTGCTAAATAAGTGAGACCGAAAAATTGATGAAACTACTCAAAGAAAGACCTAGATGATTGGGACAAAGTGTTATGTTATTCAATTGAGAAATAGTAGTAATGGGACTGAATACAGATTAAAGGAGCGGTATCCTTCAAACGATGAGATAGTTGTACTTAGGTAGTTGGAAACTTTCAATTTACACGAAAGGGTTGTAAAAAAAGGAAGCAACTAATGGTGTATGCATGTTAAAAATTATTATAATTATTATGTTATATTAGGGTATGTTGAGCCAATGAATGCAATTGTAAGTATTTTTAAAATATTTTTGTCCGAAATAATATCAATTAAAATAACATTTTTTAAAAAAAAATGTCACTGAAACCATGAGATATTATGACCCAAAGGAAAAGGAGCCAGGAATTGCAACATGATACAGGCGAGTGAAGACTTCTCAAAATGTTATCAAATCCGATAGTTTATTAAAAGGAAACTGAAAGGAAGCTAGGAGACAAAGCTCTCCAGGGCAATTGGGGCTGTCTAAATCCACAGGAGAAGCTCAGAGTAGATTCACACTATGGAGTCAAAGGAGTTTATCACACTGGGGCTAATTTTGGCATTAAGGAGAGATTAAAGTGCATTTAAAGCATCCCGCAAATAAAGCAAAAATGGTGAGTAATTGCACGAATGATGACCACACACATTTGTGCAAATAAAGTGATATCAAAAATGCATTCCTGCTGAAATCCTGAAAGTAAAAAGATATGCATTAATGCTTCTTTGTGACCACTTTAATGGCAGGTTTTGTGCGACATTGTGTGAAATTGTTACGCATCATTATGCGATTTTTCCAGGATATTCAAGGGATAAATTCCTGATCACCTTAGTGTGATAAACTCCATAGTTCTTTGAAACCCCTTTAAGCACCATGGCTTCATGCTATGGAATTCTAGGGTTTGTAGTTTTGTGAAATACTGTATTTAGAATTCTTTGCAACAGAGCTCTAATGCTGTAGTTGAAAGCAATGCCCTAGATAAGTTAACAAAACTTGCCCAATTAAATAACCATAGTTAGCATTAGCCCCAATTTAGAGCTTGGACAGTAAACTACAGTCTCAACCATGTCACCAGTAAAGAAGGGTGGAATACATAAACTAAATTCTGGAAACTGCAGACCAAAAAAAGGAAATTCTTCAAGTTCTAACTGGAAACTTGAGCCCCATTATACTGATTACAATGTTCATCATGTCATTAGAATATGACCAAAGGTATATACAGTACACTCCAGATTTCTCTTTCTTTCCCACTCTCCTCAGTGGACAGGTCTCAAACGCTGAAAATCCTCAACCTTTCCCCAAACTCAGCACTGTTGTCTGGATGGTTGCTTTTGATTTTGTGTGCCTTCAAGTTGTTTCAGACTTATGGCAACCCTAAGATGAACTTATCGTGGCGCTTTCTTGGCAAGTTTTTTCAGTGATGGTTAACCATTGCCACCCTCTGAGGCTGAGAGAGTGTGACTTGCCCAAGGTCACCCAGTGGGTTTACATGGCTGAGCCAGTATGCAACCCTGGTCAGAGTCACAGTCTAGCACTCAAACCACTACACCACGCTAGCTTTGTGTTGCCTGGGTAAACATCATTGAAAGACTAAAATTTATGCCAAGTCCTTTCATAACACAATTAATACATTCTTAACCAAACTTGATGCAAAAGGATGAAGCCATTCAGTAACTAAAACAGTGCAGTTCTACATCAGGTTCCCATATTTTAGCCAGTGAGCTTTCCTGCTGAGGTAAATGCAAATACCTGAGGTTATCTGAAGCCAGATAGCTCACTGGATATAATTTGTTTTAACTACACATACACACACCCAAAGAATCCCTAATTTTACAGGAACCCAAGGCCATAAAGCTTGGGATGCCAACTATACAAAGTGCATAGTAATTATACCACTCCACGATGGAGCCACCTTTAACAACCACACCTTTGTCTTAAAAGCTGGGAAAAATAATTACTTATGATACATACCCATAATGATATTTACCATCCACTGTATTTTGAGGAGAACAGAAACAGAAAGATGGAGCTAGTATTAGTCAAGCAATAACTGTAGGAAAATTTGGACTAGGATCAAGAAATGAAGCAGGAGAGCAAGTACTACGTTTTGCCAGGCTAACCATCTATTCATATTAAACCCTTTCTTCATACAACTAGAGAGGAGACTGTACAAAACATCACAGGATGGCTAAAAGAAAATCAGATAGGCTACATAACTGGAAACAGAAAATGAAGACACTCTAGTCTTCTGGTAAAAATGAGACCAGCCACAGACATGTAGCACAGATCATGAGCTACTAATATCAAAAATTAGAATAAAGCTGAAGAACTGCTAGTGCCCAAAACTGCTAGTGCTCTTTGTATAACTGCTAGAATACCAAAAATATCCTTGGCATCATGGTATTATGTCAATTCTCCTCAGCTGTAACTGTGATACAATGTACAGTATACTCATATCTGTAAAGCTACTTCCAACTGGATCTTCTCAATTCAGACTTCATTAAACATGTACTTTCCCTCAGTTGAGCATATTCTGAGCGCCTGAACAGATAGGCCAAAATAAAGCTGCTTTGGGTCACTTTGGAGGTATGCTGTTTAAATGATGCACGCATCTTAAGAGGCCAGAAGTTGTGCCAAAGCTGAGCTCCAGTCCTTAAGACTGGAACATGGTTTTGGCACAGCTTCCGAGCTCTTAAGATGTATGCATCATTTAAACAGCAGGGCTTTCTAGATTGGCAAAAAGAAGTGTGTTCATGGCTGCATGAAAGTCTAGCTTTTAGATGAGAAAAAGGGAAAGTGTGCCATGAAAACGCCTTTTTTTTTTTTTTTTGGCGTTTTAGGGGAGAAGAAGCGCCTTTAAAAAGGTGCTGGTTTTCCCAGCTTCTTTTTTAAAAACTGCGGAACGGCGCAGCTCCATCTAAAGGCTGTGGTGCAGCTGCTAAGCATTAAGGAAAAGGCAACTTCATGTCACACTTTCCTGCCCATCTAGAAAGCCCCAGCATACCTCCAAAGTGACCTGAAGCAGCTTTATTTTAGCCTGTCCGTTCGGGCCCTGAGATATTCAACTGGTCCTTCAACTTTCTGTTCCCTGATAGCCATTCCACATTCAGGCTCAAAAATGTGCTTCTACATGGTTCTCTTTGCAGTCTGAAAATGCAGCTGTTCAGAGCAAACTGTATACTAATACCTTCATTCACAGCCCTAAAATATAGTAAAAGGTCAGCACCATTAACCACCTGTAGATGGCACAGAAAACTAGTGCCTGAAGCTTCAAGTTACCTTGCTAGCATCACCATGGCGGCTGATTCAGTACTGAGTCAGAATGAATGTTGCTACCTATTGAAGCATTTTACTCTACTTTGATGTTCCTTGGAGGGACACTGTTGATACTATTGACTACAGAGAGCCCACAAAAAGCAGCACTCAATCCATGGTTTCAGGGTGTGATTCCAAGGAGATGAGGGTGACTCAGTAGACTGTAAGAGATGAGTAGTATATTACATCAGAGCTGCATTGCCTGAAAATGCAGAAAAGTAAAAGAACAGAAATCACTCAACAGCATTATTAAGCAATCTCAACTGAGTGAACAAGAAAACAAGTCTATATGGAGTTGGTGAGCCCAGCATACAAGGTGCAGTAACTTATCAGGGCTAGACTCTGAAATGCTGTAAAAAAAATTCTCTTTGCTCTTTTCTTTAAATGAAATAGAGACATTTTTCTTCTTAAGGGCACAGTCCAGAATCCAGAATGCAGATTTTACTCCTACTTAAATTCCATTAACTACAATAGGAGCTGGGAAACTACCCAGTATATGCATCCATAAACACACACAGAAAATCATACTCCCAAGTTGACCAATGCTGTTAAATAACTACACTGGCAAGACATTTCTCAAAGAGCACCAATGTGTAACTTCTGGCCCACAAAGCTCTTTAGCTTAATTCACAGGTTTTGAGAGCATAAGATCTTGCATATAAAATTAAAGGTGTCATCTAGTCCAATATTTTGTTGAATCCTTGCAGATACTATGTTTCATCATACCACAACTCCAAAAGTCAGCCACTATGGTACAACTTCACATGAGGGACAGCTGATCCACATGACCTTTTAAATAGCTCAACAAGGCAAAGCAGGCTCAACTGTGCACTGTGTTTATATATGGGGAGTAAAAATAAAAACTTATTTGATAAATGTGGATTGATCCAAACTGAACATAAACTAAATTGTTGTGGCACCATAAGGAGATAACATGGCAACTATCACCAGTCTGATCCAGAAGTCCAAACAGCATTACACCAAATGTAAGCATATGCCCTAAGAGAAGATTCCCAGAAATAGAGACATCTCTGTGAATTGATAAAATTTAAAGATTTAATCCAAAAGATGTGTTGCTTTGCAACTTTTCACAATATTCTAGTTCAGTGCTATTTTGCGTAACATTTTGAGTAAGATACCATGCTCAAAAGTGCCAAGGATTCCTTCTCGTTGGTTAATTGTCTAACATCTCAAATCATCATTGGGATCTGATCTTTTTCCACAGTTCACTACTATTGGGAAATCAGGCTGGGGGGGTTTACCAGATTTCTAGAATTTTTGTTCCTCGTGTTCCTATAAAAAGACAGCGAATCACGCCACCTACAATCAAAGTGAGATCTCCGCAAGCTACAGAGACATAAACAAGTATAAACACATACCTAAATTCCAATGAAAACCCCATTCAAAAAACCCTCAGTTGGTGAGAAGGGTTTTTTTTCACAACACAAACAAATACTCCCACTGATTACTTCAGAGAGCCATTTCATAGCAGAAATGTGCCTGCTTTCAGAGCCCAAATTTACACCTTAAATTCCTCTGATTAATGACTAGTAGGACTATACATGGGAGTAAGGTGTTGGCCCATCTTATGGGGTATTGCAAAAATTACCAGAATAACCAACGGAACACCGTACGTCAGGGGTTCCCAACCTTTATGACTTGCAGGGCCCTTATTTCTATGACGGAGCCCTTAAGAGGCCTACCCTATGTCTTACAAGTTAATGGTGTTTAGGAGTATATATAAGAATATATTCTTATTCTTTAATGTCATTCAATTTTTATTTCTTTCATTTTACTGGAGTGGTTGCAAAGCACTTGAGAAGTGCTCTATGTAATAGGGTTTTCATCTATAATCGGTAACCCTATCTTTCTTACCTGAAACTGAATGGCCACGGCACCAAAATGACCACTTCACCAGCACTGACTATATATGCAAATTATTATTATGACTACAGTCTTGCAACCAACTATCTGCACGATAATACAGAGCTGTTTGTACCTTAATCTGAACCTGTGGATGTTGAAAATAGAAAGAATGCAATATAAAGTACAACAAAAAGCTGAGTCCGTGGCTGGGGAAATTCCACAAGGAGAATTTGTTTATTTAATGATATGCCACTCTTCATTATCTAAATTCCATGGCTGTTCATAATGGCACAAGCACCATGTGAAAGAATGCAATATTAAACAATAAAGCAGTAGAACAAAATCAACAGACAAAACAACTCAGCACATTGATAAAACACGTCACAGGCAGAGGTCACCCATGAGGGTAATCAAGGGCAAAACATGGTTTAAGGTAAATTCAGAATGGGCTTAGTTCAACAGCTAGCAATCTCTGAAGCATCCGGCCTCTTAATGTCCCCCTCCTCAACCGATGATTCAGTGCCCCAAATTCCACTGGAAGAACACCACACAGGAAAAACAGCTGGCAATACAAGAAAGCACCAGTATTGCCTCCAAGCCTCTTTCCAGGGTGGATGGGTGCCTGGAGAAGGCAGTCACCCATCTGCTTTGGAAGGGGCAGGGAGCCAGTTAAAGAGACTAGGGGGTAATGGGGAAGAGGAGTGCACATGCCTGGTCCTCTTGTCCCATCCACCCATCACTTTAAGTGGCTTTTGCATGGGGAGGGAGTTATTTGCGGTTTTTCCATATTCGTGGGGATCTTGCGCTCCTAAACCCCGTGAATGTGGAGAGCCAACTGTATTCATTTCCCACTTTATGCCCATTTCAGGAGAAAGAAAAACACATCAGTGTAATGGGCAGGAACAGTTCAGGATAAACCAAAACACAGCAATATAATGTATAAATAGGAACCATGGGAGTGGTTCGATACATTATTTTTAAGAACACCAAGAGTCAGGAAAGATGTAAGATAAAACGTCCTAACTTAGCTCAGCTTTGATCCCCTTGAACAGTCACTGGATCACATCACTTCATCTTCCAGTCTAGTTAAGGTCAAACTATATTTAATTTATTATTTTGTGACTGGAGGATGAGAAGGGGCCTTCAAACGAAAAACATTTCTTATGCCAATTTACAGACCAGACTATGCTGCTCATCCTGTGACAAGTTCACAATGCAATAAATAAATAAAAAGAAATCAGTCAACACTGAGTCTGTGTTCTTAGAGGTAAAGAACAGCAAAACACATGAAACCTACAAGCAGAAGACTATATGAGGTATGGATTTTGTAAACAGGGTTAAATTTTTAAGCTGAAACACAATATTTCTGTTGTCATCTATTAAAGTCATGCAAAGCCTATTATATAAAGATAAATTTTATCAGCTTTCCTAGAACAATGACCTATTGTTTGAAGTATTAACTCATGGTATCCAAACAATGTTCCAAGTTTGGTGGAAGAGAGTTCTTCAGGTGAGGATCAAGAAAGTAAACCTCAGAAGTTTCATTAAAAGAGGTTCCTTTCACTAACAATCTTGCCCCAAACTGTGTAGTCACAGAGAGAGCATTCAGATTTCCACTCAATTCATATACAGCAGTTAAAAACTCTATTATTGGACCTAGCCAGACTTCAATTGATGACAGAAGAATATATATGCAAAAATCGTTTCCTTAATTCTTGTATTTTTCAGCAAAAGATCCATATTTCTGCTGAGGAGCAACTGATTTGTATGAAGACAATCCCAGGTTAAATACAGTCAGCCCTCACTATCCATGGATTCTTTATACATGGATTCAAGTATACATGGCTTGAAAATATTCAGAAAAGGCATAAATTCCAAATAGCAAACCTTTATTTTCCATTTTATATAGGATACATCATTTTGATATGCTATTGGATTGAATGGGACTTGAGCATTCACGAATTTTGTTATCCACGGGGGGTCCTGGAACCAAACCCCAGCGGATAACAAGGTCTCACTGTATATGCCATTACTGTACATCGGCTGAAAGGACTTTGAAAACTTGCAGAGTGACTTTCTGACAGTATAGACAGGAAGCATGGGCCCAAAATGTTGTTGAACTCTAACACCTGTGCTGGCTAGAGCTGATAGGATATGCAGTCCAACAAGATGTGGAAAGCCATGCATTCCCAACTACCGGAGCTTGACAGACCAATGGGCACCTTCATATGTACCTACCAACACCGAAAGAGGTCCAAAGTGGAAAGCTATTATTCTAAATACACTGAGGATGTTGTTACTGTACATGCCTTCTCCTTAAAGTGCATGTACAGATAGGCCTCAGATGCATAAGGCAAAGGTAAAACTGTACGAGTCCGCACTATCTGATTTTGTATTTCTCTGATAAGTCATGAACTAATAAGGCCCCATTTCTGTAACTAGGAGAGAGAAAGGCAAAGGAACAAACTAAATGAACCAACAAGGAGCACTGTATAGGGTACTGGAGGATTCAGGTTCAAATCCTTTCTAAGCCATGGATCCTAACAAATGTTGAAATCCAAAAGCTGAAATGGAAGTAAGCTCCATTAAACTCATTGGGACTTCTGAGTAGATGTATGCAGGACTGCACCATTACTGATCATGAATAAGTTAGTGGCTAGCTAGCTTTACAGAATTCTTGCTTTCTTACTTTGTAGGATTTTTGCCAGATCAGATGCCAACAACCCCACACCACACACACACACACACACACAATTATTTGCAATTTGCTTTAAAGAACTGATTATTTTTTTAAAAAATAAACCAAAACAAACATAAAAACATAAAAAAACATAATTCAGTCAGCAGCAAAAGTAAACCATCACTTGCCTTCACAATAGTGAAAAGGAAACAAGCTTTTTTTTTAAAGTAGCAAGCCCATACATCTCACCCACAAAAGGGCCATGTAATTAGCAAAGAGAAAACAATGACAAAAATGCAAGCAGGTGGCAGCTTGCTCAGACATGAATGTTTCACAATGTGGAATTAAAATGAAATTGCAACCCTCTGGACAGCAAGTACTCTGAATGGCAGCCCCAGTAATGCCAGAGCAAAGTCTCCAACATAAATCTTGACTTACCTACTTTGCTATCTAAAATGCCATTTTATCTTCACTAGCAATGAGCAAGTGTCCACTGTTCCTGCTTAATTTTGGAAGTTCCCCATCAATCTACTGCGCATGTCACCAGTGAAAGACAAACATTCAAGGAAGCATACACATGAACTGCTTTGGACTAATTCTTATAGCTTAAAGAGTCCTTGTAAATAGCTGTTAGAATGATGTCCAATACTTTATAGTTATATTTGCTTTTTGTTTTCAGTTAAATAATCTGAGCTTAAAACCCCGGAGGGCGGTATGAGTATAGTTAACCAATGTTGTGTTAGAGAAAGAGAGAATTAAAAACACTACTTCTGTAAAAACAGTTGATTAGAAGTGAAATTGAAGGTTTCATGGCTGGCATCCATAGTTTTTTGTGGGTTTTTCAGGCTATGTGGCTGTGTTCTGGAAGAGTTTACTCCCGACATTTCGCCAGCATCTGTGGCTGGCATCTTCAGAGAATGCTGGCATGGATGTGAGTAGGGTATATATACTGTGTGACCCTTGGTTGAGAGGAAGTGATTTAGTCGAGAAGAAGTGATCTAGACACTATGCTTCTATTAATGCAGCATAGAACTGCTTTGGCCTTTTTAGCTGCTGTATCACACTGTTGACTAATGATCACCTTGTGGTCTACTAGGACTCCTAGATCCTTTTCATACATAGTCTTGTTAAGCCAGGTGCCCCCTATGAATTTCATTTTTTTCTGCCTAAGTGCAGTACCATACATTCTCTCTATTGAAATTCATTTTGTTAGTTTTGGGCCAGTTTCTAATCTATTCAGGTCATTTTGAATTTTGATCCTCTCCTCTGGGGTGTTAGCTACTTCTCCTAATGGGTGTCATCTGTAAATCTGAGAAGCATGCCCTCTATTCTTTCATGCAAGTCATTGATAAAAATAATAATAATATATAATTAAATTAAAAAATTACAATCAGAATGAGGTGTTTAGAAGAAATGTATATATAATGCAGGTAGATTTATGGGACTGGCTGAAGTACAATGTCAAATTCATTGGGATTTGCTGCTGCATGATGAATGGAGCTGCCCTTGCACATAGAGAAAATATAAATAATGGAAAGGGAAACACAGGCAAAAGATGATAAAATAGTTCCAGAAGAAGCTCTTCTCCAGAATAAAACCCTCAAGTAGTCCCGAGGGCAGTTTCTCTGTTATTAAAATAAAAGCCTACATCACTTTGGCTGTTATCCCAAACTGCTCACTCTGTAGAGTCTTGCAATAATCCCACAGACTTCAAATAGACTAGTTTGGAGAGAGCAGTTAGTGGAAGGCAGCCAAAAACAACCCTGTGTTATTGCAGTTATTTTGGAGTGTTTACTCTGCACTCTAAGGCAAGCTATAGGAGTTAAATCAATTTTATTTATTCTAAGAGATAAACACTCACTAAAAATAAATGCCTCAAACAAGAGTGAGGAGAGTACTATTTAGAAACTCAGCTCTACGGAACACGTCTTACGTCCATCAAGAAAGTATTCACGTATTTTCTGTGATGCTGCCAAAACTGGAGGGGGATGCTATTTAAACATTCAGCAAAGCAAAATGAATCCCTGTGTGTACATTGCATCCCATGCTGTTAGGCACTGAAGCTTGTGAGGCAAAGCCATCCCAAACATTTTAAGTCTAATTGGGGCTAGATTAACTCTCTACAAATTATTATGTTATTTATGTACAGTTAACACTAACACACAACTGGTTTTCTTAAAGACTGAGTGGTCTCTCCACTGTTCCCACCATTATCTCTTGATACCAATGGTTCCCAAACTTTGGTCCTCCAGGTGTTTTGGACTTCAGCTCCCAGAAGCCCCAGCTAGTTTGGCCAACTGTCAGGAATTCTGGGAACTGAAATCCAAAACATCTGAAGGACCAGAATTTAGGAATCACTGTTCTATACAAACTATATATACCCGGTACAAGCACAGGGGAGAGTGCCATTTAAGTAGGTCTTGTTCAAGAATACCTGGCCTTTCAGTTGTGTGCATCATAAAACAAATGCATAAACTAAAAGGTGTGTGGATACATTATATTATCATTACATTTTATCTTTACGTTAATTATGGAACACTATACTGTTTAGTAAGTGTCAGTCTAATACTTGGGAGACCAGATTCAACTATATACGTACCTTAAGTTGCCTGTGGACTTATGCCAACTGCAAGAATTTCAAGGTGTTTTCTTAGGCAAGAAAAATTCATTGATGGTTTTGCCAGTTTGGTCCTCTGAAATATAGCCTACAGCACCTAGTCAACAACAATCTCTTCACCCGGTCTTTCTCATTGAGTCATTACAAGGGAAAGAACTATGTTCATTGATTTCAGCTTCTTGGAGAAACAGTGTGATTAAATCAACATATATCTCTTAAGCCCAACACTTGAATGTCTTCAAAGTTATATACTGTAATGGTGTTGCCTGGGATGTCAAAGTGACTGCACTTTTTCTCTCATTATTTATCATGGCCTGATGAAGAGTTCTGGAAAACCTGAAAATCTGCACATTTTGTGAATTGATACTTGACCATAATAAAGGCATTGCCCACTAGCAGATCTTGGGCTTTGATTAAAGAGCAATATGGCCTCTTTCTTTTTCAAAATTTATTTTGTAGAATAGCGTTTTTAAAGTGTTGCTTGACAGTACTCCACCCCAAGATCTATTAATACGGTCAGCCCTCCACATTTGTAGCTTTGACCTTTGTGGTTTTGATGAATATGACCACTCTAGGAATCTCTAGGAGCTCCAGCGCAAGTCTGCTGGACATTGACCATAGAGTTACACTGGAGAACCTAGAGATTCCTACAGAAAACACTTCTCTAGGTATCTAGCATGGTTCTATTATCAAAGTCTAGCAGATGTTGACCACAGAATTGCACTGGAGAATTTGGAGATTCCTAGAGAGGTGTTCTCTTACATAAAAAGAACAGTAGGGTTTTTATTTGCATATTTTCCACATTCACTGGAGTCTTTCACCTCTAACCCCAGTGAATGTGGAGGGACCACTGTATAGGAAAGATAAGACATAAAGATAGATTCTAATGTCTACCTAAGCAGTGAGAATCTTATTCCTGCCTTGTAAGAAGTCATATGCTTGGTGTCAGAGCACATGAATCAAGTCCACATGGTCACACATCCTCCCTTTCCTAGCAACATTACCTCACTAATAAAACTGCCAAAATAGGACTCAAAATTCCTAAGAATTCACAAGTGTGATCTATGCAAACTGTTACTTGGAAGTTGGAAGAAAAGGTGGTACCCTGAGAAGTCATTTTACAAGCAAGGAGCCCAAGTAGCTCCTTTAAAAACTGAATAGGCTGAATTATTCCTGTAAAGTAATGTCATTAAGCTGTCCTTAGCAAACAATGTTGTAAAACACTCTGCAGAACTGCAAGTCAATGGCATCACCTTAAACTTCTTTGAGCTGCAAATGATACCACTGATACTTTGACAGCTAGCATTATGTATCTTACACATTTTAGTTGTCCCAATTAAGGTGTCATGATTCTGTGGATTTTGTATTTTGTTGTATTTTGCTACCTGAACAACACAGTTCCCCCCCCCCCCCCCGCCTCCGAATATGTTTTCTTGGATTTGGACAGCAAATTTTGCCACAATAAAGGAAACTTTAACAAGAAGGGGGTAGTTAGCTCTGCATAGCACAAGCTATGGAAGTTTAGTTTCCTGCTACCAATGGTATTGAAATTTTACTGCCTGTGTTTACTGCACTTTGCCCTCAGCCCCTGCACAACCAAGACGGGAAGTGGCCTCTACCTGCACTGATATCCTTGTAGACCAATATAACAGACAACTGACATGTAACATCTGAGAGAAAATACAAATCTGTAACTCTAACAGCATGACTTTTCTTCCCTAGTGTGATTTTAAACACCTTTGTCTGATAAAGAAGCCAGTGAAGCTTCAAACGTTGGTATATTTTATGCACTTTAGCTGTGCCAATAAAGGTATCACTATTTTATGGATTTTGAATTTTGCTGAATTGTACTGCATGGCCAACACAGAATATGTTTAATTATACTTACAAATAATGGAGAGGGTAAGAGCAGGATAATGTTTAATTCTCTCTTCTCACTACTCTGCCTTCACCACCACATACCAAATCTGCTTCTCTTGTTTCCCGTGTGTAAATGTTTCTGCTTGCACAAGCATCAACTCATAGCGCTTCTCTGCTACGGATGGGAATATTGTAATCTAAAACATTTTAAAAAATAGCCAAAAATATTTTTCCCCAGATGTCAAGAACCCAGATAGGAAGAATCTTAACTGAAAAGAATCTGCAGTCCAGGGCTTATTCTGTGCAAAATTTGCATGTGGTTACTTTGTACAGAAAAAAATATTTTCTGTGCACAAAATTTCCTGCATAGAAAATGCTATTTTCTGTACAAAACAAACACATGAGAATTTTGTGCACAACAAGTCTTCAACTTCAAACAGCCTTTGAAAACATTTGCACTATGGAGATTAACACTAGGCTACCTTGCAGAATTGTTGGCAGAACAGAAGTCATAGAAATATTATGGGGTTCAAATGTTGTCTCGAAACAAACGTCCATGAATTTCTACCAGAGGAAAAAGATTTGACTGGTTGTTCTGGATTGTGACAGTACAGTTCCCATTAAAAGCAATCAACAGAAGCTGCGTTTAGAGGTCCTTCAGATTAATATCCAGTTCTTTGACTACCACTTCCTAAATATGAATAAGCATGAGACAGTCTGTGGAGATTCCATGGATATCCAAGATAGATTTCACCTGTCCCTGATGTGAAACACATGGAACACTCCAAAGCACATGTATTATTATTACTGTATATACTCAATAATAAGTCAACCTGATGTATATGTCAAGGGCAGGTTTTGGGGCCAAAATTATGGATTTTGATATGACCCGTGGATAAGGCAAGGGTAACACTTAGGGTTACGTAGCAAAGGATCTAAAGGATGAAACAAAGGAAAACAATGCCAAAGAACATAATTCCAGCAGGCATAACTATTTGTGCTCATCTTAAAAGTTGGATGGATGAGAGAATATAATGGGGTCTTGCCTTTCACCAGGGGATGATTCCTTTTTTAAAATAAGAGTTAAAGTACAGTACTAACATTGACCCATGGATAAGTCGACTCTGTTTTTGGGGGGTCAATTTTTTGACTAAAATTTCTAGACTTTATATGAGTATAAACAGTAATTCAGTAAGTCTTAATAGGTAACTGTGCACTCCTTATATATGACTTTATTTTCAAAAGAATTCCATCTACCCATTTCAGCAAATCAGAGTTGACAAGAAGCAATTGCCTAGCTTGTTGTTGTTGTTAACCACCCTCGAGTCACCAAACAGCCTCCTAGCAAGGGACCAGAATGTTTTTACTTATTGGAAGAATGTGGTTCTTCTCTCACTCCACCCTCAATAGGCTCTTGACAGCAGAGGTATGTATGAACAGATAGGCTATTAAAATTTTGCGACCTAGTGGTTTTTCTGGACTGGTTGCAAGGATGTTTTATAAAGATGCAAGTTTCCCACCCTTCACCCCTGCTTTCCAGGTAGTAAACTTGCCAAAACGACAAATATAAGTATTTGTTGGCAGACAAGAGAGCAAAACAGTAGGGAACATGTGTTCTGATTGCTTCTATGTACTCAGTGGCAAAGCTACCATTAACATCAGGTTTTGGGATACCTGGTTCAAGCTTTTGTACTATCATGCAGTAGTATAGTTTACTGTAATTATGCTATTCATCAAAACAGGAAACTGATCCATTATGTCTACCAAGGATGTTTTTTTAAAGTGTAACTCAACTGATTCTGACATCAGGTAGAACTGACTTCCCAAAGAAACTCCTCATAAATATATGCAGGCAACTGATTGTTCAGGTTTTCTTCTAGTTATGGGTCTATTTCACAGCAGTCTGACTTACATGAAGTGTGTACAACAGCGTAAATCTGGATTTGATTAAAAGTATTCAGAGTTGTCATGAGAAACATACACAAGTGGGGTGCCATATTCTGCTCTCCTAAAGAAGATTTTATTACAATTAAAAATGTTCATGCAACAACTATTCCACTTCTATACCAGGCTAGCTGTTTTATTCCATTTCACTTCAACCAGTTTACGATTTGAGAGAATAACTCAAAATTAGATATGATGGACAAATTAAACACTACCAAGGTTCACATGCTGGGAACTGTTCAGACAGGACTAATTCAATCAGCCTCAGGGAAAATTGGCTGGGTTGCATACATAATCCAAGCCCTGAAGGTCCAGTACAATCTGGGCCACACAAGTTCCCTGAGGGCCACATGGTGTCTTAGGGACAGTTTGATCACCTTTGGATTAAGAGGAATGTTCCAGCAGTTCCACTGTCGTTGTGTTGTGCCTGGAATGCCCCATAAACACTCCTCCTTCCCCATTAAACCTCTAAAGTAGTGTAGTGTTGTTCTTTTTAAGGTACACTAACCAAGGCAATGCAAGCACCCTGAAAGGGAGCATGACTAAAGGAACAATCATTACTCAACTCCACCATTGCGGTCTCATAATAAAAACATATATGTTCCCATAGATCATTCACTTCAGACCCGTCACAACCAGAGAGGAAAAGCCATTAAGTTATCTCTGTGGAACAAAGCTGCCTAAAGTAGGATGTTTATCAGGACCACCATGAAATGAGAAACCAATTGTATTATCTCAAATCTTCATGATAAGCTCAGGCGAAATTACATCTGGAGGCACCTGGTGCAAAGCCATTGTAGATGCACACACCTGCTGTTATTGGAGCAAAATCTGAATAATAAAGATTAAATTTATCAACAAGTTAATGATACAACATCCATAATAAGGAAAAAGCTGAAAGGAAGAGATGCAATGTATCCTTTAGGGACAGAAACTCATCTAGTTTCAGAAATATTTAGAGCTTTTTTAAAAAAATACTAATAGAAGAAATTACAAGATCAAAAAAATTAAAGTAGTAGTACATTTTTCTCATGTATAGCTGTCTTTAAGTTCCACACTGTCTTATGCACAAGCATATCCTTTTCCTATAAGCAATTTTCACTGCCAGGAGAACTGGCAGATTCTCCTTCCTATGCTACTGTAATGGAATATCTTGAGATAAAGGTTGTCCTTTGAAGGCTACCCCTTCATCCAAAACACATTTTCTTTGAATCCCTATTAATGTCAAGAGAAATTACATGCAATTTAACCCATCTCTGAACCACACTGTCAGCCCCCTGTGCCAGAAAATTAGATGTGCATTGACATTTTCAGGATAAAACGGCAGCTGTTTCCACGTCCCAAAACAGCCATCATTCCCTAAAAATCCAAGAGGTGACCAAAAGTAACATGCTATCGTTCCCAGTTACTGTAACAGTGGTTATGATGTCAGCCTCCTGAAGCTCAAATTAGGGCAGTGTAGCCTTCTGGAAGTTATTTCTGATTCCCAATTGGGCTGTTGGGGTGGCCGTTTCAAACAAGGTAAACACTAGTATAATGCCACACCATTGGTGTACATGATTGCTGCATGAAATGCTCAGAAAAACACTCCATGCTCCTGAGCTCTGGAATGTGCGCTGCTCTACAGACAGCACCAACACTTTGTACCCTCTTACCTCTTATACTGCATTATACTGTAACATGAGAAGAAAGAGAAAGTGTCATGATTTTTCCTCTTTGCAGTACCATTGTCCTATGTTCCACTTGACTGGGAATCATGATAGTTAAAGCAATTCTAAACAGGTTCAGAGGCGCAGTATAATTAACACATGGCTATTAAACTACAGCACATCCTCCCAAGCACTTCATATGGCAGTTATATTCACCATGGGAGCGGCATACACAGGTGGTTGTTGTTATTGACATATACATTGTGAGAGCAAAACATGTGTTTCAAACTGTTTAGAGACACATGCCAAGGAACTGAAATCAGCCATAACTCTGAAACACATGCCCATTACACTTAGAAATGCCTCTTTACCTTTGACATATGGTTAAAGCCAGTGTAACCACAGTGAATACGACTGCTTCCCTCAAGTGTGAAGCATTCCATTGTCTTTTGAACATTGGAAGTCATTATTTCGCTACTCAGTACAATTTGGGAAGCATTTCCAGACATTGCTTAATTATGGATCAACCTTTTGCATGAATACACCCCAGGGAAAGGGAATGCGTGTACAGCTGCATTTTGTTTTGCAGAAAGGATCTCCTTTTGACACAATTAACTTCGCAGCAGTTGGTTTGGGTTCATCTGGGCATTTATCAAGAACATATCCTTTGCCGTTTGCTTCTCCAAGTCGCCTGTTCCCAATTAACAGAGCAAGGAATAAAACACTTGGGAAGCTACAAGTGTGAGGGAAGAAGATCCAATCAGAGCAGAAACAATGCCCAGCACAGGCAGAGAACCACAAATCCAGCAGGATGACAGAGTCATTTGTGGAAAATTCCAGCCTTCAGCAAAAAATAGAGTATGACAGCAGCAATGAGCACTTTTCCCCTTTACATTTTGGAAAAAGAAATACAAAGCAGACAGCCACAGTCAGAGACAAGCCAAAAATACCAGACAGCTTCCTCATTTGGGGAAGAAGGGAACCACTTAATTCACAGCTCCACAGAGTCTTCACAACAACTGAGTAAAATCTTTGCCAAGCATATCATTATGCCAGTCAAGGAGGCCTATTTCTGAAGGTATCAAAAACCCAAAGTGTACCACTGTGGACAGGACGCACATATGCTCCACCACCACATCTTTCAAACCAGAGCCCATTCACTGACTTAAACAGGTATCTAGGTAAGATTAGAGTACCTATCTAAAGCAATTCAATGAACTATGGTAACTGGAGCATATGTATATTTTCAGATAAGTCATTACTGACCTAACAAAACAATGGTATGATGACAAGAGATTCCCATTCTCAGCCTGATGCCTGGGTCTTGGTTCGCTTTCATTTTATCCTCACAAGAACAATTGGCCCCAGGCCCCTGCATTGTTGTTGATCCTTAGAGTGCTTGAATTGAATTTAAAGAAATCTGGGTTCATTACCTCACCAATGAGAAAAAAATTTCATCTAGATTTATAGTGACTGATGGAAAGTAACAACTGGTAAGGAGTAATATCTGGCTTAAGATTTTTTTTCCAGTGAGCATCATGGAAGAGCTAGTGAGTTAAATTCAGTCCAAGCACTCTCTAATGCAAGGGTCAACAACAATGCAGGGGCCAGGGACCAATTTTTCCCCTCCATAGCCTTAAAAGTCACACAGCACACCAAAATACCTGTTTTCCTCTGCAGTTCCTCTCAAAATAGTGACAGGAAGTGCATCATGTCTTGTAGCCATTTTGAGAGGGAATGTAGACAAATTGGAGCTGTTTAGGAGTAACAGGATTCTGGAGTGGTTGAGGGTATGGGCGGGAGCATTTTATTATCTGAGGACTTTCTGTATGGTTCTAGGACAAAAACTGCCCAAAAATCATGTCATTTTTTTAGGGCTGGTATGGGAGGGCTTTTTGGGGACAGTGGGGACTTCAGGGGCCACATACAGCCCATAGCCTGCATTTCGCCCACACCTGCTCTAAGGCATCGTAACATGGTTCATAACATGATGGAATATGTTCTACTGCAATATCCAAGTTTCACTATCATCAATGTTGTCACTTTTTCCAGCATCAAGGGTTCATTTCAAGCAGCAGTTCTGCACATACTTAGCAGAGAAGAACCCCAGTGAACACAGGAGTGTTACCTCTACGTAATACATAGAACTATATTATATTGTATGTGAGCAACCTTCCTCCACCCCCGCAAACTCCACAGGAGCCAAGCCACTCACTTTCAGTGTGCCACTGCATTTAGAACTGCAACAGCGATAGAGGAAAACCTCTGTCGTATTGTTTCACCTCTTCTGATAGGTACACACTTCTCATGCAGTTAATTCACCAAACACGAATCCTCTCTTTAAGCACTTATCAATATAGTACAGGAAAATGTAGTGTAGAGGTTTCATTTGCTATTGTTGCACTGTTACTCTGTTGGTCTGTTACTCAGTCGGGTAGGAGAAAGCATTACAAGAACAGCACATGACTCAAACTATAGAAACATCATGTGGGCTTTTGTGTGGTGAGGGCTGAATATGACATTTAAAAAGGGATTATTCCTGTGTGAATACTGTTTTGAATTTCCAATACCATCCAGTATGCCTTTGTTGCTGGAAAATCTTAACCACTAAGAAGTGAGGAGAGATCAAATTAGCCTGGCTGATTTCTTACTAGTTTACTCATTTTTCCTGGAACAGTTCGACACTCAGGAAACAGTCTTCCTTTTCCATTTATTGAGAAGTCACGATCACTCCAACACAGCTCTGGACTCTCCCCCTGCCCACCTCACTCACTAGCTCTATGAGTGAGAGAGTGGTATCTCTGTGACACGATCTCAAATGAGAGGGGTCGATTTAAGTGGATTTTTGTTTGTTTGTTCTCTTTTGCATAATGCAGGGTAAACCAAACTGCTTTAGTTCATCCACATTTATCAAGGCCAAGTTTCTTAGTGCAAGAGTAAGTAGGAATGATAGTTCAGGGTATATAACAAGACATCACCTTGACAATTATAGTCAGCCCTCTGTATCCATAGGTTCTTTGTCCACAGATTCAACCATCCATGGTTTTAAAAATATTAAAAACACATATGAATTTCAAAAAGCAAATCTCGATTTTGCCATTTTATATAAGGCACATTTTACTGCAGCATTGACTTAAGCTTCCACAGATTTTGGTACCCATGGGGGGTCCTGGAACCAAACCCCAGCAGATATCAAGGGTCCACTATATATACAGACCAATTAACAACCATGAGAAGGGAGCATATATACATGGAATGCCTCCCCTGAGAGGCTTTCCTGTCCAGAAAAGGAATTTTTCATATGTTCTTGGGACAGTCATCATCACTCCTTAGGATTCCCAAACACACAACTGCAGCAGGGAACCAGCTAGCCAATGCATCCAGGCACAATCACCATCCCTTTGATGTGTTCTGAGCATTACTTTGAACACTCCTGCATCACAGGCCCAGCAGAGTTACAGCTAAAAACAATAAAATAAATAAGGCTGATAAGCTAATTCTTGTGCAGTCCACATGAAGTTTATATTCACATAAACCCACAGGTCATATTGGCAAAAATGACATTATGAAGTTTAATCTTCATTTTTGGCAGAGAGAGGAGGGTGATAAAAAGAAAAGAGAATATACTAATAATGGGCATGAGTCAAGGAAGTAAGATGCTAAGGACCAAAGAAAAATGTACTTAGAGACATCCATTAATAGGTTCGCTTTCTGTGGGGAAAGTACATCCATTTTTATGAAAGAGAAGGGTTTTTTAAGCCTCATTCTACAGCTATAGGAAGGAAAGGAAGATACAAAAGAAAGAAAGAGACTGCCATTTTTTTTTATCCTTAAAGGTATCATGTTCACTGGCTGGGACATACAAGAGTGGGAAGCAAGGTAAGACTGTTGCATTAAAAACTGATATATGATTGTTCAAAAAGAACCACAGCCTGAATGAACTAATATCTCTGACAGATGGGGTGGATACAGGACTTTTATCCAACATGAAGTGGCTTCCAGGGTCATTTTCCTGTTAGAAAAAAGACCTCTCCTGAATCTAAAATGCCCCTAAGAAGGCCAAAATATGCAAAACATTGCTCCCCACATCACTTAGGGTGTGTAGGGGAAATGGGGGTATATTTTAAAAATACAGTTGGCCCTCCAAATTTGTGGCTTTGATTTTTGCAGAGTCAATTATTCGTGGTTTTGATTCATACATTCTCTCTAGGAATCTCTAGGTCGTCCAGTGCAACTCTGGACCATACAGTTGTGCTGGAGAACCTAGAAGTTTGCAGTTTTTTCATATTCATGGGGTTCCTTCATCCCTAACCCCAGCAAATGTAGAGGGACCACTGTATATCTCTGGAGAAGTTCAGCAGGTGCGCAGCCCTCTAAGGTCCCCTGGGGACTCTAGCCCCTGAGAGTTGTCCATGTCTGTACTATACTCTAGCTCAGATATTTTCAGACTAGGTCCCCAGATGTTGCTGACCTTTAACCTCAGGAACCCTAGTCAGCATGGGCAATGCTTAGGGGATTCTGTGATACACCTCAGATCTAAGAAAGGCATAAGGGTTTCGAAGCAGATTTAGCCTCCGTACCAGTGATGCTCACAGCAGCTGCCAGACACAGAAAAAGAAACACCTCTTCATCTTCTGAAGTTGTGCATAAGATGAAATTTCAGCTGAAGGTTGAAGCAAATGGTAGCCTCCATAAAGAAGCAAATGATAGATTCCACAAGAAAAAAGAGAGACAGTTCAAGTGAGGACAAAACCTTCCCTCCACTTCTGAGCAAGGATCCTGCAGAAAGTCTAGGCTACACAGTCTAGGCTATCATCACCATGATAGTAAATTATATTCTTTATTCTGATTCTGTTTCACTCAAAGAGAGTTATGTCACAGAGCTTGTCTGTAAACAGCAGAGAGGTCATTTAGTCTGCATCCCACTTTTGCCTCATTAAAAAACAGAAGAGGTCTTAGGTGACATCCGTTTGACACCTCGAAAGTAATTGTTGCTTTCCCACAAGAAGAGGGAGTTAAAAATCACACTCCCATTTCATAAAACTGCAGGACAGAACTAGGTCACCCAATAACTGTGTAGCCTTAAAGGAGCAACAGACTTTGAATTTTACTTTGAAGTTTGGAAATGAGGTCAATACCACAGGAGGGGTGAAGAGAAAAGACAGTCTTGGGGGTCTCCGTCTTGCTCGGCACTCCCTCTCTTTTTGAGATGCATACCACCCTTATGAGAAGGGCATGCTGTGGCTGGGTGCCTTCATAAAGCAAAGCAGAGTCTGTATTCACCTACATAGCTGGGAGCTGTATTGATCATGTTTAAACTGCACAAGATCGTCTTCCCACAGGATTCTCATTTTCTCCAAAGTACTGTCTCAAGATGCACAGGGCTATTTTTGCTAACCTCTCCCCCTGTGCGGGCTGCAATAACCAGGAGGGTACCACTGCTGGCGTTGGGGCTGGAAGCAAGAGGGGAACACACTCAGATTTCCAAATTGTATTCAATTTTTGAGTTTCGTCAGCAAAGAGAGCAGGTGGACAATGTTTCTTTTTTTAACACTAATAAAATAAAAATATTATGCTTTATTTAATCTATAACAAAGGAAGAACAACAAATAACATTTTTCAAATATTAATTTTTACCAGCACATCACATGAGCTACCCTTTGATTTTGTAAAACAGAGTGAACAAACCTCTGCCTTCCAGAGTCTTTAAAAAAAAACCCTAAGTCAGGATAAGTAACTGTACTGGGGCCAGGGTCCAATTTTCCTGCAAGACGGACCCCACAGCAAGGCCAAATACCTCCATTTTTACCTCCATACACCTCATTTCCTGTTGACATTTTGAGAACAAATGCAAAGGGAAAAGGAGCATTTGGGTGATAATCGGTTCTGGTGGGGGATTTCTGTGTGTTTTTTAACATTGGGAGCACAAGACTGAGGGCCTGAACAGATAGGCCAAAATAAAGCTGCTTCAGGAGGTACGCTGTTTAAATGATGCATGTATCCGAAGGAGTCAGAAGCCATGCCAAAGGCATGCTCCAGTCCTAAGGTCTGGAGCACAGCTTTGGTGCAGCTTCTGGCCTCTTAAGATGTGTGTGCCATTTAAACAACATACCTCCAAAGTGAATCGAAGCAGCTTTATTTTGGCCTGTCTGTGGGGCATAGTGCCATCATTGTGTGGTGTGAGCGGGCCCACCGCATTAAACAGAACCAAATGTCTCAAGGGGAGATGATAGACATACCCTTGGAACAATACAACAAGACATTTATTTAGCCTGCCATAGGGAAAGAAGTGACGGTACTGATTGTAGGAAAAATTCCAAAATCTGTATTGTGGTGCTAATATATTTATTAGGGTTTTTTTTAAAGCACAAAAATGCATGCATTTAGAGCCCTTCAGAACTCTACTCATTCTCACATATAATTTTGTGCCTTCTTCGTTGACCTACTAAAGGTGTTAGAGCAAAACAAGTGTTCTGCAAAGGCACTTATTTAAACAGTGTTTTCACGGAAAAATAGACTCTTAGTTTTCTCCCAAACATACTTTGTTTCAGCAGGCAAAACCCTTTTATGCTGTTGTTGGACAGCTGAAAATCCCACTGTGGGCAAAAGGCAGGATATAAATCCTTGAAACAAATAACATTTTAAAAATCTTGAAATCCTTATCAATCTGTGGCAAATCAGGTAGATTTCTACCAGTATATCCTGATCTATCTCTTCCTCTCATCTACTCAACATCATGCCCCACAGTTCTCTGCAATATGTAATGATTCCTTGGCAGATAGACATGGAACTCATCAGCAGATGATCTGATGTAAAAAAGGTTCCCTAAAGGAAGATAAACTTGAAAATTATTTTAAAAAGTAACTCAAAAACCATATCTTAATTTTCAGGGAACAAGGACCTTGCAGCGAACACTTTGTTGCCTGTGATGACTGGTGGATTCAATAGGGTGGTTAACTTTTTCTGGTTTTTACCCAGGCTTTTGTTGTTGTTGTGTGCCTTTAAGTCATTTCCAACCTATGGCAATTCTAGAGTGAATCTATCATGGGGTTTTCTGTTCAGAGAGAGATTGCCTTTGTCTTCTTTTGAGGGTGAGAGAATGTGACTTGCCCAAGGCCACCTAGTGGGTTTTTATGGCCAAGAGTAATAGTGCCGCTCTATTCTGCTTTGGTCAGGCCCCACCTGGAGTACTGTGTCCAGTTCTGGGCACCACAATTCAGGAAGGATGTGGAGAAACTGGAGCAGGTCCAAAGGAGGGAAACTAAGATGGTGAAGGGTCTGGAAACCATGCCCTATGAGGAACAACTTAGAGAGCTGGGGATGTTTAGCCTGGAGAAGAGAAGGGTTAAGAGGTGATATGATAGCCCTGTTCAAATATTTGAAGGGATGTCATATTGAGGAGGGAACAAGCTTGTTTTCTGCTGCTCCAGAGACTAGAACGCAGAACAATGGATGCAAGCAGCAGGAAATGAGATTCCACCTCAACATTAGGAGGAACTTCCTGACAGTAAGGGCTGTTCGACGGTGGAACACGCTCCCTCGAAGTGTAGTGGAGTCTCCATCCTTGGAGGTCTTTAAGCAGAGGCTGGATGGCCATCTGTCGGGGGATGCTTTGACTGGGAGTTCCTGCATGGCAGGGGGTTGGACTAGATGGCCCTTGTGGTCTCTTCCAACTCTATGATTCTATGAAGAGAGAATTCAAGCCCTGATCTAGTCCAATACTCAAATCACTACACCATACTGGTTGAATTCTATCCTAAAAATCAGTTTAGCATCTTGGAACACCCTTTAAAGTTTAGGCTAAAAGCTGGAGCAGATAGACTACTTCCCAAAAATGAGAGGCCCCCTTGCTGCCAGTTGAGGCTCCACCAACAGATCACTAGCATATTCCAAAAAAGAAACTGAACAAAAACTAAGGAGTGATATGAGAAGGTATGTTTTCCAAGTTGTCCTTTGAATTAGCAAGAAGTTTTCCAATGAAACTCCAACTTTGCTAGTGACTCACTGGTGTAATCGATTTTCAAACCATGTAACTTCAAAAGGGGTGGCCCCCTCCAGATGTTTGAAGACTGCTACTCCCATCATCCACCATAGCTGACTATTATGGCTACAGCAGTCCAGCATTACTGGTGAGCCATACATTGCCCACACATTCAGGTGCAATCTCACCCAATTTTCCATCTAAGATAACAGGCACAACACAATGTTTGAAAGCCAACTTGTGTTATATAGTTTTAGAAACACAGGACGTGGCGCAGCAAGTACAGTTTAATCTCTGATACTTTGATGCATTACTAATAACTGCAAACAAACCACACAGAAACTGATAAATAGTTCTCTATGGCCCAACAGGCAAGAATCAATCTTGTCGACCAAGGAGTGTTTAATCTCTTGGAAAAGAGATCAAAGCACCACGGATACTTTGATTTGTAAAAGTGTTTAATGTGGAACAAAATACTACAAGCTAACCTCTAGACCCCAGCCACAATGTTAACATACGTTAATTATAGCGCAGAATCTGCTTTATAGGACTCCATTGAAAATGGAGAGCAGCATTTGCCCTGCTAGGATGCACGACTTCCACTGACTCATAGGAAAACAGGAGCATGTTTCATGTTCATCATTAGTGGACCATAACTGATAAATTTAACATCTGTACAAGCAAACAGGGACTAGCTTTCTCACCAACCTACTGGGAAACTTTAACAATCTCACAGACATTACCTCCTTAAAGTGGCCAGCATATGTGTGTATTCTTTTATATTTCTTCTAATAAAACAGTCATATAGATCCCCATGCCTGTAATGTCTATCAGTTATTACCAGTATAGCTGGTGCTTAGTTCCTGCATATGTTATGTTAATTAAAGCTAGACTGCTGCTGTCAGTGGAGGCTCTACAAGCCCCAAGCATTTAAGGAAACAACCTCACAGAAACAGTAAAACTCTATACCAAACTTCCCAACCCAATGACCTGGTGCTTAGATTATAGTTCCCAGTGTCCCTGACCATCAGATGTGCTGACTGGAGCTGACAGGAAGTGAAGTCCAAAACTTCTGGAAGGTATCAGGTTCTGTACCATTGTAGATCATATATGGGAATTCACACTGAAGTGTTGTGCACCAAATAAAGCTGTCTCTCCTGATGGAAAATTCATCCTATTAAAGCCCTTTCACACTACACAATAAAAGCAATCTGATTCTGTTTTAACTGCCATGAGTGAGATCTTCCAGGTAATCCGGAGAACTGCAGTTTAGCATGATGCACTAGAGCTCTCTGGTTAAGAATTCCTAGTTCCCTTCCCTAAACTGCAAATGAGAGCCAGCACACCGTAGGGAGTGTTGCGCTGACACAGGGTTTGAATGCCTGCTTGGCCAAGGAAGCCCACTGGGTGATCTTGAGCAAGTCACGCTCTCCTCTGAACAAATCTTGCCAAGAAAACTCCATGACAGGTTCACTTTAGGGTTGCCATAATACAGAAACAACTTGAAGGCACACAACAGCATCAACAAACTGCAAATCCCAGATTCCATAGGATGGAATCACAGCAGTTGAAGTACAGAAGAATCATACATGGCATAATTGTGTAGTGTGAAATAGCCCTTAAACTAGAATCCTTCATGCCAACTTTGCTTTTTGTTTTTGACGTGCCAAGATTACTGCCTCAGAAACCTATTACCCAAACATTGGACTCAATTTGCTGCTCTTGTGCGCCTTCAAGTTGTTTCCGACTTAAGGCAACCCTAAAGCAAACCTGTTACTGGGTTTTCTGGAGCTGGAACTTGAAAAGCAATATGCAGTAGTAGTGTGTCCATACTTAAAAACCCACAAGATAGCTAGAGGCTGTCATCACAAACTCTATACTTGCCTTTCAAGAAAATTAAAGCATCTCAAAATATAAAAAATTCCATCCACAACTGGCAAACCTTTACAGCTGTAACTATGTCACTTCTTTTCCAGCAGGAATGAGGAATGTTGATTTTGGAAGAAATGACTCTCATTCCTCTGGGAAGGAGGAGGCTGACAGAATACTTCTTTCAGGCAGGCTACTAGTCTATGCCCCGTGTGACAAAGGACCAGCACAGTTGGGGGGGGGGGTCTCTCAAGGATTAAATTTTGAGAGAACTTTATTCCAAGCCACTTGACAAATCCTGCAAATTTCCTTGAAAGAAGGGGAGGGTGAGTCTTTTTCTTTTAGCTTACAGAAGCCTAAGTGGTAACATGTTCCTATTCCACACCCTTCCCAAATTAGTTCCTGGCTTTCTAGTAATGAAGGACAAACTATAGAGGGATAGTTGACCAGAACTTCCTCCATATTTACACTGGTTAGATCCAGACTTAATCATACTTACAGAAGACTAGCGTGAGATCCAACATGGTGTGAGAACCAGGATGGTATAATGGTTTGAGCATTAAACAACAACTCTGAAGACCATGGTTCAAGTTCCCAGCTAGGCCATGCAAAATCATCTTGGATTAGTCACACATTCTCAACCCAAAAAACCCCACGATAGGTTCACTTTAAGGTCACCATATGTTGGAAATTACTTGAAGACACACAGCATCAACAACATCAGTGAAGACCTATTGAAATCAAACTTTTAAGTCATTACTAATTGTAACCTCACTGATTTCAATGATTACCTTCCACATAAATAAATCTGGATCCAATCCATTAGATTTTAAGATTATTTAGTAACTTTGGTAACTTAACTATTTCACATTACTTCCTCACACATCTCAAACCTACCAACCTTTTACTCCACAATCAAAATATAGAATATCCCAGGATTCCACAGGATGTTGCCAAGGCAATTAAAGTGAAAGGTAGCACTATAATTGTGCAGTGTGAAGGGGCCCTAGATTTTGGCGAGGATAACAGGCTAACCAAATGGTTAAAGCCATTAATCTTATTCAGTCCGTTTCCATCCTTTACACTCCTGTGCTTCTCACTTTCTGGGATGATCACTGCTTTGAACCAAACTTGCTGTGGGTTCAGAAGTTAATTAAGGTGGACCTTTAACATCTGCTGGAGTTTGATTCCAAGACCCCCATAGATACCAAATTCCATGGATGCTCAAGTCTCATTAAATACAATGGCATAGTAAAATGATGCCCCTCACATAAAAAGGTAAAAGCAAGGTTTGCTTTTTGAAATTTAAAATTAAAAAAAAAAAGTCAAACTGCGGATAAGGAATCTGTGCATATAGTGGGATGACTGTATATGAAATTAGCTAACTCGTATTTTTGCTTCAGAGGTGCTATATCTAAAATCCTCTGGTGATCTTTTTGTGACAGATACCCAAAGCAGTTGCTACTTTCTCTGGTGCTTACCTGGAGAACAAACAGCTCTTACATTCATTTTTTTTAGAGCTGGGGCAAGAATCATACAACCTTCCAGATGTTGTTAGACTGCAACTCCCATCAGACCTAGCCAGCATGCTGGGAAATGCAGGCCCACAATATCTGGAAGGATGCAAAACTCCTACCACTAATTTGTTGCAGTTCCTGCTGCTTTTGTAATGCTGCCCTTGCCATCTTTTCTAAAACATCTGCCAACCACAACAGCAGACTTTAAGCCACTACAAAACTCTCTGCAACTTGGCCACTGCCCATGACTTCAATGGGTGCAGGGTAGAAGGATTGCTCTTTCTTGGATGGAGGGTGCAGTGTGTGTCTCCATGCACAAAGAAACATTCAAGCTACATATCAATCATAGGAAAGTCCCTGTTAATGGGATACGGGTCAACACAGAGCCAGTGTCAAGGACAAACTTTTCTGTCATGGCAATTTTACCATGAAGTTAAATGCTTTGGTTTCTACATATGTATCTACACTACTGAAAATTATTCACTTGGCCTTAAAAGAAAAGGGAACACAACTTGTGGGTCCAGCTAAACATGATTCCTGTTTTCAAGAAGCAGGCCTGATCCCATCTTCATATCCTCACCCTGTTTGGCCTTCTGTGATCATGCTATAACAGTCAAGGCCAGCTGTGCTCTCTCCAGGTGTTTTTGACTTACAATTTCCAGCAGCCCTAGCCAGCATGAATTATGGGAGCTGAAGTCCAAAAACAGCTACAAGGCCGCAGTAGCCCATCCCTGTGCTCACATGTTAGGAATTTACTATGCACATTTAGATACATCAACTCTCCTGGTGTTCAGATCTATTCCATGGGTCAGAATTTTTCCCCTTCCAGTGCCTTTGCTGCTGAGTTAAGGCTTTAGGTGCAATGATGCTTGTTTTGCCAGTCACCTCCACCCTTATATATGTGCCACATCCAACAGTTTGTAATGCATATTTTACTGCCAAATCCTTGAACAAGGCTAGAGAAAAAGGAACTAGCAATGCTGACTCTTCATCATACGTTAAAATTTGTCTGCAGATTTTTAAAAAGAGAGAGGTAAAGCTGAATCAGTCACTCCCTACACATGTTTATAAAAATGCATTAAGTTATCCTTGAAAATATCATACACCACAGGGGCATACTGCAACAGCTTAACTGACGTTTGAAAAGCAGCTTCAGGTTTCCAGCCAAAGAAAGTCAAAGTTTAAAGTTTCACTACCACCCCTTTTTGGCCCCTGCCTCTCATGCACACACTAGTTGAAAATAAACCATTTTTGTTGCAGCTGTTGTTCCAAAAAGGTCAACATGCTGCACAATATGCCACCGCCATTTTAGTGTTAAGCACCTGGGAGAATGACAACAATGTAAATCACTGGTCAGTACATGAGACCCAATAGTAGGGGCTAGTAGGATCAGTGCATTAAGACCAAATACCAGGATAATGATAGATTATGCCAGCAGCACTACTCAATTTTCCCTTTACATTGTGGTGGGTGGGGTATTTTTAAGAATTAGACTGCAGTACACATAGACACTGAGTAAACATTTAAAAGATAGCAGGATGGAGTCAAAAAGACATTCACCAAGTTTTTAAAGACTCAGAACTATCATTATTATTATTACACCGCAAATGCAGGGAAGATTGAAACCTGAATAAAGGGCAGAGCTGAAATGCGAATGAAAGAACGCACTACTTGTATGCTTGGCCACAACAACACACCAGTTCCAAATGTGATTCTTGGTAATGAAATGACCATGCTGCCAACCATACATATGGTACATAACATACCATACAAAATATGTTAACCACATGCAAATGTAAAGTTTAATAATTTTATACAACTCCCTTACAGACCATCTCAAAAGCTACCATGAAATTATTTATTTGTTTACTGAACCTACACTCAGCCCTCCATATTCACAGGGATTAGAGAAGCAGCACCTCCATGAAAGAGGAAAACCCATGAATGACTCTAGCCTCGCCAAACATATTTAACACATACAAAAGGGTATGATCTGGAGATTCAACACACCATAGATGCTTTCAAGGCAGCAGGATTCCTTTGGAAGGCAGAAGCAGGCGGCTGGTGGGACATGCCACCACCTCCACTGCTAGCCTATTCCATATTTAATAGTAACTTACAAGCCTTGGCCCATGTTTGTAGTCTTGGGAGGCATGAAGTCCCTGTTGTAAATCCATGAATAATCAAACATGCAAAAATCCAAAATGGATAATGTGGAAGGTAAACTGTATATACAGTGGTCCTCCAGGATCTGAAGCCCCCGGGGAATGAAATCCCCGGGAGCCAAAACCGCTGGGACCGCCAAAAAGCCCCCGGGATCCGAAGGAAACCCCGGGTTAAGAAAAACCGCGCAGCCCCTTTAAATCGGCCGCACGGTCCATCTCCTAAAGCGGTCCCCCGGGAAACGAAGATTTCCGGGTTACAAAAGGTAATCCGGAACGGATTACCTTCGTAACCCGGGGGACCACTGTACTACAATTTTTCCAAGACAGGATTTAAAGTATCTTGCAATCGTCTTTAAAAGATTAAGCTAAAGCATTAGTGTACAAGCCTTAAAAAAGAAATATTTTTTAAAAAAATTATTGAAAACTGTTAGTAACACCTAAAACATATTCAGTACATAATTTCCAATAAAAATTTAAAAATACAACAGATCGCTTCACACAAATGCTTCTGCTCTGTTTCTCCACAGGAGAAACAATCTCCACTTCTCCAGTCTTAAACACCTTATACAGTATGGGGTATCATGGCAATTAAACCTGGAAGGTAGAGCCAGGGCAACTATAAACTCCAAATCTTTGTGCCCATTCACAATATGCAATTATAATGTTATAATGGTGGCTCAGTGGGTTAAGTGGCTGGAGAGCCCTGCAATCGTCCTCAGGCTGTGAATTCAATTCTCCACTGGAAACGACTGCTAAAAACAAAAGAGCCATTGTGGTATAGTGGGTTGAGTGTTGGACAAAGACACTGGGAGACCAGGGTTCAATTGCCTTCCTCCTCATGGAAACCTTTTAGGTGACCTGGGACATGCCACATGCTCTCAGCCTCAGAGGAGCCAATCTTGCCAAGGAAACCCATGGATAGGTTTGACTTAGGGTCACTATAAGTTGGAAGCAACTTGAAGACACACAACAACATTCCACGTTAACTGCCGTGGCAACTTCCCATGAAATCCTGGGACTTGAAGTTTAGGGAAAGGAATCTGGAATGCTCAGCTCTGCTGCCTCACTAAACTACAATCTTCCGGATTCCACAAAATGTTGCCATGGCAGTTAAAATGGAATATAGTACTTTATCTGTGTCAAAGTTGTGCCTGTCTATATATTTATAAACTTGTATTCATGTGGCCACCTGTGGCAAGGAAGAATGACCTCTACATCCTGCAAAGTAGAACAGTTTTGCTAAGATTAATGCTTGGTTTTCTTTTTTTAAAGCCTAAAGACCTCAAAATAAATGGGCAGGATGCAAGTCACCCATTGGTAAAGCACAAACATGCTGGAACTTTAAAAAGAAAGGGGGAGAAAAACATGGTCCTTCTAGATTATTACAATATAATTTTAAAAAATACAAAAAGTCAGCATTAAAAATAATTAAACTATTAACTATTTTTTTAAAAAAATAACATAATATATGTGTGGACTAGAGGCCATGAGAATGATAGCAACCCTAAGAAAACATTTATGAAGGATATTTGTATTTTTTTCCCCCAGGATTCTCCTCCTCTACTTTTTCCGCGTGTAAAATTTTACTGACAGATCCCACACTGTGCCCCAGGGCAGTAAACATGTCTCCAAAAATGTATTCCGAGAATGCAAAGCGTACAAGTATCAAAGAATTTCCCCACCATTTGCATGCACATACATGAGAACACATACAGTACTGTGTATGTCTCAAAACAGAGGTTAAAGATACCAAAGTGAACTGACATCCCAATAGGCTTGAACTTCAAAGAAGCATTTCATCCACTCTTTATTTTATTCCCCTCCAACTCGTCCTCAGATGATGCCGCCTGGCGTATTTGCTAGGCATAAGAAGGTGGGTTTGTTTTGCTCCTGTGAATAAGCAACTGCCAGATGTCTAGTCCAAATATATGGCAGCTTCCAGTTTCAGAGGCAGGAAAAGATATAAAGAACTCTGTGTTCATTGGAGCCCTTATGCATTCACACCAGGACAGAGACAGCAGAAACTTGGCAGGGTTTAAAAGCAGCAGAAAACATAACAATATTAAACATACAAAGAGATGCCACAAGAGGGGGCGGGGGGGGGGGGGAAATCAATGTATTTGTACAACTCATCTGAAATATTTTGCTTTTCCCACCAAAAATGAAAAAACATAGATGCAGTTACTATGCGCACAGAAATCCCAGCGTGTTCATGAAAGTAACTGCAGCCTTGGAGAAGCCAGGTTTACAACAAATATAGTGTAAACACATGTTGGGAATACTAGCCAGGAAAGGTTTCCAATCTTAGCTCACGTTAACAAAGCCATGACTTCAAAATCTAATTAAACTGTTATCCTCAAGCTTTTCAGACACTGTTGTAGCTGCAATAAAATCACTGGCTGAGCCAGAAAAAGGCCACTGGAAGCTTTCAAACCCATCTCCACTGCGCATGCAATGTGACTTCAACTGGAGGGGTTTTCCTGTACTGAAAGTTTAATTAAAACTTCTAGCTCCTTTTATTAGACCGGACTAATAAATTTTTCCCAGATAGTGATATGGAGTGGCTCAGACTGGGAAATGTTACGCTCACAGCCAAAAATATTCTCTCAAGCACGACAAGATTTTCACGAATCTTGCTAAGGCCATTTCCCATTTCGCAAGAGTGTGAAGTTTTGATTTGTTTTGCTTTTTTAATTGGCAGCTCATTCTGGGTTGTTTTGCGTCCGCCACAGCACTATCTGTTTACCTCTTCTCAAATCCATACTCTTTCTGTTTCTACGTTTACCATATTTCTAGTAAATATGGACACACATTTTAAAAAATCACGAAACCCACAGAGACTGCTTGAAACAAAATGTATAGGATTTTGAACTGTCTCCCTTGCCTTTGGCTAATCCCTCCTTACTCTTCCAAGTTACATTTCTCAACCAGCCCTTCTTCTTAAGAAGGATTTCTCATCCCCTCACTTTTTCTTCCTTCCTTCTTTTTCCACCTTAAACTCCACTCACCTTTGCACTTTGATGGGCTGGAAACCTTTAGCAGCGTGGTACTGGAAAAGCCAGCAGAAAAAGCAGATGCCAAGCATCCCCTTTATGAATTTCTTTTGTTGGTGTTCTTTGTGAACTTGTATCCTGAGCCTTTTTTGGTCATGTTTGGTGGTGGTGGTAGTTCAGTGGTGTTTGTAAAAATGTAACCTTACCTGGTGTTGCAGTTTGGGTGTTGGACTAAGACACTGGAGACCAGGGTGGAAATCCTCACTTGAGCAATAAAACCCACTGAGTGGCCTAGTCACACTCTCTCAGCCTCAGAGGATGGCCTTGGCAAACCCCATCTGAAGAAACTTGCTAAGAAAAACACTGTGTAGTTTGTCACACTAGCAAGATCCTGTGGGAAAATGGGATTTAAACGAAACTTAAATTACAGAAAACCCGGAAATGCCCAAAGTTTATCACAGGACGTCGCCGTTAACGGGAAATAACGTGAAGTTAAACCGCAGTTAAAGAGGAGGAAAACAGCAGCTTTTTACTTTCAGAAGTCAAAAGTAAAAAGCTGCCGTTTTCTTCCACTTTAACTGTGGTTTAACTCCACGTTATTTCACTTTGGGCGTCATTCTGTGTGATAAACTACCCGGATTTGCAAGTCTGCTTTAAATTCAAATCTCGTTTAACTCCTGTTTTCCCGTGGGATTTCCCTGGTGTGATAAAGCTCTATGATGGGTTCGCCTTAGGTTAGCCACAAGTCAAAAACAACTTGGAAGGCACCCAGCAACAACAAATACACTTGGTGCACTTTCAAAAGTGGCTTGGAGGAACTCAGCAACAACCAAACAACAACCTAGCGGAATTAAAAAAATTATTTTTTAGAAGAAAGAAGGAAGGAAGGAAAGAAAGAAATGAGGACAGGCAAATTTCTTTTTTACTTTGTTTTGTTATAGTCAAGTTCCTGCTTGGAGTTGGCCAAGGGAAACCCAAAGGAGAGCAGCTCCATGGCACAAACATGTGGCAACCCTGCCAGTCACACTCTCTCAGCCTCAAAGGATGGATCTGGATAGGAAAACCCTATCACAGCTTCGCCTTAGGCTAGCTATAAGTCACAAATGACTTGAGGCACACAAGAACAGCAGCAAACAAACAACTTGCAGGATTCCAAAATATAAAATAATTATGGAAAGAAAGAAAGAAAGAAAGAGGAAGGAAGGAAGGAAGGAAGGAAGGAAGGAAAGGGGGTGAATCAAGCCAGGAACAAGCAAATTTTGACTCTTATTGATATTATTTTTCTATGGCCCTGTTCCTGTTTGGAGCTGCTGAGGGCACAAATGTGTGGCAACCTTGGGCCAGTCACACTCTCTCAGCCTCAGAGGAACCCTCTGCCAAGGAAACCCTACCCACAGCTTCGCCTGAGGCTAGCCATAAGTCACAAATGACTTGGAGGCATAACAACAAACCACCACTTTGCAGAATTGCAAAATATAAAATAATTATGATAGGAAAGAAAAAGAGGGGAGGGGAGGGAAGGAAGGAAGGAAAGAAGGAAAGAAAGAGGGAGGGAGGGGATATAAAATATATAAAATAATTATGATAAGAAAAAAAGAGGTAGAGAAAGAAAAAAAGAAAAACGAAGGAAGGAAGGAAGGAAGGAAGGGGGTGAATATAAAATATATAAAATAATTATGATAAGAAAAAAAGAGATAGGGAAAGAAAGAAAGAAAGATGAAAGAAGGAAGGAAGAGGGTGAATATAAAATATATAAAATAATTATGATAAGAAAAAGAAAGAAACAGGAAAGAAGAAAGGAAGGAAGAAGGGTGAATATAAAATATATAAAATAATTATAATGAGAAAGAAAAAGAAAGAAAGAGGAAGGAAGGAAGGAAGGAGGGAGAAAATATATAAAATAATTATAATAAAAAAAGAGAAAAAGAAAGAAAGAAAGAAAGAAAGAAAGAAGGGGGGTGAACCAAGCCAGAAACAGGCGAACTGGACTCTGGCTCTCTGTTCCTGCTTGGAGCTGGTCAAGACAGAGAGAAACCCCAAAGGAAGGAGAGCCAATGTGTTGCCCTCTTCTTCTTTTCCTGCCTTGGCTTGCCAAAAGTCCCAGGAAACTAGGAAAGCCACTCACCCAAAGGGGGAAAAAGGAGTCCAGCAGCAGCAGCAAGACCTTCAGGAAAGTTTCTCCTCCTGGAGGGGGAAACCACCACCAAGCCTGGGCTTCACCCCACCATGCCTCCTTGCCTTCCTCTCCCTCTGCCTGGGTGCCTCCTTCCTTCACACACCATGCCAGGGCTCCAAAGAAGCAGAGAAAGCACAGGGAGGGAGCAGCAACAAGGCACCTCCTTCCTTCCTTCCCTGCTGCCTCTCCTCCTCCTCCTCTTTTCCCAGCTCTTCTTCCCGCCCCCCAAAAAGACTGGAGGAAAGCCTGGAGAGCCCTCCCCAGGGCTGGCCCTCATTGGAGCAGGACTGGAACAAGGCACTACTAGAGGAGGAGGACTCAGCAATAGCAGCAGCAGCAAGCCCATGTTTGTTCCTCCTCCTCCTTTCCTCCTCCTTGTTGTTGTTGTTGCACATTCCACAGAAAGAGAGGTCCTTTTTTTCCCTCTCAGGGGGCCAGGCAGCCAAAGGAACCCTGCCTTCAGAGTTCACAGTTATCCCACAACAACAAATGGGCATGAAGTGTATTTGTTAGCAGTTTTTCCGCCTTATATATATATATACCACACAGAGAGAGAGAGAAAGTCCACAACTCCTGGCTATGTTGCCTAAGAAAGTGCCAGACATAATGACATATATATAATATATATATATATATATATATATATATACACACACACACACATACACACACGTGTGTGTGTGTGTGTCATTATGTCTAGCACTTTCTTAGGCAACATAGCCAGGAGTTGTGGAATTTCTGTGTATGTGTGTGTGTGTGTAAAAACAACCAGGGCTGCTCCTTTCCAGCAAATGACTGGTTCAGTTTGAGTCTCTTTTTTTATATATCCAAAAAAGCTTGCCACCAGTAGTGTTTGGGGTTTGGGAGTTTTTATTTTATTTTATTCTTGGAGTTTATCACACGGGAGGAATTTCTCTCAATTGTGAATGGAGCCAATTCGCAATTACGTGAATTTGTTAGTTTAGCGAATTTACATGAAATCTGCTTGCGTTCGGACTGTGTTCAGAACGACTTCCCATTGCCCGAAAATGACCCCCCCATTGCCCGAAATTGCGTGAGATACTCTAATACGCAATTACGTGAAACCCCATGATTCCGTTCAGAATGACTTCCCATTGCCTGAAATTGCGTGAGATACACTCATTCACAATAACATGAAACCCCATGATTGCGCTCAGATTGCCATTACATTATACCCCCAAATTCCATCATATGATCAACTCCTTAAAGATTATTATTGTTATTATTATTGTTATTATTATTAGGCTTTATTTATTATTAGGCTTTACAAGGACTGTGACCTTGTTGCCCCAGGATGCTGTGCCCTAAATGTGTTAAGAAGCCGAGCCCTCCCTCCAGTCCATCCGCCTTGGTCCAAGCCACGGAGGGAGTGAAGAACTGCTGGATTTGATCCCCTTCCCCACCACCATTCCTTTCTCCTTCTGTCATGTCTCTTTAGATTGTAAGCATGAAAACTGGGAACCGTCTAATTAAATGATTGTATGTATAGTGCTGTGTAAATTTGCAGCGCTATATAAATTAAGGTTAATAATAATATAGCGCTGTAAATTTACACAGCACTGTACATACAGTCAATTGAAATAGACGGTTCCCTGCCCTCAGGCTTTATATATATATATGCACACACACACACACACACATACACACATACATACATACAGTGGGTCCTTGTTATCCACTGGGGTTTGGTTCCTGGATCCCCCATGAATAACAAAATCCATGGATGCTCAAGTCCCATTAAATATAATGGCATAAGCTAAAATATCATTGTTTATATAAAACAGAAAATCAAGGATTGCTATTGGAATTTATAATTTTATGCAGTATTTTCAAACCGTGGATGCTTGAATCCATGGATAAAAAAATCCACAGATAAGGAGGGCTGACTGAATACATAAAACATCTTGGAGATGGGATCCAAGTCTAAACCTGACATTCATCAATGTTTTTCATACACAAGTGCAGACCTGCACAAGAGGTCCACCAAAGGATTTCAGGTGGCCCATGAAGATGCGGAACAACTTCAAGGGTCCTCCACTGCCCAGCTGTCTCCTGAGGAGAAGGCCAGGCAGAGGAAGAGGAGGACAAGTAAACACTCACCCTACAAAGCTCATCCTCCACCTGGCTTTCTCCTGAGAAGGCCAGGTGGAGGAGGAGAAACATAAACTCCTCCATCACTTGGCCTTCTCCCAAGGAAAGGTATGGACAGAGGAGGAGTAGGACAGACAAGTCTCCTCTGCCACGTGACTTTCTCCTGGAGAGAGGGCTGCGCAGAGGAAGAGGATGGAAATTTTAGAGTAGGAGGGAAATTTTGTCTGCCGCCCTAACAAGTTTATCCTATTTTAATTTTGGTCCCTGCCTAGGGCCAAGTTGTGCAGGCCTGCGCTGGTGGTTTGGAGTGTTGGTTTATGACTCTAGAGACCAGGGTTCCAATCCTTGCTGAGCCATGAAACCCTATTGACAAGTCAGCCTCAGAGGATGGCCATGGCAACTCCCCTCTGAAGAAACATGCCAAGAAAAACCCAGAATAGGTTCACCTTAGGGTCACCATAAGTGGGAAACATCTTGAAGGCACACAACCACAGCAAATACATTCGTCCCTCCGCATTTGCGGCTTTGACTTTTTGCTGATTTGATTATTCACAGATTTTATTAATATATTAACTCTAGGAATATCGAGGTCCTCCAGTGCAACTCTGGTCAATTTTAACCAAAAGTCGCAGAGAGAAATGAGGCATTTGTATTTTCTCCAGCACAATTCTATGATTAATATATGGCAGATATTGACCACAAAGCTGAACTGAAGGACCTAGAGATTCCCAGAGAGGTGTTCTCTCAAGTAAAAATAGTTTTTGTTATTTGTGTTTTTTCCACATTCACAGAGGTCCTATGCCCCTAACCCCAGCAAATGTGGAGGGATGAGTGTACATTTTATACACATCTGTTGTTGTGTGCCTTCAGATCGTTTCACACAACCAACAACAAATATACTCTCTACACATTTGTTGTTGTGTGCCTTCAGGTTGTTTATCACTTACAGCGACTCAAAGACAAATCTATAATGGGGTTTTCTTGGCAAGATTTGTTCAAAGGAGTTTGATATTGCCTTCTCCTGAGGCTGAGAGCATGTGACTTGGTCAAGGTCACCTGGGGGGTTTCATGGACAAGCTGGGAATCAAACCTTGGACTCCAGAGTCATAGCCCAACACTCAAATCACTTTGCCACACTGGCTCTAAAGATAATTTTATGCAGTGGGCCCTTGGTATTCACTGGGGTTTGGTTCCAGGACACCCCATGGATATCAAAATCCATGGATGCTCAGTATAAAATGGCAAAAAAAAGTGAAGTTTTGGAATTTGTATATTTTTTAATATCTTCAAGCCGTGGATGCTTGACTCCATGGATAAAGAATTCGTATATACAGGCTGTTTGTACACAATATTTGTAATTATTTTGTGCATGAAGCAAAGTTTGTGTACACTGAAGCATCATAAAGGCGTCACTATCTTAGCCATCAATTTATTTTATTTTATTTTATTTTTTGGTGATTTTGGATTCTGAAATTCTGGATAAGGGAGACTCAACCTGTAGTCCTTTCAATAAAAGAGTGGTTATTCTCATTCATTGCTCTCGCGTCACGCTTGCAAATGTATCCCACACATACAATTTGGCACTGAATTAGAGGTTTACAATGGGGCTTTATTCACAGCGGTGGAAAACACCAGCCCCACAGTTAAATTCTGAATGAGTAAACAGAAGAAGAAAGGCTGCAACTGTACTCGGTTAGGAACTATAGCTAAATCCTCACATTACGTGTGTACAGAAGGAGAATCACGTAAACATTTTGTTTGCCAAATCAATTTAAAAGTTCCAGTTAGAAACAGTAAAAAACAGAGTTAAAGTACCTCTTCATTTTTCTACCGTCACAGAGCAACTACTGTAGAATCAACTCTGTGGTACTTTTCGTTGTAATTTCAGGTATATCCTGGGTGGTTATAACGTATGCCAAATGGTAACAGCATTCATTTAAGATGGTCACATTGACATCTACAGGCAGGAATTAAACAGGTGCAGCATTCCTCCGCATGGTAATACAAGAATTGCATGCCACACATCCCTTCAAAATACATGGGCCGTGACAGAGAAAGCAGCAATTTTATTACCCAAAACACTAAGAATGTATTATTATAATAAAATAAATTTCAGTGTAATTCTAAGCATAATCTAAATTAAGATTTCCCTTTTTGGCATCATTGTCAAAACCATCTGTTTTTAATTCAAAAATCAAAGAACAATGAGGAGCCTAACTTACACAGGGCCTTTTGCTATGTGTGTAGCGTTGTAGTCTTGCTTGGTAAAAATATCTAAGCTGAGAAACATTGGTGAGCTTTACTGGAATTCTTTACCCATGCAAGTTAAGACAAGACCCTGATACAGATAAGGATCCCTGTTTTATCTTTTGCCTCTTAAATACATTGGCTTTACAAGTTAGTTTTGGGGATACACTTTTCAGAAAAGAGTACAGTATTTATTTATTTTGGTTTTTATGGTTTTTTCCTTTAAAAGAACTGCCTGCTACAGAGGCCACTTGTTTCCTCAGCTGTAAAGCCAGTTCTTAAAACACCTCCCAAATGTGGATCTGCTCCTTCAAGGTGGAATGGCCTAGACAGAACAGGATGAACACCACAATCTAGGACAGTGTGTCTGTGTGTGCCTTCAAGCTAACTGATGACTTATGGTAACTTCATGAATTCAATAGGGTTTTCTTAAGAAAAGAATACTCAGAGCCGGTTTTGTCAGTTCCTTCCTTTAAAATATAGCCTTGTTGTTGTTGCCTGTGCCTTAAAGTTGTTTCCAACTTATGGCGATCCTAAGACAAACCTATCACAGGTCTTGGCAAGATTTGTTCAGAATTTTGCCATTGCCTTCCCCTGATGTTGAGAGAATATGGCTTGCGCAAGGTCACCCAGTGGGTTTCATGGCAGAGCTGGCAATCGAACCCTGGTCTCCAGAGTCATAGTCCAACACTCAGACCACTACGCCATGCTGGCTCGGAAATATAGCCTACAGCACCTGATATTTATGGGTGTCCTCCCAGCCAAATATCAACCAGGGGTGACACTGCTTAGCCTCCAAGATTAGATAGGGGCTGGTGTCTTTAAGGCATCTAAGCCTCCCAGACAGGTTAACCTGCCAAAACCTCAATCTTGTCTGGACAACAGATTTGTTTACCTATAATTGTACAGGTGATCCTTTCAAAATGATTTATTTATTTATTTATTTATGATATTTATACCTTGCTCTTCAGCCCTAAAGGCTATCAGAGTGGCTTACAATTATTATTTTTAATAATTAATTAAAAAAAGAAAAGATAAAGTCACCTTAGGGTTTCCCTACGTTGGAAATGATTCGAAGGCACACAACAACAGGAACAAGAACCATGTCTCCCCAGAATCTTCTTTTCTTCAGGTCCCACTAACCCAGCTTGTTCAACTGTTTCCCACTCGGGACCTCTCACACTACAAGAATAATAGTGCTATGATTCCATTTTAACTGCCATGGCAACATCCTATGAAATTCTGAGATGAGTACTGTATAGTATTGTGGAGTATTTACAATTCTCAGCCACAGATCTCTAGTGCCTCACCAGACTACAAATCCCAAGATTCCATGGGATACAACTACAGCTATTAAAGCTCAATCCTATAATAGTGTAGTATTTCACACTGCAGAGTTGTAGCACTAGGTTTACACTTTAACTGTGAATCATTTCCATCCATAGGACACACATGAGCCAAAGAAACTCTCTGGAGCAATGCCATCTCAGAGGGCATTGCTCTCTTGGCTTTGTTCATGCTGGTAAAGACAAATGCGTCATTTTGTAAGCTTGGGTGAACGTGACTGTCATCCAGTGGGCATCTATTTGGAAAAACATAGGCTCTCTCTTCCTTCATCTATCACTGCCCACAAAGAGTCTTTGCAGTTTCTAAATGCAGCTGTTCATCAGATACAGAACACCAAAGTCTGTCTTGAATCTGGAATATGGAAGGGACAATCCAAAGGTAAGAGCAGATGAGGACAAGTGATAGAAGAATGAGATCCTGAACTGTTCAAAAAGATGGGTGACCTTTAGCAAGGAAACCTGGTGGCTTTCATGTTAATGGGACAATGAATCTGCTCTGAGTGTTCATCTAAACTTTAAAGGAATTATCCCACGTAGTGAACTTATTTTGGAGACAGAATTCAGGACCTTGGATATCTTCTTTAAGAACTTCAGATTAAAATCCAGAATGGATTTACCACTCCAGTAACATTTGAGCGTCTAGTTTAATAATAATATAATAACCTTGGTTTGCTACCAGACCAAAGACATAGTGTGTGGGTCTACCTATAAAAGATGAAATTCATTCTCTGCACAGTATGATCACTAGAATGATCACCTTCATAGCAGTGGAATCTGCCAGTTTCCACTTCAACATGCCAGTGAGTTTATTTCAGGTAGGTTTTGCCAGAATTGCCAAGGAACAATTCAGGGTGCTGAACCCATCTGAAGAATAAGGTTCAGTGCTTTCGGTAGCTTCTTGTAGGATGAAAATAAACCGAAAGTATTTTATTGCCCCACTGACATGGAACCCACCAGCCACCATGCTTCATAGAGAAAAAGCTTAGGGCTCATCGACATCAGCCAGAACATTCTTGGCTGCTCCCAATGTATTCTGGTCCCAGATCCCCCCCATCATTATTTTCACACTCCGTAGCAACACCAGGCAGCTGTCTACACACATATCCCTGCTGCGTTTCCTGGCGCCCCCACCATTGCTGTGAATTTCTAGGTCAAAATATTGCTGTTGCAAAACACCTGACCACTTGGCTTGGTAAGGATTATGAGTCACAAGTTTATATGCTGCTTCAAGGGCAGCCAAGACATTGGTCAACAAAAGAGCTATGTTGCCCCACAGTGATCTTTAGCATCTGCTTCTCTGTATGGCAAGAACTGACCACCACCTACATAATGTGTCTGCCCCATGCTGGGAGATGAAGCTGGAATGGCTGACTGGGGTAGGAAGGCAACCAAGAATGTAACGGCCACCAGGGAGCAATGAGAATAGAGTTCACAGCTTTTCGTCTAAGAAAATCTGAAAGCAGAATTTCTTGATGAAGTCTTCCACACTGCAGCCACCTATAATGTCACAGTTACACTGCTCTAGTTTGAGATGTAAAACCATAATCAGCAGTGCGCCTGGTAGTGTAAATTTGCTCTCTGGATAATCTACATACCCGTATGCAGAAGACCTTTGTGGCTTCCTTTTTTGTTTTGAGAAAGATGTTAAAATAAACTGGGCAATCTTCTCTCAGAGTTAAAACGGGAATCTCCCCATACAGACTTGATTGCTGGCAGTTCTCAAAGAAACAGTGGTTCTCAAACTTTGGTCCTCCAGATAGTTCGGACTTCCATCTCCCAGCCAACATGGACAGGAATCCTGAGGTCTACAACACAGAGGATTAAAGTCTGAGAACTACGCCCATGCAATCTAGATTCTCCGTGAAACACGATCTCGATCACTGGTGGCAATCACAACTCCCACCATTGTTGGTAACAATCAGTTCTAATCAGTATAGCCAATGGTGAAAAATACTAGAAGCTGAAGACAACAACATCTGGTGGGCCAGTTTGTTACCCCTGATTTCTTTCATAAACTAGTTCACCATGGATTGAGATTGACATGAAGGCAGTTAACAAGAAGAAGAATAACATTTGGATTTGGTGCCACATGTTGAAAAATCAAGGTAGCAGGATTTTCTTGAATCCAGTATACATTCTCTAGGTGTTTTGATACAAGTGGCAGAGAAGATTTAAGGAAAAAGCCTTTTGCTGTAGTAAAACAGGAAGTGTCAGAATGAGAATATGAGTGTCTGCGTCCAAAAGACCACCTGAAAAATTCACGGGGAAGTGTTATTTGGTTGATGATAAGTTGGAGAGACCCAGTTGTTTGAATGATTTGCTCTAAATAAGAGCATAGTGACAGAGAGGAGTCTGATCATGCATCAACCTGTCAAGTAAGGAGAAAAGAACTATAACTGAAAAAGCCAAGGAGAGTTCAGATGCGTATTCTTCAGAATCTGTGGTTTGGTCTCCAACACTGGACTTAGGCAATGCAGGGCAACATGGAATTTTCCAAAGCCATAGAAAATGAACTACCAGGGATTGATCATGATGAGACTATCTGGCTTTATACCAAGAACGTGAGTCACACATGTCATACTTGTGTAAATGGCTGGATTACCATTAGGATCAAGGGTCAAACCTCATGTCTGGACATTTTCAAAAGAGCAGATGTCAACACAGGATCACCAGGTCTCCTTAAGTACCACAGGGAGTATTAGATAAGCCTGTCAACCCAAAATGTACTTTATAATTAGTTGTGTGGCATCCACTAAATCTGGAGATTGGGACAGGGTTGTAGTAGTATGAGGTGAATGGTTATACTTCCTTCTGGGTGAAAGTGACCAATTGTGTCTACTTCACTGAGACAACCAGTCACAAGGGCCAAAATGGCAAAGGCTAGCAGGCACTGGTGATTATCTTCATAAGATAAATGAGATGGCTCTCCATCCCAATGACAAAGTGAAACAAAGTGAGTCCAGATAAAAACAAGGAGACTAAGAGATAAGCAAACTCAGAATCCCCAGATAGGTGAATATACACCGATATATTCAGATAAATATACACTGCAGAATCACAAAGATCACTTGAAGGTGACTGAATCTTAGGGTGTTATCTACACTGTAGAAATAATGCAGCTTGACACCACTTTAACTGTCATGACTCCATCCTAAAGAACACTGGGATTCATAGCTTTGTGAAGCACCAGAATTCTTTGGCAAGAAAGGCTAGAGGCTTTGTGAAACTAAAGATTTCAGGATTCCATAGGATGGAGCTACAACACTTAAAGTGGTGTCAAACTGCACTATTTCAACAGTGTAGATGCACCCCTAGTTGGGGAAAACGTGTACATGGAGAAGATAGTTCCTAAGGCAAACTGGTGAAATATCTAAGCCATCTTATCCAAAACTTACATTGGTGGAGTCATAAGAACCAAAGGAGTGTGTACATTCTTGAAATTGTCTCAAAATTGTCATCAAAATTGGTTGGTGTTATTTGGTCCCAAATACTGGAATCCAAACCCTCCATTGGAAAAGATGCTAAAGGAGGCAGATTATCTCTCTTCTTTTTATGTTTTGACTCATCAGAAGCAACCATTTCGAGGTGCTTTGTCCAACAAGCTTTGGGATTATAAAACGTTCAAGGATCAGAGGTAGATTCAAGTGAGCTTGGGTGCAACACATCCCAAAAGGTAGTCATTTCAAAATGCTAGAATATGGAAAACGTATAAATCTGTGGTGTAAAATCTGTGTATATTTAACCTATAGGTCAGAACAGAACAAGGAGACCTGCATTTCAAAGAAGAATTGATAGCTTTTTAAAGAACTGTCCAGCTCCTGCATCTTCAATAGTGGTTTTATCTGAAGATATTAGCAGGCAAGAAGCTTACACTGACAATGCAAAAAGTTATAGATATCTGTAGATCTTGCTAAAGATCAAGAGCAGTTGTACAAATGAAATCTGAAGTACTGCCCCACAGGTGCAGCTGCTTAAAGGGGAATGAAAAGAGACAGAGAAGGAGCCACTTCATGAGTGACTAAGTGTACAAAAGGAAAAAAAGGGTTCTTTCGTCCTCACTAGATGGTTAAAAGCAGGAATTTCAGCTGATATAGACTGCATGGAAAGGTATCCCAGAAGAACTACACTCTTAGACACAACAGGGAAGACTGGAAAAACCCATGTCTCTTTTTGCAACTGACTACCTTCTCTATATAGGAGGGACAGCAAAGTGAGATTACAGCCTAAACACCCTAAAAGCACCAGATTTGGTCTGATCCTAGAAGTAAAGGAGGACCAGCCCTCATTAGTACTTGAATGGGAGATCACCAATGAGTACCAGGTGTGATAAGCTACATTTCAGAGGAAGGAACTGGCAAAACCACCTGTGAGTATTCCTTGCCTAAGAAAACCCTTTTATAAATTCATGAGGTTGCCATAAATCGACAGATGACTTGAAGGCACATACATCACACACACACACAAGTGGAATACACATGTTTCAACAATGGAAGGCATGGGAGGTGCTCAAAGTAATCCAATCACATATTAAATCAAGGCTAGCTAAGGCCTTTTGGATGCCTTGGGAATGTAGTTGCTAGAATTCCTCACAATTGGGTTTGCTGACTGGAGCTATAGACCAAAACAAAAAAACATCTAGAGAGTCACAATGGTCCACTCCTGCATTAAATGAAAATATGGCTTTGATACCACGGCAGCAGAACATTTTAATTTCCCACAAAATTGTGCTATGTTGTCTCTAAAAAGCAAGCGCTAGTTCAGCCTTTCTCTGCAGAGATAATACTTTCACAAAGTGAAAATTAGCGTATGGAAATGTTACTATGTGCAGAAGCCTTGAAGTGATAGCACGGAAATGTGAGAAAATAGTGCTAATATTTTCACTGTGATACTCCGTCAGGGTATTTTAAGTATGCATTTTGACACTTACGTTATGAACCATTTTAACAGTGGCGCCAAGCTAAAATACCTCTGTCTTAGTACATGGATGAGAATTGTGTGGCCCTTCACTTGTTGTTGCTGAACTGTGGCTCCTAGCATTCATAAGCACTGAATATACTTGCTGTGGCAGATAGGAGATGCACTCCAACAGCTTCTGGTGGGCCACGTTACTTGTAGTTACCCCTGCTTTAGAAGGAACTGTATTGCTTTCTCACTAGAGAAGCATTACTGAGATAGTTTTCTCAGAAACAATTAGAAGTGGAATTAAACTCATTGCACGACACATGAAATATTGCCACCTGTTAGCAGTTGTGGTCTCATTCATACCAAATTCCTTTCTTCCATTGATTATCTTAATATTATATTATAATATTGTTGAAATTCTTATTACATTTTTTTCTTATTTAACTATTAATATAGTCTTATATCTATACAGTCTTGTACATATGTAAATTAATATCATTGGCCCGATATATACGGGCACTTTAGGGTGCCCCCGTCATACGTCACAACTATCGCTTCACACGTCGCTTCATACATCGCAACTGTGACTCAATAAGGAGCCCAGTTTCAGCACTCCTTTTTCCGCTGCACCTTCGCCGCTTCATTTGGTTGCTGCAGCGTAAAGGAAGTGGCTCCAGACCGTCCTTTTTGGGCGGTCTGTAAAGCTCCATTGTTAGCTTTTTGCCCTTTACCATATTTTTGAATCTCCAATATTTAACACTGTCAATTATATATTTTTGGGTCTCAGAGCAGCGGACCCTCCCTAAATGTTCTTCCAGAAATGTTAACAGTAGTTCCCACACTTTATTGAAATTCTCTAATGTTTAGTCTTTGCTTAAGTTGGTCAAGTTATCCATCATATAAGCTTACATCATCTAGAGAGAGAGGCCAGGATGGCACCGTTTCTACTGTTTTGTGCTGATAAAGACTGAGTTTTGAATATTGTGCTATATAAAATTTAATGGTTTATATTTTTAACATGTTATATTTTAATTGATAACTGTTTTAACTCTTAAAATTGCTTGGTTTTTTAAAATTTTATATTTATATATGTTAATATTATTGTACTGCTTTTAAATTGTATTGTCTGGTCTAGGCCGGCACAAAGTGCCGGTCTGTACGCCCTCGAAGTCATTTTTTTCTCACAATGATTTGATGTTTCAAGGAGCTTCGTCCTCTCAGCAACTTTTTGATCTATGTAGATCTAACACTGGCAGTTTCTTAACCACAATTATCAGGTGAAAAGATACTAGATTCAATTGGATCTTGGAAGCTAAGCAGGATCAGCCCTGGTTAGTACTTGGATGGCAGATTGGGAATTCATACCAGGTGCTGTAAGCTAGGAATATTCCTTGTCTAAGAAAACCCTATGAAATTAATGGGGTCAAGGCACACACATGTATTTCCTTTACCCATTCCTTCCTCTCTTGCATGCAAAGTCCCCCTCTGCATTAACCACACATGCATTTATTATTGGCACCAATAATAAGATTAAGCTTTTTTCTTAAGACAGTGTAATCTCATGCAGCGGTCCATTTTCACCCTGCAGAGACAAAACCATCACTCTGGATAGCTAAGAGGAAAAAAAGATCAGCTTGGTCTATCCTCTCTCTGCATAACTACACAGAGTTGAATGCTTTGCAGAACTGCAAGGGCTGGGGAAAATTAGCAAGCATCTTTGACATTTGCTCTACTTGTGCATTATTGCTGAGCTGTGACTTTCAGACAGCAATTTATAAGATGCCATTTGCTATTATGGTCCAATTACTTGGTGCTAAAATTGTCTGCAAAGGGGTAAGCACAGTGGCATAAACCAGAGGAACATTTGGAGTGGCTGACTTCCAAGCCGGCAAACTAAGAGTGATAGTTCTCTTTGGAATAAGAGGGACTATTATTGGTTGCATCAGTCCACTATTATCAGACTTTTTAAACAGTTAACTCTGTTTAGGCTACTGTGCATTGTACTTACAACCAAAGAATGTTTTGTTCCTTTCAAATACTTGCCAATACCTGTGTAGACCAAGGTCAAAGCTTAAAATTCTAATTAAGATGGAAAACTAGCAGTGATAACCACCATTAATAGCAAGCAGATTAAATGCTTAAATCATGATTAAGGCTGGAAAACAAAATTTGCACCTAAGAGATGAAGACTGAGCAATTTTTGGCCCTTTCTTCTCTTTTAAGAGAAAATAAGAGGTTGCCAAAAATCACATCTGGATTGCTCCCCTATTGCTACCATCAAGCAGCAACCAACAAAGAGCAAGGATCCTCGTTGTATGTGTATGAGAATATTGAATATACTTTTTCAAGGCAGTGCTTTTGCCCTGAGATTCCTTGCCTTGACCCTAGGACTGCAGAAGAGTCAAATCCCTGAGACCCAGAACCAGGCCCAGGGATCAGTAAACCTTACATTGTAAGGCTTATGTTTATGCAAGGAAGAATATAATGGACCTCTCCGCGTAAGGCATATCTCCACCATTTGCACTGTAACATTATACTTCATTCCTACCTATACATACCTGCCTCTGAAATGCAAGGACTGAAGACATTCAGCCCCTGCACTCCTATACCCATGGACATAGGGAGGCACCACTGCTCAATGGTTTTTATACAACACATCCATCTGGAAAACAAAAACCTGTCTAAAATCCTTTCAATAAAGAATATAATCAGAGGAGTATTCTCTGATGATCCTTTAGTCACAGAATGTGGCTGTCCTATTTAGTAAATGGGGCCAGAATGAATTCAGCAGGTAAGAAGTGCAGCTCTTCCATATTGCAGAAATAAAGCAGTTTGACACCACTTTAACTGTCATGGTTCCGTCCTGTGGAATTTTGAGATTTGTAGTTTGGTGAGATATTCAGTCAAGTCTGTCGCAAAAGCTCTGGTGCCTCTCCAAACTACAAATCCCAGGATTCTGTAGAATAGAGTGGTGTTAAACTGCTTTACTTCCTCAGTGTGGATACACCCCTAGTTGCCATTCTCATTTTTAAAAAGGTCAGAATACTCTATATGCCTGTCCCTTTGCGTTTTTCAGCTCTCCAAATACTTCACAACTTTTAACGCCTATTAACAGTAAATACTTCTTCCAGGCAACAATGTGGTTTATCTCTATTATATAGATGGAAGAAACTGAGCCAGAATTCTGAAGCAATTTTTTGCCAGTCACATCTGCTCAATGAGTCTGGAAGAGCCTGCCGTGCCATTTCCCTCGACTCGCCACAAGATGATCCTTCCGGCCTTCATAATGTAGAGGAAAACAACACACATGCCTTGTAATATCTACTTGTTAGCATTTGAGCCCCACAAAGGTTCCCAAGGGAGATGACAGCATCTTCACAGTTGAACAGGAACTGTGTTGTCAGCTTCCCATTTCCAAGAGTTTATTTTAGTATTACATTCATTGGGCTTTTGACAGCATTCAGAAAGTAACATCTTGTACTTACAGAGTTCTTGGCTTATCTGTTTTTGTTGCCAAAAGTAATAAACAGTGGACATGGGGAGAAAGTATTTATTATTATTATTCCACCATGTTTCATGTCCTTTTAATTAGAAACATTCATTAGAGATATTAATAATAAACATACAAATAATTGTAACAAAACTGAAAAAAGAGGTACCAAAACTATTTTTCTTTCTGAATTGGAAAGTGCTCTGAACATGCTTATTATAGTTTTTTGTGGAGCTTTTGGACTATGTGGCCATGTTCTGGAAGAGTTCCTTTCTGACGTTTCGCCAGCATCTGTGGCTGGCATCTTCAGAGAAATCATTCTCTGAAGATGGCAGCCACAGATGCTGGCGAAACATCAGAAAGGAACTCTTCCAGAACATGGCCACATAGCCTGAAAGCTCCACAAAAAACTATGGATTCCGGCCATGAAAGCCTTTGACTCCACATGCTTATTATCTTCAACTGAAATATTTCATGGTCTGTAAGTATCTGAAATTATTTGATATTCAGTGACATGAAATCAGACTCAGTGCAGAGTGCCTAACATGTTCTTATCAGGGCAAAGAGGGGGAGAATTCAGGCAAGGTGAGAACTGTTGTTCTTATAAAATTACAGTCACACTAGGACGTTTCAGAGACACTGTCTCAAAACTAGCTTTGAAAAACTGCAATACTGTGAATTCTGAAGACATAAGAATCCCCTAGTATGGCTAAAATTTGGAGACTAAAGGTTTGAAGCATTATGCTCAGCCACGGCCATACACATCAGTGTTGAAACACAAAGAATTACAGGAAGTGTCTCACAAACATAAATATTTCATGCTAAGGATGACTGGCAACATCACTTTTTAGATATAATGGTAATTGTTTCCTCTATCAGCCTTACTAGTAGTAAGGCCAAGAGAAGGGGGAAGAACACCCCTGCTCTCAAATATCTGCCTTAGGGCAGAAATGGGCTGTGGAGTTCCCCTGCATCCCTTTAAAATACTGAAGAGATGGTGTGAGTGGGGCAAGGCTCAGTGGGAAGGGAAAGGAGAGGCCCCAGGTTTTTAAAAAATTAACTGTTAATTTTTTAAAAAAAAATTAAGAATATTCTTTTAAAAGTTTCTTTAAAAAGATAAAATGTTACATCTTCACTTTAACCACATGGAAGTATGTACATGTAAACAGATTTAGGCTGTGCATACGATATTGTAATTTAATGGTATCATTTTAATTTTGATAGTTGTTTATGTCACAACTGTTGTCATTAAAGATAAAGGTAAAGGTAATCCCTTGACATGAATGTCTAGTCCTAACTGACTGTAGGGAGCAGTGCCCATCTCTATTTCTAAGCCGAAGAGCCACTGTTGTCCGAGGACTCATCTGGTCCAGCATGACTCCATCGACCACAGTTACCTTCCCACTAAGAAGTGGTACCTATTCATCTACTTGCATTTGCATGCTTTCGAACTGCTAGGATGGCAGAATGTATTGCCATTACATTTAGGGATATATGGTAATTATGATTTATGAGTAACATTAGCACAAAAAACATGACTAAGGATTCTGTATGGTGTGGAATGCTTAATTCTTGGTGCAATGGGAGGAGGTCAATGGGGAGGGTGACACTATGAGTTACTGCCCCAGGTGATGCCAACCCTAGTGATGCCATTGCACCAAGAATTAAGCATTCCATTTACAATTCTGGACAAGATGAAACCACCTAGACACAGCACTTACAAAATCTGCTTTGTGGACTACAACTCTCATGGCCACTGGTTGAGGATTTCTACTTCCCAAAGTAATAGTTTTTTGTGGGGCTTTCGGGCTATGTGGCCATGTTCTAGAAGAGTTCCTTTCTGATGTTTAACCAGCATCTGTGGCTGGCATCTTCAGAGATTTCTCTGAAGATGCCAGCCACAGCTGCTGGCAAAACGTCAGAAAGGATCTCTTCTAGAACATGGCCGCATAGCCCGAAAGCCCCACAAAAAATATGGATGCCTGCCATGAAAACCTTCAACTCCACATTCCCAAAGTAACTTTTCCAAGCTCTGGGTGGAAGACTATAAGTAGGGCATGATACCAATTGCTCTTCCTGTCATGTAAATTGCTGGTGACCATCACCACTGACTGGTGTGTGTTCCTCATAGGCAGTGTGTTAAGGAAAAATGAAAGAAATATTTCTTATAAGCTCCTTATCAATGTGAGGTGCACTACTTTGGACAAATTGGCAGGGTGCCTGGCGATAATTTTTTTTAAAAAACACCCGGGCAAAATTCCAGATATGTTGTTGTTGCTGCTGCTGCTGCTGTTTTGTGCTTTTAAGCCAACTCCAGTTTATGGTGACCCTATGCTAGGATTTTCTTGGCAAAATTTATTCAGAGTAGGTTTGCCTTCCCCTTAGACTGAGAAAGTGTAACTTGACCACGGTCCTTCCAGCAGCTGACGCAGGGATGTGAACCCTGGTCCCCAAGCGTCCTAATCCAGCACTCAGACCATCTTATCACATTGGTTCTCATACCATAGAATCAAAGAATCATAGAGTTGGAAAAGACCACCAGGGCCATCCAATCCAACTCCCTGTCAGCCTCTGTTTAAAAACCTCCAAAGGAGGAGACTCCACCACTCTTGGAGCAAGTGTCTTCTACTGTCGAACAGCTCTGTCAGGAAGTTCCTCCCAATGTTTAGATGGAATTTCTTTTCCTGCAGTTTGAATCCATTGTTCTGTTTCCTATTCTTTGGAGCAGAAGAAAATGAGCTTGATCTATCCTCAATGTGACACCCCTTCAAAAATTTAAATTGGGCTATCATATCACCCCCTAACCATCTCTTCTCCAGGCTAAACCTATCCAGCTCCCTAAGTCTCTCTTCATATGCATGGCTTACAAACCCTTCACCATTTTGGTCACTGTCTTCTGGATGTGTTCCTGCTTCTCAACATCCTTTTTGAATTGTGGTGCCCAAAACTGGACACAGTATTCCAGATGAGATCTATCCAAAGCAGCATAGAGTGGTAGTATTATTTCCCTTGATACAGACACTATTGATGCAGCCTAGAATTACATCTTCTTCTTAGACTTCTTAGGAGTCTACATTATGCTCATGGTTTGTGTTTGCTATTCTTCCTTTTTTCTTTTTGGCTTACTATAATGTACTCTACATGGGGCTGCCTGCCTTTGAAGAATGTTTGGAAACTTTAGCCAGCTCAAAGAGCTGCAGCTAGATTGTTAACTAGGGCTGGCTACAGGAAGCACACAACTCCCTTGTTGCAACAGCTCCACTGCTGGTTCATTTCCAGGCACAGTTCAAAGTGCTGGGGATGACCTTTAAAATCTGATATGGCTCAGGTCCAGGTTATCTGAAGGACCGCATTCTCCCATATGAGCTTGCAGGTTTTCTTGGTTCCTCTGCAGAGAGCCTTCTTCCTGTCCCTCCCTCATCCCAGGTATATCTGGTGGGAATGCAGAAGAAGGCCTTCTCAGTGGCTGTTTCCAAGTTCTGGAACTCCTTTCTGAGACAGGTTAGACTAGCAATCTTGCTATCTTTCTTTAGGCAGGGTTAAGCCTTTTTATTCATTTCAGCAGGGCTTTGGAGACTTACTTCTCAAAATTGTGCAGAATTGTGCTGTACTGTCTATCTGTGTATTGTTTATTTGTTGTTTTTAACAGCTATGTTTTTAAATTGGCTCTAATTTTATTATATTTTCAACTTTTTGTATTTGGCATATTTTTAAGCTATGTTTCCTTTACTTGTTGTAAGCCACCTTGTGTCCAAGATGACGCTGGGAACGGAAGCCAAGAAACAGTTAGAATAAAACCACATGCTTTCCATCTCAGCTTCAACAACATGTTCTTATAAAGCATCACTGGAGATGAGGTTACACGCACATACACTCTACATATGATAATGCAATGTATGACACTGCAGATGTGGCAGATGTGAAGCCAGCATGTGCCTAGGCACGAGTCATGCCAGTCTTCAAAAATGGTGAAGGGAGGATGTGTTGTAATTCACCCTCCAAATGTACTGGGCTCTGCCTGGAGCAGACATGTCCTTTGCTTCATACAAAGTGGTTAAATAGGCCTAAAAATGAGCCAACAGCATCAGCTACAGGGTCTGGGGTTCTCCAGAAAGGTCACGTTCCGGAGCCCCATTAATTGGCAGGACTCGGTACAATGCAGGCTTCTCTCACACTGCTTCAGATGTGCTGTTTAAATGAAAAAAATATCAACCCTAGCAAAAATTCAGCTTTAAAGTCATGTATGGAAACAAAGCCTTTGGCTCTAGAAAGTTTTAACAAAAATCAGCCTACAGGAGGCTCTCCTCACATATGTTTAGACATAAAGGTAGATCAACGTGTTATACATACAAATAGCAGCAGGAATGAACCCTTAACATCTGTACTCTACAGAAATGTTTCTTTATAAAGGGCATGTTTCCATCTGAAAAAACAGACTTCACAAATCCTGATGATGTGCAACTGCTCCAAATAAACCACACATTTATTTTTAGCCTAAAAGAACTGACACACAGAAGTAATAGTACCTTTGCCCAGGGAGTGTAAAGAAGAAGAAAAAAACAACATAAACTGAGTGCCTCAAATAATGTTTGCTCAAGTTAAACCACCCTGCCAGTTAACATCTCTTTAAGAGTGGCTTACCTTCTAAGGGAGTCGGAGATGGGAGCCCTGAAGCCATTCCAAGAAAGAGTTCAGATAAATTAAATAATCCTGTAAAACAGCATCATCAGCAATGCAGCCATATCCTTCATCACAGAAGATTTCATGTTTCGCCTTTAGCCATCCTTCCCACCCTTCAGTGTCTGATGGCTCAGTGACCGTAAAGTTGGAAGAGGGAAGATTGCTTCGCTTAGATTCCAAGATCAGCATCAATGACAAAGTTTAAAATTAAACTCGAATTTGCTCCTCTGCCCCCTCACTCCACTTCTATGACATACCTCCAGAGCATCCAATGGGATTCCATAGGATGTCACCATGGCATTCAAAGTGGAATCATTGTGTTATAATTGTGTAGTGTAAGGGGCCCTTGATGTATCTCACATAATCCCTTCAATCCCATTGTAGGAGAAATTGATCAGCCATTTAGGGTTAGTGTTTAAGACACTGTTTTGTGTCCTATGGATAGAAGTGATTTTGCTTTCTTGACTGTCAGAATGTCAAGGTTGAAAAGGTTACTTTTTTGAACTATTATTCCCAGAACAGGCTGTGAAGAAAAGATTCTTTCAATACAGAGGTGCTATTGCAGGGAATCACACTATACAAAAATTCAAAAGATGAACACACTGCTTCCATCATGGTGGGCAGGCAAGGCTGAATTATGACATTTTGCAGCCTGAGGCTGCCTGCCCACCCAATAAATAGGCATAGCTTGGAACATGACGTTTGAAAATTAATTCTTTTTTGTTCACTGATAGAAAATGTGATAATAATTGAAATCGCTAATAATTGAAATATTTTGTTTTATTAATGCTCTTAAGTTCTTGTTGTTGTTGTTGTTGTGTGCCTTTAAGTCCTTTCTAACTTATGGTGACTCTAGTGTGAACTTATCATGGGGTTTTCTTGGCAAGTTTCTTCAAATGAGGTTTACCATTGCCATCCTCTGAAACTGAGAAAGTGTGACTTGCCTAAGGTCACCTAGTAGGTTTACATGGCCAAGCGATTAACATATATCCTTTCCCCATGCCCACTCAGAGGTAAACCTGAACCACTGAAGCATAAAGAGGAGCCTCTTTATTCCCTGTCCTTCAACCACTCGAAACATTGTTCAAATGTGCCCAAAATTGGGAATATAACATTGAGCTAAAACACTGGGAAGCAATGTGGATGACTGGCTTGAAAGATTGTCATGAGAGAAAAAAAATTATAAGATGATGTACCAATGATGGTGAAGATTCTTTATTACAGTCATAGACCAACCCAGATAAAAAGGGGATACAAAATAAGAGAAGGTAAAAACACAGTTTAAAAACTGTATTTAAAACATCCTTTCAAATTACCCAGCTTCAGTATAGTACTCCAAAGCAGAAAACAGTGTGGAGGCAAGCTCCACATGCTCTAGGATAATTTGACTTAATTTGAATGCAATAGAGAAAGATTGTAATAGAACATATGTATATACATAATTGGAACAATGTAGAGATTTCATCAGATATCCCTGTGTTTCATTCCAAGACATATCAGTCCTGCCTTTTCAGGGTCTATCTGGAATATGTATATATAAAGAAATGCTGTAGATTCTGATCTCTTTAATTCTATTGTCTTGTATTTTGGAGAGTGTTTAGAACTCCACTGAATTCTTTGGAAGGATATGTATAACTTTGATATGAATAAGATGGGTATTTTTGTGTTATAGTTCATTGAGTGCTGTCTTGTCTTTTTAAATATTTATGATATGTGTGCATTTATATTAGTTTCCAGCCCCTGAAGAAGACCTTTTTTTCATTGTGGCTGAAACATGTCTGGCTATTTAAACACTGAATAAACAATTGACTATCCCAGAGCACATGGAGCTTGTCTCCTAGCTTTTTTTCACAGCTTTAGCATAGAAAGACAAGATCAGTACTAGTCTACTGCAGGGGTCATCGCCTTTTACTAAAGATGTACCAATGGTATTTGATGCCAGAGAGATTATCTAAGATGTATAAAAGTCTTTAAAAATAAATGTTGGAAATGTGGGCATGTGAAGGTACTTTTTACCATATGTGGTGGTTTGGTAACAAAGGTAAAAATTAATGTTAAAAAATCAATCTATTGTTAAATGTAGAATTGATTTAAGACAAGAGTTGCTTTTGCTGGGTATAGCAAAAGAGAAGTATAAAAATATAAACTATAAAGTGGTGTACTATATGATCATTGCAACTAGACTGTTGTATGCCCAGAACTGGAAAAAGTATTGTCTTCCTAGAGAAGAGGATTGTATTGTTAAAGCGTTTGAGTAGACCGAGATGGACAAATCGATGAAGCTGATTAAAGAGAACGCATTTGACATTTTTTAAAAAAGACTGGGAATTATTTCTAATTTCTGTAAAGAAGAAACAAGGGAAGATTTTAGTTGCAGATTTTGAGACTTGAATCAACTTCAGCATTTTAGGTCAAAAGTGAAATACCGAGAAACATAAGATATTAAGCATTAATATTCTTAGCCTTGGGAGGTGGAAAATCAATTTTAATTTCTGCTAATTGTGTTAATTTGATTTTCTGTTGGTTATATGTTGATTATTAATAGATACAGTTTTATGGGGAAGGGAGTTGGGGAGACTGAGGGATGGGGAGTAAAGTAGTGTACTTTAGGATTATTTTGTTGGTTAGAATAGGGTTGTGATTTTATGTATATTTGAGTGTTCTTATTTTGTATGATTTATATTTTAAAAGCTAATTTAAAAGATTAGGAAAAAACCAGGAAAGCCAATAACGCCATGATATTTGTTCATTGTCATCACTTGAGTTATTGAAGTGTAAAGAAATTATTTTGAAAAGCAAAAAACAAAAACAAAACCCCTAGAGAATAAAAGGCAGCTCAGTAAACTCAAAGCAAATGGTGCATCAGGTTTCATCCTCTCATCAAATTAAATATACATCTTAAAATGAGGCCTTTTCAGGAGGGTATCCTCATTCTGCCCAGAATGTCCCCATAGGCAGTAATAATTAGCCTGGGATGTTGGGAATTATGATTGGATTATGTATATGTGCTACTGGTTTTACATTAAACATTGCCTTACATTAAACAGTGGAAAATTAATATAAGCTGTACTTGGCTTTTAACGCCATATTATGCAATCAATCTTTTCTGAGTTAATCAAGGAGCAGAACATCAAAGAAACATCAGACGGCTGAAACAGGCCCCCAAACGACACCAAAGTGTATCAAAACAACTTTGCAGAAATTCAACTCATTCCAGCCTGAAGATGAAAACAGAAGGCGATGATAGATTTTCATTTCCGCTCTGCACTAATTTCATCTCTTTCTATTCATCTTTGTTTTTCATCTCTCCATTTTGTTTGTGTTTCAGAAGCAGCAGGATGCCTAGTATCAGTATTCGTTTGTTCATTTGTTATCTTCTGACATTTCAAAAAGCACCTGGCTTTCTTTAGCCCAGAGGAAATGACCTTATAATCAACTGTCCTGCAGCTTCATAAATAAATGTTAAAAGACATTCTAATATGCTCTGTAAATCCATATACTTTTTTTCATAGGCACTTCAGGGTTACAGAAATGTATTTTTGTCCAGTGCTGGCCCAAGACATTTTGCTGGCTGAAGAAGAACCCCAAGGTGCTATCTTTGAATCCCATTTTGGGAGAAAGGCAGGATATAAATCCCATAAATATTTTTTTTAATGTGATGTGTGTCTTGTTGGCCCTACTTTTAGCCTATTGAATAATACATAGGGGATAACCCCTCTGTTCCATTTGAGTGAACAAAAACCTACACTGAAGATTATAGTCACGGATCAAGGTGAAGTTATGTTTGATCTGCAAGAACTGCTGATATGGTAGATTCCTATATAAATGAGAGGGATGGTGACCGAAATAATGCAATAATGAATTCCAATCCATTGGAAGCTGTTGATTCATTTAACTGAATCTTAAAACCTGTCAAATTTTTCATCCTTCCGATCCATTCTCTTGACACATATGAACATATTGTCAATTTACTGAAGACAGTGAGAGGTTTTCAGATTTTGTTAAATGGATCAACATGCATGCCACCACCAAGTTCATCAATAACTAGTCAGTCAGCCTTAGATTCCATTTTTGGACACTTTACTGTACCTTGGCAGACTATGTATGACTATTCTGTATGACTATTCAGTGAACCAACAGATTGGAATTCATTATTACATATTTCAGTCATCATCCCTCTCATTTATGCAGGAATCTACCTTTTGGGCAGCTGTTATGGATCAAACATAACTCCACCTCAACCCATCACTTTAATTTCCAGTCCAAGTTTTAAAAAAATACTCAAATGCAGCAGAAGGGTTATCTCCCTGGTGTTTCACAATGGGCCAAAAGTAGAACCGATACACTTCCACATGACCAATTTTTACTTTACCTCCCTGCCACCGTGCACATAAGATATTATTTTCCATGGAATTTCCCCCTTTGGCTTATTCTGTCAGAAGGAATATTTTCAGACATTGGCATTGGAAGTGAGATATCAGATCAGTTACCTATGGTGAGTTTTTACAGAACATCTTCTATTAGGAGGTTGTCTGGTTTATTCAAATTTGTTACAACCGAGAACAAGGGGATCAAAGGACATTATAAATGTGGACATTGTACTTATTGTGCACAATCTACAGCTTCAGGACTCTGAAACATAGCGATTTGGAAAAGGAATACTTGGGATGTGAGGTACCTGCAGCAGGCAGAAAAGCCAATATTTAGTTTTGGTGTGATTTGGAATGGCTGGCTGCGTCATTCCCGGTAAATATTGGGACTTGAAAGAGGAAGGCTGAGTTCCTACTGGCCCATGAAACTCACTGAGTAACATTGGGCCAGGCACTCTCTCTGCCTGTCCTACATCATAAGACTGATGTAAGTATAAAGTGGGAAGAAGAGAGCCATATATGTCATCTTGAACATGAAGAAAGGCAGGACATACATGTAATAAATAATATACCATCAGAACAAGAGAATACTTGAATAAGAAGCTACTTTCTTCTATATGAAAGAATGGTGTAAAGAATGATCCCCACCCCGTTCCTAGTTTTTAAAAGGAAAAATAATAAAATGAGCTTGCCCAGCATTTACACTTTTACCTGGCTGTACAGTTAAGAATAATAGGAAGGTTGTATGTTGAACTGTGCCTGTTGGCAACTTTGTTGATTCCAGGATTCTTAAAGCAAATTTTTCATAATTTCTTTAGGAAATTGCATACCTTTGTATTTACTTAATAATGTCGTTTTTGTTTGTTTGTTTGTTTGTTTTGTATTATAGATAAAGCCATCTGCTGGTTATTTAGTAAAACTGCTGCTGCATTTGTAAACTGACAGCTTGTCAGGATTAAAACCACCTGAAAATCCAAGTTATTGGGATGGAGTACTTAGTCACAGTCTCATCACATATACTCTGGGTGTGAAATTTTATGGTGGCAACATACATTAAATCATTAGTTTGAAAAATATAAGGATTAGCAAACAGAATCTTTTTCATTTAAATCTGCAAGGAAAATCTGCAAAGTTCTCACCATGATTTTCTCTTCTTTGAGCATCATAGAGGGCATTCATCAGCTAGGACTGGTACCTCCTACAGGTGTCTACTCTATCTCTTTGCCTCTCCTGGTGAAGAAGTCATCATGTTTCTTCAACTGCCCTGGAAGGACAAAACTGACCCCTGAATATCTCTGAAAAAAATATCATAATTACTGTAAGCTACCTTCTAGAGAGAGAAATAACACCAAATGTTAAAACTAAACAAACTGTAAGTTAGAAGGTATTAAAACATCATTAATAATATGCAAGCATAGCTATGTATATGAGCATAGCACCTTACAGTACAGGTGGTATGGCAATAATCAGGGAAGGTTGAGGACACTCTGCATTTGTGATACAGTAAAGCAATGCTCCCTCATTGTGGTATATTTCTATGGCTCCACTAGGACCACTAATATTCCCCTTGGATGTAAAACAACCCTCTTAGTAGCTTTGTAAAGTCCAGGTTAAATACTTTGCTAGAAACATAGTAGTGTCACAAGAAATCATTATGAAAATGTGCTCTTATTTTGCCCTGTAATGTTTTCAAAATGAGTATACAACCCCACCATACACCAGTGCCTTCCCATGGGTTTGGCATTACATGTACAGTAATGGTTTAATAGGACATTAAAGCCTTTACAAGACTGAATGCTGAGATTATCCCTTCTTTGATTGTTTTCATCCAACTACCCAAATGATGAACACTAATATCTATAAAGGCAACACACAGCATGTGAAAATATAGCAAGTCCCTTTTTGGACAAGGCACAGGCAGCTATTCTCTTGCCCTTGGACACCATCCAAAAACCTCCTACCACCTCACAGCTGTCAATACTTCTGGGGGTGGGGGGAGCAATACAGACCATGAAGAGCTGGTTGTTCTGAACTTCTGGGGAAAGGAAAAAGAGAGTGCGCTGTAAAGTGGATGAGAGTAAGCCCTCATCTCCCCACCTGCGGACTGAGCCAAGACCAGCAGTATCTCTATGGTCTGAATCACCTCCCCAATCCCTCCCTTTCCCACCAAGATGCAACAACAGCACAGATTCCTCCCAGGGCTTGACAGCTAGTAGGCAGCGGGAGGACACAAAACTGCAAATGGGGAGCTACACATACATGTAAAATCTTGGCGAAAGGTTATGGCTGATAACAACTCAAACAATGGCATGATACTTAAGTGTCCAATATTGGCTGAAGCTATTTGATCAGACTAGAGAAACTCTTTATATAAGTGTGCATATCATTTCTTTCTTTTGGTTCCATTTTTATCCAAACATCTGTAAAATGTAGGCTGCTTTGAAATCTTGACCTCCCATTTCCAGGATATGCAAAACATGTGTTTTTTGAGGAAGTATATGCATTCCTTGTAGCTTTTGGACAGCAGGAAAGATAACCATTTAAGCCAAGCAATGTTTTTCCAAGCACTGCATTACTACGCTGTAAATTATTTCAAAAGGCTGCTGTTAAAATCTGCTTCCCAAGAAGGGCATTGTTTCATTTTAAGTGTTATAAGACCAGTCAGTCACTGCAGCCAACAGCTGTTTACAAATTCAAAAAAATGACTTCCTGTATCTTAAGTTTTTTTCTGTTTACTTCCCCTATTTAGAAATATGATAAATTTATACAGCTTGTCCACCCTTGTTATCTTATCACTAAACACACCAGCCATTTTAAAACACTCCGAAGGAATTGTTGCTTAGCTCCTAGCAATTTGTACTTCATTAATAAGATGTAAATAAACTTTGCTGCCCACTTTAGAGAACTGTCTTCTGGGATTAAACTGGTGGCTTTAACAAAGTAGTGTACAAATGGTATTGCTTTAAGACAGTTTATGTCTGCTTTGTACAGACCGGATTGGAAACATGCTACTGAACTAAAAACTGCTTATTTGCTTAGAAAGATGACATGTTCATCAATAATGGATAAGCGGTTGACATTTAAACCCCACAAGCACTTTGTTATGTAGAAATATGCTAGACTTGCACTGGAGCTACAGATGAAGGGACAACACTGCTTTTCTTATATTAAAATTGTTCAGTAGTTGGGCAGTGAGCTAAAATCCATAGCTCCAAGCCTACAGTATTTATACGGACAGGTTGCTTACCTGTAACAGTATTTCTTCGAGTGGTCTTCTGCGAATACATACAAATGGGTTTTACTGCGCATGCGCAGTGCAGCTCGGAAACTTCTGGAATCGCTAGGCAGATCTTGAATTGCAACTTTTTGGCGGTAGCTCTGCCCACCCCTATATAAGCCCCGTTCCCGCTCTTTCCTCTCAGTTCCATATTTTTTCGCCGCAATAGCGACCAAGGAGCACCAATTAGCGGGACACTGAGGGGAGGATGGGCGGGATTTGTATGTATTCGCAGAAGACCACTTGAAGAAATACTGTTACAGGTAAGCAACCTGTCCTTCTTCTTCGTGGTCTCTGCGAATCATACAAATGGGTAGTATACCAAGCTAAATAAAGGCGGAGGGAGTGTCCAGAGAGCCATATCAGTAAATCATAACAATTTATTGAACAAGTCAACCAGCTGGAAACTTGTACCAAGATCAACATAAGTGAATAGTTGAGATTCCCTCCACAACACATTGCATGTTCTGAATTTAATTGTTGTATTAAAATTATTGTAAAGACAATAAAGAACATCATTTGAATAACCTGAGTGGTCATTGAGTACACAGTGAACCCTGAGACAAATTCAATGGATAATGCACATATTATACATGTAGGCATCAAGGCACACCTATGGCATAAAATATGTATCTATTTAACCTCAGGTAACAGATCATAGAAGTTAAGATGCGGCATCATTAGCATCATAAGCAGTGCAATAACCGGACCATTCACCTGTATTGGAGGTCATAACATTCATATATACAACCTTCAAGCATACAAAAACACGGCTTAGGCAACATCATAAGTGCAAACAATAGGAGGTATGACATACCCGTAGTACCTTGATAGTAAACAACATAACACAATGCTTGTTTGAATACAGTACAATAATCAAATAACCTGAGCAACGGGAAGAACAGTGGACTCCATCAGTGTAACCCCGAAACCAACACTGCCCTTCCAAAAGCTGCATCCCGTCTGGTTCTCGTGTCCAGCCTATAATGTTTTACAAATGTCAAAGGCTGAGACCAGACTGCAGCTTTACATACATCCTCCAACGCCACACCAGCTAGAAAAGCGGAGGATGTAGCTACCGCCCTTGTTGCATGCGCTCTGACCCTGGCCGGAGGAGCTTTGCCCGCTATCTCATAGCAGAGCTGTATGGTACCGACTACCCATTTCGAAAATCTCTGTGTCGAAACCGGCAAGCCCTTTTTCGGTCCCGAATAACATTGGAACAGTCTGTCCGACCTGCTACAGTCTTTAGTCCTGTCCAAATAAAAGGCCAGGGCTCTACGCACATCCAGAGAATGAAGGCGGCGTTCGGTTTCGGTAGTCGGGTTCGAGGCCAGGGTCGGGAGCACAATGTCCTGACACATATGGAAGGAAGAGACCACCTTAGGCAAAAAGGAGATGTCAGTACGGAGTATCACCCTATCGGGGTGAAACCTAATGAAAGGTTGGTCTCTTCTTAAGGCACACAGTTCACCCACCCGTCTGGCCGAAGTAATTGCGACCAGAAAGGCAGTCTTCCAGGCAACCAGCCTCAGGTCCGAAGTTGCCATGGGTTTGAAAGGTTTCAGCATTAACGAACCCAAAACAACATCAAGGCTCCAGGCCGGAACTGGAGCGGAAACTGGAGGGTAAAGGTTGTTAATCCCCTTAATAAAACTTTTAACTAATGGTTCTTTGAAAAAGGAAGGTTTACCCTCAAAATAATAGTGGGCACAGATGGCAGACAAATAGCATTTGATAGAACTGAGCCCCAAACCCTTTTCCACAAGGGTCATCAGGAACTCCAAAACTATTGGGGTCGACACCTGGGAGGGAGGCACCCCTCTAGATTCGAGGAATTCAGCAAACTTCCCCTACTTGGTACGATACGATTTCTTCGTAGTTGGTTTGTGGGCCGCCAATATGACCCTACGGATCGGAGACAGGACGTCATCTAAGCTCCGATTCTCCAGGCCACCAGAGGAAGGTTGTCCACATCGGGATGCCGAATCTGGCCGCGGTGGAGTGTGAGCAGGTCCGGTCTGTGTTCCAGGCGGAGGTACGTCCAATTCGACAGGTGTAGCAATGAAGGCAGCCACGGCTGTCTCGGCCACCAAGGGGTTACCAGGATTGCGTTGCTCCTGTCCCGCATCATTTTCGCCACTACCCTCGAGATCAACGGAAACGGAGGGAAGGCGTACAGGAAGGCGTCTGCCCACTCGAACTGGAAGGCATCTCCTAGGGAGGTCCGAGCCTTGAACCGGGAGCAAAACCGTCGACAGTGGGTGTTCTCTCGGGATGCAAAGAGATCTACGTCTGGCGTTCCCCATCTGCGGAATAGGTCCGCCACGGCTTCCGGATGGAGTCTCCATTCGTGGCACGATGTGGCCGACCTGCTGAGTTGGTCTGCTAACGTATTCTCTTCCCCGGGTAAATGTATGGCTTGTAGGGTGATCTTCCTCTGTACGCACCAGTCCCAAACTTCCAGGGTCAACGTCAGGAGGTTTGGGGATCTCGTACCTCCCTGCTTGTTGACATAATACATGACAGTGGTGTTGTCTGTCAATAGGAGAACCACCTTGCCTGTCAGAACTGGTTCGAATGCCCTCAAAGCCTTCTGAACTGCGAGCATCTCCAGGATGTTTATGTGAAGACGCTTCTGGGACTCTGTCCATTTGCTCCTGACCGTTAGGCCCTCGGTGTGAGCACCCCATCCTTCCAGGGAAGCATCCGTAGTTAGGGTAATTTGTGGTTGCGGTCGGAAAAAGTCCATACCGGAACAAACGTTGTCTGAGTCTAACCACCAAAGAAGGGTGTTTGAAACCGACCTTGGTATCGATAGCCATTTGTTGGCGTGGTCTCGCGCCGGGTTGAACACTGAGAGAAACCATGACTGCAGTGGTCGAAGCCGAAGCCTCGCCATCGGGGTGACGAATGTTGTGGACGCCATGTGTCCGAGAGCTATTTGGACCTCTTGAGCCCGAACTCTTCTCCTTGCCATACAAGCACGAACGGCTAGCGTCAAGGCCTGGAATCGATCCTGAGGGAGATACGCCCGACAAGTTACTGAATCGAGCATGGCACCGATGAACCGAATTCGTTTCACTGGAGTTAGGGACGACTTTTCCCAATTTATCACTAGTCCCAAAGATTGCATCAGTTCGAGAGCGAACTCGACATCGCTCCTCAGTTGGTCTCGAGAAACCGCAACGAAGAGCCAGTCGTCTAGGTAAGGGAATAAGCGTATCCCTTTTTGATGCAGGTATGCGACCACTGGTGCCATGCACTTCGTAAACACTCGAGGCGCCGAGCAGAGACCGAATGGAAGGACGTTGTATTGGAACACTTGGTGTCCTATCGCAAAAGCCAGGAATCTTCTGTGATCCCTCCGGATTGCGACGTGGAAATAGGCGTCCTTCAGGTCCACTGTGGCAAACCACATGCCCTGGGACAAGAGAGGTAAGATAGAGTTTAGGGTCACCATACGAAACTTGCGGTATACCAAATGTCTGTTCAGGGATCGGAGGTCCAGGATGGGCCGCAATGAACCATCCGGTTTCGGAACCGTAAAGTAACGTGAAAAGAAACAGTGAGACAAATTCTCTTCCTTAACCGGGGAAATCGCCCCCTTAAAAAGCAGAGTGCGTACTTCGTCGAGGAGGGTAGGTGAGGGTTGGGTGGGGGTGAAGTGGCCCGTCGAGGGCCAATCCTTGAATTCGAGGGCATAGCCCCTATTCAAAATGTCCAAGACCCAGGCGTCCGATGAAATTTGCGCCCAGGTGTCCTGAAAGGGTAGAAGAAGGTTGAAAAACTGAAGGGGACGGACGACGGAGCACGCAAGAGCCTTTCAGGACTTCTTTCTGGGAGGCTCCGGGTCCTGCTTCCGAAATTGCTTTCGGTACCGGGAGAAAGGCTGTCGACGCCCTGAGGACGAGGATGAATGAGATGGGTACCTCTGTCTCGATTGCTCACCGGATTGGAATTGCCGGTCTTGATAGGAGCGGCGGTATGTGGAATAGGGCGGACGGTAGAATCCAAAACGACACCGATAGGACGACTGTGGCGCCGAAGACATGCCATGCTTACGCGCCGCCGATTTCATGCGGTACTTGAAATTTAATTTGTCGTCTGTTTCCTTATGAAACAGACCTGCGTCATCATAGGGCATGTCCTCAATGGCTGAACGAGCGCTTTGGTTCAGGTCCGAGGCGCGGAGCCACGCGTGGCGTCGAAGGGCTATGGACGCCGCCATGGCTTTAGCTGAACAATCGGCGGAGTTCCTCGAAGCCGTGATCAGCCAGCTTCCTATAGAATGCGCCTCATCCCTTAGCTCCGTAGCTAACTTATTACTCTCTGCCGGAACGTCGGGGAGTACCGTGGACATCCGTTCCATCAGGTACTGAATATACGCCCCCATGCAAGCGTTATAGTTAGCGACCTTCAGCCCTAAGACTGAGGCCGCGTAAGCCTTCTTGGCTAAGGCATCGATCTTCTTAGCCTCTCTGTCCGACGGTGAAGTCGAAGTCTTGGGGGTGAATGTGTGTTGTGCCCCTTCAACAATTGCCGAATTCTGCCGAGGGTGAGAGCGTAGCCATACGGCCTCAGACGGCGTAATCCGATAGAGGGACTCTATCTTCCGGGCTTGGATCACCGTGGAGGCAGGAGCCTCCCAGGACCGACGAACTATTTTGTCCAACGATGGCAAAAATGGGATGCACGGTGGAGTAGGCACCTTACCCTGGATTCTCTTCTCGATTGGATCGGAAGCATCATCGTCCAAGTGGGCCACCTCGATCTCAAGGGCCCTTCCCATCCGGATTACGTGCTCGGTAAAGGAGCAGACATCATCGGTCGGGGAGGATGCACCCGGGACATAGAGGTCCTGAGGAGAACCTGCAGCCTCGATTTCGGAGTCCCGGGATCGAGGAGAAATCGGAGGGTTCGAATCCAGGGATTCTGAATCTGAATCCAACGGAACCCGATGAACCAAAACCACCGGAGATGGAGACCGCGACGGACGTTGAGGGGCGGCCGTCTGGGTTGACGTCGTGGCATGTCTAGGCTCCTCGACGTGGTGCACCTGAGCCACGGTCGTCTGTAGACTCCCCTGCGGTTCGGCCAGCGCACGCTCTCTTGGGACCGGGATATAATACGTGTCCGTCTCGCTGTCGTAGACGTACCTGGGTTTCCCCCGGACTGGGTGTTTAGCCGGGGACCCCTCAGGCATGGGTGTTGGAGACCTTCTAAGCTCCCGTCGAGGAGAAGGCAACAGGGGAGGCTCAAGCTCCTCCGAGTGATCCGAGAGAACCTCAATCTGAAGCTCCTCCACCGAGAGGGCCTGTTCCGCCATGGGCAAGGCCCGTGACACCGACACACCGGTTTCCACATCCTTCGGTACCGAAGCGGCCCGTTTCGAAACCGGGGAAGTCACTGAAGCCACTTTCGCGGGTTCATCAGAAGCCGGGGTCTCCATCCGTGGCTTCTTGGATCCATGATGTCTGGACTTAGAGTCCTTCGCCTCCGAATGCTTCCGTTTCGGGGCTTTCGAATGCTTCTTACGCCTCTCTCCCTCCGATTTGGAGGCCTTCTCGGAACCCATCCGGTCCGCAGACTCCTTACGCGGTACGGACGCCTCCTTTCCCCCCGTGGATACCGGGGAACGCACCATGGATGCAGTCGAGGGAGTGGCGGTCAAACCCGAGACCTTCGGGGGAGCCGACTTAGTCGTAACTTTCGGAGTTACTTTGTCTGCCGAGGTAGACTTACTCGCAGAAGGTGGTTTGGAGCCCGACGGGAGAACCTCCTGCGGTTGAAGAGCTTGCGAAAACAGCGCGGCCTGCAACCTTGCCGCGCGATTCTTCCGCGCCTGCGGCGTCATGAGCTGGCACTGCGGGCAAGACCTGGGGTTGTGACCTTCCCCAAGGCACAAAAGGCACGTGGAATGAGTGTCCTTTTCAGGGATTTTTCCCCCGCAAGTGTCACAGCTCTTGAATGGAGGAGCCATGTCGCCCGGAGGCCTGGACACGCTCGACGGGCCGCGAAGACTCACGGAACGAGAATAGTCAAACAGTCCAAGAGTCAACACCGAAGAATATCAAATCTGAAGCCGAGGATTAATCCGAAGAATGGTCAAAAAACAGTCCGTAGTCGAAAACAACCAAAAGAGTTCAGAGCGAATACCAGCGAAGTTCCCTACTGCTGCTAACGCGGCGGAAAAAAGGAACTGAGAGGAAAGAGCGGGAACGGGGCTTATATAGGGGTGGGCGGAGCTACCGCCAAAAAGTTGCAATTCAAGATCTGCCTAGCGATTCCAGAAGTTTCCGAGCTGCACTGCGCATGCGCAGTAAAACCCATTTGTATGATTCGCAGAGACCACGAAGAAGAATTTTAATTCTACACATGAAGGTTCCATCAAAAGACAACAAAAATAAGTTACAGCTGAAGCAGATGCTCTTTTCATTACTCCTCAACATAGAATACTTTTAACTGGCTTTAATCCTGTGACCTCCGACTCATTTTGTGCAGTCCCCAAGGCCCTTATATTATTTTTGCCACACACATACACAAAACAAAAGTACATAAAAATCCTTTGAACATTTCTAGGTTTGCTGGATAGGGTAGGCCAAGGTAGTATTTTCTGTGCAAAACAGCCAAATGCACATTTTACACAAAATAAGTTCCAAGTTGTGAAGATTCTCATCAGTCCAGAATTCTTCTTGTCAGGGTTTCCCAACACTCAAAAACATGTTGTGGCCATTCTTCAAATATTCTTCAATATACCTTCCATCCCTAACATCTAAATTTCCGTGCCCTAGAACACATTATGGGGACAGTGAGGAAGTGTGTTAGGATTTTCTCACATGTTGGCACCACTTATGATGGTCACTTAACTGTCCAATACTCATGACACCATCAACAATTCTCTCTGCAATAGCACTGCAATTAAAAAAAACAATTTAACTTTGTAGTGCAAATAAGGTACCATTCAAATATTTTAAAAGCGCAAGGACAATGTAGTGTTAAAGATGCATACACATCTAAATGTGTAAGGCAGGAAGTGAAGCCTGGTACACACTACAAGAGAAGAATCTTCTGTTAAGAACCTAACTTCTGGATTCAATTATATACACCAATCATAGAGGAGGTAGAAAGCTTTTGAGGCTTGCAACCCAGCACTCGTCAGATGAAAACAATATAAAATCATAATTGTGGAAACACAGAATTGATGAATCAGTCTAGAAGAACTAGAAGAACTATTCAACTAATCAACTGAACTGGTTAAACGCTGCCTATTTAAAAAAAAACACACACATACTCCAAGCACATTTTTGTACAAAATATATTTGAATTTCCCTGCTCATTAATTAGCACAAATACTTACAAAATATATTGTGAAAAGTAGAAATTGGTAAACAGAAAAAATCAGTATACTTTTCAATTGGTAGAAACAAGGAAATAATTTTAAAAGTGAGCATATGAACAGATACACTGTTCATGTTGCTCATGGAAAGCTCTGCCCTATTAAAACAAGCTAGTTCCACAAAAGAATTACCTCCAAAAGGAGAAAACAGGAGATGCACAAATAGTCACAGAAAGTTCCCAACCAATTTTTTTCTGGAGAGTTGACAGTGCCTAATGTACTTTAGAAGACTTAATTAGCCCATCTATTAGGATTTTTGAACACTCAGCCAGCAAGTGTACAGATAAATAAGACAGATTAGGATAAATAGAAAGGATAAACAGTGTTTGCTAGTTTCCTGATACTAACTTTCCCTATACTAAAATATGTAGTATTAATCAATGAATTCAGATTTTTAAGAAACTATCCAAAATGGCAAGTGTCCAAGGCTCAAAACAGATGGGCTGAAAAACACGTGCCAGGGCCATGGTGACCACACACCCCCAGCCCTGATCTGGGTTGCCACCACAATTTTAAAACAGACTCGGAGAGATGGTGGGGGTTGCTCCCTCTGGTCGTGACTCCTTCAAGTCTGTTTTCCCTGCCCACTTGGAGCAATGAGACGGAATCAACCCATGATTTAGGATGTTCCCACCTCCATCGCTGGAAAAAGGAGTGGTATTTTACTGCTCCTTTTTGGCCGTGTTTGGGCATTCCTCAGCTAAATGCCACACCCCAAACCCTGCAGAAAACTACATAATTTTGTCCATCTGTTTCAGGCCCAAGTGACATATTTCCTATTATTGGTCCATGACTGCTCAGGACAGGATACAGTAGGCTTGCCACTGTTTAGAAGAAATCGGAGTAACACACTTTTTTCATTACTCTACACCTCTAGAAAGCAACTAGATTTATAAGATGGGTACTTTCAGAAAACATTAGGAAGTAATGGACAAAACTGCAACAGCAACCCCTTGGCCAGATTTTCTTGCTTCAGAAATTGTCTATCATTCACACCCTCTTTTATTTCTTCCTTGACAATGGTTGTGAGGGAAACATCCCTTAAGGGCCTGGATGTAATTTACTGATTCTCAGTTGTTGAAAGTGACTCCACACTTTGAACCACATTCAGCTTTACAGTATCCACAAGTTCTTACATGTTTTTTTTACAAACTGACAAGATTTTGGCCTGTTTTCCTTTTCAAAGTAAAACAAAAAACCAACAGAAGACAGATAGGCTGGAAAAATAATATCCACTGACTAATGTACTGCCATAATCTAAACAGAAAACATCCCCATGTTATTAAATATTTTCATCACATCTATCCTACATCTGCATTATAAACATCAATGCAACCCATACAATATTGTTGCAAGAGTAAATAAAGTGTATTACAGAAGTAGTGAGTCATCTAGTGGCCATTTAGAGTCATTATTCAGTTTTTTGCTTTTCCTAGAATTATTTTAGAAGCGAACACTCTCAGGGTTGCTTCAAGCATTACAAAATTAGCAGTTAAGACAATGTACACTTACAGAAGAATCTATAAAGTGGAAAAGGTGAACATTTTTAACTGCATGTATAAACTGTGAGGATACATAAATGGCTCCACGAACACTAAAGTTACCAAATATATTAGAGTCCCTATAGCACCTTAAAGTTTAACGTATTTATTATAGTACTAGATTCTACAGACTATACTCAGTCTCATCAGATACATAAAGTGTAATACAGAATTTCAGTTATTTATACACTGAAACTGGGTGGCTTTCTAGACAGTGAAGTCAGAGGAAAATTAAATTCAGAGTATTGTACATGGTGCATGTATCAGTTTCATAATGGATGAAGGAATTCTCCCCCACACACCTTCACATTAAATCTGCAGTAGTTTTAATCTAACACACACTACTCTCAACCAAGATACTTTTAATGTTAAAATTTAGAAAAATTATTACCTATATTAAACTAAAATTTTAAAACACATTTCAAAGTTCACATCAGTAGACGAATTTACCAGCATGCTCAAGTTTTATTACTTAACTATCTCATTGGGCCGGTACCTTATGTTCTGAGGGCTTTCAGAGCCTTCCTTATCTTTTAGCTAACAGGTAAGAAAAGATGTATGCCTATGTCAAAATGCATTAGTACATCCATGCCTAATATATTCACAGTATTCAATGATGTTGGAAAGGATGTTGCAGTCCCATCTGAGAATTAAAACCTATTTCTGAGTCATTCTACAAAGGAGTGCATTGTAAAAAGCACTAAGCTCAGTCCTCAGTATTCTAGTACTGTATTTCTTTTCTCCTTCATGACTAAGGCTATGCACTATTTTTATATAGGTGTCTTACATAAAAATTAAAAATCCACCCTCAAACTTGACAGAAAAAAGGCCTTTAATTTTTAATTAACTAGTTTATTTTACTCCAACCTCTTACATCTCAAAACTCTTAACAACTATACTAATGTTGCTTCTTAAAAGATTTCCCACTACAATCACTGACAGCATACTTCATACTTTAATGACATCCTTTCTTGTGCTTCATGTTCTATATTATTGCTTCAAACACTAGAAAATAATGCAATGTAAGAAGTTCAGTTGTTTCTGTTCCCTGTAGTTGCCTTATACTAGACAATATACTGTATTATTTCCTGAATAATATGATATATGACTATTTAGTTTTATAAACATCTACTGGTAGTTTCTTGATCCCAGGTTCTGTAGTCAAACAATAACATAAAACATTTTAGACTAGACCTTTTACATAAACGGACATTTCAAAGTCTAGGCCTACTTAAATACAGTATGCTTTTATAAATCAACACTAATAAATTAGGAACAACTAGCAAAAACACCAATAAATAGATATTTCAAAGATAGAAACGTCTGAGAACAAAATCCCTAAGCCCATTTTACAGTAACTTCTCTTTAAAAGAGTTTGGTAAAAAATATAACCATGTTTTTACGCATTCCAGTCAACATATGTAAGAAAACTGAGGTTCTGTGTGTTTTTTAAAAATATCACATCTTTTAAACATATGCAGCCAAAACCATGTCTTTATGAGTAAGGCAGAAGTCTTTCAAAAATAGATACTGTAAGTATGATTAAAGCCTTAAAAGGTACCACTAATACAGTACTTGAAGATAAATGATTACTCTATGCATCAAAGAAACATATGCTCCTCTTCACTTGAGTAAAACTAGAGAGTCCACTGCATGTCATTGAGTTCTGCTGGATCACCCAGCCCACCTTCAGCTTCCAAGTAATTCATAAGAGCAGCCATGGCAGTGTCGTTTTCACATACTGCATCAAAATCCAACTGAGAAGCATCACCTGTATATGGGACAGGGAAGACTAAGATATTTATAATGTACAAAAATTCATACAGTCTGAAATCTAATATAATACAAACAGAGCAAACTGCCTGCCCCTAACATTACCACTATATTTGACTTGGATCATTTGCTGTGATGGTGGGGTGCAGCTGTGGCTGAACACCAGAGGCAACCAAAGAGTTAGCTGAGAGCTTCTGGCACCACACTCTGGCCTAATGGGTGGCCTGCTTAGCTTGTGAGGTGGCAGGGAGGGCAGAGATGTACTAGACTGTAAGAATGAAGTAGGATTCTGACTTACTAAAGTGAGCCTGTGCATTGAAAGTCAGCTCCACAGACATCTTAGCAGTCTAGTATTTTATTAGAGATTGCAGAAAGCTCAGTTTCCTTCACAACCTCTGAAATACCCTTTTCTCCTGCAGCAAATAATAATGTGATTGTCTGGATTTGTTTTCTCATTTTGTCTCTCATAGTTGAGGTCTACGTATGATATCAATTACAGGCCTCTCTCTTTAAGTGGGAGAACTTGCAAAATTGGTGGCTGAATAAATACTTTTTTGCCCCACTGTATGTGGCCTTCTGAGGCCTCTTATATGACCTGCTCCATGCAAGATTGCCCCTCATTCACTCCTCTGCACTCTTACAATTGTGCTTGGGAAGAGGGCACAGGGGGAATGTCATTCCTTGTACACTTGCTTTCCCAGTACAACTGCACCCCCAAAGGATGTCATACATCAAGAAGAGTCTTTCCTGCATGATGTCTTCCACATTCAAATGCACTCCTGACAAATTGTCATGGTTTGGTGTGCTGTCAGCAACACAGTGTAAAAGGGGGAAGTCATCCAAGCATACAGTGCAAAGACTGCATGCCTGAATTTAAATCACATGTATCCTCATCCTCCAACAAGCTGACCAGAAGAAGAGAAATGGGAATGTAAATTCAGCATGAAGGGAAGGGGAGAGATAAACTGGCTGATTCTCTTTTTTCATCTAAGGGAGAGAGTGTGCATGCATGTACAGGCCTCCAACACACCACTCACTGCAACCCAGTTATTATATGGCAACTGAATAATTTTAAAAAGTGATAGCATCACTGCTACCCATGAAGAAACATTTGCTTTCATAGCATTAATAGAAGAAGATTTATGGCTCAGAAGAACCTCAGCCAATCTTCATATGAAAACAGAAAAGCTGTGGTGAGATAGTCAGATCCATTACATGGAAAATATATTAGCCTTGGTAACAATGATAATGGACTACCCGTGCCAGCCACACTGTCTTTGTAAGATTACAAGTATTGCTTGTTAAAAGATTTCATATGGTTACCAGATGAAAGTAAGCAATCACAAATGTTAAAAGAAATTGTAAGGAACAACTGTATGCATTTGCTTTATGTAGCTCAGCTAACACAATTTTTTGCTTTGTGTATCTCAGTACAATCAGAAAAACATTCAGAGGTTATATAGTCTTCTTGTTCACCTCTGCTGTTCATTAGTGGGAGCACCAACAATTCAGTTTTACAAATCTCTGTCTTCAGAGGCTACTAATTATCTCCACAATGAAAAGAATATGAGAAAGAAAGCTTACTGAGAAGGGGCTCATTTGTAGGAAATGAAACAGTGCCCTGAGTTTGCCCTGAAGTTTCCAAATCCTCTATACCTGAAGGACATAACTGTGTAAGTTCTTTATTTGGCACCTGAGAACAAAGGAAAACAACAATAACTTTCAATTCTTAATTAAATTACAGGTATTAAAGAGATAAATATTAATAATCAGAGAAAGATTAGCCAAATAAGGTAGCTTTGTTTACAAGGAACTGACAAATTTACAAATAGCAACCATTCTGTTAATTGTCCATGATATATAACTTCCTTCTAAAATCAGATTTGAGCTATACACAGATCTTGAATTAAATTCCACAGTTCAACCTAGAGATAAATACACTGAAAAGCATTGCAGTTGTAATCTCATGCAGATTTAAGAGAAGCCACATGTATGTAAGAATGGGAATATGTCCTCTACAGAATTTTGTCTTTTCTCCCCCCTCTTTTTTTTTTTTTTTTGGTCTTTTCAACTTTATTCCCCCCTGACCCAGCCCCGCTCTCACAAAAATAAAGCAAATAAAAAAGAAATGCCCTTGGTTGAGGTCTCTAATTTACTGAGCAAACCAAACCAAGTTAGTTTCATAAGATAAAAATTAAATACCTAGCTTAGCCAGATTGTAAATACTCATATTTGAGAAATGATCAAATAGTTTCTTCATTTAGATATTTTTTACAAAAAAAAATCAAAGTAAAATCAAACCATTTTTTTAAAAACACATCTTTATAAAATTATTAATATATACCACATTTATTTTGTCTACAGTCACCATTTGTTATCACCACAGTTAAGTACAGAAAATACTTCTGTGAAAGTCATTCCTAGGCTGTTCTTCACACATCTATGAGGAAGACTAGTAAATTAAATAAAAAACAGAACTGTTTATAAACACAAGCCATTCTTAATGGTCAGCAGTTTAGGAATACTTACATTATTACAGCTTACTGTTAAAACTGGGGAAGAAGACTTTCTCATAAGATCTGATGGACTTAAATCACCGGCAGATGGAGAAGTATGTAACCTACACAAACAAAAATCATATTTAATCCTTATTAAAATAACAATAAAATAAAAATAAGATAACAATTTGGAATATGACTTATGAAACAGGATCTGGTCAGAAATATTTTAAAGTAGTACTGTTGTGTTATAAGCAAAGGGAAACATATTAACTTAAATGTAATCACACTATAAAATATTCACTATGTTTATTTCTAGTGCTTAGGTACCTGTCTGGAAGAGCACTCTAATATTCATTCAAATATATGAGTGCTCAAATTCTGTCTGAACCATCTCTCTGACTGAACATTATGTTATGAGTTGATTAGGCTACAACTCTGGCCAGTACTAAGTTTAAATAAGATATTACAATCTGAATCCTGCTGATAGTCCTAATTAGAATGTTGTTGTTGTTATGTGCCTTCAAGTCCTTTCCATCTTATAGTGACCCTAAGATGAATCTATCACAGGCTTTTCTCGGACTGAGTGTGACTTGCCCAATGTTTCTGTGGGTGAGCAGGGAATTCAACTCTGATCTCCATAGTTGTAGTCCAAACCATTACTCAAACCATGCTGTCTATCTCCAATTATAATAGATCCATTGGACCTATTCTATGGGATTTACTTATGTACCAAGAACAGCTGATTCAATGGGTTATTCTGTTTGGGACTAGCAATAAAATTCAAGTATTTTGGCATTGAAGCAGGAGTTCTCAACCAAATTAGGACATAAGCAGGGAAGATATCCTAGAATTTTCCTCTTTTTGCCTGAAAACACTTTATTGTAAAGAGTATAGTGGGGAAGAAGTGGAGTGGCAACAAAAGGGCTTGTCATCAAATTAGTAGCTGTTCCATATCATTAGGATGTTTCAATGAAGGCAAATATCGTCAGTAAGTTTTTTTTCTAAAATAAGCTTGATTTAAGAGTTCTAAAGCCAAAATTACCTTTGTAAATCTAAGACTTCATTTGCAATCTCAGTTCCTATGCTTCCAGCTCCAAGTACAGTTCCTGTAGACATCCCTGGTACACTGAGAAATGGTGGTTTCGGTGTGTCTGTTTTAAGAGAAAAGGGGAGTCAGTGTATTCTGGTTAAATGCCTGCTTACATCACACACCTGCTTGTTTAAGGAACTGATTTAGCTCCATTCCCCTTGTATGACTTTGCCATTTCCATCTGTAATCCCAGTTGGAGGTCCTACCTGGTTTGTTTTGTTTTGTTTACTGATATGAGTCACTTTGGTACCCAATAAAAATCAGGGAAAAAGTTACAATAAAATAATAAATAAAGTATAATGACAGTTTACTCCCAAAGAGATAGACATGCATTCTTTTCTTATTTTATCTGACGGGTATACTAAATAAACAGTGCAATTTCAAATGAAGGAATGGAGTCCAAGCTTTTCATGAAAAAAGTAAAGTTCTTTTGGCTCACGGAAATAGTTGGAATGATCCTTTTATTCTGGCAATTTCATTAATATAACAGACCCATTTCCTGCCAATATCAGGATTTAACTTGTCACCAAAGTCATAATCATGTCACCAAAATATAGTCTTAATGCAATAATACATTTTTTTTATATTTCTGTTTTGTGTAATAATATTCTGGGAAGAATATGTCTATTATTTTTACAATACGAAAACATACTTGCCTTCTGAAGACAGGGAACTGCAGGGCAGCAATGCTTCTTCACCTGATTCATTATGACCTCTAAAAATTATCAGCACAGGAAAAAAAGGTGAAGTTTTTTCAGACATACCGTCTTTACTACAGTGGGTTAAAATTATTTTATCTAACAAGTTAGACATGGATCAATGCAATGAAAAATGAAATATTTTAATGCTTTAATAAAATCTAATATGCCTTCCTATACAGTAGTAAAGGAAACAACTAGCTTAAAAACTAGGGTCTAATAGCACTGCAGAAATAATGCAGTTTGACACCGCTTTAATTGCCATGGCTCAAGCCTATGGAATTCAGAGATTTGTCAAATATTTAGCCTCCTCTGTTAGAGAGTTTGCAACAACAAAATACAAATCCCAGAATTCCACTGTTGAGCCATAGCAGTTATTTCTGCAGTGCAAAGTAGACCTGTGATAGGCATAAAAATAACATCCATTGAAAACTGATGCCCCTGAATACAAAGTGATTTGCTTAGTAGGAAAATTAGCAGGATGGAATTAATTAAATTATGTTGCACCATTAAAACATAAAAAACATAAAACAACAACCTGAATAGTGACCAGGGAAAGGTTACTGAAAAAGTATTTTTGAAGGAACTTTTCTTTCCCAAATACCACTTGGGCAAAGCTAACCAACCAACATGAGTTACTCTGTATAGCCTGTGGTCTCCTAAAATTAAAAAAGAAATTCTATACTATCTTAAAATAAAAACCTGACAGTTTAATTACCAAATAATTTGTTAACAGCAAATTAAATTTCACCATTCCTTACATCAGCAACGTGTACTTGCTACTTGCTATTTTAAAAAATGTAATTAAAGGTTTTCAAACAATGCAAAACAGTAAGTTTAACAAAGAATAAAACAGCAAAACATGGATGTAATTTTGTTATGAAACCAGTACACATATTGATGAATAAACAACAAGACATCTATTAAAAAAAAACATAAAAGGGTGAACATTGTTTTACACGAGCAGGCCAGAGGTAATTAATGCTTTTCATACTATTATATTTCCTATTTAGACTAAAATAAATATTAAAAATAGGCCATTTGGGCAATTTTGAACAACTTACAAAACAACTGTATTGATTGAAACAATGTACTCCAGTTCTTTGGTCCATGGATTTATGAAACTAAACCACTGACTTTTTAATGTAACAAATGAGCCATCCTTTGCTTTGAATTTGTAGGAATTTGTAAATATTTTTTCTTTGCTCTGCAGCACTAGAGAGAGAGAAAACATTATTAAAATAAGTTACAGATAATTCATGGTTAATTTCAGTCCTAATTATTAAAAATCTTTGCTTCTACAGTACAACAGTTGTATTGCATCCTTTAAATCTTACTCATCTGAGTCTTCACTCCCTGATAACTGCCATTCAACAAATGGAAAAATGAAACTGAGAAACAGTCACCTGCTTAAAGGCATTGACTATGGAATCTTTTTAAAGAGAACCAAGTTATGCGAATGAACGGACTACGAAGCAGCAAGCAGAGTAGACTTGTTTACTGTTGCACAAGAACTAAGGGGTAGAAGTTGTGTGGAAGCAGATTTTATTTGGATTTTATCTTGGTTGCTTGCCCATGAAGGTGGTTCTTCAGATGTTCTTCTGTGATGTTATGCAACTCATTACCCTCAGCTGTGATGATGATGTGGGAATAAATGGGAACTAGCCTGAAGAAAGAGAGCCCACCTTCCTTGCTGTCATCCTCTGGCTTGGGAGGGAGTGAACAGGCAGGCCCAGCTCCATCAGGCCTTGCCTAAAGAAGCTGAACCTTCCCTCCAGTCCATCTGCCTTGGTCCAGGCCTCAGAGGGAGAGAAGAACTGCTGGACCTGATCCGCTTCCCCACCACCATTCCCTTCTCCTTTTGTGTTCTTATTAGATTGTAAGCCTGAGGGCAGGGAACCGTCTAAATAACAAGATTATAATAATAACAATAACAATATCTATATTTGAACAACTGGATACACAACTGTTGTTGTTAACTACCCTCGAGTTCACTTCAATGCATGGTGATCCTGTGGATGAGACATCTCCAAGATTCCCTATTCTCAACTGCGCTGCTCTGGCCCTTTAGGCTCAGGCCTCCCTGATTGAGTCTAAACATCTGGTTTGTGGTCTTCCTCTCTTTTTACTGCCTATATTTTCCCCAGCATCATTGTCTTTTATAATAATTCATTTCTTCTCATAATGTGGCCAAAGTATGATCGTCTCAATTTAGTCATCCTGGCTTCCAGGGAGAGTTTGGGCTTGATTGGTTCAAGAATCCATTTGTTTGACTTTTTAGCATTGTCAGCCCTCTTCTCCAGCACTACATCTCAAATGAGCTGATTTTCCTTCTTATCAGCTTTCTTCACTGTCCAAGTCTCACATGGATACATTGTGACAGGGAATACAATGGCCTGGGGTATCCTCACTTTAGTATTAAGAGTTATATCTTTGCACTTTAGGATCTTGTGCCCTTTCCAATCCTAGTTCTATCTAGGTGTGATAGTCAAATTTTGATTTCCTTGTTACTAATCTGGCTGCCGTATTTTGAATCAATTGCAGTTTAAGGGTTGCCCCATGTAGAGTGCATTGCAGAAATCCAAGTGAGAGGTTACCAGAGAATGTACAACCATTTCTAGGTTCTCCTGCTCCAGGAATGGTCGCAGTTGGCATATCAGCCGAAGCTGATACCAGGCACCCCTGGCTGCCGTGTTCACCTGAGATGTCAGCTGGAGTGACGAGTCCATGAGTACCCCCAAACTGCAGACACAGTCCTTTAGGGGACATGTGACCCCATCCAGAACCGGAGGTATTACCTCCATACCCGGATTAGGATTACCTATACCGAGTACTTCCGTTTTATTTGGATTCATCTTAAATCTATTTTCCCTCATCCAGTCCATTACTGACTTCAGACAGTCATTCAGAGGGGAGATGCCATCATTGGTCGCTGAAGCAGTCTGAGACATGGAGAAACAAATTTGGGTATCATCAGCGTACTGATAACACCCCGCCCCATGTCTCCAAATGATCTTGCGGAGTGGCTTAGTAATGTTTATATCCTAATCTTGTACCAGCAAGAATACAAGTAGTGAGCTTCAAACTTAAAATGTTGATTCAACAATAGAGGACAATATAATAAAGAACCAGGGAATAACTGTAGCGCTGTACTGTACCTGCTTTGTGTTTTTCTGTTAGATGACTGTGATCATCCTGGTGGAAGTACTCATAACAAGAAGTTCCCAGAAGCTCTTGTGGCAAATATCCTAAAATTGCTGTTGCACTACAAGGAAATGCAAACACACTATAGCTTTTACTAATTTCCAAAACTGATTTTTAAATCGGTAGCCTCATTCCAATAGTTCCCAAAACAGAAAATGCATATCATAAGTTACAGATGCTTGGCATTCGAAATGAAACAATAGTTAATTCAGAATTAATACACAGCTAAAACAAAAAACGTAAAAAGGATATCATATAATTGTTTCATCAGATTTAAGGATAAATGCCAGGGTACTGAAATTATAAATCTCTAAACTTCAGAAGCACTTTTTTCATCATTTAGACTTATAGCTTTTGCAAATGAGACTCCTCCAAGCCTCAGAAGCATGTTTATTTCATCATTTATACTTATAACTTTTGCTAATGATCCTCTTTGATTCAATCTTAAAAATATAAACATAAAAAAGAATCATCTCTCAATTTGCAATTACTTATCTAAACAAGTCTTTTAACTGGAGGACTCCAATTTTTTTACAGAATGTTGATAGCTTAATTAAAGCCTTTCAGAAAAAACAGCTTTTTAGGGGAGAAACAGACAGCCACTTTGCACCAGCTTCCAGGTGGCTTCAGAGTACAGCATTTAAACGCTGCACACTCTGAAGCTACTCAGAAGCTGGTGTCACGCCGCCCACCTGTCCATAAATGGGCCGGCTTCAGGGCGCTCTGGCGGCACAGTGTTTATATGCAGGATGCCACAGGAGCACCATAAACCTGTGGCGGAGCAGGAAAAGTCAGCTATTTGCTGGGTCAAAAAGGAATGGAATTTTACCACTTCTTTTCAGGCCGGGATAAAGCCAGATTGGGGCTGCGGCACGTGGTTGCCACGACCTCAAACCAGGGGTGGTCTGTTTCACCCCAAAGTACTGAAAACCTTAGATAAATTTAAGACTTTATTTTCATTTTGAAAAATATAGAAATATTTACCGTTGGTCTACAAAAACAAATTTTCCATCCATGGCAAAGCGTGTTACGAATTCTGTTGGCTTGACTTTTATCTCATTGCTTTTCTGTGGAACAGTGTAAGGATGTAGTCGGCCAATTGCAACGAGACAGTTGAAGTTACTGTTGTCTTTTTCTGCATCGCTCTCCTCTTCAACCCCCACCTCATTAGGAGGCCAGTTCTTCAGATACCCCGTGCAATGAACAGTACAGTACTTTTTATGTTCTAAATTAGTCAAAACACAAAACGGTTTTTCATCTTCATCAAAAACATCAACTGCTATTATGCTTTATGCTTGCCTAAAGGCAGGAGCCTTACAAATCTATGCATAAGACTGTAGTGTTAATTCATTTGTACTTGTTTTTTAAACACTATTCAGGTTTAGCTTACCTGTGGAAGCGTACTTCTAATCTTACAAAAGATTTGGGAAGGAAAGTCACAGGTGCTGGCAATTAAAAGATGTTCTCACATATAAGAAGAAAATTGAACAGTTTAGTAATAGAGACTTTCCTGTACAAGACTGTTTGGATTTCATACATGCTATAATTCATATTGAGCTAAATAATATACAGAAGGAAGTTTAGCTTTCTTTTTATTTAAAACTTTGCCTGTTTAGAGATTGCATTAAAAAGAGTTCAGTTCAGCAAACTCACATACTAGTTACCGGACTGTACTATTTAAAACTACAGATAAAGGAAAGTATAACCCCCTGGAAATAATTCCATGTGTGTATGAAAGCAGCATAACCAAGTTAAGGGCATGGCTGAACTAATTCTCTGTAACACATTAGCATGGGTAGCTGGTGTCTCCCTGCACAATGGGGAAACATTCGAATACATAACCCCACACCTGCAGTCAGTCCAGGTATCTCATGAAATTGATTCTGATTCTATTGATTCTGGACCTTGCTTCTAAGGCATGCAGCACAAGATATGCCTACACATTATTTTTTGTGAGACAGCAGGTGCTACATCAAATAAACAGATCAACCTTATACACAACTAAGGCCCAATACAGACTGGTGCTTTGTGCCAGCCTGGGGCTGATATTACAGCTCCGTAGGGCTGGGCATCCATACATGCACCCATGCGCCATCTTGCCGCAACCCCATCCGCACAAGGTGCTGCACTGTGACGCACGGCCGCCCAAGCACCCAAACGGAGCTTGCTGGAAGAGAAGTCATGGCACTGTATCATGGCACTTATGACACTTCTACAAAGAAGCCATTGTAGGCAGCCGTGCGGCTGGCTCACCACAGATGAGGGGTAAAGACAGGCGGCATGGAACTGCCCATCTGTATCTCCCCTATGCTCACTTGCTTAGGATGCTGCTTTAGTAACTTCTTTGCACTGTTTCAGCTGAAGTAGGAGACATGGTAGAGGTGTAGGTCAGGTCTCGATATGGCATCACCCCACTTTGCCTACAGTAAACTGTAAGGTTTCCAGGGAACACAGAAGAGTGTCTCCTATTCCTTTCAGTCTGTTCTGTTTCCGTTTCCACATTCCCCCCCCCATGAGTAAACATGATTTACATACATTCATAAAGAAAGAGTACATCAAGACCTCAGTAAATAAAACTGAACCAGAAATAATAGAATACTCATAAATCTACACAAACAAAGGTTTTATGCCCTAAAGACAGTTTTAAGGTAAAGTATAGCAATTTTAAACTGGCATTGGTTGTATCCATACACCAGACAGAGGATGCACATAGAAAATTCTAACACAAGAAACACTTATGGAAATCACTGTTTTGTAGAAAAGGATTCAACCATATCTGCCTGCAAAATATTACTGAAGTTATTGGTAATGGTACGTTAAGCTTTGCCCCCACTACGTTTCTGATAAAATGTCACGTATCTGGTATCCAGACTGAACACTCTACTTGCAAAAATACCCAACTCACACCTGTAAGTGGTATGTTATGCACAAATGTTATGTTATGCAGAAATATCAAAATGAGTCAGTTAGTGGACTACAATCACAAGACTTTAGTCTTGGATGCAACCACATAGCAAGCATTTCTTTTTCAGTTAAACTGATGTGTAATATGTGAATGTGCTTCATCAAAAATATCAGTTTATAAGTTAATAATTTTATATGACAAATGCATTTCCTTTTAATATATTGCTTCAGGTATTTTGAATGCAGATGTTCACATTCTTCCGTTTATAGCTGTAAAATCTAACAAGAATAATTATATTCTCAAATATAGCATGTACAGGATCTTAAGCTGGTCTTAAAATTGCAGAACTGTAATTTGTTTTCATTACAGTTCAACTCACGCAGTATTTTAGCGAATTTTCTTCAATAATACCTTTCTTTTTTGAGTTTGGCAATGATTCCTTTTCCTCTTTGACTATGTTTCTTGTACACTTTATTCGACAAAAAAATGAGCGCCGAGCACCAGAATGCAGACGAGAGGATCCTGCTTGAAAATCCGTGTGAACTTGCAAACCCGCTTTCAAAATTTAGTAAGAGCAAAACATACAAAAAACATTTTGTCATACGAGCAATAAAGAATATTTTGTATTAGTATGTTTTAATATGTTTTCAGGACATTTTTTATTGTATCTGAAACTTCACTTCGATTAATTAAAATTAAAATTATTTTTTAAAAAACATGATTAACAAAATTGAGGCCACGAACAGTGAGAAGATATTTTACAGCCTAGTCAATGTTACACATAATAAAATATGTTTTAACTGGAACTTAAATTACACTAGACATAACTTTTACATCTCATTTGGCTGTGTGGTTTAAAAAAGGTTCTGACAACGTTCACATAAAAACTAGCTACAAAGTGCGCACTGACAGAAATAAAATACCAACAGCTACATTTAGGACTGGCACTGACATTTTGATAGGAGAATGATCCTTGGTATCCCATGCCTGATTACACCAGATCTTTTCTACTGACAAAATGTACTGAACACATGAAAAACAAACAAGTATGCCTGACACATACAAGGCCTTGGCACACATGTAATGGCTTTACCATTTTTTATTTGTACTGTTTAAAATGGGACCAGGCAACTTTGACACAGCTGGAGGCCAAATTTCTACCCCAGCCTCCTCTGCAAGCTGTACCAGGTCTGACACAAAACCAGTGGACAATATGGTTTTGGTGGGAGGAGCTGGAAGCAGTTATTCCTCCATGCAAGAGAAGTCTCCCAAACTGTTGAGGGTAGGGGACACAGGGGGGACTCTTGTAGTTGTGAGAGACCAGGGTCTACAAAACAGGCCCATGGGTGACATTCTGTTCTCTCCTGGTCTGAAACTATTTCTTGGGAGCACCTCTGTGCAAGTACATTCACAGTTTTGGCCACACAATCTGGATTGTGGAGATATATCTCCACATACATTAACACACCTACTAAGACTTAAATAATGACCATATATTTTTAGGTGAAAACTTACTTTTAGTATCTATTAATTTCTCTCTTGGCGAAGCATCTGAAGATGAAAGTTGTTCCTTCACTTTGGCAACATCCTTTGGATGAAGATAGTCAAAAAGACTTTGCCCTATCAAACTGGCCTAATGGAAGACAAAAATTATTAACTTATGAGCCATGTATCATGCAGCATCTTACTCACATCCACAAGACACAAGAGGACTTCACTGAGTACTTAATTTTTTTCTTGGCACTTACATGTTTTGTGTGTTTGTTTGCTTGTTTGATACTTTAAAAGCTGTATTTAAATAAGTGCACATCAGATATTTTCATATAACAGCCTGAAGCACTGACTGCAATGTAAAATCATGTGACCCTAAAACTGAGTGAGTTTTCACTTTGAACATTATGCCCCAAATCAGTGGTTCTCAAATGGTGGGGCAGGACAGAATTGCCCTGGAGTGTGCAAGATGTGGAGGATCTGAACCCCCTTCTCCCAAAGTTTTTTATGTGTAAAATTTACACATGTTGAGTTAAATAATGAATTTACTTAAATGAAACTATTCTAATTTGAACAATGTTATTTCTTTATAAAATGTTAAAATATGAATGTACATGAATGTGTGAATGAAAATATGCACACTAAATAAACAAAGTATTTTTCTTCATATACTGCATCAAGGGGAGGGGCGATGTCTGCATCTGTAAAGTTCGAAGGGTAAAAAGGCTGAGTACCACTGGCCTAAATCGTATTTTAGCCTTAACTAGAATCAATCCATTGAATCATCAGCTGGATTTATCCACATGTTGACTCACCAATCAACAATTGACCGAACAGGTTCACTCTAGTTGGGACTAACCAAAAGGATTTCAGCCTACATAAGTAGTGGGGAAAAGAAAAAGAGCAATGTTCACCATAATTACCTCTGTGTTTCAGACCAAGTATGTTTATTCCTGAGGAGGAATCTCTGGGCAGTTTGCTGATTGCAACAGTCACCCAACATGCATGAACACTCCCTGGAGCTGGAACCATCCTATAGCTTTTTAAAAAGTAGCGAGTGGGGGCTTTCTGACATGTACTGGTAGAACTGGCATATAGTACAAGAGTATGCAAAACAAATGTCTATGTATTTATTCAGCATAGTTTTGTTGCTTCAAGAATGGACCTTTAATAAAGAATCAAACAAAAGAAAACTCTTTAATATAATGTTACCTACTGAATCATAATTAAGTATTGTGGAAACAGATTCTGAAACAAACAGGATTTTGCCCCTGTCACATCCAACCACAAAGAGGAACCCATCTGCAGCCTGTGAATAAAGAAAGATAAATTGCCTTAAGACTAATTATGAAACATAGGCAATTAGGCATTTTTAAAAAAAAAAAACTTGGGCACATAAAAGAAATTTTATAACTTTTTATTTTACAATATTTTATATTATTTTTATTTTTTTCAGTTTGCATAAACAAACTAAAAATTTGTCAGGATTACAATATTTGAAACACCAGAAGCTGCTATGTTGGGCCCCAAAATTATTTCCTCAACGAAAAAATTACTTCTGCCCAAGAAAGGAAACTTTTGGGTCATACTAGGATGCCTACATGTTACTCCAACATCATCCTGCCTTTATGGCAACCATTTTCGGCAGCCATTCTCATGACGGTAGGAGGAGGAGCACCCAAAGATTCTAGTCTGATGTGATAGCACTTGAACTGAAGAAAGCCTTCCACATTAATATTTGGCTGATGTATTCTTTAAATGAGTTCTAACAATTCGCTAAGCAAAGACATTTTCTCTTTCCAACTTACCCAGGTTTTTACAGAGAGGTGATCTAATCACAAATATTTATTAATCAAAACATAGGAAAGCAACTTCCTTCTGTCCTAGGTACATTCAGGGATTGTCAGCCATCCTCAAACCCTGGCTTTCTAGGAAAGCAACAAACTTCTGGCTAAGATTTTTCCTTCCAATGAGCTCCTGGTTACTGGAACCATTCTTGCTGGCAGGAGCTATCAAGTAGCAGCAATGAAGGAGTGCCGACTAGCATACTTGCTTGCTGGTAATATACCAGGGCCCCTTTCACCCTGCATAGCTATAACAGTTTGATATCACTTGACTGCCATGGCTGCATCCTTATGGAATCTAGGGTTTTGTAATCTGGAGGGGCACTAGAGCTCTCTGGCAAAGAATTATAAATATTTCATGAAACTACAAACCCAAGATTCCATTCAGTACAGCCATGAAAGCTAGTGTGGCATAAAAGTGCTACAATTCTATAGTGTTAAAGTGGTCCAGCATTCTTTGGCGTTCTAGTTTATTATTTTGTGCAAAACATTAATGAAAAAATGCTACACATTTTAAAGTAATGCAATATAAGCTGGTGGAGAAAAAGTAATGTAAATAAACATACTGATGAGATACGTACAGCAAGAAACAGCAAGAAACTACATGCCCGTTTCTACATGTATTTACAGCACTCAGATTACTCCTTAAAATGTTCTAAACAGTACTATGGTTTTATTTAATTAGAACAGTCTAGGACCCAAATTTATCAAGGTCCTTCACATGCTTTTTTGTGCATACATCTTTGGGACAGGTAGTGATGGTTTACCTGGAAATTCAGAAGTAGCTTTCTATGCTGCCAATGTATCACCTATTCTAGTATTTGCTTTATATTATAAACTGCCTTGCAGGTTTTGAGCAAACAGGCTAATTATCCACTCCAGAAGGAAATCATGGCATTATTTTTTTTTAACCTACCTTAAGGATTAGATGTTGGAGTTCACTATCTTGTAAAAATGAAGGCTTATAGCGGATTTCTGAGTAAGAACTAGAAGAACCTGCAAAATGAGAAATTGTATGAAGTGACACTAATACCGACCATATACAATAATGCTAATCCTGTATGTGAAAATTGCACAAATAATTATTTTGCAAATATACATGTTTTTAACTACTGTGTTAAGCAGCAATTCATGTCCATGAAAAATAACTACCATCTCCTTGACTTAATTTCAAGAACTAGCTGCACTTGGAGAAGAATATAAAATCAGAAGCCAACAACACGCTTTCCTTCTCATATTGTTCTTTTAAGACCAGATGAGAAAAAGGAGACAAAAAGGAGATGACTTGGAAGAGAGAAACAGGGGAGAGAGCAGCCATTCCAAACTCAGCACAACTGTAGAAAAATCAGGACCAAAAAAGGAAAAGATTCACAGAAAAACAGAACCCAGATGTAGCCGAGCAATAATAAAATGTACAATGAGAACAGAGCATACCCAATATTCATGGAATGCTGACTGGCATTTTGAAAAAAATAAAAACGGAAAACTGGGGAGTGGAGAAAGGCATGGCTGGCTGCCTTACAGCCTGAACAGGAAAAAACTCCTGTTAGGCTATAATATACCGCAGCCTTTTGTGGAATGTCCCAATTGTTTCAGAACTTTAGTTAAACTTCCAAGGCCAGATGTAATGTGAGAATGAGGCAGATCATAGAAAAGTTACCTTTTCTCAGCTAAACCTCCACAATTCCTAAGTGGCCATTTTTAGTTGGGGAATTCTGGGAGCTGGAATCCAAATATATAACTTTGTGAAAGCTCTGGGTGAAGTTGTGACAACTACATGATGAAATAAATTTTGATAATATGAAGAAGACAAAACCCTTCGTACCTGTTTTTATTTAGAAATGGCAATATGTCTAAATGTGGCGCCTTCCTCTGTTCTTCAAATATGTATGCGTGTGTATACACACACACATAAATATAAATTAACTATAAATATATAGCTTCATCAAGCCTGTCCTAAAGTAAGAAGATGAGCATTTCCCCTTTGCCATCTGACATCATCCAGCCTCAGAATGAGAGAGCGGCCAGCTAGCTCCATCAGGCCTGGCCTAAAGTAAGAAGAAGAGCCCTCCCTCCAGTCCAGGATTCGGAAGGAGAGAAGACCCACTGGACTTGATCCCCTTCCCCACTGCAATTCCCTTCTCCTTTTGTGTCATGTCTTTTTAGATTGTAAGCCTGAAGGGAGGGAAATGTCTATCTCAGAGCCTTTCTGCTGAAGAGCAGGGTATAAATACGGTAAATAAATAAATGTCAATATCTACCTAGTAGCAAACAGCAGCTACTACTTTCAACATACTTTGCAAGGACATAATTATAACATACATGCCAGGAAACACGTTGCAGTGGATAGTATGCTGATTTTAAGGCAAAAAACCAACCATCTCCACCCATATGTACAAATTCCCACTTGTTCTGTGACCCAAATAGCTCTCCAGTTATTGCAAGGATCAAAGAAATAAGAGTTGTAAAGCACTATGCACTGTAAAATTCCTATCATTTATTTATTATTTAAAGCTGCATATCACACCATCCTGAATTTCTAGTAAGCACAGGCACAACAGCAAAGGGACTGGCAAACACAATACACATGTTATAACAGCTGAGAATGCACACAAAAAGAAAGTGTATGATATAAAACCAAATGCAATTTAAGGAGCAAAGAAAGGATTAATGTTCAAAAGCCAAAAGGAAATAGTTCAAATCATAGCCAAGGATAGTTTGTAGGAGGAAAGGAGACAGCAACAGCAGAGATACATTTTATTTTCTTTTTCCCCCTAAAGTTTATTTTGAAAGATTTGTAAAACATAATACAAATATACAAACAATGTAATCAAAAATACTAATATATAGCAATATAACAGTTTATTGTTTTTCCAAAGGTTTAAGTTATAAACAAAAACTTCAAGTATACTTTATGTCCAGTACTCTTGTCTAGTTATCATTTGGAAATACATTTTCAAACTCTTTGAAGAACGTTGTAAAACATGACAGAATATAAATGAGGAACAGGGAATTCAGATTCGAAAGATACCTAGCTAGTAATCTTTGCACAAAAATAACTCATAAACTTAAAGCTGAAAGGTAACAATCAACAGGGAATGTATCTATGAGGCACCCATAGCTTACTGTAGTTGATTTAAGGTATCATTTTCACTGGTAGAGAACTAAGAAAGAGCAGTGACCAGCAGTTTGGAAATAAAACAGACTCAATTAAACACAAAGTAGAGATTTCAACACACTCAAGGCCCATACAGATAGGCAGGCTATCACAGGTCAACCCTATGGTATCCCACCTGTGGTTCTGACCTGTTCCATCCCCAGGTGTGGCTGTGGCAACAGGCAGGTGTTCACATGCGCACATGCCACCATGCCATGCAGACACCATCACTACATGCCCCTTACCTGCCACCGCCATCTTGTTCCCTGGGGAAGCCCTCCCCATGGCACGCAAGGGCAGAAACAGGGTGCCTGGCTTCACCCACATGGTCAGGCATTGGGGTGCGGGCCATGTGTTCTGGCTGCTATCATGGCACAGTTTAAACACCGTTGAAAACATCCTATCTTTTTAAACCAGGATAAAAGGCTTTTGAATAAGTATCAGGCCAGAACCACCAGATCAGCATCCAAACTGGTCAATCCTGGCCTTGAGCTATTGGCCCGGATCTTCTGTATAGGATGACCCCACGCCAAGGTGGATGGGGGAAAACACAGGCCTTCAAAGGATTTCTTAAGAAGGCAAAATGTTATGAATTTGTTGGAACAAAATAATTTTTAACCTGCCATCCTTGTAATAGAATCAGATTTATTTTTTAATGTGATAAAACAAGAACAGTTTGATTTTAAAATAATGGAGTAATATGGAGTTCTAGGAAGAGAAGTCAGATATAAATTGATAGATGGAAAAGGAATATATTAATGGAAGATATTTAATTTTACGGAAGGCTGATTCAGAAATTATGGTTGCATACAAGAATATGTGTATTGTAGTTACAGAGGAATATGTAGTTTTCTTTTTCCTGTCTTGGTTTAGATAAGAATGTAATTTTAAGTGGAGTAATTGTGTGTTTCTCTGTCTGTTTTTATGTTTGTTTTATTGTTTTATGTCTTTTTTTAAAAAGTTAAGATTAATACAAAGCATTATTTAAAAAACAGCCTCCCTTTACTCACTTTTCAATGATTTTAAATGTTGCACGGCCATTCTTAATACTGTAAGTTTATCTAGCTTACGCGCCACTGGATTGCACTGAGGTATCATGGCAGACAATTCTTCTATTAGGTTATTCATTTTGTCTCTCCTTCTTTTCTCTGTTTGACTATGAGCCTCCCTAGGAAAAATGTGAAAGACATAACTTGATTTTCCTATCCCGTATAGTTTGGTTTCTGAAATGCAGAATACTAATTTTTATGTAAGCAATTAAGTAGAATAAGTCCTTTTAAAAAACATCTATGCACCACATATAAAGCAACATAAAAATAACTTCTGAAACAGTTTTAAAAAGCTATGCTAAAGTAAAACAAAAAATATTCCGCTGCAAATCACGTATGATCAACTTCCACAACAGTGCAAATAACATAAAAAGTCAGCAACTTTCTATAAATATGTCTTACACTTTCTTGAAATATTTGTATATGGTTTTCTTCTATTATAATATAGAAAGGCCAGAACAACAACAACAAAATATTATGAAAACATGCCTAGCTTTAAAAATGAGCACAAACCTACCTACTATATATCAAGTCCATTTTAGAACATGGCCAGTAATTATGAACATAAATTTTCATGAATGTTATCCCTATCCTAATGTATATCATACGTTTTACGTCATCAAGAAACTAGTGCATAGCTTTATCACTTACTACTGTAATGCCCAACACAATGCACATGGGTACCAAAGCATTTGTAGAAACATTCTTTGGGATCCATGGGGCTCTCTTCTCCCTCCTCCTTCTGAGTTGGGCTTATTGTTTACTGTTGTTCTTGCCTCAGTTAGTGTTTCATAGCACACCCAACTAAAGAAAGTAAAGATGCCCGCATCCAGAGTCAACTACTTATTTTGTTTAAGTGGGGCTTTAGCAAGGCCAGGAAATTAAGAAGTTAGGAGGAAACAGTCCAGGACAAGCTCATTCTGTTGGGAGAATCAGGGATACCACAGGTCCCATACACAGGGCATTTACCCGGTGGCTCACTCTGCACAAATATTTTCCACACTTCCACTAGCTTCACCACACATCCCCCTTATCTCCTTATCTGATAGTAAAAGAGTTACCTGTTCCTGACAACTACTTCAGCAGTTGGGGCTGACATGGGAAAGGTAGGTCAGAAGTTCATCTCGAGCTGGGAAACAGCAGGCAAAAACAGAGCACTAATCTGTGTGGGAGGCTGAGCTGTTATTCTGACTAGGAGAATCTCAAGAATTGCAATGGAAGGTACTCTGAAAGTGAGTGCTAGAGGCACACTGTTAGCATTTGTGAGCTTTGAGCTCAACAACTCCATAACCTAATGTGTCTCATTACCTATATTTTGCAGATTTAGAGATCAGTTCTTTCCCCACACACTTGTTGGACCCATGTCAGTGACAGGCAAGACAAAGAGAAAGCATAGTAAGCAAAGAGCTAAAGCAAAAAGAAGTAAGTTTTTTAAAAAAAGAGTGTTGATGAAAAATAAGTGAAAACTTTTTGAGGGCTATGAGAACTTAGCTAAGACAACCAAAATCAGAAAAAGATATTTAAAATAAAGGACAACTTTTTTCCTCAGTAAAAGACAGATTTTGGAGGGTTAGGATACCTTTAACATTCAAGTGCAAAACATGATATTAGGCTTGATAGAAAAAGAGGTCAATTAAACTTCTCAAGCTATAGATGCAGGTGAGGATCTAAGAGTGTATATCTGATGTCACTGTATCCAATAACATTGAAAATGCTGCCTCACTCCTGCAGACTCAACCCCTATGTAACCTAACAACTTGCCCTAGCAAAAGGAAACATTGCAGGAAGAAGAAAGGGTAAAGAATGTTTTGATTCCACCAGTATTAGATATTAAAGTATGTTGTATATTGTGGAATGTAGGTGCTTTGATTACAGGATCTTGCTAGAATGGCCTGTTCTTGCTGGCTGGAAAGGGAATTGGCACGGCACTATTGTAGTGTAGTGTCTGTCATCATTCCAAAGTAAAAAATAGAAAAAAGAAAAAATATCCTTAATATATATAATGTCTGTTCTAGATGAACTCAGTGGAACTTAGTATATTGGACTCTCTTGTAAAGCTGCTAGAGAAATTTTGCATAGGGCTATTAAAAACATATTCCTATACAATGGTGTTGAGCAATACATACCATGACATACAGAGCATCATACCAGCATTTCATGAAGTTGGAAGTGTTCAGTGATCACAGTCTAGATGAAGACAAACACTTAAGCCTGATTTTCAGTAGGAGACAAGTAAGCACTTCAGCAGTTTGAATCATGGCCTATGCCATTATGCTTATGTTGCACAGAGATATGCAAGCACAGATGTTTAGGATTTTAACAACTGATATTTTATACATTTCTTTTTCAGAAAGTGATTTTTCCAAGTTGCCTTGGAAATATTTACCTGAAATATTTAATTTTTACATGCTCTTCATCTTCACTCCTATGGGGAAAAAGGATTAAAATTAAAAATAAAATGCAAAATTATACTCATGCATTTTAATGGTAAAAACGGACATTGGTACTTACCCGTGATATGTCCATTTCCAGTAGATAAGAGCCCCACATCCTGTAATTTGGGTTATGCTCCTTCCACTCACTCCAATAGGCAGGGCTGAAACTTGAGACCTTCTGGTGACTCCCACGTGGGTGGAGCTAACCCTGGAAGGCCAGTCGTACAAAAGCCGAATGCTCCAGAAAAACATAACAATTTAGCTGCATATCAAACTATACAGGATTGGACAGTGACTGAGACAGCCCATGAGCAAACTCACTTGCTCCCCATAGGAAAGAACTATGTGGATTATGAGACATCCCAATGCCAGCACCCCTAAGGGTGGGCCAGGATGTGGGGCTCTTATCTACTGGAAATGGACATATCACGGGTAAGTACCAATGTCCGTTTTCCCAGTAGATAAGACCCCCACATCCTGTAATTTGGGATTTACCAAAGCCGATCTAACCAGGGTGGGTGGTGCTGGCCCTTCAGTTACATAGGTTTAAGCACCTGCTGCAAGACCCTGCTGAAAAACAGCAGTCTCAGCCAAGCCAAGCTGTCAAACCGGTGAACCCTAATAAGAGTGTATGATGGCTTCAATGTGGCCACCCTGATGGTCTTGGCTATAGGACCTATGATAGCTAGAGGTGCAATGCACCTCCACTCCTTGGTATGAGTGATTTGGTTTCTGGTGGTAACCTCCCAAGGATCCAGGGCCAGGAGTAATGCAGGGCATGATCCACTTGCTAGGCATGGAGGCTGATGCCTTCTTGCCCAAAGCACAGGGCTAAAGGAAAACAAAGTGGAGTGTCAGAGGTACACAGCTGTTTCTCCTCTACGGGTGGCTGGCTCCCCAGCATGGTGTATGTTTTCCATTCTTTCCAGTGACTGGGAGAATGAAGGAGAAGGCGACGGAATATGATTCTGAACCCTGAGGTTACAGCTATTATATTATTAACCTTAGTTTATGCAGTGCTGAAAATTTACATAGCACTGTACGTAAAATCTTGTTAATTAAAGCTCACCCTAAGGATGGGGTCTGGGTCTGATTCTGTCTGAATCACCATTGGGGCAGTTCTAATAATATTTAGCTGCTAGTGCGATTGCAGGACCCCAGGCTCTGATCCCCTCTGTGCCAAGGGGGGAACAATCAGGAGGGGCCCCAACCAGGTAACTGGTTTAGAGAGATCACCCTTAGGAACTATGACTGTTAGCACCCTCTGGACCATGTATAAATCCTAGAAGAGAAATGGTGTTGTGTAGCAAGGCAAACAACAAGTCATCAGAGGGACTTGGGATGGAGATGGGATGCTATCCCACCTTGGCCCCTTGTGTGTGTCACAACAGTGAAGTTATAAGTGAAGTCTGAACATGGCTGTGGTGAATTACAAAAGGAGAAGACCGAGGTTTTCATGGAGTCCTGAAGGACATCAATGCCAATTTATGTGTTATAGAACAGAATATCTGTTCTGAGGAAATAGCAACTGTTTCCATTATATTCTCAGAATTAACAGCAGCAGGTCTGGTCAAGGGGCTGCCACTGTATGGCACTATATACCAATACCAACCAGTATTGGTGTAGAGAGATGGAGAGGGATCAGGCTCACCTTGAGATTGGGAAGAATGTCAGGCATGGAAGCCCTTTCTTCCATAGCCAAAACCCATTTCCCGTTACTGGGCAGTCTAGGGAAAAAATAGAAGCTAGTGATCCCAACAGGGAGAAGGATCTCCAGTTAAGCCCCCAGGAGTAATCATGGTGGATTTCATGATCAATCAGCATGGAACCTGATCCGATATGGGCCTATGTCAGCTTCCACCCTATCCCTGATCACCAGGTTGATTGGTTATAGCCATTAAGGTGATGTTAAGGTGATTTAGCTTGACACAATGAAGACTTACCACTCTGAAAAAGGAGTGTTCATGTCTGACCACCAACTTATATTTCAGAACAATGTGCAGTTTTCCACTGGAACATCTGTGCACCTGTGTAAAATAAGACTATTTCCATGGTTAGGCAAGGGGGTTAACCTTTATGTTGAAGACACTGGTGAGTCCATGCAGATGCATGGATGCACTCAGTTAGCGAGGACTGTTGTCAGGATTAAGTCTGATTTCATCCACGAAAGATATTGTCTGGAGGATTAAAAAACCTTCCAAATTCATGCAGCAGACTATCATCAACCTATAGGAAGGCTGAGGGCTCTCTCCACTGAATGAACCGCTGATTAAGGAGTCATGGAAGATAACAGAACATTGGCAAGGTCTCTGCTATCTGCTATCCAATTTCGAGGAGAGGAATTTCTCCACAAAAGATCTGTCAAAGAAAAACAAACTTCAGTTTTAAAGAGTAGTGTGGGCCCTTGGTATCCACTGGAGATTGGTCATAAGCCCTTGCATGGATACCAAATCCATGGAAGCTCATGTCTCATAAAATATAATGTCACAGTAAAAAGGAGTCCATTATATAAAAACAGTAAAATCATGGTTCTTGTTCTTAGGGTTTTGTTGTTGTTTTTTATATATATATATATATATATATACACACAAACACACACACACACACCCCTACAAGCTGTGGGTATACAGAGGGCTGCCCACCCACACAGTGGCTATCCTTGTAACAATAGTATGCAAAGGGATCTTGTAGCACCCTGAGACTAACTGAAAGAAGAGATTGGTAAACCATGTACCAAAAGGAACCAGCTGAATGGCAAGTCCATCAGCAGACATTCTTAATTAAAATGTAGCTATTTAGACTAGTTAACAGGTAATAGTGGTATTCTTCTTTCTGGCAGACCCCTCAGGGCTCCATAGGATTGTTTGAATGGCATTTGAAGCAACCCCTTAGCAGAAAAACCTGTTTTATTGTTTCAAATACTCATGGGGGGAAAGAGGGGGGGGGATGGAGAGGAAGTTGTTTGTCTCCAATTAAAATCTTTCCTTAACCCCTTGAATTACAGCCAACATTTTCAAGGAGCTGTATTTTTATTTTTAAATTTCCTTTAACAGACATCTCTCCTCTGAAAGAAGGGATGGAGAGGGGAGCCAGGTGTCTCCTGAGGATAGCTAATGGTCCCTGTGTTTATCGCAGCTCTTTCGCCCCTAAAGGGGGAAGGGCTTGGCTGGTCACCTTAATCCAATATATATCTATCACCTCATCTGAGATGATCTTCTCAAAGATCCTCAAATGTGTGTAAGCTTTAGAGGTCCACTCAATGACCAGAGGAGGGAAGTATCTTTCTCTCTTGCTTGAGTCCCCCTGCTTATTAAACTCTAAACAAATCTGTATAGATAAAGCCTATGCTCTCATTGAGAAAAGCTAAGGCTGATACCAGTTTGCACAAGGGAGATGATGATGATGATGTATGTGTTCCGCTCTTTTCCCAGCAATGGAACTCAGAGCGGCTTCACAACCTTAAAAACAGTACAATTAAAAACATTAACAAATTATTCAACATCCCCACCTGTCCTCAGAATAGAACCATGTGCTCCTCCTGTGCTTTAGGCTGCCCCAGCTAAGGCAAAGTGAACTCTGGCCTTAATGGAGACAGGAATGGAGGCCTCTGAGGAGGGAAGAAAAGTCATCATGTGGCTTTTATGGCTACCCCCTCCCTGCAGAATTAGTTTCCAGGCACCTTTTCTGCTCTGGTAAAACAGGCAAAAAGGGAAGGGGGATGACCAGAAACAGAACAACTCTGAGAAGGAAGAAATATAGTTGCATATGGCCTGTAGTCTTATTTTTGAAACAGACAAAACTCCAAGATGAGGTTTAGAAGCTTAGCCCTTTCAGTCTCAGGCTCCATTATAGGGGCTGGCTTGTTCCTCAACTCCCTTCCCCTTTGCATAGGTAAACTGGGAGGAGCACATAGGGCTGCTGTGGGACATGGCACCCCATTTCCTTGAGATATGCCTGGATCCTGAGAAAGGGCCATCTCTGACAGAAAGGGCCTCAAGAGTGCCACAGTTTGGGGCAGCCTAACACCATAGAGGGTGAAGGGGACTCTCAAGTCTTCCCCCTCCCCCCTCCCTTTTTTTTTTTTTAAAGGAGGGAATGCATGAGGATTTGTATCCATGTATTCTCTCAGCAAAACCTTGAATCACAGAATCCTACAGTTGGAAGGGACCCCAAGGGGCATCTAGTCCAACCCCCTGCCATGCAGGAACATTCAATCAAAGCCAACATACGGCCATTCAATCTCTGTTTAGAGATGGTTGGCAGAGGCCATGTTCCCTCTGGTGAGGGCAAGAGGCCATTTCTACTTTCATTGTGGGATGCTCTGTGGCAGCCAAAAAAGCCCATTTTAGAGTCGCAAGCATCAGCCCCTGCTGGGCCCCATCTGGCTTACCTTAAAGCCATGCGGCCAAGATGGCGGTTGTATATCCAACTCAGGGAGAGACGGGATACAAATAAATATATTATTATTATGTGCCCGAGGAGGAGTCCTCTGCCTCTTTCCACACATTTCATTATAAGAATTCAATGTGCAAGAGCCCTGGCAACATCACCATGTGATTCCCAGGCTGCAACAGGATCTCCCACATGTGTTGGGATCCTGGGTGCCACTGGGACCAGGAATGGGAAGGAAGGGAAGGAAGGGGAGACCCCTCATCTGCCCTCCTGGCAGAGTCCCAAGCCTTATGCTAGGCATAGTGCATGCAGTGGCCAATGGCATTAGATCTGGGAAAGGTTCCTTGCTGGCTGCAGAGAGGGCCCATGGTACTCACCCTTTATCCTGTGTCTTCTGGCTGGCTTGCCTCTCTGACCTTGGCACTGCTTCAGGCTGGACAGAGGTGATGCAGAGAAACTCTTTCCCATAGCATTGGCTAGCCTCTCCTCTGAACCCAGACCCTTAACGGGTTGGGCAGAGATGCTGAGAGGGGAAGTTTCCATAACTTCTGGCCAGATGCCTCTCTGATCCGTGGCCCTAAAAGGGCTGGGCAGAGGAGATGGGGAGAAGCTCTTTCCCATAGCATTGGCTGGCCTCTCCTCTGAACCCAGACCCTCAACGGGTTGGGCAGAGATGCTGAGAGGGGAAGTTTCCATAACTTCTAGCCAGATGCCTCTCTGATCCGTGGCCCTGAAAGGGCTGGGCAGAGGAGATGGGGAGAAACTCCCATAGCACTGGCCAGCCACTCCTCTGAACCCAGACCCTCAACGGGTTGGGCAGAGACACTGAGGAGGGAAGTTTCCATAACTTCTGGCCAGATGCCTCTCTGATCCGTGGCCCTAAAAGGGCTGGGCAGAGGAGATGGGGAGAAACAGAGACATGGAGGGGAAAACCCTCACCATCTGTTCCCATGGCTCCCATGTGCTGCAAGGCTGTCTGCTGAAATCTCCTGTGCTCCCCCATGAAAGGGGGCAGCTTTGGAGAGGGAGAGTCATTGGCAAAGCCAAGACATTTCTCCAATCCTGGGAGCCCTTGCCATATTAAATCTTCCTCCATGCTTCCAAGGCACCAAGAAAAAGGATTAAAGCAGCTGTAGTGAAGTTGCAGAGCAACAGCAAACACATCCTACTGGAGTGATAGGCAGGACAAGACTGGGCCTTCCAGGGTTAGCTCCACCCACGTGGGAGTCACCAGAAGGTCTCAAGTTTCAGCCCTGCCTATTGGAGTGAGTGGAAGGAGCATAACCCAAATTACAGGATGTGGGGGTCTTATCTACTGGGAAATATGCTATTTAATACTGCATGCATTCCTTCTCAGTCCCAAAATTCTTTAACAACTTCCAAAAGATAAACGACTAAAGTAAGCCAAGTGGTAGCTTCAATGTGAGAGGGACAGTAAATGTACCCTGGGTATTAGGCTGAACATTAAAGGAGATGTCCAAAGTGCTGAGCCCCATGTTCAAAGTGATTTTAATTTATTTTATTGACTTGAAAAGGGGAGAGGAACTACACTTTTCCCCAAAATTATTTACCCAAGTATTTCACAAATGTGTGAACTAACATAGTGGGGGGGGGGGGATACAAAAGAACCATAATAAATACATTGCCGAGTTTCAGACTTAACAGGAAGAGAATACAAAAATAGTTACATAGTTGCCATTATTAATACCTAAAGATGAGAGGGAAAAAAATTGCTACATAAAGGTTAATAGGTGACATTTAGTAAATACCGTGGGAAATAAATGTGAACATACTAAAAAGAAGTTAAGCTTTTTTTTAAAAAAAACTTTAATTTTAATAATTTCAATAACAGTGGTCCCTCGGTTTACGAATCCCCCAGGGAACGAAATCCCCGGGACCCGAAACCGCTGGGACCAAAAAATATCCCCCGGGATGCGAAGGAGAAAAACCACGCGGCCCCTTTAAATCGGCCGCGCGGTCCGTCTCCTAATGCGGTCCCCCGGGAAACGAATATTTCCGGGTTACGAAAGGTAATCTGGAACGGATTACCTTCGTAACCCGGGGAACCACTGTATATACTTTAAAGAAAATCTGAACTTGGCATTCTGCAAAATGTAAACTTAAAATAAATGTACTAAACCTCATGTGTTATAATTCTCCAAAACACTAGCTTATTATGGTGTATAAACCAAGCAATTCACTCCCTAAATTCTGAATTATTCCACAGTCTCCCCTCCCACACCGTAAGAAATTCATTGTTGAATTTCTAAAGGAGACACACAGTTTTACCCCAAATCTCCAAGACTAGAGGACAGGGATGTGGAATATGTGGTCTGCTTGAAATTTTTGGAGTGAAACTCCCATTAGCCCTAATCAGCATTTGCTGTTGTTGTTGTTAACCACCCATGAGTTGATCTCGACCCATGGTGACCCTATGAATAAGACATCTCCAAGACTCCCTGTCCTCCACTGCTCTACTCAGTTCCTGCAAACTCATATTTGTGGCCTCCCTAATATAATCCATCAGTCTAGCATGCAGCCTTCCTCTCTTCCTGCTTCCTTCCAGCTTTCTGAGTATTGTTTTTTCAAGTGAGTTGTGCCTTCTCATGATGTGTCCGAAGTAGGAAAGCCTCAGTTTTGTCATCTTGATTTCCAGGGAAATTTTCAACTTTATCTGTTCTAGGGCCCACTTGTTTGTCTTTTTTGGCTGTTCATGGGTTCCTCAGCACTCCAACACATCTCAAATGAATTGAGTTTCTTCTTCTTTCTTCACTGTCCAGCTCTCACATCCATAGATGGTAATAGGGAATACAATGGCTAGTATGATTCTAACTTTTGTGCTCAGTTATATATCTTTTCGTTTTAGAATCTTTTTTAGTTCTTTCATAACTGTCCTCGCCATTCTTAATCTTCTTCTGACTTCCTGCTGCAGTCCCCATTTTTATAAATATTTGATCCCAGGTACGAGAACTCTTTTACTATGTCTTTTTCTTCATTGTCTAGGGTGAATTTGTCTAGAATGTACATCATCATTAATTTTGTTTTGTTTATGCACAACAGTAGTCCTTTGCCCTTTCTTCCTTGATCTTCCTTAGTACTTGTTCCAGGTCTGGGAGGTTTTCTGCTGGTACTATGGTGTCGCCTGCATATCTTAGATAGTTGATGTTCCTTCCTTCTATTTTTACTCCTCCTTCTTCTGTGTCCAGTCCCGCTTTCCTTACAATATGTTCAGCATGTAAGTTAAAAATGTAGGGTGATAGGTAGTCTTGTCTAACCTCTTTGCCAATTGCGAACCACTCTGTTTCTCCTTGTTCTGTTCTGACAGTAGCCTCTTGTCCTCATTACAGACTTCTCATCAGGACTATCAGATGTGTTGGCACTCCAATGTCTTTAAGGGCATTCCATTGCCTATCATGATCTATGCAGTCAAAGGCTTTGCTGTAATCTATAAAGCACATGCTGATTTTCTTTTGCAATTCTCTGGTGCACTCCATGAGCCCTCATATGTTTGCAATGGGAAGTATATTTATATGTTTGCAAAGGAGAAATGTAGTGAGGCGGGCAGGGAGGGTAAAGCCTATTCAGGCTCCCCACCCCAGCGCTGCAGAGAGAGAGTGAGTGAGTGAGGGGGGGGGGGGAAGGGGAGAAAGAGAGAGAGAGAGAGACTAGGCAGCATAGTTAATGCTGAAAGACTGGGAGTTACTGTCCAAAAACATCTGGAGGACCACATATTACAGCCCATTTTTCTCAGCAATTTATCTTCAAATAAGTGTTCTCCTTTTAGTGATTTACATGTGTATAGACAGAAACAGATACATTTTATCCCCACTTTCTAAACATGGTACTATAATCTATCTATTGTGTGTATTGTGTTTATGAAGCATTATACCTGCTCTGGAGATCATCAACATCAACGTCACATGCATACCTAGAGAAAGAGATTTTAAAGTAAGCAGATGACATCCAAATGAATAAAAATAAACCAGGGCAACTTATCATCCTACTGGTTCTACAGCTGAAACCTGGAAAGAGACGCATGCACACATGAGTCCTGTCTATATCCTGAGCAATGCCTATCGGGTTTAGTAGATGGTGGAATTCTAATGATGCAATTTCAAGATTCTCTTTTTTGCCATTATTTAGGTTGGCATTATTTACATAGCAGAAAATGGAAAGCTGGAGTTTGGATTCCTGCTCAGCCATGGAAATCCATAGGATTAACCTTGAGCAAGCTTACACTCTCTCAGTATCAGAGAGTTGTAAATCAAAACAAGTTGCAATCTGCCTTGAATTCTTGTAATGAAATACCAGAACAATTTGCATAAATGACCCTGGTATCAAAAGCCAACTCAAACAAAAAAGCCTCCAAATATTTCTAGAAGATGCTCATTCTCTGATGCTGGTTACTTCTAGAACACAGAGTTCTACAGCTATGACGTTGTCATCAATAACAGCAACATCTCCTGTTCCCAAAATTGTGTATCTGATACTCTAATAAAGAGGGTCCTGTCAAGTTAGAGTATTATGACACGGCATATTACAAAAAGTGTTTTGGAGAGCCCAGTCAGAAAACAGCAGTTCAGCAATAAGACTATTTACAGAAATTAAAACAATGCTTCATAAGAGTCTGCAGTTTTGTTTTGTTTCATTTTAAAAGGTGTTTCTTAGTGGAGAGAAAAGAGATCCTTAGGAAACACTCTCTTCCGCTTATGTTTCATGAGACTCTTGGTGCCAAATCACAGGGTTTTTAGGTTCTGGAAAAGACCTGTCTTATTCCCTTCACTGTAAAAATAAAAGTAATCCCTTACAATTAAATCCTCTTTTTATTTACTAAATATATTATTTCCACCCTGTTGTGCTGTTATCACTACAAAGTTAAATGGAAGTTAAAAAGTGACAAAAGGGGGGGGGGGGGAGGACAAATTCCATGAGCAGAAGATGGGAAAAAAATAACTGGTCTAGGACTGGGATGGGTTGTAAAGGAAGGATATAAATCACGTCACAAATCCTTCACAACTCCTCCATAGGTAGTGTTGGGAGTATCTGGTGCAAAAATATGTATTTTTTTTAATGCTTTAGAGGCAGTGGAGGGACAATGTCCACAAGCCTCTGCAGAAACAATGCAGTCTACTGACCTCCAACAAGTGCCCACTCCAGGTCTAGGGCATCTCTGGTAGGTAGAGCTGAAGAAATTTAGTGACTAAGTTGGAAAGTCAAGCAAAGTGCAGAATAAAATAGGCTTCTAAGGGTACAGAATAGGTGATAAAGTTGGATGGGAACAGAAAGAAAATATATACCTTATATATTCCACAATAAGTGGACATCATGTATAAGTCGAGAGCAGGATTTAGGGCCAAAACTGTGGATTTTGATATGACATGTGGATATATCAAGGGTAAAATTTAGGGGCATGCAACAAAGGATGTAAAGGACAAAGCAAAGGAAAAAGATAATAAATAACTTACAAAATTCCAACAGGAATAACTGTTTGTTTGTGCTCACCCTAAAAGCTGGATGGATGAGAGAATAGGGCAGGGGGAGATCAGTGCTTCCAGGATAGATCATGCTCTTGCCTTCACCAGGGAATGGTTCCTTTTTTTAATAAGAGTTATGAACAATACTTTCACTGACTCATGGATAAATTGACTTTGGGTTTTGGGGCAATTTTTTGACCTAAATTTCTAGACTTATACATAAGTATATACAGTAGCTAAAAATAGTACATGATCACAACATTCGTGCCATGCATGTTAATATGGAGTTCCAAAACACACATATGAAAACCACAATCAGCCCCAAATTCAGCACAGGTACTAAGAGTGATGGTTTGGGCCAAAAGTAATCCCTTTCCTGAAATGGATGAGTTAAATAGGCTATAACATGCACATACAAAGGTAGATATAAAAAGGAAAAAAAATCTACTAAAGATGGGTTTCTCTTAGAGTTGTACAGACACCTAAACCATTCACTTACTGGTTATCAGAATCACTCCCTTTCCGTTTTCTTGGAAACTCTACCACAAAGGTATTGATTGAACCGGCAGGGGCAGGCTGGACTGTGGGACTCATAAGGCTTGAGACTGCAGAGGCAACACACTGGGCCCCTTCCATCTGGCGGTTATCTGTGAATAGAAAAACAATGCCGGTGTTGAAGATGTTCTGCTAGATTTAGTTCAAAACACTCAAAAGCAAAAGCAGTCAACCGTAACAAATGTTGCCATCCTAATCTCTTGATGACTCTGGCACATCCACATGACACATTTATAGCCGTTTGACATCACTTTAATGAACATGACTCTGTCCCATGGAATCCTGAGTTTTGTAGTTTGATCAGATGTTTAGAGTGCTAGAGAGCTGTATCGCTGTAGTGCATGAACTGGTCTAGAGCTCTTTATTGTTCTTAACTGCTTTCAAGTCAACTTTGGCCTGTGGCAATCCAATGAATGAGAGAACTCCAAGTCACCCTATCATCAATAGCCTTGCTCAGGTCTTGCAGACTCAAGGTTATGATTTTACTGATTGCATTTATCCATTTGGTCTTCTTCTTTTCCTACCACAGAGAATTTTAGAATTTTAAGTATCTCTCCAAACTATAAATCCCAGGATTCCATAGAAAGGAGCCATGGGCATGAAACTAGTATCCAACTGCTGTAATTGCTCATTGTGGGTACACCTTCCGATACCAAGTAAATGAATGAATGATGCAGAGACTTCTCATCACAAATGTCAATAAGCTCCTTGCCAGCTTTTAGGCAAACTACTACTGCTACAACAAAAGTAGAAAGGGCTACAGAGCAAAATCATTTTTCTTTTTATTCCATTATTGCTCTTAATATTATGCTATAGAGAAGTAATATGTAAATAACATGTCGTAAGTAACGATGAAAAGAACATGTTTTACATAATAATATTACCTAGCTGTAATATATTTGTCAGATAACCAGGGCACGTTGTTATTGTTGTTTTTACAGAATCATATTAATTTTACCTTTTTAGTGAAATGAGGAAATTTGCTAATGGGGGGTTGTTTGGGGGGCTTTTGACCATGTGTGGCTGTTTCTGTTTTTAAAATAGAACAGTTTATGATTTCCCAAGCTCTGTATATGAGGAGTTACTGAATAAGGCCTGAAAGAGTTGGTGGTAAGACTCTTGTACATCTCCTTCCAAATGAGACTATGCCTGCACTGCAGAATTAATGCAGTCTGACACCACTTTAACTGTCATGACTCAATGCTACAGAATCCTGGGATTTGTAGTTTTGTGAGATGTTTAGCCTTCTCTGTCAGAGAGCTCTGGTTCTACCACAACCTACAAACCCCATGTTTCCAAAGGATGGAGCCATGACAGTTAAAATGGTGTCAAACTGCATTAATTCTGCATCGTGGCAGCAGCCCTGGTTAAGAAATCAGTAACAGTGTCACGCTCGTGCTGTTTTCATAATATGAATACTTACGTTCAAATGAGGTAGCCACTTGGAAATCAGCAAAATGAATGACCGTAACTAGGCACAACACATTTCAAAATGAGAGTCACTAGGGGCTTTTTTGTGCGTGGAGCACTTTGTCTGAAGGCTTTAACTTCTCCAATAGTCAATACGTCCAGTAATACAATAATATATTCAAAGTACATGTCAAAGACAGTCTGAACAGTATTTAGAAGGAAAGTTATGAAAATGTAAATAATTATTTCTCTATAGCAGCAATGAGATAACGATATGCAGAACAATGTTTCAAACAGGGGTTTATCAAGTATCTGCTACATTTTAAATTATTCAGACACTTATCCCTAACAGAGAAATGCTATCCCCTTCAGATGCCCCCCTGTATAGTTGCAGAAAGCTCTGCAAATGTAAAAGTACAGCTAGATGCATTCATGCTGGCAGCAGGCACTAAAACATGGTGCTCCAGGACTGGTCTTGGATCTGCTGGATCTCCAAGGGTTAGATCAGAGGTGTCACAGCAGTGGTACACAGATAGGAGGAAATGTAAAAGCGCAAAAGCTCGAAGGGGGAAAAAGAAGCCGGGGGGGGTGGGAATCTGTCTCTCCCTTCTCCTTAGCCAGAGCTAGCCTGTGGGGTTTTGAAAGTGGATTGCCCATCGTTTCACTTCCTCACCATTCGGCCACTTAGTGCTGCTGTGCCCACAAGCATTAAGACTCATCTAGCAACTGAGCAAAATCAGTGAAAGGTTAACATCAAATAAAAGTACATGAATGTATTTATATAACCATTTACAAGAGCATTGCACTAATGTGCCAAGAGAGCAGGAAGAAGCACTGGAGGCTGAGAAAGGGCTAAAGCAGTGTTTTCAAAAACAGCCAGTAAAATGTATCACTATTTAAGTTGGGGGGGGGGGAGAGAAAAACCCTTGTTCCCTCAAATTGCATGGATCAAGCAAAGAGTAAATTATGGCAGTAAACTGGCCCATCTGGCTTAAAGGAGCAAAGGCTTTAAAAAGGGTAATGGCAAATAATGTGAAAAAATAATGAACTGTCTCTGCCTCTAATGGGGATTTAGTATCCTCACAATCCAGTGTTATAGTTTGACAGTTGCCTGTAACAATGGTTGAAAATATGCAGCAGAACTAATCCAGTTTGACACAGCTTTAACTGCCCTGGCTCATTGCATGGATCAAGCAAAGAGTAAATTATGGCAGTAAACTGTCCCATCTGGCTTAAAGGAGCAAAGGCTTTAAAAAGCATAATGGCAAATAGTGTGGTTTATTGTGGTGCCAGAACTCTCTGACAGAGAAGGCTATATGTCTCTCAAAATTACAGTTCCCAGAATTCCCTAGCATTGAGCCAGGGCAGCTATCTCATACAAGAAACCAGCATTTTCTCCCTTTAGTGGGCCAGGGACTGGTATCATATTTGTGCTCATTGGCTACAAATGTCTCTTTTCTTTCCTTTCTGAAAACTGTCCTGGCAGATGATGGCTCACGGATTGGTAGTATTCCAGGAACCATCACTCTGAATATCACCGATCTATGCCAACTCCACGTTGGGGAACATGTTGGGGAATGGGGAGGTGATGGCTCTTCATAGAGTACCCACTAAGCTCAAAATACCTCTTCTTCTCATCCACTAATGCTGATGCACTTGGACCAGAAGATGCAAAAAGTCACAGAAGTTTCCGCAGTGACTGAGAAGGGTTGAGGTTCTCTTTGGCTACAGTGGACCCTTGGTACCTGCTGGGCTTTGGTTCCAGGACCCCCATGGATACCAAAATCCATGGATGATCAAGTCCCATTAAATGTAATGATGTTGTGAAATGGTATCCCTTATATAAAATAGAAAAATCAAGGTTTGCTTCTTGGAATATATATCTTTTTGGAATATTTTCAAGCCGTGGATGCTTAAATCCTTGGATGAAGAATCTGTGGATATGAAGGACCAACTGTATCTGACTCTGCTCTCAGAAAAGACGACCTGAAACATGTCATGCCTCTGTGGAAGTCGACTGAAGTCTACGAAAGCTCTTGCTGCCAACTTCTTTCTTTCATTTAGTCCCAACAGTGTTACAAGATCTCTCTGCATACTGATTTTACATACTAACATGGCTATATTTTTGAATTCTCCTGGCTGAGTTCCTGAACAATAGATTAAAATTGGGAAGTGAAACTATGCAGTGGTAAATTCTGAAGCAAAACTCCAGTCTGAAACCACCACAGAACTACAACAACAACAACCTGACCTACTTTTGGGAAAAACAGAATTAACAGGCATAACTTCTGTAGCACAAAACAAAACAGAAGTGGTAAGTGAAGAACTGCAGAACTGGAAGATTAGCAGCCACATTCAGAAGTGTTAGGGAGGAAGATGTGCCCTTCAGCATATACACATACAGTAGAGTCTTGATTATCCAACCTTCGGTTATCCAATATTCCAGATTATCCAGCGTTGTGGCTGCTGTGATTTCTTTAAATTTTCTGTGATTTTTAAAAATTTTCAGAGGACTGAACTGTTTATACTGTATGTCACAATGTTGATCAGTGATTTCTTTACATTTACATTTACTGTTATTGCAGTAAAAGTTCAATACATTTGCAATTCATAGTGATTTCAAAGCTTTTCTTGGACCTACCGGATTATCCAACATTTTTGGTTATCCAACTATCAGCCAGTCCAGTTTATGTCAGATAATAGAGACTCTACTATATATTACTTGAAGCACAGATTGGAAAGGTATACTATAGCACAAAAAAAAGGCAACTAAGGCCCGGCACAAACGGGCCAAAAGTGGCGTGCTTGTGCCAATTCTAGAGTTCGGGAGCATGCAGCGACCACATGTTCCCGACCCCTAGTGTGTAACGTATGCAACGTGCAGCGTACAGACGTTGCTTATGTCACTGATGTGCCACAGTGCACCAATGGCACATCGATAGCGTCTGTGCCGCATCCCAAAAAGAACCCGCACGGTTTGGCTGCTGCGGCATCCCTCCGGAGGAAAAACGAGTGGCTCCAGCCCACTCTTTTGGGGCAGTCAGTCATCCCCTAAGGTCCAAAACATGCTGCAGAAAACACTTTCCAGTCTGAAACCACTTTAAATGCCCCCAAACCACTTTAAACTGAATTGCAGTTTATTGTGGCACCAGAGCTCTCTGACAGAGAAGGCCAAATGTCTCATAAAACTACAGTTCCCAGAATTCCTTTAAGGCAGTTAAAGCCGTCTCAGACTGGATTATTTCTGCAGCGTGTTTTGGACCTTAATCAAGACGGCAGAAGTTAATAATAAAGAAAATATTAGTACATAATCACTGATTTAAGAGGTCTAAGGCAATTCCTCATTCACCACCACGGGTTCATCTAAGGGTGCATCTACATTGTAGAAATAACCCAGTTTGGTCCCATTTTAATTGCTGTAGCTCCAGCCTAAGGGATCTTGGGTTTGTATTTTTGCTAGGCCTTTAGCCTTTTTGGACCAATAGTGCTGGTGCCTCAGAAAACCACAAATCCCAGGACTGTGAAGGATGCAGCCAAGGCAGTCAAACACCATTATTTCTACAGTGTAGATGCATCTCCCTGAGGAATAAAAAAGCTGAAAGGTGGAGGAAAAAGGGGAGACAACACAATTCAGGGTATACAACACACTCCCCTCCAAATAGCTTAAACACACCCTGGAAAGGGCAGGCATTTGGAAAACTAGGGCAGGCAAAATAAAGGTCATGATGATGACAGCAAAACACAACTCCCAGCCAGCCTGGGGCAGTGGTTTGAGCACTCGACTAGGACTCTGCAGTGCAAGTCACTCTCTCCTCAGCCATGAAACCATGAAGGGCAAGTAGTCACACTCTCTCAGCCTCAGAGGAAAGCAGCAAGGGCAAACCCCCCTCTGGAGAAAATCTGCCAAGAAAACCCCATAGTAGGCTTGCCATATAAGTCAGAAAGGACTTGAAGGCAAATCACACACACACACAGAAGGTTTTGCTCTCTTGGTTTGGGGAGGTAGCCAAATGATCTCCTTTTTCCAGGACATGCCCTCCATTTCAACCTTGAATCCAAGAAGAACATACCAAAAAGACCCTCCATTTTGAGCATGACTGAGAAACCTAGTTTTGTTTTACACGTCTAGGAGGGTTTCCACAGCTTTCCTTGGGTCACAAGCTCCTATTATATATATATATACACACACACACACACATATATACATATACACAAACACATATATATACATATACACACACACAAACATATATATATACATACATACACACACACACACACATACATATACATTTATGTATATATTATACACACACACACATGTATATATATATTCCCCTTCACTTGAGACCAGGGTTTCCACAGCTTTCCTTGGGTCACAAGCTCATACACACATACACACACACACACACACACATATATATATATATATATAAAAATATACACACAGACACACACAGAGACACACACAGACACACACATATATATATATATCTTCCCCTTGACTTGAGACCAGGGTTTCCACAGTTTTCCTTGTGTCACAAGCTATACACACACATATACATATACACAAATACATATACACACACACACATATATATCTACATATACATATATATATATATATCCCTTGACTTGAGACCAGGGTTCAAATCCCAGTTCTGCCATATTAAAAAAAAAACCCAAAAGCAAAAACCCTGTGCAATTAAGAGTCACTCTCTTTCAGCATTTACATTGCTAGGGCTGCATCCACACTGGGGAGATAACCCGGTTTGGGAGCGCTTTTAACTCTTTCTGTGGCTCAACTGCTATGGAATTCTGGGAGTTGGGAGTTTGTTGTGGGGCCCAGAGCGGAGCGAAGCTCCGCTCTGGGCCCCACAACAAACTCCCAACTCCCAGAATTCCATAGCGAGTGAGTCAAACAAAGAGTTAAAAGCGCTCCCAAAGCGGGTTATCTCCCCAGTGTGGATGCCCTGGAGCATATCTTGTCGCCTCAGAGACCCAATCTATGACCTCCCTCCCTCCTGAATCCTGGCTGAACTTTCTCCCCAGAGAGAGAGAGAGGCTTCTGGCTCCTTCCTCCTCCTCCCCATCTTCTTCTCACCACTCTTAATGGCGGGTCCTCCCTGCTGGCCCCCAGCCTCCTCCTCCTCCTCCTCCTCGCCTTCCTCCTCCTCCTCCTCTTCGTCTGGGGCTGCTGGAGGCGCTGCTGCCTCCTCCTCCTCCTCCGCCATGGCCTAGTAGTGGCAGCAGCAGCAGCAGCCCCAGTCCTGCCTTCCCCTCCAGAGGCATGGATTGGAGGAGGAGGCCCAGCAGTCAGAGCCACAAAGGGAGGAAGGAAGGGCCTCCTCTCTCTCTTTCTCTCCCTCAGCCAGGCTCCTCCTTCTCCTCCATACTTTGGGAAGACTGGCTCTCTCTCTCTATTAAGCCCATTTGAGGCCTCAATAATGGCTTCACTGAGGGGAAAAAGGAAGAGAGGGAGCCTTTATGTGTGTTTGTGGGGAGGGGGGATCCTCCTTGGGCAAGTCACACTCTCTCAGCCCAGGCCAGGCAGCCAAAACAAGGACCACCATTTAGCTATCATCATCATCATCATCATCATCATCATCATCATCATCATCATCTTTTCCTCCATCTCCAGAACAGGAACCAAAGATTTATCACACTTAATTTTATCCTCACACACGACTAGGGTCAATTCCAGAGCCATCCCGTTATTGGCAAAGGAATGGGACGGACTAAAACAAAGGACAGTCCTTGCCCATAGGGAAACCATACTTGCCCATACAGAATCATTGGAGATGGCTTGCCCATAGGGAATAATGGGCATTGCTTGCCCATAGAGAATCATTGGGTTTATTGCTTGCCCATAGGAAATCATGGGGATTATTTGCCCATAGAGAAACCATATTTGCCCATAGGAAAAGCATATCTGCCCATAGGGAATCAATGGAAAATTCTGTTGGGAGAGATCTCAAAGGCCACCCAATCCAAACCCTTTCTGCCATGCAGGAATACACAATCTAAGCACCCCCAACAGTCACCTCTCTCAAGTCCTCCCTCACTTGGGCGACCCTTTTCCTCAAAGAGGCCCAAAGGAGGAGGGGCCATGATCGCCCAAAGGAGGTTTATTTTATATATATATATATATATATATATACTGTATATATAATGAGGTTTATTTTTATTGTTTAATATTTATTTTTATTATTTATATATAAATATGTTTATTTTTGTTTAATATTTATTGTTATTATACACACACACACAAGCAGCATATATAAATATAATATATATATATATTTCAAATATTATATATATATATATGTAATATATATATATTTATTATATATATATATTATATAATATATATTTATATATGCTGCTTGTGTGTGTGTAGATAATAAAAATCAATATTAAAAATAAACCTCATTTTATATATATATATATATATATATATAAAAAATAAAAATAAATATTAAACAATAAAAATAAACCTCATTATACATATATATATATGTATATAAAATAAAAATAAATATTAAACAATAAAAATAAACCTCATTTTATATATATATATATATATATATATATATCAAACAATAAAAAATAAACCTCATTTGTTTTACTGTTTTATTGTATCTGGCTTGTTTTTAATGGTTTTTATGTCTTATTGTTTTTACATGCTGTACACCGCCCTGATCTATGGAAGGGCGGTATAGAAATAAATCATATTATTATTATTATTAAACCTCATTTTATTATACATACAGTATATATATATATATTAAAAATAAACCTATAAAAACCTAAAAAATATATATATATTACATATATATGTGTGTGTATATATATATAATATTTTAAATATATGTATATATATATATATATACAGTATATTATGTATATATATATATACACACACACACACACACACACACACACACATATATATATATATATATATAATGAGAAGCATTGTTTCAGGGAGACTTGGGGCTAAGCTAGGAGAAGGAAAATAAGGGCACTGTCAAGCCCAGGCAGGTCCTCCTCCTCCTCCCCCCTCCCAGCTCAGCCCCGCCCCTGACTCAGTGACTGTGTTTGTTGAGAGACTCTCTCAGTGTGTGCTTTGCTTTGCGTGGCTGCGCTTCCTGCTGCGCGTGCCTGCCAGCCAACCCCCTTCTCCTCTGTTCCTCCTGCAGGCAGCACGTGCGCAGCTGGCACGCGACCAGCGCCGAGCCAAGCCCCGCCCCCTTCCCAGGCCTAGTCCTCACCCACTGACCCAGATACAACAAAGCATCAATCCTCCTCCTCATGCCACAGCCTCCTTCCCTAAGGAGCGCCCAATGCAGTCCTGACTGACCCACATCTGTCAAGAGACACACACACACACACAGACACTGAAGGGCCTAGAAGATCCTCCACTAGGCCTTTTGTAGCTCCTCCAGGGCAACTCTATGGCCAATGCCTGGCAAGGTGTTGACCACAGAGTTGCCCTGGAGGACCTAGAGGTTCCTAGAGAGGTCTCCTCTCAGGCAAAAAACATGCTACATTTTACCTCACTACCCTCTTACAGTGTTCCATTTCTACTACAGCTCTGTTGCATTGTGGGGCTTGTAGTTCAGTGAGGCCTGAGAGCTCTCTGGCTTAGAATAATTCTAAACTGCGAATCCCAGAATGCAACAGAAGGCTGTAAAATTGACTAGCAGCACTGATGCTGTGTCCACACTGGGGAAATAACCCGGTTTGGCACCGCTTTTAAGTGTCTTGGTTCAAGGCTCTGGAATTCTGGGAGTTGGAGTTTGTTGTGGGGCCCAGAGCGGAGCAGAGCTCCGCTCTGGGCCCCACAACAAACTCCAACTCCCAGAATTCCAGAGCCTTGAACCAAGACACTTAAAAGCGGTGCCAAACCGGGTTATTTCCCCATATGAGGCTGTTGTCCTGTGTTCAGATGGTATGCAAAGGTCTCCGTGGAAGTGACCATGTGGATCCCGGTAGATTCAGTCTAAGGAGTTTATCATACGACGGAATTTGGGGGTATAATGCAATGGCAATCCGAACGCAATCATGGGGTTTCACGTAATTGCGAATGAGTGTATCTCACGCAATTTCGGGCAACGGGAAGTCATTCCAAACACAATCATGGGGTTTCACGTAATTGCATATTAAAGCATCTCACACAATTTCGGGCAATGGGAGGTCATTTTCAAGAAATGGGAAGTCATTCTGAACGCATTCCGAACACAATCAGATTTCACATAAATTCGCTGAACTAGCGAATTAACGTAATTGTGAATTGGCTCCATTCGCAATTGAGAGAAATTATCTCTCGTGTGATAAACTCCTAGGAAATAAACTTTTAACTCCATTAGAAAGACATAAAGCTGTTGCCTTTGAGATCCAGATTTGAAACAAACCGGATCAATACCGATGAATGAAACTGATGAAACATTGCTAAAACTAACTCTGAACTTACACTTTTGCCCATTGAGATAATGGGAACTCCTCTTCCATACACGTGAGCATGTAACCTTCTCTGTTCTCATTATGTGAGTCTATAAATTCTTGATCGACGCTAATAAAGTTGTTCTTGTTTGCTCCTGAGACAGGCTGTAGGGCTGATCTGTTTAGGAAGGAAAAGGAAAGACAATAATCTTTCTGCACAGATTCGGGGTTTGTCCCGCAGCCTCAGTACACATTAACTTGGGGTTTATCAATGATATCTTAGTTGTCCCCTCCCTACTAACAATTGCATCCTGTTCAATGCTGGGATTTGTAGTTCAGGGAGAGATATTTAGCACTGACACGCTGCATGGCGCAGTGTGCTGGTTATAACTGTGGAGACCTGGGCCACATTCACACTGGAGCAATAACCCGGTTTGGCACCGCTTTAACTGCCCTGGCTCAAGGCTATGGAATTCTGGGAGTTGGAGTATGTTGTGGGCCCCGAGCGGAGCATAGCTCCGCTCAGGGCCCCACAACATACTCCAACTCCCAGAATTCCATAGCCTTGAGCCAGGGCACTCAAAGCCGTGTCAAACCGGGTTATTGCTCCAGTATGATTATTGCCACCATAATTCGGAAACAACTTGAAGGCACACCACCACCACCAACAACAATGTGAAATGGTGTGCCTTTTTATAATCTGGCAAAACAAAGGTTTGCTTTCTGGAATTTTTATATATATAAGTATATGTATATGTATTCATTCAAACTATGGATGGTTGGTTGAATCTGTGGATAAGGAATCCATCATGGGTACTGAGGACTGACTGTATCTTCACATTTTCTTGTGTGGGTGGTTGATTCCCTCTCCCCACTGTCCCTTTACGATGCATATGGAGGAGAATGAGTGACTGCTTGACCTGGGCTTAGTAAGGAATTTAAACCTAAAGAAGCAGCTATTTTGAGATGAGCTGTAGTAAGTCTTGCACAGAGTTAGTGTTCCACATTTTAGCTCTCTGTAGTATCTGTGAAATGCCAGGGGCTTTGGGGACGGAGGGAAAAGCAGCAACTCTGCCCTTTTTTGTAATAGGGTTGTAGCTAATTTATTTTTCAAGATGAGTGGGAACACAATTTCTTAAACAGTATGTAATGCGTACTCTTTTTAAAAAGTTACTCTTTAATAGCATTTAAAGGCGTATTTAGAAATGTTTTGGCAGGCATTCTGCAAGTTTTAGCAATTCCTTGTGGCATCTTTAAAACAATGAAAAACAACAACAACAACAACAACAACAACAGAAACAAACATTGCAATGAGTAGCATCATGAAGTTTAAAAAGTGTAATTAATAAAAGCAAGAAATTACTTTTTAAATTCTGCAGTAACAGGGATGGCTATTTCTTCTTCTTCTTTAAAAAAGATAAAACTTTCCAAGTCTTAGGAAAAGCATTGAATTCTATCTGTGACTGGATGCTTAATTTTGGTAACAAGGATGTCCTAACAAGGATGTCCCCACCCCTATTAATAATTGCCAATATATATATGACTGAATAAAGAACTGGTGGTTTGCTTCATAAGTTGAATGTTATGCCCCTTCAAGTAAAACATCCATAGCTTCTAAGGAAAGAAAAGCAGAACAATTTGTTGGAGAAACTGTGTGAGTCCTCTAGTTGTGGATGTATTTTGGTGAAGATGAGGGCAGGACACTTGACAGTGTCTTGTGCCTACACAAAGGAATGTATGCCCTTTCATAAAGGATACTGTCCTGGGGGGGTGTGGGTGCATGATTCGGCATGATCCAAAACATACCCAAATGTAGGCCTTTTTCTTATCTCCATCTGGCAGCGTTCTCCTGTCATTACTGGGCTCAGGCTTCCAGAAGAATGCTGAACCTCAATTCATTTCAGCTTTTCAGTGAATTAAAAAACAAGTCAACTGCTTGTGTAAGTGGCTGCTCCTTTGCTTTGGGGCAGGTAACTTTGTTTTCAGACAAATTAGTAATAAATTAAGACATATAAATGCCCTCTTTATTTCTACACATACAGGACATACTGATACGCTGCTATGCCCAGCAATACCTTGCACCAAACTGAAGCACTGGGCCAGATGCAATTCCATGCCATCTTGCGGAGGACCATCTCCTGAATATGTGAGTGTATTATTTGAGGTGACCCATCTTTTAGCTGGTTTCATACCCTCAACTGCATATTAATCTATGCACGTTTTGCTTATTATTGTATTAGTATACACTTTTGACAGTGTCCTATGCCAATTCCAAGCATTTGACCAGATACAATCCATTATTTAGCAGTCACCATGGAAACTTCAACTGGTTATAACTAACCATGATCCAGTAAACAACTATACTGAAGCCAATTGCTTAGCAGATGTTAACAATGTGAAATAAATACAATGACAGGACACAACAGCTTTCCCTTGGTGCCCATTAGGTGTGCTGATCCACAACTCCCATGATCCGTATAGCTGGCTGTGAGATTATGGGAACTATAGTTCAACACATCTTGAAGGCAGCTGATTGGGCAAACCCATGGCCGAAGGAGCAAGAGGAAGAATCCAAGTCTTTGTTTTCTCCTCCCCAACAATTCAGTCGAGAAATTAGCTGCCATGTATATTTAAAAATGTCCAAGAGCAGTGCTAGAGGGAAAGCAGGCTGGTGTGAAACTCTTAGCAAGAGTTGTCCAAGGTCTGATGGTAAACTGCATAGTAAACAACACAAACAGAAAGTCTTCCTAGCTGCTGCACTATTTTTTTTAGAATGATCGGCAATTCTATAAAGTGCCTGTTGTGCAACTGCAGAAAGCATTTTGTTGTTCCAGACAGCCATTTCAAATGTGACTCTAAAGAAAGAATGGGCAAAAATATAATCAATCACAACAGCCCCCCGCTGTGAAGAGATTGTCAAAGAATGAAAATATCTTCAGCTAAAACGCTCCTCTCTATACCTTTTGCCTTCTCCAAAGCTTTTACTTTTGTCATTTACTAGTCTTTCATAAAAATAAATTAACCCTGTCAAAAACACACAGACACAGACACACCATTTTGGTAATTGTTGGGTGGGGGTAGAATATTTGCTTGTCTAGGCTTGTTTTACTAGTCTTTAAACATCTAACTACTGTGGAATGTTTGTTTTGTGAGACTGAAAGGCATGAGTAACCGAATATTACCAGTTTCTGAATTGGATTGGTCTATCCTTTAGACACAGAGGAATTTGTATATTTTTTATAAAGATGTTTGCAAATGATTATTTTGGGCTTAAGTGTTAAAAACTGTAGACGATACAATGCTCAATGAGATTGTAAAATAGTCCGTGGATGGTGTGACACTGCAGAAATAATGCAGTTTGACACTAACTGCCATGGCTCCATCCTACTGAATCCTGGGATTTTTAGTTTTGCGAGGCACTAGCACCCTTTGGCAGGGAAGGCAAAGATAAAGGCCTTGTAAAACTGCAGATCCTAGGATTCCATAGGATGGAGATACTTAAAAGTGTTATCAAAGCGCATTATTTCTACAGTGTAGTTGAACTCTCTGTCTTCACTGTGCATGACATTTCAGCAATCTAATGTATTGACCAGAACAGTGCCCCAAATCTCTTTACTTGGGTGGGACAGCAGCAATTTTTCTGAACAAGTTAAAATGTGGTTAAAAGACAGCAGCCTAAATTCTCTTTTTAAGTTCCGACTAGAGTAGCCTCATTAAATCCATTAGATCAATTCACGTGTTGATTCACTATTCAACTATTGCTTGGATGAGTCTATTCATGTTGAGACTAGAAATAGAATGCCAGCCAGATTACAAAAAAGTTTAGCTACACTTGAATATTTAACCAGTCAGTGAAAGAAAGAAACGAGTGTGTGTGACCTGGTCAGCTGGACCAAATGAAGTACATCTTGGATTTAGCCTTAGGGAATCAGTATGCCTCTAGAAGAAAGGAAGAGAAACAACAGACTTAGGCAGGAAATTAGTTTTTCAAGACCATTCCAAAAAAGGCACAACAATCCACTTTTGTAGCATACTTTCCCAGTTTGACATCCTAGAGTCAGTGAATGACTAAGAAAGATGTAGACTTGCCACACTTTGGGACGGTGTGTTACAAATACGAATGTTACCAAGAGTTGGGGAAGTTTACTTTTATATGAAGTTTACTTTTATAAGAAGACTGTATGGAAACTTGTGTGTACCAAATATGGCTGTCCATATTTTCAAACAAAGACGTGTAGATGCCATCATATTAGACCAAAGCTTAACAAGGTGGATGTCAGTTTGCTTCTAAGCAAAGGTTTAAAAAAAAACACCAGTCAAGCCCTAAATGACCTAAAGATAGTTGTAGGACCAATTGTTCCCATACAAATCTACAAATCATCTACACAAGCTGGTTCCAAGTGACTCCATCTTTAGTATAAGGAACAGACTCCAGTTCCCTCTCCCCAGCTGTCTGGTGGATTCCTACACTATCAAGTTTTCAGGATCAGTTCTCCTAATTCTTTGGCTATTAGTATGGTGCTTCAGAGCTGAAAACTCTCTTTGGGGACCGTTTAAACTTTGGCAGTACCATGGCGCCTCGGTATCTGCTGGGATTTGGTTCCAGGACCCACAGTGGATACCAAAATCTGTGGGTGACAAAGTCCCATTATATACAATACTGTAGTAAAATGGTGTCCCTTATATAAAATGGTAAAATCAAGGTTTGCTTTTTGGATTTTTTTTATATAAACATACTTTTTAAAGCCATGGATGGTGGTTGAAGGTAAAGGGAGTTGACTGTATTTTTATTACGTTAATTAACCCGAGCAACTTGTTTATTGCTTTTAATATACAGGGGGAAATGTGTTGTGAACTATGCTGGAGTCCTGATAAAAGTTGAAAAGTGAGCTATATTTCAATAAAATAAGCATCATAGCAGATTGGGCCCAAATTGGACTCATACACCCTCAGTGTTTTTATTCAATTTAAAAGGATCTCCTTGATCAGAAACCTGGTAATGGCATAAAAACTGCCCAGGATTAAGCTGATTCTTTATTGTCAAGCTTTCCCTAAAGGGAGGGAGATACTGTTTGCTGCTACCAAAAATCTTAACCCAAAAACTGAGTTAATCCTTTGATTATGAAGCAACATTAAATGTAATTTACAACTATCAATATTTCTCAGGGTGTGTTCCTGGATTTTACCTTTTTAACAGAAAAAATGGCAGCTGAGGCACAAATAACATGGAAAAAAATAGGGATAGAGTCTTATAAAAAGGGAGAAAGCAGCAGCAGTTCATGTTTTTAACAAACTTTGTATCAAAACTAACAATATGCACATGTGAAATAGGACAACTGGTTCAGGTAAGACTCATATAAGTAAAGAAAAAAATTCTGAAACTTAAGAGACCACTTGAAGGCTTTTTTCCATAAGGTATCCAGGGATGACTGTTTCTTTCACAAGCGTCTACTTTTCTTTTGCTCATTGAACTTGTGGAGTTACACTCTTTAAAAAACACACTGAGAGTACCTGGTGAGACAGGTTTATCTGCTCTTCCCTTTTCTTTTTGTTATGCTGGAGGCAGCTGCTGTTTATTTTGCCTGTTGTAGGGAAGCAGACACCACTACAATAGCAGTTCTTGTAGAATCTTGTTCTTTCCCACCTCAGTGTTTATTGCCTTGTTTACTATAGACATGATGCTGAGTATTGTTGATCACAGGTAGGAATACTGTAGCCCTCCAAATATTGAGGAATGCTGGAAGTTGTAGTGCAACAAATTCTGGAGGGTTGCATGCTTCCCACCTGGCCTATATCAACTGGCAATGGCTCCCCAGGACTTTAGATCTGAAGGGAGAGGCGGGAAATAGAAATAAAACTTTATAATATTATTATATTATAGGTAAAAGTCTTTCCCAGTCTTATCTGCAGATGTGTGAGATTGCACATGGCACTTTCGTCATAAAAACATGTCTTTTACCACTAAGGCTCTTACCCCAAACAATGTAATGTTGGAAATATAACTAGGGTATATCTGGCATGTTCTGTTTCTCTGTTTCTGGAGAGTTTATTAACTGAATTTCATATAACTGTGGGGAAATTATAGCACAAAGCATTTGCCAGTTTGTTCTAAAGGAAACTGATGGTTTGTTTTCACTAATTTGTATGCACCTTTCGCTGAAAAGAACAAAGGAGATCCTATCCCTAATTCATTCAGAACCAAGTTTCACAATATTCAGTGGAGCTTACTTCCAAGAGAACATGCATGAGTAACGAACTAAAAGACACAGCACATTCAATGTGTAGCATGCAACTGGCAGTTAAAGCAAAATACAGCAATAGAACCATAAGATGAATGAGCCTGATGTATTCAGTGTCTAACCACACCATTTGACAATTGGTAGAAGAGTTCTTTCCTCTTCCCTACTGCTCTCCATTCTGGATCAGATATGTTTTTAAACAGGCCAAAGGAGCACCTGAAATTATTGTCACATCTTCAGTTGAAAAGTTCAACAAAAGCTATACCGTTTCATAGTGACTGACCATAACTGCTTCATATTCATCTCTAGTAATAATCATGGGTTATCTAGTTTCAGACAACAAAATGTAGTTTAGACAGAGTAGAATTTTCCCTGCATTACAGTCTGGGAGGAGGGATACTGAGCAAAAATGAATGCAGGGAAGGAATGCCTTCAATCTTTAATCAGAAGGTGTGCTTCATGTGCCAAGTATTAACAACCCAGGACCAAGTTAGAACTTACCTTTCAGAAGTACTGTACAATTTAAAAAAGGCTAAGTAGTCTTATCTGCCAGAAGCAAAGAGTACACGTTCAAAGGCTCTTCCATGAAAAAATGCACAAAACATACATCTATGGTTGTAATTTAACTCCCTTTCTATTATCAGGAAGTTATGCATTTGTGTATTTCTAGGCAGGACAGTAGACAGTCATATAATCCTTGAACTGGCATTCTAAAGTGATATATTCCTTGTGGGGCTCTTATAAGAAGGCAGTTTTGGAAAAGGAGTTTCAAACATTTGCACCATCATAATTTGAAGACATTCCTTTTCAAGAAAACAGTATTGCTGTGGCAGTCTCACATTAAAAGATCCAGGCAATTTCATCCAGACTATTCGGTTGTGAAGAACAGGTCATTGCACATTGTGCTTATGCCTACAGATGGGAACGATACACACCCAGGAACTTAAGAAAGAGTATAAATCTCTTAGTATAAAACTCTGTTATATGTGGATTGACCCAAAGGCTGAACAATTAGTTAATCAATCAAGTTATGGATAATTTTAAGAACCAATGTCACTGTGAACTAGAGTTATATATCGATCCATTATTTTAAAAGAATATTTTAAACTGAAGAGACTGTTTTCAGGAGGGGAAGGCTCCTAGAAGGAACACACACAACAGGAACCTTTAAAAGCTAACAGCACAAAAGAAAAGACATTTCCTGAGCATTAACATACTTTACAAATACAACTTTACAAAACAATGCCATGTTTATTTAATATGCTGTAAAAAGCCTTATATAAATCTTTATAATGCTTTCTATTGTAACCTTTCCCCAAACCACAATGACTGAATTTGTCTATTTTTTTTTAAAAAAATGATAATAGTTGCCATTCCGTTCTTAAAAGTGAACTCTGAAATATAATCAACATTAAACAAGGTCAGGGTACAAGCTGTTTAAAATCAGATTTTTGAAGCACTGCCTATTTTATGAGGATGGAAATGTATAAAATTGTGAAGGAGAAAAAAAAATCAATCAACCAGATTAACCAAAAAATTAACCAGAAGCAAAGTTTTTTTACATCCCTTCAGATTGCTGCAGAGCTTCATAGCATTGTGAATACCTGTTTTGGGAAAAATCAAAGAGGGAGACTTTAAACATTAGCCAGTAGAACCAAGAATGTTGATTAGCCAGTAAAACCAAGTATGCCAGATTTGGTCTATATAGGCTCACTTCCCTGCAATCTGTTGCCAGTTCAAAACCAGGAAGAGGAGGTCATGAAAGGAATTATACCAGGACTTCCATTTGAAATGACAGCGGTGGCCACTTTCTTGTCCCTTCCCCCCAAGTGGCTTCCCAGTAAAACTAGTTGCTGATCAAGACAGTGACATGGAGTTCAGGAACCTAAATCATGGACATGCTAGCTAGCTAATAAATCTGAAATCAAACTGTGACCTACCAGGTGTGTATTCTTTTACAATCCACTCTCAATTTTAATCTGAGTTAATACCATTATCTTCTCTCTCATCTTGTATCTAATGACTGCTACTGAGTAACCAACCTTCAGAATTTTTTTCAAAACCTTATTTAAGTCTTTAGCAAAACAAAATGAGCAGTGCAACTGTTTTAATATTATTATTCCATTCTGAATGCCCCGCTTAATTCTTGTCCAGTTCTCTTCGGATTTTACCATATCATAAGGCAGACAGGAAATTAAATGTGGAAGCTTGTACACTTGAAGGTATTCCAATATGAAGATACCTTGCCAGTAGAAAGCTAGCATGCAAGGGAGGGGGGAATTCCAGTCTTCTCTCCCACATGCTAACCAACTATCTGCAAGAACTTTCCTTGTATTCCCACTCCCTCTTTAACCTAGAAGATGATGCTCCTACACCTTACCTCCTGAAATGGTACAATGACCAACAAGTTATGTTGCATAATATTTCCAATTCTGCAGTTCACTTCTAATTCATGGCCATTTAAAATTATGGAAATGAAAGCCCAGAAAAAAAAATATATATAGGAAAAACAGGGACTATCCAGCCTTGCAGAGGTGGGCATAGAGAAATGTTGTAGAGGCATTCAGATCTCTTTTAAATACATTCCATATTCAGAAGTACAGATACCCTATTTCCAATTCTAATCCCAATAATCTAGCAGTTCGCATCTAAGAGTTCACTTCAGAAGGATTAATCCAATGGGGTCCAAAGCTTGTGAGTAAAGTCTTTTATCCTACTCAACACCCCATTTTGAAAAGAAGTGAACCATATATATATTTCTGGAAAACAGAACTGCATAAAATTTGCAATCAAGCCATCTCAGGATCTTTGGTACTCAGAAAGGGGGGGGGGGGGATGGCACAAGAAACCATCACAGAAAAAAATAATTCAGGCAGATGAAATAAAATAAACGCTCAAAAGATATGTTATATATTGATTTTCAAAATCTGCTACTTTGTCTATCATTGTCCCAGCTTTTTTTCTTGTTCTCCAGCTGGAAGCCGGAATTTAATCATGTTCTTAATTGACAACAGTGCCATCCCTCCCCCGGAAAATAAAAGAATTACAATTCTCTCAATGGAGGTTTATTATGTTAAGTACACTGTGTCACAAGTCCCTGTTCTACACCAGTTGGACTCAGCTGCAGCCTGATGTACACCTTCTCTTTACTGTTATATCTAAGAGCCCTGAGCTAGCATACGCCATTTTAAGCACAAAAAATAACCTTGAAAAATTAGCTAGTGTGGACCAGGATATCCAGGTTGCTCCATGACTTCTTTTGTGTCACCACACTTCATCGGTAGGGAACAACACTACAAAGAGTGACCTTCAGATTTCATACTGTTATGTCTAAAACCTTACCCAGACTAACACAGATGGGGCAACATTATTAAGAAATGGACATTGCCTCTTACATACTCAATTTTTTCCAAACTCTGGGCAAACTAGACATATTACAGTACAAACAGAGCTGTAACTGACCTTTACATACAAACACACACAGGCAGTGTAGATACAAAGAAGATATCCATTCCTTTTTTTATTCCAGTACCTTTGTTATAATAAAGTTAACAAAAATATTCACTATTAAAAAAAAAAAGGAAGAAGCCAGCTGGCACTGCCAACTAATTCTTGTAGTAGTCTTAGAAATCCTAATCCGGTAGAATTTCCTAATTTCTTGGTGAAGTCAATGTGCACCAGTCCATGTGAAAGTTTCAGTGTATCATGATCTATGCCAAGCGCATTGTGGTGATGCAGCAGCTACCTGAGTTCTTATTTATGTTTTACTTCTGCCGAGTTTCACAACTTCCCGGCTTTCATATAAGATGGGATGGAGCCACGCTGAGTGAGCCCTTCAAACCTCTTATAGGTATAGTTAAGAAAAACCCAGTCTTTGGATTTGTAGTCAGGTTCTGTGGTGTTTGGCACTGGAATGAAAAAAAAAAGTTTTAAATACGTAACAATGCCAGCTAAAACCAAGCAACATCAAGTTAATTTCAAAGCATGGTGATAAATTTCAACTTCAGTCATTAGTGAGATGTCAAACGATTATAGACATTTAAATCACAAAGGTAAAACAGAATAGAACATACTTTACTTGGGATCTCCAACGCAACAGCAACTTCTAACATAACCAAAAATCAGGAATCCTTCATAATGCTTTGAATACACTATTTTCCCTTCCATATTGTTCTGTTCCCAGAATTCTTTATTTATCAATTGTCTACATTATTCAGTTGGAAACTCCTAGAGCAAGTCTGGCCCTCTCAAGGATACCACCTCTACTCACCTCCCTTAAAATCAAGAATTTTTGAGTCCTAAAAGTATAAATCAAGAAGCAAGAAACAGACAACTTACTAGTGAAAGCTTTGATTGGTGAGCAATTATCTTAAAACTTACTTCTTTTTTAAAACTTAACTCTCAGGACAAAACATTTTGTCTGGAAGTCTGCATTATGGGTTAAGACTTCCCATTTTTCAGTCTAGTACATAACTTGAACTTTCCTTGCATCATCTCTTGTTCAAAATGTTAAGATGATTATCCCGCCTTCCCTGGTCCCATTACCTCTCAAAATCTGAGGATTTTTTTTTACACCTTTTCCTGTGTTGCTCTGGAGGCCTATAAAACAGCTTCCTCTTTTCAGCAGTTCCCATACTTCCTTCACTCCACTTCCCATAGGATTTGACTGTTCCAAGAACAGCAGTATGACGGCTTCACTAGCAGTCTGCTAGTAGTCTCAACTCTCCAGCACCCCATCTAGGATAATGTTCTATCAAACTGTTTTGTTTCCCTCATTCTTTTCTCTGTTACATGACTCACAAGAGTACCAGACTTGAACTTTATTGCTTTGGTGATGCATCCAACACAATGCCATATATGCCCAATTCTTACTAAGGACACTTCCTAAGATAAATATCTGGCTGGTAGATTAAAACTTCAGGTTTCCTCTCTTGTTGTTCTCTCTCACACAGTTGTTCTCCCTTCCTTTCATCTGGAACATGTTCTCTCTTTTACTATGGACCTGTGCTTCATTTATCCAGTTAGCTCAGTTCCTTGTCTCTTTCTTTTGTAGACTGCTTTCTCTCTCTCTCTCTGTCATGGCATAAGAACCCCTTTGCTGGTCTATGAAACAAGGACCACACAACCAGTCACTAACAATTCAAAGTCACAGAATATCATAATATGCTGTGACCATTGTGGCCACAAAGCTAACTTTCCCAAGGTTTGTTCTACATTCCTTAGAGCATTACAGCAGAGACTGCTCTGAGCTATTCAACATTTAGAATGAGAGCTAATTCACACTGTACAATGGTTACATGATTTGAATGCATTATATTCTCTCTCGAATGATGCAGAGACGCAAGTAGGTGGTTAAAATATAAGATGGAAAGTGACCATCAGGATAACAATAGATACATATCTTTAAAAACAAACTTGGGAGGAAAAAACATTACTCTCAAAACTGTGTGCAAACTTAATGAGCATGACATCTTTAGTATATTCTCACCTGGCTGTAAAATATCAGATTCTGGGAATTCATCGAAATTAGAAGTATCATCAATGCTTTTGATTTCTATAGTGATTGCAGCCGGCCTCTCTCTACAACACACACACACAAAGGTCAGAGTAGTCAGCATAATTTAATCTTACTTTTAAATAAATACAATAGTAGTACTGCAAGATTAAATTACTTTGGTTTGTAAATTTGTAAACCAAAGTAATTCCCTGTTGTAGGATGTTCTCAGTTATGAATCTCATTCATTACATGCAACTAGAAGCAGAACTGTGGAAAGCCATTGACACTGACATTTTAATTGCCAAATTTATTTTTACCATAGTATGTGTGTTTTGACAGCACAAAACACACATCACCCAGGTCACATCCTTGTAAAGCAACATCAGACATGAGAAAGAAAATTCTCTGACTATGTCCTTTCAATACTTACAGAGAAAGGGACAGGAAAAAGGGAAGGAGGACACCCTTTTAAAAAAACCTTGATAAGCAGGATGCGAGCAAAAATGTGCTAGGCTCACATCCATCTATAAACATTGGGAGTTCATAATGCTCAGCTCTTCTTTAAAAGACAAACACTGCAATGCAACTCCCTTAAATCTTTTCTCTCTAGGATTAAATGCACACCCAGAGAAAAACTCTCAGTGTAAATCCATCATATGACAACACTTTCTGGCTAGAAGCAGCAGTCCAACCCCTCTGGAACCATCAGTGCTAATCTTTGTTGCATGAGGTTTGTTACAAGGGACCCATTGGCAAGAAGGTCCTGTGCCTGAACGGTTTTTCACCAGTGTCAACCCTCTGTTTACATATAATAGCAAATGTATATATGTGTGTGTGTGTGTTGTGTGTATACACGCACACCACTGGAGTTTGGGGAAAGGTTAAGTCTGTTGCTCCAAAAACAACAGAAATTTGACAAGTTTACAGTCCATGAATTTGTACTGGTCAATGACCAAATAAAATTTTATAACTAACAAAGCAGTCCATGAATGCCTATGCCAAACAAAGCTTATTATTGTTAAGCCACTTGATTGTTTTATATATGTTGTTTCCCTACTAATATGGAGATCATTTTCTACTCACTGAATTTTATAGTTACTAATATCCTGTTTTTCTCTATTCACCATCTGCAAACAGCAGCTTGTTTTTTAAAAATAATTTTCCAGTTGCTCCCATACTAACTGGAGTTTAGTTACTACCGTAGAAGGTTGTATTTGTTCATGATCCATTTGGGACTTAACCTGTGTTTTAAAAAGATGTGTGTACACATTTATATATTGACACATACAAAGGACTTATTCCCTTGCTACTCTAACATCAAAGCTAAAGCTACCTATTAAGAAATTTTGAGATCAAACAGAGTGGCGTCCACTTTCTTTCTCCTGTGGCTGTATCTTTTACCACTTTTACCTGATATGTCCCCAGTCAACGCCTTCAAAGAACGGGTGAGATTTGATTTCTTCTACTCCATTGCTACCAATTCTGTTTTCTGCATCAGTACAGAATCTGAAAGAAAGAGAAGATGAAAGAACGTTGTAACCAAAAATGGTCAACAATGAAAGATAAGCCAGTGTTTCAAGAATACAATGATGCTTTTCAAAAATGAATACAGTCTGGAATGCCACTGGAGATCACCACCCTCATCAGGTGACTGGTTCTTACCCATGCTTGGCATTTAAAAAAATCTTTTCTTACAAGTTGTTAGGAAACTGGGAAAACACAGACAGCTTGCAAGACTCTACCATGCTTTCTGATCTTCCACCATGCTGCCATAAAAGTCAAGGCTTTCTAAATTCACTTAAACAGAGGCAGTACAATTGGGTAACCATAGTTCATAGATAAGTAACTGTCAGAGGTAGGTGCTGGATAGCCACTTGCCACATTTTTAAAAGTGGACCAACGTGGACCTCCATGGGCCCCTCCCCCTGCTATTTCAGGCCCAGACAAAACCTTTTTCAAAAACATAAAGACAACTGAAATAGGGCCTCTCATGAGCCTCTCGTGTGAAGAAACTGGAGACATTTGGAGCCAATTTTAATTATTTCTATTCTGAGGGGTGTGTGCATGCAGCACTTCCCTCATTTTGGCTATGGCCAAATGCCTACCCCAGGTCCAGAACCTTCAGTTCTGGAGCCAATTTTATTTATTCATTTCTCAATATTAACGAATTACAAGGGGTGCCTGGTTTTAGCAACCTGCTGACATGACATGCTTTGTACAAAACAAAAACAGACTCAGTTTTTATAATCTCAATATATAGACTACTAACACACTTTAAATTTCCATTAGGATCTCTTCTATGCCAAATTCTCTCGTATGCTACCCTACAGCAAGTTCAGACAAGTAAATCCAAGTGTCTGACAGAACAGAAGCCTTTGTGACTGAGTATTTAATACACCAATAAACTAAAGCAATTCTCTGCTAGCAGCTAGATAAAAGAGGGGTGGAAACACTTGGCGGTATGTTGCTCCAGATGGGTGGGGCTCTCAGGTCTCGCCTCCACCATCACCACCCTGAGCGGAGGATGCACTTGAAATTACAGGTGAAAGGAGGAGTGCACAACACACTTTTTTGGCCCATCCCAACATCTACAGTTTTCAAAACACATCAAAATTCAGCATGGCACTTGTATTCACACCAAGCTTTGGCATAGTGTTGTTCCTATAACACAGCATTTTATCATTATAAAACTGTATGCACTTTTGGTGGGTGGTATCACACACCGGTGATGTCTGGTATTTTTGTTGGACTTACACAACAGTGGGCAATTGAATGTCCTTACAAGGCTCACAAAAAGAGGAAAATGGGGGCAAACAATTTCCTTCACCTGCCTGCAGTGAGAATGATAGGGAATGATCTAGCTACAGGAAACAGATGAGATGAGAAAGCAGGGCCCACAGTCCATGAGCTCTACAGAGAAAGGAGCTCAACTCAGTTTTTCCTCTCCTTCAACAGCCTGGTGGTGCAATGGTTAAATGCCTGTACTGCAGCCACTCACTCAAAACCATAAGGTTGCGAGTTCAAGACCAGCAAAAGGGCTCAAGCTCGACTCAGGCTTGCATCCTTCCAAGGTCGCTAAAATGAATACCCAGATTTTTGGGGACAAATAGTTTACAGTTGTAAACCACTTAGACACTCCTTAGGCGGTATGAAGTGGTATATAAATGAAGCTGTTTATTGTATGCTGCCCTGAGATCTCTTGATTTAGGGCAGGATCTAAAACATTTAAATAAAAAAATAACTGAAGTGTAGTCATTATAACTACTTTATAACTCATGCACAAGATTACTTGGTTGTTTTCTCCTCCTCCTCTGGACTGGTGCCAGTCTATGAGTCACCAACTGCCAATGCCAGTGGGTTTCCAAAAAATAAAGAAACAACGTTAGCTAATGGGTACAAATATGGTGCTGGTTCTTGAGCACGCTGGGAAAAAAATTGCTCGTCTTCCATTAGATAGCTTGGGAAGGAAGTTTTCACACCAGTGGTTTTCAACATTTGGCCCTCCAGATGTTTTAGATTTTAGCTCCCAGAATCCTACTTAATTGGCCATGCTGACAGAGGCTTCTGGGAGTTGGGGTACAAAGGATCAAAGTCTGGAAACTCCTGTTTTACACTGTAAGCCTCTAGGCAGAGACAATGCAAACAAGCATTTACGTTTCCTCCACATGAAGAAAAAGGTAGTAGAAAAACATTTTCAGTATTCAGAAGCATCTACTCACTTTAGAATCAAGTCCTTGGCTTTTTCTGAAATGGGCACTTCAGGTGGAAATACCAGTGTCTCTTTCCAATTCATAACTTTCCTATATGTTTCTTGTGGTGTTTCAGAGCAAAAGGGGGGATATCCTGTAGGAATATTTTTTTTAAAAAAAATAAAAATGTCAGAGCTATTTGGGCATCAAGCTTAGACTTACGGAAAAGGGTATAAACTTGGCACAGAACCTAATATTAATTCTGTAATTCACTCCTTGGCTCTCTCACCAACATTCTCAACAACAAAAAATGAAGATATTTTCTTCAAAATTAAAATTAAAAATGAAGAATGCTTCTAAGAACCATAAATACCAAAAGTGGGCAGATGTCAAGCAAAAGGTTTCCCCTCCCGCTGAACCCTGAAATTTACCAGGTGGAGCCATGCACAAAATATTGGCTCTGAAAGAGGCGTACTCATACACAGAATGAAATAATATGGCACTCCAGGGAGGATCTCAGCCTAGAAATTTGTTTTCAGTAGTGGTTTGAGTGTTGTACTGACTCTGGAGACCAGAGTTCAATTCTCCACTTGGCCATGAAGCCCAATGGGTGGCTTCAGGCAAGTCACATTATCTTAGCCTCAGGGGACAGCAACATCCCCTGAACAAATTGTTCAAAGAAAAACCCATGATAAGTTCACCTTAGGGTCAACATGCGTCAGAAAAAAACATGAAGGCTCAACAACAAACCAGTACTGAACTCACAGTGCTCATATAAAAATCCATTTTTGCTTTCTATGCAAGCTTACTTTTTTTTTTAACAAGCAGCCTAACCTAAGGCAAAATCTATTGATATTATTATATTATATTATATATTTAATAATAATTATTAAATAATATCAATAATCAAGAGTAAAACATCTCTGGAGATCTTTGCCCTTTGCACATCTTCTGTTCATACATAATATATATACTAGCTAGCTACTTCAGCAAACTGACACCTATGATCTACTCTCTCAACATATGCAGAAGAGGGAGACATCTGCATGTTTGGGAGATGCTGAGGTTTTCAGAAACGAACTCAGAAAAGAAAAGAACAGTAAAGGAAAAGAAAAGAAACACCTCAGGGAGCAAGGTTCCCTCCAATAGAACATGCTCAAAATGCTGATTAAATTTTGGGAGCCAAAAATTGGGGAGTACTGAAATGAGTGAGCCAAACATAGACAATAATAAATTGACCGTGCAACTTACCTATAAGCATTTCATACATAATCACTCCCAACGACCACCAATCACATAACTTGTTGTAACCTGTTTGCATAAAAACTTCTGGTGCAATATAATCTGGGGTCCCAACAGTAGAATAAGCCTGAAAATAAAGTGATTTGAACAGTGATAAAGGAACAGCTTGGTTTTTAATATATATTTTAATGAATCTTTATTTCAATTAAACATATATCATCTTAACATACTGACATAATCAACATACATAAAATCAACTCATAACCAGACGAATTAAAAGAATTTTTAAAAACCAAAGCAAATTTATCATCTAATTTATCACAAAATTCCTACAAACAAACTCCTCCTATCAATCAAACTCATCTTACCCACATAGGTTTTTATATTATCAAGTACTGCATATCAACATTTTGTTTGCCTGTTGCTTCTTCCTAGAGCACTATCTCTTAGGAGAATCCCAAGTGCAACCCGAAGCCATCCCAATACCTGGTAGAACCTTATCTAAATGTCTGCAGCCACTTCAAGACTGTAGCTAAATGAAAACTCCATGATTTGCCCTCACCCCTGCAACACTTTGTCTACCATATTTGCCTAAAGAAGAGCCCTGAAACTGAAAAGTTTGCACAGTATATGTGACCTCTCAGATGTATTTGGCCAACAGCCGAGTATAACAGGTGACAAATTGGCAGAGAATCTTTTATCTGACATCCAACTGCACCCTTCATTCACTCACCAAGACATGAAAAGGCAGAAAGCACATATATAAGAAGCAAGCATTTCCATCAAAAAGCTCTTATTCTGATGACCTACAGAAATAACTCAAGAAAGTTAAACTAATTCACAAGGAGGTACTTACCAGTTGACGCCTATTCTTTTTCCATGTTTCTGCTTTTCTCTTGGAGTTCATATTCTGAAATGCTGATTCACAAAGCAAACCTGAATTAATGCCTTCAGTTCTAAGAGCACAAAAACATTCAGCAATGACTTGGTTTTAATGTTACCTCTATAGGCAGGGAGCTGTTTTGGCATGGTTTAGTCTCAAATTTCACAGAAAATATGTAAATAAGCTTAATGTTTAGAGAACAAGAAATTCTGTGGTTAAATCTATGCAAACTCCACGAGGACATGATAACAACCCAGTCATCCACCTTCTACTCTTTCATGGCACTTCTTTAAACATGCTACCAGAACAACCTGCCATTATGATTATTCTAAAGCAGGTCCACACAAAGATAATGAACTGGATTGTAACAAAGAACATGCTATACTTACAGAAGTCACTTGGTGGATTGTGTGTAAGGTTTCTGTAGAATTCAGTTCGGTGGGCTTTCTTTAAACCTGTGCATAGTCCAAAATCAGAGAGTTTTACATGGCCCTACAGAAAGAAAACATTACTTGGGCTTAACTAGTTGAAATTCTTACCAGGTGTGAAATGCATGTTTATATTGAAATTGCCCAATTCAGAAGAAGAGATTAAAAAAATACAAAATTAAGTCACATAGAAGTCACATAACTTGCAAATAAATTCTTTCCAGATCAGACAATGTGATTGTCTGGATTTGTTTTCTCATTTTGTCTCTCATAGGTCTACCTATCATGTCAATTACAGGCCTCTCCCATCGTTTTAAGTGGGAGAACTTGCACAATTGGTGGCTGACTAAATACTTTTTTGCCCCACTGTATTCCTGCATGGCAGGGGGTGGATCCTGACCCTTCCAACACTAAGATTCTGTGATTAATTTTACATAACAAAATTTAAGATTAATTCAGATTACTATGGGTGAAAGAAACTCATACTTCCAAGTGCTTTTTTTCTCCCTCCAACCCCCTCTGTTTTGGCAAAAACGTGGGGGCGGCTTTCTAAGCTGACCCACCCAATCCCACCAGCCTTTGAATACTACAAATATCTAAAATCAGAAAGAAGCCACAAAATACAGGACATGTAAAAACATTATATACCTTTGCATCCAGTAGTAGGTTATCTGGCTTAATATCTCTGTGAATAAATCCTAGCTGATGAATGGCATCAATGGCCAGCACTGTTTCAGATATATAGAACTGTGTTTCTTCCTCTGACAAGGTGTCCTTCTTCATTAATAAAGTCATCATATCACCTGAATGAAGAAAAAATGGACTGAAACATTTCATACTTTAGCTGGTCTTGATAATCAAAATGATAAAATGACTTGTTCCACTTAGTATCAATGAAACACAGCAGTGTCAACTATTAATCAAATAGGTACCCAGAGCCCCACCCCTTAAAAATTACTTTATGCAGTCCTTTCTATTAATTTAGTTATTCTTCCCTAGCACCAACTTTCTGTGTTTTTTTAGAAATCATTTTAACACTTGATTTATTTTTGTCTTGCTATGATTCTATGATTCTATGACCTATAGCCATTTGAAATGAATCATGCTTAAGAGATTGGGAATGGATTACAAGAAGCCCCCATGCCCCATTCATCACTGCTTCATCAGTCAAACCCTCCATCCAGACAGAATGATTCTGGTTTCAAACACCCATTATTGACTATTTGTTTACCTCCTGGTAGAAATTCCATGATCAAGTAAAGATTACGTTTGTCCTGAAAACTATAAAACATTTTCACCACCCAGGCACCATCTGCTTCAACCAGGATATCTCTTTCTGCTCGTATATGAGCCACCTATAGTAGGAAGATTTCAAAGCAAAATGTTCATATTACCAGATGCTTATCTACATAAGTGATCAGCAGACCTACTCTACATCTAACACTATTGCTCAGTACTGTGAGAAAACATTTCTGAATCTGATCACTGGCTAAGGTGGCTAGAAATATGGGAACACTAATGAGAAGTTACATCTACGCTGCAGAATAAATTAATTTTGACACTATTTTAACTGCCACGACTCAATTACATGGAATTTTGGGATCTATAGTTTTGTGAAATATTAAGCCTTCCTCATTAGAGTTCTGGTGCCACAACAAACTACAAATCCCATGATTCCATAGGATGGAGCCAAGATAGTTAAAACAATGTCAAACTGCATTAATTCTGCAGTGTGGCAGCAACCACTGTTATAACCACATCCACACCCCCAAAATGTTCCATCCCAAAACTGATCAGTGATTTGTTCTTTGGTACCATCTAGAGGCTAAACGTGAACAAGTTCCATTGACATCATTTGAATGTTAGCATTTAACTTGATGCATTAGCGCTACTGATTTCAATTTCACTGTAGTTATAAATCTCATTTTGGGCAGGATAGAAATCCAATAAATAAATAAATAGCTTGCTTTCTTCTGGGCAAATACTTGTCAGTGATATCAGACACATTCCATCATTTGGGAAGTTTAACTCTGCTTCACAAGAGGAATTTTTTATGTGGCAAGATGCAGCCATCATATCTCACATGTCCCATGGTGTGTGAATTTGCTTACTATTTAATGAAACAAAGGTAGCATCTTATCATATAACTTTTCAACAGATGCTTGACAGCATTCAAGTTATTGGTTCTACCATTTCCAGGAGTTATTCCAAGTGCCTGCCAGAGGAGTTGTACTATGACACCTAGGATGGTTTGCATATTACACCATTTAGATTTTGAAGGACAAAGTTGTTCATACGTTAATCTTCGATATTGAATCCGAGACTTGTGATTTTATAGCAGGCTATTGGCCTGTAACTTTCATCAACCCATTATTGTAATCAATTATGAAAGATGCTAGGAGCTGTAGGAGTCATGCACTTTGCCGACCCCGGTTTATACTGCTACTGCAGCCAGGATATTGTCACAGGTTGTTTTTCCCCAGCCCAGGGATAAACTTAGACAGTATTTATACAGAAACCAATTAAAGACATGTTGTTACATTTTCAAGACTTATTTAAGATTTGCACATGTTCTTTCCCCAAGAATACAGAAGGGGGGGGGCCTGCAGAAATACTGCACAAATAAAAACTCCCAGTGTTCCCAGTGTTTCTCAAAAGCACTTAAGTTCAGCATCTCTTTCTCTCCTTCAAAAAAAAAAATCTTCCAGTGATCAACTCTACATTTAGTGATACACAATGTATCCTACTGGCAACCAACACACAGCAAGAACATGCCAAACTTTTTAGGGGCTGAGTGCCCAAACTAAAAGGTCTTTCGGCACCGGGTGTTACCAGGAGCGGGACTTCAGGGGCAGAACCTCTTTCCCCCGCCCTCCCAGGCCTTCAGCTGCCTTTCCAGAGAAGAGGTGCGTGCTGTTCCTCTTCCTCCCCCGTGCTGTCCCCGAGCTTGAGGCTGGTGAGGGTCAGGAAGAAGGAGGAAGTGGCATGTGCCTATTCCTCCTTCTCCCCCCATGCCATCTCTGGCCTTTAGTAGCCTCTGGAGAGGGAGCTGAAGACTTGGTATGCCTGGGAATGAGGAGGAACATGTCTGTTACTCTTCTTCCCTGCCCTCCTCATGCCAGGGAAAATGGCTTTGTGTGCCATTTCTGTAACATGAGCCATAGGTTTGCCACCATAAAGCATCTTTCTAAATAATATGGCTCACCTTTTAGCAGCATGGGTATCAAGATATATTTTGCTACATGTATTATTATTGGCTTTGAAGTGCCTAAGGGTATACTAAAAAGAAAGATATACCTGCTCTTTCTCCAGCATGTCAGCTTTTCGTAGTATCTTCATTGCATAAATATGACCCGTATCTTTTTTTTGAACGAGGCGTACCTATGGATTAATATATTTTTAAAGAAAGCTATTAGGGAAGTGTACTTGAATAATGCGTTACCAAGTGGACTGGCTCTTCAAGAGAAATTTCTAAAACTGAAGAATGGATGAGCATAATTTAGGCAGTCAGAATGGACACTACTTCTCTGTTCTTGAAGATTAGAAACGGACTCCAAGGTGACTTAGGGAAACAGGTAGTACACAAGAATAGTCTAATTAAATATATAACAAAGGTTTTAAAATGCTCTCAAATAGATGTTTTGAAAATCTGAGGGAAAAGGTTTTGAAAATGAAGGCTTCTGAATTTATTGCAGTATATCCACCCATGCACAACAATCTATCATTACCATAAAAAATACTGAGGAGCATGTCTAGAGAGACAAAGATTGATAGCAAGATAGGTTGAAAGAGAAACACTGATCAAATTACAAACCTCTCCAAATGCACCCCTTCCAATAACTTTCAGAGATTCAAAGTCATCCAGGCCTAGCCTCGTTCTCTTCAGCCGTAAAAATTCTGTTTCTTTACGGGCATGTTGAGATCTTCGTAGTTTTTTCTGAAGGAAAGAATTATTCATTACATGTGGGAGAGCTTTTAACAGTCATAATGCTAAGACAACAATCTATAATATATATATGACAATTTGTATTTTTTTAAAAAATTGGATAGATTTAGTACTCAAGAGACCCAAAGGCGCACATTCTTGAAAGACACAGAGGAATATTTGACTACGGTATTTGGTTGAAGTTTTTGTGGAATCCCAGAACAGGTAACTCACTAAAAAGTGATCTTTCATCTGCCAGTGCCCAACCCTCTGCCTGGAACATGGAGGAGCAATGAGAGAACAGGGACTATAGCTAGTCCAAATGAGAGAGAACCCACTGTTAATATGAGAGAATACAGCTTATTTGGATGGTTGCTCCATGGTAGCAATAGTGTTCACAGTGTTATCAAGTTTCACCCAGCAGAGCTTTTTGAAGTGGTGAGGTTACTGCTTCCACTAGCTATCATTCACCTAGATTTCATACTGCAGAAGCTGATTAAAAATTCAGGAGTATCCCAAACAGGACAAAGTCCACAAGTACCAGGTTAAGATGTTTCCCAGCCTTATAACTGACATTAGGCCAATTGATTATCCTTATAGTTAGTTATTCTTAGCAGGATGTGTCATTTTATATTGCAGGATTTTTATTATTGGTTTTAACTTTTGTATACTTTAATCTCGCATGACTCCTCCCCCCCCCCGGAAAAAGCATCTAGTAAATTGGAATATCAGTAACAACAACATGCAGGGTCTCCTCTTATTCAGCTTTTTAAGATAAGCCTTAACAGCACCTATTTTGGCCAGCAAGAATTCAATGAGAGACTTTGCTAAATGAAATTATGGCTGTTGTGAACCATTACTAAGACGTCTCCTCTTAATCTTTTTTTCCCCTTTGTGTGTGTATGAGATTAAGACCTGCTTCAAAAAATTACATTCCATGGTGGAGGCATCAACCAGGCAATGACAGTTCAGTTCTGATTTGACCCTGGAGAGCTGCTGCTATTGAGAGTGGGCAAGCACTCAGCTAGAATGAGGCTCTGACTTTGGATAAGACAATTTCATGTCTAAAATATAGTAAAACCCAGCGTGTCATGCCCTGTGCTCACCAGGAAAACAAGTGAACAACTGAGGTCCAGGCCTACTACTAGAAAGCATGCAAATAATAGATCACGTTTTTTCGCTCACAAAAATTACTATATAATAATTTGAAACTAATACTGCCTCCAAAAAAAAGTAAAAAAGCAAAAGATGGTAAACATTATCCTGTATCAATTAGTGCCACAAGGTGGCATTATATACTCATTTCTTTCACACAAAACGTCCACTTTTACCTACCCTGTCTAGAAACATGCTGTGTGTTATGATTCAATCGCAAACTAACAAACAAACAAGACAAGAATGGCACAGGACTGCCACTCCTCTCCATGCCTATTTGAAAGCATGCATAAAGAGGAGGTTTCTTAATGGTTATCCTCAAGCTCTGAAATGCCCAACTGCTCCCCGTAACATGTAGTGAAGACACCTCTGGTGACTGATATTTTTACTACAGGTGGATACATATTTTGGTGTATTTTAAATTACATTCTCAGTTCTTATGACTATATCTTATATAGTCTTATATCTTATCATTCTTATATCTCATATTCAATTTTACCATTAATCACCTAGTTAGTCCTTTAAGGAGAAGGCTACACTATAAATCTAATAAATGAATACATACAAGAATCTGAAGCTTTTCCCCCCTGTTAAGTGTTAAAATACCATTGCCATAATGCTAGGGAGCTAGAAAATCAGGAAACCAAACTGACATGGCCCAAATTTGGTAGGCATTAGAACAGTGGTACACATTACCACACTACCACGAAAGGGTGTCTATATGTACGGGACCTTTCTTCTTGTTCTTTTATTCTCAGGAATTTCAGCTGCCTTTGGCATCCAAATAATGTGGCATAGTGGTTTGAGCCTTAAAACATTTCAGAGACACTAGAGGGCCAGTGTGGTGTAGTGATTTGAACATTGGACTATGATTCTGGGGGCCAGGATTTGATTCCCCAAAGGAGCCATGAAACCCACTCTGAATAAATCTTGCCAAGAGAACCCCATGATAGGTTCGCCTTAGGGTCACCATAAGTTGGAAACAACCTGGAGGCACACAAAAACAACAATTGTGTCTGCCACAGAAGAATGATTAAGGCAAAGAAGAAAGACAGACTGTAAGGTTCAACCGGTTTCCAAATCCCACACTTGCTGTGGTAATATTAATATAATTGTTAAACTTTCAACTAAAGAAATAGTACAGGTTTTATGTAAGGCTACCTGCATTCTACCACCCAGAAAGGGCAATTTTAACAGAATAGAATGCATTTAAGTTTAATTGCATCCATCTTACCTCTTCATCTGCTAAACCTTCTTCCTCCATGGCAGCTTCTAGTTTCTTCTGCCTATGGTGGTACAAAAAAGCCACATATTAAAAACAACCTGTGTTTTATAATAGAAAAGTCCTTTCATCTTGCCTAAGTCACATCAGTAATAGTTAAAATACAAAAATGTTGCTTGTTGGTTTAGGAAAGTCTACTGCTTTTTCTACAGAACTCCTTATCAACCACCAAATAAGTTCCTATTTTTGGTGGCGGGGAGGCAGGAGGCATGACAGTACCAATGCAATAGCTAACTTGGTTAAATCCCTGAAAAGCATTCTCTTGGTTGCTAATTTGGACAGAACAAACCATGTTTAATGGCAGATACATCACAAAGTACAATACATAACAAGAATCTGAATGGGGGATTACCACAGTGTGGGTAATTGTGGCACAAGATAATTTTGCCACATGCATGAGAGAATTCTGCTAAAGCCTCTTTTGCTATTGACACAGAAGATTAACTGGACGATCCTACGTACACTACTCAAAAGTAAGCTCCACTGAGTTCAATAGGCCTTTTTTCCCTAGGTAAACAAAAAGAGCCCTTTGTCTCTCAGTCTTTGTAGGAGTCTTCAAGTGCAGCCGGTCTACTCAACTGCCTTAAGTCTTATTCAAGTCACAGAATTCTGAATTAAAAATCCAAACAGAATTTTGAAAGTCATTGAAAGTGACTAATTTTTAAATAACTGTGAATCTTTTTGAGAAAATAAATTACAAAAATCCCCAAAAGCATCTAGGGAAGGAGTGGGAATCATGCTGCATTCGAGATGCAGTTGTACTGTAAATCCCATATTCCTCACCACTGAGTATGCTGACAAGGATTAAGATTGACAAGGGTTGCAGTCCCAAAATATCTGGAGGGTCTTATGATGGGAGAGAGGGAAAAGAGAGTTTGAGAGAAACCCAACACCCTGTACCTGGTTTCTCTTTCTTCATGCTGCAAAATTAAGTTACTATAAAAGTTCTCCAGCGTGAGCTTGGCCACCGTCACTCTCTCCCGGGTGTGGTTGCTCATGGGAAAGGATGTTGGAGTCCCAGCAGTCATTGCCATAGTAACATGTACTGAAACAGAGTTCATAAAATAATAATTACTCAACAGAAGAAAATCTGTTTTCCCCTCACCAAAAAATAGAAAACCCACAAGGAGGAACACAGAGTCCCTTACAGTATTAACTCTGTCTGGACTGTTTTACTGATGCAAGATGTTCTATGACTGGTATACCTTTAAACATCTCAAGCGAATGAACATGGACTGTATCACAAGAGAAGAAAAATCTCCATTGGTACAGATAACCAATACTGGTATTTTCATTTGGATTTCCAAGCATTAACAATAGGTGTAGCTTGTTGTTGTTGTTAACTGCCATCGAGTCAACTTTGGACTTATGGCAACACTGTGGATGAGAAATCTTCATGTCCCCCTGTCCTCAACCTCTCTACTCAGGTCTTGCAGGCTCAAGCCAGTGTTTTCCTTGATTGAGTCTAACCATCTGGCGTGCAATGCAGTCTTCCTCTCTTTCTACTGCCTTCCATCTTTCCTAGCATCACGATCTTTTCTAATGATTCACTTTTCCACATGATGTGGCCAAAGTACAACCGCCACAATTTAGTCATCTTGGCTTCCAGAGTGTTCTGTCTTGATCTGTTCTAGATCAGTGCAGTTCATGATATCATGTACGTAGAAAGCAATTGAACAAAATGGGGAAAAGCAAGTCAGAATGTATTTAATACACCGTGGCACAGAAATGTTTATTTACTTATTTTATTTGCATGCCACATTTCTCCAAAGTTGGATCCAAGGCACCTCACAAAAGAAAAGGGACATTGGCTCTTACAAATGATATGTCCATTTCCAGTAGATAAGAGCCCCACATTTCTCACAAAAGAAATGACAGTTCCAACTCAATCATTACCCATCTAGGGTGTTGGAAATATCAAGTGTCAGACAAAAAGTTGCCATGCCTCTAGATTTAGATCAGCACTGCTGAGATTACAGGCAAGTATCTCTACTCATACTCTTGTGTCCTGAAAGAAGCAGGGGTTAATATAAACATACGGTATGTAAGACAGACATGACATGGAGACATAAGCTAGTTTCACTTTAAAATAAAAAAGAAGAGTTAACTTCTGACTGAAGGCAAAAATTCTTCCGATTCCTTCTTTGAGAGGAATAGGAAATATATACTTGAATCATGCTCTCTATTCTTTATAATAAAAGTGGGGGAGGACAACACAGTCATTGGCAAGAGTCATGAATATATATATGGAGAGTCAATGTGATAGTAGCTTGAGTGCTGAAGTACAACTCCCCTCTGCACAACTTCTGTCAAGAAAACCCTGTGATGACTTTAGGGTCACCGTCAGTCAGAAATGAATTGAAGGCAACAACAAGAACAATACATATATAATCTAATATAATAGATGTTTGGTTGGAGGCACACACCGGTGTCCAGTGTCCCACTATATGCAAGGCATTACTGTAAAGGTAAGTATGCAAGTCAGAGGGAAAAATAACTCCTGTGTTACAAGCAAATAGCTGTTCATAAAATGTTGCTAAATTGTAAACAATGAAGGAAAAAATTTGTTCTAGTGCTGCAATTAGGTCCTCTCTTGCATACATGTTTAATGCTTTTTTAAAAAGGGGTTACCATGTGCTACTATGACAAACATTGCAATCTGGTGCCAGAACAAATTTTACTCAGAGACAGCAAAATAATAAGAGTCTCCATAAACTGAGTTAAAGCCTAAGCAAGAATTGGGCACAGATTTAGAAGAAAGTACTACAGCTCAATGCAAAGAAGGGATATATTCTATAAAACATGATCTTGCTAGCATTTTGACTCACTTTTGTATTGCAATAGGGATGCTACTCACTGTCAGATTCAAGTGTTACAAACAAGATATTATACTGTACAATGATATACTACATACAATTAAGTTGCTCACAAGCCAAACAGCTTTAGGATTGTTATGTGAATAGCATATATCAGTATTTCAGCATTATATTACTTTTAGGATTTTAAGAACATGCTTCCAACAGAAACATTTACATAGTACAGTACTAAGATGTTACCCTCTCAATGCATGTATTAACACCACGTACCTATTTTCAGGATGCACTTTCAAAAGCCATAAGATGACAATGACCTCTATTCCAAACTACATTTTTAAAGTTTTCTATATAATACTTAGTTTCTTAATCCCTAGATCAAGGTTAGGCAATAATGCTGTTGGACAGATCAAGTCTCACTAGCTCTAGTCAGCTTGACCACTAGTGGGAAAATGAAAGATGCAATTCAATTATACTTGAGGTTGTAGTCATTCCCCATTTCTGATTTAGTACCATATTGGTGGGGGGGGGGGGGGGGACACACCTTCCTAAGGTACTGTGTTAGGTGTGAGCCTGCACATTATGCAAAGAAAAAAGGGAACCAAATCCTGGCCAGAGCGTCTGATACTCTGATACTGAAAAAGACTGCAACAGCTGCTTCAGTAATACAGTTTCACAACAATGTAGGCACTGCAGTTCAGGATAAGAGTGTCAGTAAATTTTTATTCTAATTTTTTTTACACATTTTTATACTAGAGTTTAAATAGCAACACACATGCATACACAAAATACAGTAATATTGGCTGAGAATGGAGTACATGTATTTCAAAAAGGCCAATTATAGCAATTATTTGTCTTAAGAGAGTCCATGGTGCAAGTGTTTTAGACCTCTGTTTTGGACAGCATCTGAATTCTGCCTTCTGTTTATGTCCCCCGGCTTGAAGTCTAGAAACCGAAAAACTCAGTATTTCTGGTGTGTCAATATTCTAATCATAAAAGTCTTTTGGACCAAACTTGGATAATTTTATTATTGTATTAAATATGTTGCTAAACATCCAGAGTCCCACTGTTGAGGGGAAGGTGGGATATAAAGAAATTAAATAATAACAGCAACAACAAATATACTCCATTTATGATGAACAACTATTGTATGAAATAAAAAGGCTCTATAACAAATATATAACAGAACTCTAAAAAAAGAGTTTGCAATACCAATTAGAACTGAATGCCAAAAAAACAAAAAACACCTTTACTAAAACAGTCTCCATTATAAATTATGAGCATTGGCCACAGAAGAAGGCATTTTCATTGTTTCCAGTGTTTAGTACCTAACTAGCTGTTACAGGGTAAAATGGGGGGGGGGGGGGGTGTTAAATGGACAAGATAATTTCTATAATTGTGTGACAATTTTTTTTTCATTCTTAAACTTACTAAGTCTTAGTATTTGTGCCCAATAAAAAAAACTATGTAATTTGTTTCCTTGCAGTTTTTCCAAAACTTCCTAACACAGGCACCACCAAAAACTACATTTTGGGTTTTATCAAGCCTGGAAAGAGCAGATAACAATTCTACCATGAAAACACCAAGCTATAAATAGAGTGGGTGATTCTAACCCGGGATGAGAAAAATGACAGAAGAGTTCCCATCTAATGAAATAGTAAAACCTTGCATTTTATACAAAGGACCTCACACTGCTTTGCTGGGGTTTGGTTCCAGGACCCCCTGTGGATACCAAAAACTGTGGATGTTCAAGTCCCATTAAATAAATGGATAGTAAGATGGTACCCTTTATATAAAATGGTAAAAATCAAGGTTTTCTTTTTTGGATTTATGTGGTTTTTTTCCCCAATATTCTCAACCTGTGGGTGACTGAATCCATGAATATAAAGCATCTGAGGATATGGAGGGCCAACTTTACACTAATCCATACCTCTTCTTTAGTCTCTGCTCTCGCCTGTATCTATCATGATATTCTGGGAATTTATCTCCTGCCTAAACTGGCAGATAGCACAATGGCAAGGATAAAGCAGTAAGGCTTTTGCATTCCATCAGAAATCCAGGTGCAAGTATATGCTCAGCTCACCAGACTGTCTTAACCAAGTTGCAGTTTCTCAATACTGCCTGCATCAGAAGTTTGTGAGAATAAATTGGGCAATTGAAAATCCAGGCACACTAGTTTATATACCTTACAAGACATAAATAATTGAGATAATGGTGGAGGAATTAAATCATGCACTATGCCACATGTATATCCAACATATATACATGCAAACTTCTGACTTTTGGACAGAGAGAACAATAGCCATAATGCTAGTGATATAACTGATATATAATGCAGATTCAGTGAAATGGGATAGCACAGAGACTACCTGCCAAACTGTGTAAGATAAAGATCCAGGTTCTCTTTCTGGCACATTTAGGAGCACTGCCAGCAAAGACTGGGTCATGAAATGGTTAAGAACCTATACCAGTCCACTAATTTGATTCTATATAAGCAAAGTAATAAAACCAAATAAAATTGAAACTCTGCACCCGGATAGTTATAAGTTCTGTGCCAAGAAAAGCTGGATTCTATAATCAGTATTAATTATACCAATTGTTTCTCTTATTTTGCTTGCTATACACAGCAATATAACTGTATAGTTTGGGTACTACTAGCCACAGTTTCAAGGAGTCCAGCCTTAAAGAGTGGAAAGCATTCAGCTATTTCTCTCAATTACACAAATCCTCATATAGCATTTATTAATTTTCAAAAAGAACTCACTTTGCCATAAGGAGAGAAGCTTGCCTTCTCAAAAAGTAAAAAGTAAAAAAGAATTAGTTTTCTAGGAAAATTAAGACTACATTTAGTATCACACTGTATTTTTTCTGTGCTGTGCCTATATTGCAGCATGCATACAGCATTCCCATTATGCAAGCCATGCCCTCATGCTGCTCTTTAATGGTCTCTAATCATTAAAATGAACTGGTGACTTAATGTCTTGTTAACTCAATATCTGAAATAGAAAAGTAGGGAAACTGCAGCAAAAGCTTCCATTCTTTTCCTTCCAAAAAGTTTACCAGCTACCCACAACTGCTTCTTCTGGCAGCAATGTTCCAGCGCCGAATGCCATCTGAACACTGTGTTTTTTCCTTGCCCCACCCTATTAGCCCTGAATGTTTTGAAAAGGGGCCACCCACATTTCCTGGAAGGGCCCATAAAGGAGCCGTTATTCCATCTCCAGATCATGCCATTTACATAATGGAATCCTTCTATTCCTGGCACAAGATAAACAAGACGGCCGAAATGTTTTAAAAGGGCATTTCACCAGCCAGTATTACTTGGCTGCAGATCTTCAAGTCAAGTGCCAAAGAGCCCCCAAATCCACCCAAAACAAAGCAAAACAAAAAACCCTGCTGCTTGGGAAGGGGGGGGGGGGGGAAGACATGGCTGTGGATTCTTCAACAAGCCTCCTTTGTATATAATTCTACTGGAAAAGAATACCACTACAAAGTACCATTCACCTTGAAACTGAAATTATCTTTAGAAATAGTAATTCTCCATTTAAACAGGTGTCTTATAGAGTTCCTTAATCAAGAACTAATTTTTTGAACAAGTAAAGAACTTCTGGCCACTTCCAGTTTTCTTTGGGCGGGGGGGGGGGGGGGGTTGTCTCTGGTAATCTATGCCCCAAAGACAAAAAAAAATGTCTCCCTCCAGCCAACCACCAGAGTCAACTTTGGGGATTCATATTGTCTAGGAAAGATGGGAATTCAAGCCAATACATCTGGCAAAACTGCGATAGATAAATTAGGCTGTTAAGAAGCCTCACTGGAAGCTTGATGTGCAGAGCATTGTGTATTTACTTGCGTGCCTTCTGACAAAAGAAATCAGTACTTCAACAAATCCTGTATATATGTTCTGTTCGTCTTTATATTTCGCTTGATACAAAATGTGGGTTCAAGAAAGAGATAACTGGTGGTTTAGTGTGACCAATGTGATTTTCATACAACTCTCAAGCCTGTTGCAACTATATGTCAAAGGACAATTTCCAGGAAGAAAATCATTTCCCAGCATTCCCTGGATTTATGCTACAGTACTATGAGGCAGGGATCTATCTTTCTGCATATTCCCAAACCAGAGATTAAGAACCACCAACATTGCTCAAGTGTAAAACGATCAGTTTTCACTGACAGCGGATAATGCCATAGAGGGATAAAATCTGGGGGTGGGTGGGGGTGGTTTGGTTGGCCTGTTTATTTGAATCCACATTTTTATGTTGTTAACTACCTTGATTTCAACCCACGCCAGTGACCTCTCTGATTGAATCTAACCATTTGGTATGTGGTCTCTCTCTCTTTCTACTGCCCCATACCTTTTGTACAATCATTGCCTTTTCTAATGATCATGCGGTCTCATGATGTGGCCAAAGTACGACAACCTCAATTTAATCATCTTGGTTTCCAGCAAGAGCTTAGACGTAATCTGTTCTAGAATCCACTTGTCTGTCTTTTTGGTCATCCATGGCATTCTCACCACTCTTCTCCCAACCCCCTCTCAAACAAACTCTATTTTCTTTCTATTGGCTTTTCTTTCTATTCTCCACTGTCCAGCTCTCTGTACATAGTCATGGGGAATACAATGACTCAAACAATCCTCACTTGGGTGTTCAGTGTTAGAACTTTACACTTTAGGATCCTGTCCAGTTCCATCACAGCTACCTTTCCCATTCCTATTCTTCCTCCAATTTCTTGGCTGCAGTCTCCGTTTTGATCAATGTTTGATCCAAGAAATGAGAATTCCTGGACTATTTCAATTTCCTCATTATCTAGATGAATTCTCATAGATCTTCATTGGTCATTATTTTTGTTTTCTTAATGTTCAGCATTAATTGCACATTCCTGCTTGACCTTATGAAGTAATTGTTCCAGGTCTTTGCTGGTTTCCGCTAATAATATTGTGTTGTCTGCATACCTGAACTTGTTCCATTAGGTCTTTCCAAGGAAAATGGGATTTGAGAGACATGGTTCCCATAAAGTATGCCTCCATGGAGTGGGGAAAGAGAACAGGGGACAATAACCAAGTAGGTGTCTAAATCTGCCAATAGATCTTACAACCAAAGTGAGAATATGCAATGCAAATTGTGTAATTTGATTGTTTTTTAGCAATCAACCAAGGAATTCTTACAGCCCAATTCTAGGTAAGAAATCACTTCATTCACCCGTATCATTTTAGATCATCATCTATATGCTATGAATACAGAGCAATGGACATTTTTTAAAGGGATTAATTGTTCTTCATTGATTCAGTGTCTAGCAGCCCTAGATGATACTGCAAGATACATGTTGATTCACCATTCAGCAATTGATTCAGTTGGGACTTGCCAATAGGATGCCAGCCACTGAAACACTGGATTGGCCGATTCATTGTTATCAACACACTCATTGTTATCAACACATTGTTATCAACACATTCAGGAGCCTAGCATTCAGAGGCCTGAGCATGTCCTTCAGCGAAGTCAAAAAGTTCATGTGTTCATTGCGGTTCCATGCCCATATTAATTTGTACAGATACAAAGCAGCAAGAAAGCAAAATTAACTAAATTATTTTTATTATTATTATTATTTTAGAAGGAAAAAAGGCAGACAGGAGAGGAAAAAAGGAATGAAAAAGGCAAGTGAAGTGGAGCTGAAAATGTGTGCATAGAGTTAAGGAAGGAACTAGGACTGGCCTCAAAGGGAGAGTTGTTATCTCTAATGGGCAGTCCCAAAAGGACTGGCTATGGCGAAATGGGAGGGACCAACCCACATTGCAGGATGTTGCACCTCTCACCACAGGGAGAGTATCAGCACCAATTTTGTGTTGCTTAGGTGTTTTCCACAGAACACTTGGAAAGGTCAATGAGGAGGATCCCAAAAGTCGAAGTGCCAAGTCATTGTTCTTCTGCTGTTGAACACCTGTGCCATGGACACAAGCACAATGGTCCTCTCCCTTCCTCCAAGTTTCCCATAAACTCCAGAGGGATGACAGGACTTTCACTGTGCCAAAACAGGCAAGACTTCCCAAGTCCTAAGGGGATGGAGAGAGGGAAAAATGGGTTTCTTCATCTTGTGCCTATGACTTTGGACACAGAGAGATGCAGTGTGAGTTGGATTCTTCACATTTCTAACTTATGGCACAGGAATGGCTCATATCTCAACCTCACTGGGGAAATGACTTGAGAACTTTAACTGCTTATTTCTTTTTTGGTAAACCTTTGCTAATAAGATTTCACCACAGTTATAATACTGAGTAAGTTGTCTGCCTCCACTTTTTGAAGGAAAGAATGGCAAATAGGATTACCTTCCTCTTAAATGAAAAACTTTAAATCATTTTAAACCTAGAAGTCAATGGATATTTGAGGGTATTTGTATTAACCTCTATTAGCAGAAAAATTCCAAAGAATAAAAGTGTCAGGAAACCGTCCAATTAACATTAAAACATTTTCGCAACTACACTCGTCCCTCCACATTTGCAGCTTTAACTTTTGCAGATTTGATTATTCACAGATTTTATTAATATGTTCTCTCTAGTAATATCTAGGTCCTCCAGTACAACTCTATGGTCTGCTTAATACAAAAGTTGCAGTGAAGGACCTAGAGATTCCTAAAGAGAACACTCCACTAGGCATTTGTAGATCCTCCAGTGCAATTCTATGGTTAATATCTGACAGATGTTGACCACAGAGTCATCCTGGAGCACCTAAAGAGGTGTTCTCTCAGGTAAAAGCAGTGTTTTTGTTATTTGCGTTTTTTTCACATTCACTGGGTCCTGCCCCTAACCCCAGCACACACGAAGGGATCAGTGTAAATTCTATTGTATTCAATTACAAGCAACTCCTATTGAACTGAATAAGACTTTTGGCAATTACATTACAGTTTTATAATCCTTTCACTTCAATGGGAAATTGAAGAATAACCTTAACCTTTCAATGACGTCTATGAGACAAAGTGCTTAGTATTTAACAAAGGCACAAAAGCCCAGCGCATAGGCATTGTTTTAGGGCCACAATCCAATACTCATTTATCTGACAGTAAGCCTGTTTGAACTCACTCTGATTTCTGGATATAAAACTATAAGAATTTGCATAAGAATTTGGAGTATGTTTTTATATTTGAATTGTAAAATCCAATATTTACTAGCAGATGAGGATACAATTCTAAATTTAAAACAATGCAATAAGCATAACAGAACAGAGTTAGTTTTTCTTAATACAGCTATGCCTGTTCTGAAATGGGGAGCACAGAAGTGTTTCAGCATTTAAAGTAGTTCTGCTCTGCTCTGTAGAATACCTGTAGCAAAGGAGAAGTAGAGACAGTCAAATCACTCGTCTGGTCCGAACTAACAGAATCCAAGAACAGACTGGAATTGTTTGAAAATATGCTAGAGCTATTCACAGCATGGGAATGAACAAGCAAATTGTCTTGTCAGTTAATGGCATCTTAATAGACTGGGAGAAAGAAGCTTCTCAGAATACTTCAAGGCCAAAGAGACTTGGGGGCCACCAGTGACATGAGCCATAGATTTTGCTTGGTTTTTAAACACATATTCACAGAAACTGCTTTTTGAAAGAGATTACTACTAGTCCAGAGGATACCTGTGCGAATGATTCTATATAGAAACCGGTCCATTATGAAGTTTCAAGTACAGCACAAACAAGACAGTACAGTAAAAATTAGTCAGGTTCCATCTACTTCAATGACATCCCCCCCCAACACCTTCTGTGTCAGAAAAAAATCCTGAACACAAAGGCCAGCCTGAATATATGCACATTACAGTGCTTCCAAAGGATGCTTAAGCTTAAGAAAAAAACTAACAAGGAGATGTTCCAGAACTAGTGAGTTTGACAGGTGGTTAGAAACTGCTTTTCTCCCTTTATCTCAAACATTTATTTCATAGTGAAGAAAACTGGCCCTCCGTATAATTTGGGCTAAAACTCCTACAATCCTTCTAAATGACCATGCTAGCCGGGACACTGGGCAATCAAAATCCAAAATAAATGGAAGATCAAATTTTCCTCACCTGTGATTTCTATACCACTTCTCCATAGCTTGAGGCAAGATTTACTTTCTAAAAAAACCCTAATAATCAATACAACAGCACTAACAGCAGCAACCTAAACAGAGAGCCCAATGTTCACTCAGCATTCTGGAAGAAATAAGTTTAGCATCTTTTCCAGAAAGCCATCAGATCAGAAAATAAACTCATCAGAGAAGGAGATCCAAAGTGAAAGAGGCCCTGCTCCTTGCCAATGATACACTTACTTTGACTGCATCCACTTGAACTCTGAACTGGACCTTGCAGACGCCCATTTAATAAACCCATCTTTGCTGTTATTTCATAGCTGTAACACAGACATGGAAAAGTGCAATGGGTCCATGGACCAATTCTCTACCCTTGGAATTCTGTGGGAGCTGCGAAGACTGCCCTACTTTTGGTTTTGGGTCTTTAAATTCTAGAGAATTCTAGTAGAAGCACAATCTTTTTTTGCCAGAAAAAGGTGGTCAAGGGAATCTGAATCCTTGTAGGCTGCATGTAGACTTGGGGCTTTGTCCGGTTCTAAAGTATGTTGGGCTGGCAGCTTAGGAATACAGATACAGTGGTCCCCCGGGATACGAATCCCCCAGCTTACGAAAACCCCGGGATACGAAAGAGCCAGGGCCGAAATAATGGCCCCGGCTTGCGAAAGTATCCCCGGGTTACGAAATGGCCCTTTTCCTCCGAAGCCAGGCTTCGGAGAAGGGACGGACTTTCGTTCCTTTTCCTCCGAAGACAGGCTTCGGAGAAAAAGGGACAGCCCTTCGTCCCTTCTCCTCCGAAGCCAGGCTTCGGAGGAGAAGGGACGGCCAGGAGGCCTCCGTGGCTGAGGAGAAAGGAAGGCCCGATCCGCCGGATCGGACCTTCCTTTCCTCAGCCAGGAGGCCCCCGCCAGGCCAGGCTTCGGCCAGGCCTCGGAACGGATTACCTATTTCCTATGGGAAATAGGCCCCGGGTTACGAAATTTTCGGCTTACGAAAAAGGTGCCGGAACGAATTAATTTCGTAACCCGGGGGACCTCTGTACTGAATCAGCAATTTGACAGAAAACATTGAACCTGACAAAGTTGACCTCATAAGCACCAGTGATCCACTTTGGAAATGGTCTACCATCCTCTTCATTAAATTCACCACATTCTACATGAGCTGAAACTTTACAAGTTTGAGCATAAAAGTTACAAATGCTTCCTTGCCACAAACCTGTTCTCAACATGCGATCGTGCTGGTAGCTGCTTACAAACTAATTTCACGGAGGTTTTATAACAGATAAATCTAATTTTATCCTACATTAAAAACTCTGTACCTACATTTCACCAGCTCAAACTGTTGATGTTTCACAACAATAACAAATGATTCTTCAGCCAGCCAGCAGCATCACTGGCAAGCACATTTATATGCTATTCTCTGAACATAAAGTGCAAGACAGAAGCTAAAGTAAGCCTTGTACAGATGGTTATTTGGAAGAAAGGAATGTTGTCATTTCCTCTCTGTCTACTGTAACAAAATTCTTAGCATTGTCAGTGTATCAGTCATGTATGTTTGTAAAGTGCACTTGATTTTTGAAAGCTTTTTTTTTCTAAAATGGAAGAATTAGATGACATGAGGATCAAGGTTAGATCAGCCACAAAGAGGCACAGGAACTGAACCATCATGATCTGAGAACTACATTTATAGAGATACTGCCTATCCCCAGCTTTAGCTTGTACTTACGTCCTGCAGAGCAGATTCTACCTGACTTCCTCAACCTAATGTCCTCCAAATGTACTGCACTATAATTTCCATGATCCTGTTTTAAAAAAACCATGCTGGCTAAAGCTAGTAGGGGCTGTAGTTGAGCATATCTAAAGGCCACTACATTGAGAAAGGCTACCACATTAAAAGGTGTTTATAAAGAAGAAAGTAAGGATAACTGAGCAACCAGTAGATCCTTTTCTGCAATTGCTCTGGGTGTGGAGAACAGTGCTGTAGAACCTGGAATCCACCAGAAATTGCAGAGGTGGTATCATACCTCATTGTTAGACAGCCTGTGGATACAAGAATTTTACACAGCTCTGTAGACATACTACCAAATGTAAACTGAAGTTTAACAGATTGTTAACTGAGGTATGCCTATAAACAGACTAACAAAAAAGTGCCATTTTACATCTGTCTAGCCTCCAATTTTTCCTCCACATCTTCTCTCTAGATGGGCATTATACAGCAGCACTGACATTCAGAAGACAGTGAAGGATAGCTGGAGAATCACAGGTTCAAAACGTTTTTCTTTAGATATTCAAGGCTTGCCGAACTTGGTTGCATTGTTTCACATGTGCATATGGTTGGTTCTGAATAAAAGTTTTGCTGAAAACTTGTTGAATTACTCCTCTTTCTTTCTTTTTTTGTGGCGTGGGAACGTGCTCCTGTTCTTTCCTCGTGTTTTCTGTCTCTGCTACCAATTTTTGTATGAAAGAAATGATGCCCAGAGCACACATAATTCTTTAATAGCAAGAGCAAGAGCATTTACACTTCTGTACCATTTCACAGTGGACTAAGCACTGTTTAACCCGTTTACAACGTGTAAGCCAATTGTCCCTAATAAGCTGGATACTCATTTTGCCAACCTACTAAAGGATGGATGGCTGAGTCAACCTGGAGCCCTGTGGGGATCAAATTCACAACGTTGTGGCTGCAGTACCAGCACCGCACCACCAGATAACTCAGATATTCCTTAACTCAGGTATATGTGTACCACATTAAAGGTCATGGCTTTCCCTCAAAGAACCCCTTGTGCCCCACACAGAACTACCTCTCCCAAGGTTTCCTATAGAGGGAGTAACCATTAAACCAACTTATGTCTGCAATTTTAACAGATCTGTATATAGGAAGTAGCTAATCCTGGTTTAAATCAGCTTGTTGTACGTTAATCAGGCTGAACTTCACATCCAACTAAGCAAAGTCTCATCCAATGGTAGTGTGGGAAAATAAATCAATTCAAGATAGACTCGATTATTTTGGCATCACCACCTCCTTCCAGAAGTGATGATATAACTGCATATGACATTTGCCTAATTGGTCAAGTATTCTGAAATCTCTCTCTCCAATAGGCAGGGAAATGCAGAGGAATGTCTCTTTCCTAACCTTGCTTCTTAGGGGAAACGGCAAAGGTAAAGTTGCAGGCAAAGAAAGCGGTCAGCTACTCCATCCACTCTGTGCAATCCTTAAAAAATATGCACCCAGTGTCTTCTGACTCTTTGGCGAGACAGGTTTTAATTTTTTTAACAGGGACAGCTTTCATGGGGGGAGTTAAAATAATTACCCACTTCTAACAAATGAGCTGAGGTCAATGTCTGGACTACTGGGAGAGGTGAAGAGAGATTTCTCAGGTGAAGTATCCCCTTGATATTACGGAAAGGCAATTTCCTTTGAAGGAAAAACAGAGCACGTGGAAAGAAACACAGTTTCTTTTCCATATCAATGGATGCTTAAAGTGGCTAAGAGGGGGAAGAAACACCTCAATCACTTAAAAAAAGGGGGGGGGGAGATGTCATATCTAAACACAGTTAAATCAAAGTTGTATTGGCATAATAGTACAAAGTTGTAAAAAATATTGCAGCTATTGTACTTGAAAAGTACCTCTTGGCCCAGTCATTCTTATTGCTGTTATTCTGATTATCAGGCGATGGCTATAGCTGCTCAGAGCAGACGACTGCTTTGTCATTATGTACTGAGGAAACCACTATCTGTCTTGCAAGCAGAGATGGGAGAGAAAAAAAAAACACTTTTTTGTGTACTACAATCCAGGAATCTCTGCCATGGTCATGGGGAGCATTGGTTATGCCTGGTAATCATCATCAGAACCCTTAGTGAATTGACAGAGTGCTGGATTTAAAGATCAACGAAGCCTGACAAGCAACCAAAGAAACCCACAAGAACAGCTGGAAATCCATCACTCTAGAGGAACTGCTGTTAGCTAGAAACTCCTACAGAGCAAAGGCCCCAAAGTTCAGTTTGTTTTAGAAGTATTTTAATGCACGGCACTCTTGGAATTTGAAGACAACTGTTTCCATTGTGTTAAGACAGACCTGCACAAATTGACAGTAGGTAGGGGCCAAAATTAAAACAGGCTAAATTTCTTCAGGCCACAGATAGTTAGCAGTCCATGGGCCACACATACTGTGCAGGCCTGTGTTAGGATCGTGTATATTTTATCTTGTATTTTTTAATTGATGTAACCCACTCCGATCGGATACAGAGGAGCGGGCTATAAATAAAACTTTGTTATTATTATTATTATTATTGGAAATTTGGACTGAAGCTTGATCTAGATATCGCAAAAAAAAATGTAATTGTGAGGGAGAATGGACTGTACCATTTTAGCCTGCACATGTGAGGAATTGCTTTGCCAAATAATGTAGGTAAAAATAATTATCTTTACTTATATTGCACCTTTCCCCCCAAAATTGAGTCCCAAGGCATCTTTCAAATTAAAGTAATTACAATGCATTTGCCAGTAAATGCCAAAAGAGTAGGGAGCAGACTAGACTACAGCATTCTCTTCCCCAAAGTTTTTTTTTTTTTTAATTTAAAGGGGCTGTTGTATATGATCGAACCTTTCAATGTGCTTCCAGTCTTACTCTGAAGTGAAAAGGCACTGGACAGGTCACTCACTGTCAGCATAACCCACAGACAAATGCCCAAAGTGATACAAGTAAAAGACCAAAAATGGGTTCAAATGCCCACAAAGCTATGAAGCCCATTAGCGCCACTCACTTCCAACTTGACCACAGGGTGGTTGTTGGGATAAGAATGAGGATGTACACTGCACTGAGATCCATGAAGGAATGGAATAAAAATGATCAGCACAATCTCAGCTGCGAGAATCCAACAGAAAGCCATGAATAAATCACATTCTCTCATAATCCTAAACTACTGGGTTGCAGTCCAGTGAACGCTGGCCTGACAGCTGCCTCGAATACATCATATTTTAACTTCAAAATTTAGTGACAGCAAAAAAGAATGACAGATGGGAATAGCTTTTCCAGGGAACAACCTGGCATTCATAAACCCATGGGACTAACTGTTTATTAAGGATTATCACAAAACAAAGTGTTAGCTTGGCTTTGTTTTGGACAAAAGACCCTTCCTTTAACAAACACACAAACAAACTAACCAATCACCTCTTTCTAAGATTACCATGCAACTAGTAACAATGGTATCAACTACCGTTCTAAATAACAATGCTCATACAGTTTACATATCTTGGCAACATCCCATTTGGACTACTGTAATGGGCTGTACATGGGGCTGCCTCTGAAAAGTGTTCAGAAAATACAGCTGGTTCAAAGAGCTGCTGCCAGGCTGTTAACAGGGGCAGATTACAGAGACCATACAACGCCCCTCTTGAAACAGCTTCATTGGCGGAATTCAAGGTGCTAGTTGTCACCTATAAAGCTCTACATTGCTCCGATCCACACTATTTGACAGACCGTTTCTCATGGTGTGAACCGGCCCGGACCCTGAGATCCTCTGGAGAGGTCCTTCTCTTCGTCCCAACATCATCACAAACACGGTTGGTGGGAACGCAAGAGAGAGCCTTCTCGGTGGCTGCTCCTGGACTCTGCAACTCCCTGGCCATGGAGATCAGAATGGCTCCCTTCTTGATGGCCATCCGTCGGCAGGTTAAGACTTACCTGTTCACACAGGCATTTAAGGAATTGTTATGAGGACAGGCAGGGATGTTTAAAAAATTGTTAATGTTTTTGTAATTGTACTGTTTGTAATGTTGTGAACCCGCTCTGAGTCCCACTCCTGGGAAAAGAGCGGGATACAAATAAAATAATAATAATAATAATAATAATAATAGTTTTAACAATATTCTTGCCAATTCATCAGCTCTACATTCTTTATTTTAGTTTGATGGTTTATGAATAATTACCAGGCTGAAGTGTGTTAAGAGACAGTAATCTGGAGATATGAAATGATGCAAACAAGCCCTGGAAGTTGTTGAAGTTAAATAATACCAGAGAAAGGCACTCTTGGTCCTTCCTACAGGTATTAAACTCACTGAAATATTAACGGTTTCATCATACCATTTCCCTCTTTGGAAAACTACTGGCCAAATAAAATGTCCACAATTCAAAAGAAATTTCATAAAATGCCTGCCTCCATTTATTCTTGTCCTTGGATGAAGCATGTGATCCGTATTATCTGTAGCAGAAATAAAATCTATGAATGAAAGCCGAATGTGGGCTTGAACAGGAATGATAATGAATAAAACAAGAGTGGTTTGATTTTATGTGAGTTTATCTTGCAAGCCAGGTCCTTTCCTGACAACATGGTTAACACCCTTGAATACAAGGAAACTGCACCCAACCAGTTCAGTTGCTCCAGACAGGAGCGTCACCATCTATCCAAGACAAATATGGAATTTATTTATTACAGCCTATTACCATGCAATACCCTGGCAAGAACATTTTATGACTAAAGGGCGGGAAAGAAATGTCTTAAAATAACCTTTCCAGTAAAAGCAAGCACTGCCTTGGCTGCCAAATGAACTTCAGAAAACCCACAGGTGTAAAACTGACCAAAGAAATCACACCATGAAATTAAAATCAGTGATCTCAGAGTTTAGGGTGTTGGTGCAGAGGAAGGAAGCACAACGATAGGAAGAATAGCAGAACATTTGCACTGTTTCAAAAACAGCATATAGACATTAGCTCACAACACAGGCCCTTATCACACGACGGTTTTTGGAGTATAATCCAGTGGCATTCCGAACACAATCATGGGGTTTCACGTAATTTCGTGAGAGATTATCTCACACAATCGCTGGCAGTGGGGACGCAGTCCAAACACAATCATGGGGTTTCACGTAATTGTGTGATAAGGCATCACATGCAATCGCTCACAGTGGGGAAGCAGTCCGAATGCAGTCTGAACGTAACCCAAATGTAAGCAAATTCGGTGAACTAGCAGATTTGGAAATCCTATTCTTTTCCTGGGCTATTTTTTCTTTCAAAATTGAATGGAACCCCTCCCATGTAATAACCTTTCACGCAATTGCGTTCATTTCTGAATTGACCTCGCTATCTTTTCTTTTGAAATTGAGGGGAATCCCTCCCATGTGATAAAGTCCAGAGAAAAGTATCTCAAGGGAAGAACAGATCACCATGAAGCTGCCCCTGTGAAAGCCGGATCGGGGCCACAGGAAGCGCATGGCCCCAATCCAACTTTTTGCCAGCCCAAAAAGAAACAGCAAAATGTCGCTCTTTTTTGAACTAGGAAAGTCAGCTTTTCTCGCACCATTGTGGCTTTACAGTGCTCTGTAAATGCCATGCCACTGGAGTGCCGTGAAGCTGGCCCATGTGTAGGTGGGCAGGCGGCATGAAACTGGCTTCTGAGTAGCTTCAGAGAGTGCGGCATCAAAACGCCGCACTCTGAAGCAGCCCGGAAGCCAGTCCAAAGGGGAGGCCTGTTTCACCCCTCACAAGACTTTTCATTATTGTCCTAAAGCCCCGACCTCTCAGAGATGTATTGTGTGGGCATCAGGTTTATGATTTTACTCATGTGTTTTATGCTCTAAGGTTTGATTGCCTCTCTAGGACACTTAAAGGCACTTAAGGACCTTCATCATCTTCAGGGCCAAGGCAGGAGATAGTCACCAGCAGCCATTGATGCAACATCCTGCCCTAGATCCAACGTAAAACAAGAAATCTTTCATTCAGGAAATAATTTCTTAAAAGTACACTTTCAAGAAAGCTGCTGTGACCTCAGAGTAAGAGAGTGTCAACAGCCAGGCCTTTAAAAAAAAGCCTTCAGTGACAGATAAGCATTTTAGAAAATGGTGTTAATATTTAGTACAATTCGAGCACACCTGTGGATTAAAAGGAATAATTTCCACCAAAATGAACAGACAGCTTGCACCTGCCACTTCATATACGACCATTTGATGACCAACCATGGAATAACAAGACCAGGCACCAAAAGTTGGGTTAAATAAGGGCCACTTTATTTGACCTATATCCTATTTAAGTTAATTGGACCTGAAAAGAGCAAGCGGGGGGGGGGGACCCAATGCGGGTCCAGCTGAGGCCAAGTGTCTACCCTAGATTACCTCTTCAGCCTTCATTTGTGGGAAACACTTGAGATCAGAGGGCAATCCAATTGTTGGGTTGCTTCCTGGTCAGCCACTTACTGGAAGGGCACTACCACCCAAATCACACAACACTTTATAAGAGCACAACCCCCAGGTCAGCCTCAAACATAGACTCCTTCCCCACTTTCCAGGACATGTAGAGGTTGTCCCAGACCCCTAAGCTTCACCAAAAGGGTGCAATGTGCACACCGCACCCATGTAAAGTGGAGAAAATTACTACCCAGCAATAAAGTGACCAGTAAACTCAGCCTATACTGAGGACTGGAGGATGAGCTGCAATGGTCAAAAGAGGCACATGAGGAGGCAGGAAGGCCTTTAACACCCCGCTACCACCCCGCTCCCATCATGTGCTCCATTCAGGCACCTGTGTCCTATGCAAAGACTCCTGTTCTCTGACCACGGAGGTAATCAAAAGAGTACCCTCCTCTGCAGAGTCTGTCACTGCAGTTGCAAATATACAAGTGCACTTTTATATTATAAATTAGGTGGTTAGGGCAAAACTACACATTTGGCCCGTGCACAACTCTCAACATGTATTTCTTCTTCCCCACTAAAAACCTGGAGGAAGGAAAGTCCAACCCTATATGGAATTCCCTCTCTAAGCAAGTTCGTAAGTTTTCAGTTGGGTTCTATTTCATCTTGTGGGAGGTCAGAAGGGCCAGCTAGAGATGGCTATTTCAGTCGAGGCTTTTTGCATTAGCAAATCAAAGGCAAAAGTAGTAAAATACCACTTTTACACACTGTCTCTTTTCTTCCATTTCTGAAGGTCCATTTTAGTGTGGATTTTAATCTGTTTGTGTATATATTTTTATTTACATTGGTAGACACCACTGGAGGTTTAAGAAGGGCTCGTAGCTGAATAATAATAAATATCCCCAGTTACATTACAGTGGCTGTCAACTAGCTACAGTTTTAAGGATGTCTTCTCAATGCTTTTCAGTACAGTTACAGTTTTACTTGCCAAGATTTAAAGCCAGAATATAAAGCCAAAAGTTTCTTTTAAGGCAATTCTGACTAGACTGTTAACTTAAATCATTTTCAATTCAAGAATATGGTTGCTTGCTTGGACCCTAGTTACTTAAGAAGGTAGCATTGTTTTTACTTTGTTGTTTATCCTTCTCATTACAATCAAGTTGCCCCACAATGAATTTCAAGCTGCCCCACAACAAATCATAAACCTCACCACATTTTAAACAGAAATGCAGGAACACGACATTTAAACATTCTAGGTGTTACACAATGAATATTGAATAACTGTAACTAAAACTGTCCAGGTATAAGCACAGCCTTTAATTCCAACTTCTTGAAATGCATTTATTGATTTACAACAATTAGCTCTAGCTGTTTAACTGATTAACATACATAAATTTCTATATGCACTTCAGACAGAAAAATTCATCCATTAACTAGTTTCACCAGTCCCAGTGAGATACACCATCAGTGATTTCTCACTGGTGCTTATATCTGGTTAGCATTTGTTAGTGTCTACCATTCAGAATTAGCTGCTACTCAATCATAGGACATGGATCAAAAACATAAACTGCTAGCAACAAAGTTCAGGAAATCCACCTGCATTTAGATATGGCCGAATGGACAAGAGGAGAACATGGGAACACAGCAAAAGTGCAGGCAGGCATGCAGCTCACCTGTAGATCGAAAGACTGAAGTTTAGGGGGGCTGTAATGCAAAAAACTTTTGAGCCACATTACACCAAACACTGCAATTATGTTTCACGCATTGCTATGTGGTTTGAGGCAAGTTAATTCTGCTCCCCTAAAAGAAGGCAGATAAAAGCTATATGCAACAGGAGCCCATTACTTGCCTTAGTTGGCCTAATATTCAACCATTTTTAAAAACAAACTCTTCACCCCATTTATTTACTTCTATTATTTCTACATACACCATTTTTTCTCCCTTGTCCCTCCGCTTCATGGCTCTGTGGGGCCCCCCTCAATGAGAGTATTGGGGAGAAGGAAAAATAGAAGAGGACAAGTAGACATCTACCATGTAAGCCTCAGCTGGCCATTTATCTATGTCACACAGATAAACAATTCCATCATATACATAGGTTCACCCAGCTCTTGCACAAAGTTGTATAAAATTATTTATTTAAAATGATTTATTTATATAAATATAATTTATATAACTTAGTTGCTTTACATTAATTTTAAAAGAGAAAATTTAATTCACAAATAAAGTAATAAATATTTCAAAGAAGAGAAACGTTTAAAAAAAGAGAACTACAAAAAGATATAGAGTTGGCTGGGGGGGGGGGGGGCAACAACGTGAGAGGAGGAAAAGAGAGAGATTTACCAAATATGACAGACCTCAAGTCCCATTCCTCTCCATGGTGGCATGCACATGCTGCCCTTGAGGAGAACAGAGGCAGTGGTGCCACTAGGGCTGGTGTCACCCAGTGCAGTAACTCATGGTGTCACCCCCCGCCCTGACCTCCTCCCATAACACACCATACAGAATCCTTAGTACAATTGACCCTCCATATCCAGGGATTCTTCATCCACGGATTCAACAATCCACAGCTTGAAAATGTTTTTTAAAATATTTAAATTCAAAAAGGTAATTTGTGTCCTTGCTATATAAAGGACACAATTTCACTATGTCATTGTATTTAACAGGACTTGAGCATCCACATATTTTGGTATCTATGGGAGACCCTGGAACCAAACCCCAGCATGAGGACTAGGGCTAGGAACTTAACTCTTCTGTGCTAACTTCCTCCGAACAAAAAAAAACCCAAAACATTTCCTTGCTGTATGTTCTACTCGTTTTCCCCCTTCTCAATATTAATTCCTTTCCAACTCTACAAGGTCCTCCTGCTTCCACCACTCCTTCCCAATTCCCAAAAGTACAAAATAAAAATTTAAGGGATTGGCCCTAGTATGTAGGGTGACCAGATGTCCTAACTGAAAAGAAGAACAAGGCACAACAAAATGTTGGACCTTTAAGAAAAATGGTGGACATGACAGAATTAAAGCTAAAAATACTAATTTAAATGTAAATCCCTGCTTCTTTGTCTTGCTCCAAATGGAGGACGTTTTGGGATTTCTCCTGTATAGTTTGACCTCCGTATCCACAGATTCTGCATCTCTTAAGTCATGAGAGATGCTTTTCAAGGAACGGAAAGATCTTCATTGATTTGCTTATAAGCAATTTAAGGAGAGATGTAATCAGGATAAGAGAGATGTAGCTGCAGAGGTTGGTGAAAAGGAGTTCTATTTAGAATTGTGTAAGAATGGTGGTCATGTAAATTTAAAAGTCTATAAACTAGAGACAGAAGATGAACCTGCAAAACATTATTTGAAAAAGTGGGTCAAAATTTTTGAGTATAATATTCAAATTGATGTATAGGGGGAAAATGTGCACTAAAAGCATAAAACTTGCTATGTGCAATAATTTGGGGGGAAAAGATGAAAATGCCTAAGGTACAGACCACCTGAAAAAGACGGTCTGCAGACGTCCCTTTTTGCTGTGCAGCAAAAAAGGAGATGCCTAGAGCAACTCCTTTTTGTGACGTCGCAGCCCTTATGACGTCACTTCTGCACAGCGTCGTCTGGGTGCTGCAGTGCAGCCGTGACGTTTGCTGTGTGGGCAGTCCATTGCGGTTGTGACATAGCTGCAACATCACGCATCTGGATGCCCAGCCCTTTTTTTGCCCTGAAATCGCCGCCAGGATGTCACATCCTGGCGGTATGTACAGGCCTAAGAATGCTTCAAATTAGTGTTAGGGTTGTAAGATAAGGAGGATTTCTTTTTCATATATGCTGGACTTGTAATGAAGTGATACGTTATTGGTCTATAATGTACATATTAATTAAAGAAAATAAAGTTAGATTTTTTTCTGTGCTACCTGAAAAGTTTTTGCTGGGTATTATGGATAAAGAATTGGATAATAAATATGAGTCAGGCATGGCTGCATTCTATCACTACACTCATCCAACTTGTATGCAGAAAGCATAAAATGAAGAGCAGGCTTATACTTAGAAGGAGGAGTGAAGGTAGGAGGAAGGAACAGCAACAATGTAAGATATGCAGATGGCACCATATTACTAGCAGGAAACATCATAGACTTGGAGCAACTACCAAGGAGGGTCAAGGAAGAAAATGCAAAGGCAGGCTTGCTGATGAATATAAAGAAAACAACAAAAACAACAAATTACCACGTTAAGCCTACATAAATTCAACCCTGAATGAGCAAATCAAACTAGTTGTCAATTTCTCCTACCTTGGATCAAATATTGATCAGAATCTACTCAAGATATGGGAAGAAGACTAGGAATGGGAAGAACAGTGATGAAAGAACTAGATAAGATCTTAAAGAGCAGATATTCGACTGAGCACTAAAGTTAGAATAACCTAAGCCATGGTATTCACCATAATTATGTATGGATGTCAGAGTCAAACAGTGAAAAAAGTAGATAAAAAGAAAACTCATTTGAGATGTGGTGCTGGAGAAGAGTGTTGAGGATTCCATGGGCAGCCAAAAAGACAAACAAATGGGTCCTTGAAAAGATCAAGCCTGAAACACCCCTAGAAGTTGATTTGATCAAATTAAGGCTGTCATACTTTGGCTATATCATGAGAAGGCGCGAAACTGGCTTATTCCAAATAAGAACGAACATCACAAAATAACCACCTGATTTTTAACCCATTCTTTCCTGAAAAAAAGATAGGAAAAAGACCCTGCTTGTATTTGTACCAAACTTGTAGAAGAACCTTTCAAATATACTGATTTTTAAATTCAGCATGTGCCTTGACTTGACTTTAAATTCAGTATATATAATTAGAAAGAGCAGTAAATTCATTTTCCTCTTCTTAAGTCATATTTTTAGTGGACAGCTGTTTTATCATAGTTCACTTCAAACTTAGAACATGCCCCAAATACCTTAATTTTTTCAAATAGTCTTCACTGAGTGCAATGCATTTTGTATCATTATCACAAGATCATCTGCATAAACTCTCAATTTATACTCTTATTTTTAAATTTTTCATCCAATGGATTCTGTCATCTTGTCTAATATTTCTCATTAAATTATCTAACACCAAAATAAAAAGCAAAGGTGAAAGGGGGCATCATTGTCTGGTTCCCTTTTGTATCTCAATCATTGCTGTGCTGTTGCAAGTTACCAAAATCTGGGGTTTTTTGTCAGAATATATTGTCGTTATATCCCACATAATATTTCTTCCAAAGCCCCATTCTCTCTAATACTTGAAATAAGTAATTCCAGGAAATATTATCAAAAGCTTTCACTGCATCTAAAAAGCTTAAAGCGGCCTTTTTGTCATTATGATATTACAAATATTTGATATTCATATTACATACTCCTTATATTTTTGTTGTTGCAAAAATCCATTCTGGTCCAGCATCCCCTGCAGGCCCACACCATCGGCAACAGAGGAAGGTATCAGCTGAGGCAGCCTGGCAGCAGCTTTCCTAGGACTCTGGGGCCTTTAAAACATCTGCCCTGCCCCTTCCAGCAACTCCATCAGCTGAAGCAGTTTGACAGCAGTGTTCCTGGGATTTATTTTTCAATATATGTTTAAATATACTTGCTTTGTAAATCTTTTACATATTTTATGTGTTCTTATATAACTTTGTAAACCGCTTTGATCTTTTTGGAAAGGCGGTATATAAATAAATTATTATTATTATTATTATTATTATTATTTATATACTGAGGGATATATTTCCTCAGCATAATTGCCCAAATAAAAAGAAATATTTTTATAGGCCACAAATGCATGGGCAGGAAAGAGCAGCTTCCAACCGCTTTGGGAGCAGGGTGTGCAGATGATGTACACGTCTACAGCAGCCAGAAGAAAACAGCAAAAAAAAAAAAAAGCCGCTCCTTGTTGTCAGTCAGTTCAGGACCATGGCAGCAGCTAGCTTTGGTACCTCAGCAGCCGGACACCATGGTCCTGCATCAACTGGGGGTCACTCATAGCTGGAGCAGCTAGAGGCCACTCTAATCCACCCATCAGCTTGACTCCATAGTCACTGTTTAATAATGAAATAGGTCTGTAATTCTTTATTAAGGTCTCACCTGCGTCTTCTTTATGTAATGTAGGCATTTCTCTAAGAATCTGGTCCTGGTCATTTTCCTAATACAGTATTATTATTATTATTATTAACCTTTATTTATATAGCGCTGTAAATTTACACAGTGCTGTACATACAATCATAAATTAGACGGATACTGTACTCCATCACAAATCATCCGGAGTGTTTGCGGTAACTCATCTTCAAATTTCGTATAATATACTGCCAACGGTCCATATGGGCTTGGAACCTTTTCAACTTTAATCTTTTTAATTGCTTTAACAATCTCCATAGTTGTCACGGGTCCATTCAAACTTAGTTTTTGTTCCAAATACTGTTTATCTAACGAGTCCGGCCAAAAAGACTTCCATATCTGAGACTTTCTCTTCCTCTCACATAAGAATCTATGTAATAAGCTCCAAAGGCTTTTAGTAGTTTCATTCTGTCTGTTACAAACTGCTCTCCCTTCCTAATCTTTGTAATAAATTCCCTTGTCCTTGTCTCAATTTATGAGAGCCACTTCCCAAGTTTATTTGAAAATCTGAAATTCTTTTAAGTTTAAGTCTGACATTCATTTTTTGAACTATGAACAGTGCAAACTGTTGAAGTAGCTTCAATCTTTGTTATATTTCAACAAAAAAATTCGAGTTTCCTTTCTAGATACTGTATCACCCCCAACAGTTTATTCTATTTTGCTTCTTTTTTTCATTCTAGAGCCATATTTTGTAAATTATCCTCTCATATAAGCATTGCCTGCATCCCACAATTGTATTAAATATGGTGTTACTGCAATGTGCAACTTTTGACTTATGATACACAGTATTTATGTTTCATCTCCCATCCCATTTTGCTGTTTATAAACTATGGCCCAGAGATGTTGAATCTTGGAAGGCCATGCAATGAGCTATTGAGAAAGGAGAACTCAATATAATGGGCCACAACATTTCTCACTGGTCAGTTTACTGCACATCAAAATAACCTGATTCAACAGAAAATTCTCTTTTATTAGGCTGCAATCCTAACCAAACTGGTTAAAATTACTCTTAAAAAAAAAAAAAGACTGAACATGTTCTTTTGGGCCAGTGTTTAAGCATCGAAGGACCCACTACCAATGGAATTTCAGTCCTGGAGCATCATTCAAGCTCCCTAGATGCAAGCCAGTAATTGTGCTTGTGTAACCAACCGTGGCACCAGATGGGTATGCACATCCCATATGCATCAAAAGATATAACCAGATGGCAAGTGGATCATCATGATGATAGATAGCATCATGCAGATGTCCACTCAGTAGCACAGTGTACATGGAGATCCCTTGTGATATCAGGGTGTATGTTTGGCGCTTGGCTGCAAATTCATTTCAACCCCAAGGTCTCACTATGCACAGGAGTCTAAGTTCACCTGGACCCTGCTTTTTAAGATCAGGAGTGTCATTGCTCCAGCTGCAGTATAGATGCAGTACTTGCACAAAGCATAAGAAGGCCTAGGTATTTGACAGATCCTTCTAAGTGTTGGCCCCATCTTTTGCACTGAATTCTCCTCTTTTTTAAACAAAATGTAATGGAAGAAGTTTAGCTGCAACCCAGGTGAGTGCATAATGTGAAAGCATTTGCTTTCACTTTGATGTACCTACAACCAACAGTTCTTCTAAAACTTCATTTTACAGTTTCTGTAATACTGTGAACCATTCTGAAGACTTATCAGAGATAGCCAGATTACTATGTTTCATAGACACTTAATGGATTTCTCTTCCCAACTCAGAACACAGCAACAACTTCCATGCAGGGAGTCCACCACCACCAAGTGCCCCATATACAGGTTATTGTGTGACTTCAAAACAAACACCTTCATTTATATACTGCTTCATACAGCCTAAGCAGTATCTAAGCGGTTTACAACTGTAAGCTACTTGTACTAATTTTAGCGACCTCAGAAGGATGCAAGCCTGAGTCAAGTTTGAGTCCTTTTGCTGGTACTGAAATTGCAACCTTATGCTTTTGAATGGCTGAAGTACAGGCATTTAACCACTGCACCACCAGGGCTTCAAGTTGTTTTCAACTTATGGCAACTTCCAGTCGTTTTCAACTTATGGCAAACTAAGGCGAACCTATCACAGAGCTTTCTTGGCAAGATTTGTTCAGACAGGACCTTTGCCTTTCTCTGAGGCTGAGAGAGTGTGATTTGTCCAAAGTTACCCAGTGCTTTTCCATGGCTGAGCAAAGAGTCAAACCCTGGTCTCCAGTGTCAACCACTACATCACACTTATTCTCTTCATATATAGGTAAAACTTCAGTACTGCATTAGCCAGGAATATCACTATCTATAAATTCCAAACTTTATAATCATGGACTTAAAATTCTGGGCAGAAAATGGCACACAATTGTTAATAACTATATTCCAAATATAAGAAATTGAAGAGGTAAAGACTCTGAGGTACTCTGCTTGCCTACCAACGCTTGTTGTTTTCAGTTATTCTCACAGAAAAGTGCCCTTTTGTTTGCTCCCTTCCGCAGATGGGAGGACACCACAACTGCCAAAAGGCATTTAGATGCTATGGATACACATATCTGCTTAGTTGGGTTAGACCATCTAAAGTGCTACTCTCCCCCTGGGAAAGGCCAACCCTCCCCCCAAACCTCAAGTAGGAAGTCAAAATGCAGAGAACTGAAATGTGGGTGGCAGTTACTACCAGTCATGACCCAGGTCTTTGTTATTTTCTTCCCAAACAATCTGATTTTTAAAAGGGTCTTGGATCTTAACTTTATGATGTTCAACCAAAAGATTCCTTTAACATGCATTCAGCAGGCGTTCCAGAAAATGTGACAAATGTTTCTTAGACAATTCAACTTTAGTAGTACAGTATAGTTTGTTTACAGAATTCATACTCTGATGAATGCAATAATGCAATTATGTCTGATACCAGATCTTTAAATGTATAGACTAAATGAACAGGGAGTGAGAGATGATTAAATGATTTTGTTTTCAATAGGAAGTTTGATTGGTGCCAGTCATCATTACTCAAGATATGAAAAGCCTTCACAAGATCAACAAAACTGAGCAATTTACTACATAATACCAGTTTACTCTTTACATCTGAGTGATGAATATTGCATTTAAAGTAATTCTTTTCATTGTCCTAACAGATGAGCTTGCTGCAGATCTCTCAGGATATACTTTCAGATTAAGCCGTTTCACATTTTTAATTCCTCTCTTTGCATTTGAGAGAATATAAAAACATGCCCATTAATAGGATAAAAGAGAGGGGATGAGGGGGGGGGATTGCACACATTCACTTACACACACACACACTGACACAAACATATAAACACACAATAGCCAACTTCAGTATTATGGATCAGGTAAAGCCAGACCACAAGCATGACTCTGAAAAGGCTTGAAATTTCTTTACAAAGCTAAATTTAAGATGATGTAAAGAGCCAAACCAGAATGTTTAACCTACAGCAGAGATAGGCAAACTAGAAATCTGCAAGTTGGATTTGAGCACAAAGTACAGTAGAGTCTCGATTATCAGACATAAATAGGCAGGCTGATAGTCGGATAGCCAAAAATGTAGGATAATCCGAAGGGTCTAAGAAAAGGCTGGAAATCACTATGAAGTAACAACACTGTAATGTATAAACAGTTCAGTCCTCTGAAAATGTAAAGAAAATCACTGATCAACATTGTGATGTACAGTACAGTACCTGTACACAGTAAACTGTTCAGTCCTCAGAAAAATTTAAAGAAATCACTGATCCTTTTCTGCTTTCCTGACAACTGCCATTTCTTCGCAGCCAAGTCTCACCATCTTTGCAGCATCATAGTCTCGACCATCGTAGCTTCGTCTTGTTGCTTGATGTACTTCATTGCGATTTCTAGAGCCCTAACCCTATCGCCATGCAAGATTCTCTCCTTGCCTGGCGCGGCCACCATAAATGGGGGCATGTCTGGGGGCATGGAAATGCCTACAGCCACGCCCCCAAACAGCCGCAATGTTGGATAATCCGGAATGTCAAATGACCGAAGGACAGATGTTCGACACTCTACTGTAATGTTATCTGGCTCCACCAATTTTTAATCAAGGTTTTGCCAAAAGCAGCAGGAGCCACTACTGCTGCCACCCATAGTTTTATTTTTGCTGGGGGGGGGGGTCCATTTTGAGTTCAGCATGAAGTACCTGAACATATGCACCACATAACTTTCAACTTCTCATTACAAGGGACGCCGACTTACTAACAAGGCTGACCACACATCTGCTCCCCAGGCAACTGCTTCTAAAAGCAAGAGTGTACAAAAACTGACAATCCCTAATCTAGAAGAAAGAGGGATAAACAGTTGCTAGAAGCACACTGCAATGACATTCCCCACCCTTCAGGAAGAACATCATCACATTTTCATCCTCTCCCGGACAGACAGAGCAGAAAGAAAGTGGCCCCAAATGACAGAGATGCTTAATATCTGAAAACAGAAAAGCACCAGAAGTAGTACCTTAAGAAAAAGGAAGAATCTCCTTTCAAAAACTGCATGAAGAGAGTTGAAGGAACTTCTGTTGGAAATCTTTTATGAATGCACTGCCTAATGCCAAGGGTGTAATAATTGCACATGTACACTGATCTTCTTTGGGTGTTTATTCCTGATAGAGAGTGGTTGAACCTGTGCCTCAGGATTCGTACCCATTTCACAAAACCGGCTCATGTAAAAAAAACAAAAAACCACTTCTCGCTATCTTGAGATCTGGTGGCTTAGTAAACACTAAAATATTATCAGATATCTTTATGGAGGACAGTTCTATTTCTGGCTATTTGCCACAAAAGCAAAATGCATTCCCTGTGCCAATGCCACTATGCTTCGAAATAGTAGCTGCAAGATGGCAAGTGACTGTTAGCTTCATCCTTGCTTCCCAGAATCATTTAACTTAATACAGTCAAAAAACAGATGCCAGAATAGATTCTGAAGAGCTTGTGCTCTTATATATCTCTTTTAAACGAATGCATATTACTGGACTACGTGTTTTTTTCAGTCTATCTTACTACATAATGCAAAGTTGAAAGCTTATGGAAGTCAGTAAGACGCCACTGTTTTGGACTGGTTTCCAAAACTATAATTAGAAGATAAGATGTTCCAATTACAGTATTAATATTCTTTCTACTATAGAAACCAAGTGTTTTTGGGAAATTCAAACATGACAGCATATCAAACGTGAGCATCAAAAGCACAGTCTCACATTATCAAAGTGATATCATTAAAAACCACTACACAGTAAATACCACTATGACTGCATGCCATGCACAAGTACAAAGTTCTTTACAGCAATGTTTTCATATTTAACTAGTCTCAAGCAAATTCACTGACAGGTTAATGGATACTACAATAGATGTGCAACAGGTGCAAAAACTTTTAATGGAATTTATATTTATTGATAGTTTTCTTTATGTCTCTCAACACATACCACACTACATGTTCATCAGCACCTGTATACTATACGATCTATGCAGAAGTTCAAATATCCTGATTCTAACTACAGAAAGTGACTTTGCAGAACGGCAGTCTGCATCACAGCAGGACAGCTGGGATAAAAACAAACAGAAAACAACCCAGTATAGCAAACTACACCTTGATATGGAACAAATACAAAAGGGACATGCTTTACAACAATGGAGTAGCAGAGTTCAGTGGGTTCAGAACATTTAAAAATTAACTCTCAAGAAAACAAACCAACTCATTTGTTTCCGTGTATCATTTTGTTAAATATGTGCATCGAAGGGTTCATCCTAACCAAACAGGTGGCTTTACTTCTTCAAAATATGAGGTCAACATCATAACTGAAAATATATTATTTTATGCACTCTTAACCCTCACTCAACTGAAACTGATCGACAATGCACACATTTGGCTATCAAACTGCAGAATGAAACACAAAGCCAGTTTAACCATTCCATTAACTTTGAAAGATCACCACGTTGTAAAGTTTGCTGCCTTACCCTTTAAAATAAGACTCACTATTTCAGATTTGGAATTTTAAAGCAATAAGGAGCACACATTTCTGAAAGAGATTTTAAGATGTGTATCATGTCTGGATGAAAGCTGTAGTAAAAGGGAGGCACACACTTGTCCTCTTCTAGCAAAACGTGTGGGTCACAAAGACACAGTAGTTTTCAAGGAGATTTCAAAGAGTGGGTATTAGGGAGGGGAAAGGAGGGCAATTTAAACACGTGAAATCTCTCAAAAAAGTTGGAAACTACCAGCCAAAAAAGGCCTAAAAGCATAAATCCTTATTTAGGAGTAACTCCCAACGGAGCTCAATGGAGCTTCTTTTCAGCCAAGTGTGCAAAAGACTGGCAACCCAAAGGATATTCCAGCTTGTCAGCAGGAAGGCAGACCTGCACAAATGCATTTCAAGATGCCCCACTGGCAAAACTGGGAACCCTGCGTATTTTGAGACCGCAACTTGGTCCGAATGTGCACCTGCACTTGTAATCCAACGCAACTGCTTATGCACAGCCACGAGGCTTTGGGGGTGAAAGTGAAGGTGACTTAGCACACGGGCCACCGAGCCTCAGACTTCATTTCTGAACCAAGATGGGAAGCAGTGAGTGAAAGGAGGAGAAAATTAGACAGAAAAAAAGAGGGGGGATGCCCTTTTTGATCTGCAGAGAGGCTCCTTCATAGTACATACGTACTATATTATATATTATGAAACCCACCGGGTGACCTTGGGCCAGTCATAGTCTCTCAGCCTCAGAGGATGGCAATGGCAATCCCCTCTGAACAATCTTGCCATGAAAACCCCATGATAGGTTTGCCTTAGGGTCATTATCATAAATTGGAAATGGCTTGAAAGCACACAACAATAATATATTATATATTATATATAGTTAGTGTGTGCGTGTGTGTGTGTATATAAATTACAGGGAGAGGATGCCCATTCTGCTCTGCAGAGAGGATCTTTCACATTGTATACATGTTATATCAGGTATTATATACTATTATATACATAGAGAGTTTGTGTGTGTGGTATATATAAATACACACACACACATATATATACAGGGAAGAAGATGCCCTTTTTGCTCTGCAGAGAGGATCCTTCTCATTATATACATACTATATTATATATCAAATACTATTTACTATTATATATATATGTGTGTGTATATATATATATATATATATATACTGTGTGTATATATAATATGTATACAATATGAAGGCTCCTCTCTGTAAAGCAAAAAGGGCATCCTCTTCCCTGTATAAGTCCAGCTAATTTTCTCCTCCTTCTTCTCACTGCTGCTTACATTAGATACTATTACTGTATATACATAGAGTGTGTGTGTGTGTGTGTGTGAGAGAGAGAGAGAGGACATCTATAAACACACACACACATACTGTATTTATCTATCTATATACACACACTCACACATATAATATACACACACATATATACACATACGTATGCACACACACACATATATATACACATGTATAATATACATATGTATACACACACACACATAATATACACACACACATATACATACACACACTCACACATATAATATATATATAATTTTCTCCTCTTTCCTCTCACTGCTGCTTACATTAGATGCTATTATATAGAGTGTGTGTGTGAGAGAGAGTGTGTGTGTGGATATCTATAAACACACACACACTGTATCTATCTATACACATACACATACATATATACACACACTCACACATATTATATATATATACACACATACTCACACATATAATATACACCCATACACATTATATATATGGGTGTATATTATATGTGTGAGTATGTGTGTATATATATAATATGTGTGAGTGTGTGTATATATGTATGTGTATGTGTATAGATAGATATACACACACACATACACACACTCACACACACATATATACACACACATATAATATATATATATATACACACATATACACACTCACACATATATATACACATATACACACGTATAATATATATATATATATATATACACACACAAATATATACACATATATATGTGTGTATGAGTATATATGTGTGTGTATATATACACACACACATATATAAACACACACACACGCACTATACTATACTATGCCCACTAATAACATTTTCTCTCTCTCTCTGGTCTGGGTTTGTTTCCCTCCTTTCCTCTCCCCCACCAAGAAGCCCTTAGAAGCTATTTGTTCCTCTCCTTCCCTTGGGCCTCCCTCCCTCCCTCCAGGGCCCAGGTGTTTGGGGGGCGAGAGAGAGAACCAGGAGGGCTGGAAGAGGAGGAGATGACCTCCCTCTCCTCTCCTTCCTTCCTTCCTTCCCTCTCTCTCTCTCTCTCTCTCCTGGTGGTGCCCCCAAAGCAGAGTGAGTCCTTCCTTTCCCTCTCCTCCACTCACCTCAAGGGGAGTCCTCTATCTCTATCCCTATTCCTCCTCCTCCTCCTCGTCTAATCCGCAGCGCAGGAAACGTGCGTCCGTCCCCTTCCCCTCCGGTGTCTCTAATGGAGGGCGGAGCAGCTAGACTCAGAGTCAGAGACGTGTTTACTAACCAACTCTCGCGAGAAGAGGAGGAGGCCTGGCGCGAGGAAGGGGAAGAGGGAGGGGGAGGAGTGGCCGCTTCTGATTGGCTGCGCTGAGAGTAACGGTTTCCAACTGCTAGGATTTGGCAGCGCTTTAGCTGAAGGCTATGGAATTCTGGGAGTTGGAGTTTGTTGTGGGCCCGAAGGGCCCACAACAAACTCCAACTCCCAGAATTCCATAGCAATGGAGTCAAACAAAGAGTTAAAACTGGTTATCCCTCCATATACACACACCTATATACATAACAATATAATAATAAAATATGTATTTATATCCCGCCTCTATTTGGATACGAATATACACACATCCCCTCCGTATTGGCGGCCTTGATATATTTGCGGCCTCGATTATTCACAGATTTGATTAATATGTCCTCTCTAGGAATATCTAGGTCCTCCAGTGCAACTCTATGGTCAACTTTTAACTAAAAGCTGAACTGATAGACCTAGATTTTATTCCCGGAGAGAACGCTCTACTAGGCCTTGGTGGCTCCTCCAGAGCAGTTCTAGGGTCGGTGTCTGTCAGACGTTGACCACAGAGGTGCCCTGGAGGACCTAGAGATTCCCAGAGAGGTGTCCTCTCAGGGAAAAACATGGTGTTTTTGTTATTTTTCCATATTCGCGGCAGTCGTGTGCCCCTAACCTTAGCAAATGTGGAGGGACAAGCATGTGTGTGTGTATGTATGTATATATATATATATATATATACACATAAACACACTATACTATACTATGCACATTTATGAACTGTGTGCTTCTAAAGAAGGAGCTCAGCCAGTGTGGTGTAGTAAAACAAAAACAAACAAACAGCTTCATTTATATACCGCTTCATACTGCCTAAGCAGTTTACAACTGTAAGCTACTTGCCCCCAACAATCTGGGTACTTATTTTAGCAACCTCGGATGCAAGCCTGAGTTGACCCTGAGCCCCTGACTGGGACTGAACTCACAACCTTGTGGTGTGTGAGTGAGTGGCTGCAGTACTGGCATTTAACCACAGTGCCACTAGTGGGACAGTCCCTGCAAAATCAGCACAGTTGGAGAATATGCCATTGTATGCCCTCTGAAACCTTTCTTGCTTCAGACTGCTGCACTTCCAGGGGAGGCTGAGCTCTACTGTCAGTGGGCCGCCTAATGTACACTGGATTTTAGTCTGAACTTAAAATGAGTTCTCCAGGGTGCCGAACCTACTCTATAGATAGGCCGTTAACCTTGGATGGTTCTGCTAAAGTTCAGACAGCAACCGAGAGCACATTTCCAGGCCCACTGTCATCAAAACCATCTGCTACCGCTATGTACATCTTTCCATATTTTAGAATACAATTTGATACTTTTTCTCTCCTTACTAATAATTGGAATGCTCACCTACCCCAATCCATGCCCAGAGAAGAAATTTATCATATATCTGATGAATTGGATGGTAGTTCATGAAAGGTTGTTGTTGTGTTCCTTGAAGTTATTACCGACTTATGGGGACCCTAAGAGGACCTATCATGGGGTTTTCTTGGCAATTTTCTTCAGCAGGGGTTTGCCTTTGTATGCCTCTGAGGCTGAGAGAGTGTGACTTGCCCAAGGTCACCCAGTGGGCTTAATGCCCAAACTAAGAATTGAACCTCTGACCTCCAGAGTCTTACGCTCAAACCACGACACCACACTGATTCTTTAAAATAAATATAATTTAAATTGCCTGTCTGCTGATTTTGCCAGAATATATTATTATCACTGCACATCAGTGTTGGTTTCCAGCCTATGCAGTGCTATAAATCTCAGCTGAGAAATAAAGCCAATTCAGTTCAATGGGACTTACTCCCAGGCGAATGTATATAGGATTGCAGTATATCGCAGTTGTCATAAATACACTTCCCCCATTTTTATTCCCATTTAGCTTTATTGTCAGGTGTCTTCTGTATGGCTGTGCAGTATGTTCCTGGTTGCTTAAAAACATGATACTCAAAAATGCTTACAGTCTTTATACAATGTTTTACTCACTCTTCTCTGAATACAAGGAAGAAAAAGAATACTGTGTTCCAATGTAATAATTTGATGCAAACACTGAAACACTGGGAGCACTTTTTAATACTATTTGTTTACAGTACTTCTATGCATATGTTCCCATAAAGACAGTGGAGAGAGATCATTAAAATGTTACAGGACAATCTTCTCTTTTATTACATGTTGATAAAAAGTGAGGCAAACTAACCGGAATTTCATCTTCATTGCCAACTACTTAAACATATGGATGGAGTGCAGGGCAGTGGAATAGGAAGAATGTTCCATCTTCATTTTTTTCCTTATATGTATACATATGTGTATAACTGTAAAGTGGTGTGTGTATATATAACCATACAGTGGGCGCTACTATGTCAATGACTTGAAAGTGCAAAAAGCACTTTGGAGATGTGCAAATGCATTGACACATTTGTTTTGGAAGGGAGAAATAGGTTGGGTCTTATGTGAAAGTACAGCGAGCCTTCACTGTGGTTGGAGGCACAGGAAACCTGTGACAGTTGAAAAAATGCAAAATTTAAAAATTGTGTTGTTTTTTTTTTTAAAATCTGAGAAGACCTCTCTAGGAATTTCTAGTTCTCCTGGTGCAAGTCTGTGGCCATCATCTGGCAGAGGTTGACCACAGAATAGCACTGGAAGACTTGCAAATACCTAGAGAAGTGTTCTCTCTAGGTCCTCCAGCATGAGTTCTGGTGGATGTTGACCACAGAGTTGCAGTGAAGGACCTAGAGATCTCTAGAGGAAACATATTAATCAAATCCTGAATAATTTGCAAAAGTCATAGCTGCAAATGTGGAGAGCCAACTTTATTCTACATAGCGGTAAGCTTGTTTTCCCCCACCCCTGTTTTTAAGTAAGGAAAAAAGCAGTATTTTTTTTTTAGGCAGAGAAAGTAATGTACTGATTATTAGAAGTTTTTTTAAAATTTAAAAAAAACAGCTATAGTTGAAAGAAATCTTACATGTTACAATTTAGCAAGCAAATTACAAATGATCTTGTACTCTTAAGTTTATCACACCAGAAAAGAAATGGGATATTAGCGCTATACTCCAGCAATATCTTGTGAATATCATGCAATGATGCTTTTCACACAACGTCATTGTTGCATGATTATCCTGTGAATAAAGCGACAAAACTGCATTGCTTTTTATTTTGGGGATTATCCCCAAAATAATCACGCAGTAATGATGATGTCATGCAATGTTGTGTGAACAGCATTGTGTTATTGCACGATACATACGGGATATTGGCAGGAGCATAGCGCTAATATCCCGTTTATATTTCCACTGTGATAACTCCTCTGTTCCCTGTATGGGAACTGTTCAGTTACTGTTCTTGTGCTGGCAAGGGGTGGCACAGATGAACTATAAGATCCCTTTCAACTCTATAATTCTATGATTGTACTGTATAGGATTGCAATGTAATGATTACAGTAATGTATATCAAGAATTTTGTAGCACCTTTGATACTAAGAGGAAGGAGCTTGTTGCCTTCTTTCTCTTGGTTTGTCTCAAAGATGCTACAACTTTCCTTTCTGCTCTGATACAGACTATATGTTTAAATAATGTTGTGTTTTGTGCTTGCTTATCCATACCTGGCAATGTGTGTCATGCTTTGAATGCTATGATAATGTATATGGATAAAAATAATAAAGAAAAGTTTGCATTAATTTTGCTGAAATTTTGATTTCACTCAAAGAAAGCTGGACTCAAACAATACTGATTCTTCTTTTTTTTAGGTGCTTGAAAACTCTGGTAGAGCTCTTGTATTCGGAGCAGCTAGCATGTGTAAAATGAGTCCCATGCTCATTTGGAGAGTTTCTCCCATCAACTATGTCAGTATAATTTTCCACGACTGGTTGTGTAGTTTAAACAGGGAAAACTCTCACTGGAGCGACAATGAAACAGCAGAACACGGTCCCCTTCTTTCCTTCCTTCTTGCCATGGTACTTTGCTAAGAATACCAGGTTTTCCTTACAAAGGAAAACAGCTCATATATCAAGATGTGAAGTACTAGGCTAAATTACTTTGTCTCCTCTCTGAAAAGGAGTACAAGAAAACCCTATGAAAGGGTTGCCATATTTTGAAAAAAGTTTGACAACACACTGTTTTTCAAGATATGGAACAAAAGAAGCTACCTTCATACAATATCAGCTATTGGCCCATTTTATTCAGTAACATATGACCTCCAAAAATTCTCCAGGGCTTCATACAGTACTACCCTCACCCAGATGATGCCAAGGCTGACCCAAGGACTTTTTCCATACAAATCGTGTGCTCAACCACTGAGCTAGTCTCCCTTCCCACCAAACCATTTACTGGGCCCATGTTATATTTACCACTTCAGCTAGCACTCAAACACTACTGCTGTGTAGGGTCCTCAGAGATTTAATAACTCAGTTGACATAATCTGCAGGAATGCTGGAAGCTTGTCCTAAAACATGGCAGTGAAGACCAGCTGCAAGTGGAAGCAAACAAATATTCTCAGTGTGAGATCAGGGAGCTTGACTTGCCGCTTTTCAGTGGGCTCTGCCAGAACAGCAGATGGTAGGCACAAAAGAAAATTATTATTCCAATAGAAAATTGCACGGGGCTTTTTGGTCATGCCCTTTCTTTCCCAGATACACTATCCTTTTAAAAAATGGCCTAGTGATGTTGAAATGGCTATATAAATCTGAATTAAACTTTATTTGATAAATAACAGATTCATTATTTGTTACTATAAACACTTAAAACTTTAGCATAGCTTGCCTGTTGTTGTTTAAACCTCTGAACCAGTTGCCAGAATTTTGATCTGATTGCCCAAATATTTTGATTGAAGTCAGAATTATTATTGGAATAATATAAGTTGGAAGTTCAGCCCTGTTATTTTCACTTTGTGTGCATGTTTGAACAGTAAACGTTTTGCTCAAATCCATTTAATGAGGCTGCTAGTTCAGCTCAATCCAAATAAACTATTTCATATGCCACTCCTATACTCTCTAACCATGTCTACCTTTTATCCATCATGGGCTATGATTGTGTTTATATTTTGTCTTTCTTCCAGCCCCGTGACTCGAGGCTTATAAAGCTTGAAACAGATAGAGATAAAAGCTCTCACCAGTAAAATTATATTTTTATTTAAGGCATTTATTTATTGCCTCTTGACCCACCAGGACCTCTGAGACAATGCACAATAGGTTAAAAACATTTTAAGACATTAAACAGACAGTTCTCTGCAAACTGTCAGTTCCCTAAGGGCCTGTCAAAATAAAAATGTCTTCGATCTGCAACTAGAAGCTCATTGTACGGGGAGGTTCTGGAAATCTTTGCGTAATGGCAGAATAATATGCTCAGGTGACACCAGCAGGTTGTTCTTACAGGTTGTTCTTATATGAATCATTTTGGTCCATCATTTTCTTTCAGCTTAATTCTGTCCTGTTCCAATCTTCCAGATCCTTCTGCAAGTAGAATGCAAAAAATGACAAAATAGAAAAACAAGCAGAACAGAACACTAGATTTCTTTAGTCATGGAGAAAAGAAAAACCCTGATGCTTTCTCCATGGACTTTCTCTGCCAAGCTACTGGTTTTCAAATTACACAGTGAGGTTCTTTGGAAGCCTAGCCACGACTCTTCCAGGGATAGGGAACTTTTCTTTTTAGACTACAAATCACATCAACTGACTGTACTGTTGAGGTGGTGAAGTTGGAGTCCAAAAAAGTAATGTTTCCATCCTCTAGATTCTTCAAATAAAAATCCAGTAACTGTAGACGCTTGTTTCCAAAAAGCAGTCTGCCTGCTTGCCTGCCCATCTCTGCTATTCTCTTGAAATTTGCAGGCAGTCAACTGTAGGAGATAGATGGCTACATGTCCCACTTCTACTTAAACAAAAGACTTCCAGTTTCAGTTTGGGGCATATGTCCAGAAGGGCATCTCCACTATCAAACCTATCTACCAACAGATAGATCCCCCTTGACATCATTGCGACATTACTTCCAAGAAAATATATGAGTGCTTTGCCACCTATAAACCTGCTGCTTCTTTTATTTTATATTCAAAAGGAGAGGCCTAGAATTTAGGGTACTCATAGCATAAACAACTGCTTTGAAAACTGGAAAAACCTGAGGCCCCTCACAGGTGATTCTGGGATGAACCACTACATATTTTCCCCCTACTGATTTTCAGTTTGGCCTTTAGTTCTCTTTGCTCATTTCCTGTCAAACACATGGTTAATTAATTTCATTTGAGGTATGTGTGCACATACAGCTGGAACAGATCTGTGTTTTCTTGTTGGTTCTGTTTTATTACCAGATTTAGGTTGAAATCCTTTACACCCAGGTTAGTAAATTTATTTGCATGGAGAGCAAATGGCATTAATGAAGGGTTTTCTCCTATTGCAAACAGAAGTTTCAAAGAAGTGGTTTTTGTCAGCAGTACAGCATTGTGTACTGGTTTGAGCATTGAACTACAACTCTGGAGACCAAGGTTCAAATCCCCACTCAGCTGTGGAAACCCACTGGGTGACAGTTTTTTGTAGGGCTTTTGGGCTACGTGGCCATATTCTAGAAGAGTTCCTTTCTGACGTTTCGCCAGCATCTGTGCCTGGCATCTTCAGAGAAGGATAGCCTGGAAAAGGATTGGATATATATAACCTGTGTGACCCTGGGAAGGGAGGAGTAATTTGCAAATGTATTGTTAATGGCCAGGGGATTCCCAGCAGACAAATGGGCACCAGTTAGCAGACATTAATCCTTGTTTGCATATCCTCCCACCCTAAGGATTACCATTAGCAACAGAACAATACATTTGCAAATTACTCCTTCTTCCCAGGGTCACACAAGATATATATATATATCCAATCCTTTTCCAGGCTATCATTCTCTGAAGATGCCAGCCACAGATGCTGGCGAAACATCAGAAAGGAACTCTTCTAGAACATGGCCACATAGCCCGAAAGCCCTACAAAAAACTATGGATGCTGGCCATGAAAGCCTTCGACTCCCCACTGGGTGACCTTGGCTAAAACACACTCTCTCAGCCTCCGAGGAAGGTAAAGGCAAAAGGTGTCATGTCCCTCCATGAGACTTTGGCTTCAGAAGATGAATGCAGCCAGGTCCTCCCCCAACTCAATCTGACAACCACCTGTGTTCCTACTGGGAGAAAGGCGGCATACTAAATAAATAAATAAATAATTTATGTGTACATTGAACCATCAGAAAGCAAAGGTGTCACAATCTCAGTTATCCATGAGAAAAGTGGTTTTTGGAGTATTTCAAATTTCAGAATTCTGGATAAGGAAGACTCTACCTGTAATACATTAGCACATTACATAATGTACCAAAATAAGTAATAAGATTCTGTGGTCTTCATATTTCCCTTCAAATGATATTGAGCCAGTTATACTACATCATCATCATCATCATCATCATCATCCCGCATTTCTTTCAACATAGGTACTGAAAGTAACTAACAAGTATGTATAGAAGTTTATAGCTTTGTGGGCTCGGTTATTCCAAAAGCAATTCATATGTATTCTTAGAGATGTCACTAGAGGGGTGCAGACTGTACTGGGTGACATCCTAAGTGGGGTGATACCACCGCTCCCCAAACTTGCTCAGCGAGCAGAGAGATGCTCAGAGGGTGAAGAGACACTCTTTCACTCTCTGACAATGACTGCAAGCTAGGAAAGTGCCTCTCTGCCCCATAAGCCTGACTGGAAGGCATGTGGGGCGGGAGAGTTGTGGCTCAAGGGGTGGAGAGACGCCATCACTCGCTGTCACCGCACTGGGTGACACCAAACACAGTGTCTCCAGTGCCTATTTTTCTTACTTTCTTTGTAAAATTTCTTGCTGCCTCCCTTCCTGTACTCCTTCAAAGAGGGATGGAGCAAACATAAAATCAGGGAAAGTTCTAATGAATGTGATTTTGAGTTGCTGCCTGAAGCAGGGGGCAAGATGCTCACCCACTTTATTCCATTTGTTATTCTGGGTTATTGCATTTAAATATTTTATGTACTGTGAACTACCTGGAAAACACAGTTTTTGGCCTATATAAACAGTATCGGTAAAATAATAATATCCCATGCAAAAATATTGTTAACAGACTCAATATAATTCCTTCATCCATTCCTTGCAAAACAAAAGTTGCAAAGGGTGTAGGGCTTTACATTGTTTTTTCTGAGAAAAGTTTGGTCTGGGTACTATACAATATGGAGGATAAGTCCTGGAGCTCATCTTCTTGAAAAGCTTATCGACTTGGAATGTCTGTATGGAAACAGACACATCCACAAGGCACAGTTTCCAGTAACCTGCATCTTATGATGGGTTGGGGAAACAGTATGATCACTCTTTATCTCTACAACTTGGTGGCTGAACCATGCATTCTAAAATTGTGCATGAAACTACATACCTCAAACTGCTCTGTGGCTTAACTATGAACTGCAGCTAAAGGTATTTTTCCAGAATCAGCCAGTTTAGAATCACATCTCAGCCCATTGCGACACATGATGAGACATTTTAGCTCTCCTAGGAAAAAATTAACCCATTCTAAATGGTTTCAGAAAGCTGTGTGTACTTAAGCCCATTGCCATTTACAAATGTCTTTTATCCAGTCTGAAGTGTTCTGCCAATTTTGAGCAAGGCAAACTGTGCAAAGTGCAAGACTGCTTGGTTCCCTGCAGAAGAACTGACCTTTTTCTTTTCTTGTTTCTTTCAGGAAATCCACATAGTGGACATGGATTTTTGCCTAATCCTGCCAATGGTGCACTTTATATGCACTTTTTAAAAACATAAATTAATATTTCCCATTAAACCTTAGGTAGAAAACAATAGAAAATGAGATCAACAATCAGTAAGTGTCAAAGCCTGAGTATACAGTACTTATCCACTATCTGTGGGTGCATCTACACTGTAGAAATAATGCAGTTTGACGCCATTTTAACTGCCATGACTCCATCCTACAGAATCCTGGGATTAAGGTTTTGTGAGGCACCACCACACTTTAGCAGAGAAGGCTAAAGGCCTTGTAAAATTACAGATCCCAGGATTACATAGGATAGAGCTAAATCACTTAAAGTGGTATCAAACTGCATTATTTCTACAGTGTAGATGCACCTTGTGTGTAACTCTCACTGAACACAGTATACATGCATAAAATTACTTTAAGCATCTATTTTCACAGTCTTGTATAGTGCAGTCTTCCATCCTCTTTAGTAAACGTCTTGTTTATTGCTCTACAGCCAAGGAATTATTCTTTGTCTATAAAATCTCAGCATAGTACTAAAACAAAATTCTGTTACTCGAAATATTGATTCATACAGTGAACATAAAGCATGGACATTTAAAAAGTTTACATGTGTGTTCCTTATTCGGTGTATTTAATTTTGTTCTGTTAGTAATGAGGACCTGCAGAGACCTCCTGCAGCAATGTCATTTGACCTCTGATAGATTTATCCAGACCTCTGATAGATTTATCCATTTATACCATCTGGGATTGACCAGGTATACACTATGGAGTTTATCACACAAAGGGAATTGGAAGTATAATCCAATGGCAATCTGAATGCAATCATGGGGTTTTGTGTGATCGCGTGAAAGCTGATCACACAAATTTTCGGGCAAAGTGAAGTCCTTCCGAACGCAATCATGGGTGTGAGAAACTATCACACGCAATTATGAGCACTGGGAGGCAATTTTGGACAGTTCTGAACGCAATGCAGTGTCAATACACAATCATGTAAATTCGCTGAACTAGCGAATTTACTCAATTCCAAACTGGCCTCACTTCCATTTCTTTCGAAATTGAGAGAAATTCCTCCCATGTGATAAACTCCTATGTATGAATGTGAGAGCTGAAAAGGGAAGAAATTGGATGGAAAGAAAATAAGTGCATTTGAGATGTGATGCTGGAGAAGAGTGCTGATAATACTGTGGATGGCCAAAAAGACAAACAAATGGAACCCAGAATAGATCGAGTCTGAACTCTCACTGGAATCCAAGATGACAAAATTGAGGCTGTCATACTTTGGCCACATCATGAGAAGGCATGGCTAACTAGAAGACACAATAATGCTAACAAATTTAGAGGGTAGTAGAAAGAGAAGAAGATCACATGCCAGATGGACTGGCTCAGTTAAGGTGGTCACAGGCCTGAATCTGCAGCACCTAATCAGAGAGGTAGAGGATAGGGCGGCTTGGTGATGGCTCATCCACAGTCACCACAAGTCAGGGTTGACTCAAGGGCAGTTAGGAACATCATAACCACATTTTAATGGATCCTGCAAGGTGTAGTGGTTTGAACATCATTGTCATTGTCGTTGCTGCTGCTGCTTCTGTTAGCTTTATTTATATCCCACCTTTTCCCCAAGATTGGAACTCAATGCAGTTTATACATTAAAAAGATTACAATTAACACTTATAAAGAGTCAACGTTAAAGCAAAAATAAACTATTAACCATGTTAAAAACATACACTCTAAAAAAAACAGAAAAACAGCAAGAAGGAGACATATTCTAGCCACCCTAGGGAGGGAGTTCCAAGTTCATGCCGCCACAGAGAAGGCCCTATCTCAAGATCCCACCTGTGAAAATGGTGGGATTGAGAGAAGGGCATATCCTATGGATCTTGATGTCTCGACAAAATCATATTCTGCCAGATAGCCTCATCCTCAAATCTACAGGGTTTTATAGATCCACTATATAATGTTTAGTGTGAGTGTTAGACTAGGGCAGCACCTGCACTGCAGAAATAATTCAGGTTAATACCCAACTACCATGGCTCAATGCAATGGAAGTCTGGGAATTATATTTTTGTGAGACATTTAGCCTTCTCTGTCAGAGAGTTCTGGTGCCACACCAAGCTACAATTCCATATCAGTGAGCCATGGCATGTCAACCTGGATTATTTCTGCAGTGTGGATGCATGCAGCTCAGGACTCCAGGGGACCAGGGTTGGAATCTCTGTTAAGCCCTAGAAACCCCTTCCGCAAGTTACACTGTCTCAACTTCAGAGGAAGGTAATGATAAACCTCCAAATAAATCTTGCCAAGAAAATATGGTCACCAAGTCAGAATTGAGTTAAAGTCACAGAAGAACAAAAATATATATTTTAATATTACTTTACAGCAACAAGATGTAGATGAGAGGGTAAACATTTCTTTCTTCTTTTTTAAAAAGTTTTTTTTAAAAAATAGAAACTGTTCCCAACGGTATTTGTAGTTGGAATCTGAAAACTCAGGCTCAGAGCTTGGGTGTGTTCCTGGATTCGGATTTGGGCCTGAATGCCCAGATTTCAGCTGTGGCCAGGAGCGCATTTGCACAGGACCTTATCAGACAGGAAGAATTTTTTTTATTGCGAATGGAGCCAATTGGAGCCAATTCAAATTCACGTGAATTCGCTAGTTTAGTAAATTTACGTGAATTCCAATTGCGTTCGGAATGTGTTTGGAATGATATCCCATTACCCGAAAATGAGCCAAATTGCGTGAGATGCTTTAATTCGCAATAACGTAAAACCCATGATTGCATTCAGAATGACTTCCCTTTTGCTTGAAATTGCATGAGATACTTTAATTCGCAATAACGTGAAACCTCCTGATTGCGTTTGGATTGCCATTTGATTATACTTCCAATTTCCAATGTCTGATAAGGTCCACAGTTTGCACAGATCTGGCTATAGTGACACATGCCTTGGTTATATCCTGTTTAGACTATTGTAATACACTCTACATGCGGCGGCCTTTGGAACTATTCCGAAACTTCATTGTGTCCAAAATGCCAAACAGCTGCACTGGCTACCAGTCAATTTCTGGGCAGACTTCAAAGTTCTGGCTTTGACCTTTAAAGACCTAAATGGCTTGGGTCCACACTATGTGAAGGACTGTAGCTCCCTATACAAGCCAGCCCACATGTTAAGATCGGCAGAGGAAGGCTTTCTGTCAGTCCTACCAGCTTTGCAAGCACGTTTTGTGCAGACATGGGAGAGATCCTTCTCTGCAGCTGCTTCCAGACTGTCCCCTCCCTGCTGTCTTTTCAATGGCAGTTGAAGGCATTCTAGTTTAGGCAGACTTTTGGTGGGTGAATATCACTTATGTAGTATGGCATGCTGTTTTTAATGCTTTAATGTTTTTTACCTTTTGAAACTGATTTTAACTGTGCCATGTTTTTAACTATTTTTTTTTAAAAAAATCAGTATTATTTATTTTTTAAAAAAACTTTTGTAACGAATCTTTTGGTTTCATCCTTTTTAAATTATTGTAAGCTACCTTGAATCCCATTTTAAGAGAAAAGTCAGACATAAATTCAATAAATAAATGGTGGCAGTGATTCTATAGCCGTCTTGAATTATACAACACAGACAGCATACCCAGTGAAGGGCTTTCTGCAGACAAACAGAATTTTTAAAAGGATAAACATTTGACCACTATTTATATTACACAGTATCATGCCATCTCACCACACAACAGATCCCTTAGGAATGTAAGTTAAAGCCACAAGTAATGTGGGAAGCAGGCATCAGAGAACGAAGAAAGTGGGCCTATTGTTTTGCTAGTCGGCCAAGATATTTATGAAAAAGGACCATGTGTGGGGTTGGCTAAAGATGACATTTGCTGTTCTTGAATCTATCAGTTAGCATCCGTGAAACATTTGGAAGTCTGAGGACAATGAGTTTGAAATAGTTGTTCATGTCACAGATTCCTTGCCTCTTCTTGTTCCTTAAAATCTTTCTCTCATTTTCCCTCAAGGCCTAGCTAGTCTTATGAACATCAAAGTACAAGGATCTAACTTGGTTGCCCTAGCAAGCAAAAATGAGGAGGCTGGTAGGGTGCATTTTAGGGGAAGGCATCTGTCCACAGCAGCAAGACAAAAGAAAGGAGAACAGAAGGAAGGTTACCTAGGGGTAAAGTTTTTGTTTGCACTTTCTTGGTAATCCAATATTTATTAAAAGCAAGTGAAGCATGGCATTTCCAGGGCCAAGCAAGCAGCAGGGAATTCAAACTGATAATTTTTTTGTGTAGAAGAAAGCTACAGGTCAGATCTGGTTTTACCTTGTAAAGTACCTTGTAGCCGGTATATCACGCCACTTTAATCAACGCTTGTCCCTTAAAAAACAAATGCAAATATTTCAAAGAATCGTCTGTGCTAGTCTATGACTGTAATAATAAAGATTCTTGAGGTTCATGTGACTTGCCCAAGATCACCCAGTGTGTTTCCATAGCTGAGCAGAGAACTGAACCCTGGTCTCTAGGGTTCAGTCCAACACTCAAACCACTGCAGCATACTGGCTGTCTCTTCTGGTTATAGTAGGAAAGTTTTTAAAACTTATCAAACATACTTTTCCCATTTTATTTTATTTTATTTTATTCACAGTTTTCATCCAGACTCTATCCAAGAGTGGTCATCACAAAAAGATTCCCTCTGAATTTTTCACTCCCAAGCTCCCTCCATATGAAACAGGCTCCTGTTTATCCATTTCATTACCAAACTACCAAATACATTAAATTTGTAATGCGTAGTATGGTATTTTTTACTGGATTGGCACCACCACACATTAGTGGGACAGGCTTGTATTTTCTTTTCAGCCCATATCCATTAAATTCCTCCCACATGCATATACATAAAGGTTTCCTCCTCCCACCCTTTGCAGCATCCTTGTGTCTGTGTGATGTATCGACACCGCAGAAATAAAGCATCTTGACACTACTTTAACTGTCATGGCTCCATCCTGTGGAATTTTGGGATTTGTAGTTTGGTGAGGTATTCAACCTGGTCTGTCAGAGAGCTTTGGTGCCTCACGAAACTAACTCATAAAGAGTATAATTCAAAAAAATATGCTCTTTTGTTCTTTATTATATGGGAGGATAGAGGTACAAGGGAACAATCTATGAAGCATCTACAGGAGTAGTCAAAGCACTCAGTAGTACCCACACAACACATTCCCTTCTTGCTCTTCTCATTGGAAAAACTGGTGGGGGACACTGTCCTTGGAGGATAAAGAAAATATGATGACCACAGCTGAGCAAGGGTGGTCCAAATTTACAGATGTCTGTTATATATAGACATAATATATGACAGGTTAATGAATGCAATGCAGAAGGAGCATAATTAAAACAGCAATATCACTTCACGAATATGAAGTGGAACACTGAGCAAAGTTGCTAAGGTAACAATATGTCCTTGTACCAGTTGACCTACAAGAGATTCCTAGTGAGAGCATGTCTTTGTGGAGATTAAGAATGATGAATAAGAGCAAATTAGATAGTGAGACAGAATGTTGTTAGAATTTAATTTGTTGATGTTTATTTTTTATTTTATTTTTGTATGCCTTCCAGTTGTTTCTGACTTATAGTGACCCTAAGGTGAACCTATCATAGGGTTTCCTTGGCAGGTTTCTTGAGAAGAGGTTTGCCATTGCCTTCTCCTCAGGCTGAGAGCATGTAACTTGCCTAAAGTTACCCAGCAGCTGGGTTTCATGGCCAAGCTGGGAATCGAACGCTGGTCTCCAGAGTCATCATCCAACACTCAAACTACACTACATTGGCTCTCAACTAGAATTTAATAGTTACAGAACATGGTTAAAGCAAGTTAGAGAGATAAGAGTGGCTAGAAATTTAAAGGTAGTTTGCCACAATTCTTCATTAGGAGGTGTACTATAAAGTTCCACCATGACAGATTTACAAAAACATCTTCCCACACATAGGACTTGGCGTTCTCCTGTGCCCCACACCATCCAGTCACTGGTGGAGAATGAATGATGGCTGAGAAGTATCTGGCTAAGTTATCCTAACCAGGTACACAATGGCATCATCTTTGATGACCTCTGGAGAACCTCCAAGATGTCCCAAAGATGTCTTCATCATTGCCTGTCTGCAATGGTCCCAGTTGTTCCCCCTCCATTGACCACCAGATGGTTGTCAGGTGGAGGTGGCTATTATGCAAGGGAGAAGCAAACCACATGGCACAGTGGTTTGAGTGCAGGATTACAACTCTGGAGACCAGAGTTTTGATTCCCACCTCAGCCATGGAAACCCACTGGGTGACCTTGGGCAAGTCACACTCTCTCAGCCTCAGAGGATGGCAATGGCAATCCCCCTCTGAACAAATCTTGCTAAGAAAACCCCATGATAGGTTCACCTTAGGGTTGGCAGAAGTTGGAAACAACTTGAAGGCACACAAAACCAACAACAACAGAAGGGAATACCAACCTCTGCAACGCACCCTGCCCACCAAAGCATAATTTGGACACTTGGATACAAGCTCTCTTTAAAAAAAAAAAGCCTTGCCTGAAGCCAATGCCAGAACACCTGGGCAAAGCCAAGCATTTTGAATGAATGCTTATGGCTAGGGCAAAAGAAGACAGTACATGATCCATGTGTTCCCCCAAGTGCTCGCCTATAGAGATATTTGTAGCATGGGTGAGATAAACTATTCCTTAAGTGGTAGAAATATCTTAATTTATGAATTAAAAGCAAAACGAAAATAAAACCGGCCTAATAAGGACTGAAAATATTCAGGCACCATCAGGATCTACAGTTAGAAATATCAATTGAAAGAAGGAAAGGGAGAGGCCTGCTTGAGATCCCCTCAAAGCTTATGGGGTTCTGGAGGTGGACCTAATGTTGGACAAAGGTGTTCTAAAACATCCCTTCTTTTGCTATACAGGGAACTCAAGAAGAAGAAACAAGAAAGAGAACCTCCTTTCCCATCACCATTGTCCAGAAATCTTTCCACCCAGATTCAGACCAAGACATTATGTTGCCTGATGCAGAACAGTACAAGGTGCTTTCTGTCACCCACAAGTGAGGGCCAGTAAAACAGAAAATGTGTCCAGTTAATTTGGGATATGAGGAGAAAATCCGACAAGTCCTTCGCCCAAATATATCAGCAGAAATAGAAAGATAAATTAAAGAATCAACCATTTGCTGCCCTTTCATGACATCTCAAATCTGCTGCCTGTGGCAGACACCTCATTCTGTTGACTGCCCTTTTCTCATCATCTTTAGAACAGTCTCTCCACTTTTAAAGCCTCTTTCTGCCCTTCTTCCCAGTAAAGGAATTAGTAAAAGGATAAAGCCACTTAACCACATTAATTAGGATTTTAAAACCAACCCCGCCACAAAAAACAAAAACAAAATCCTGCCCACTGGCAATACCAATGTTAATTTTCACCCTCATTCCCTGAAAATCCCATCATTTGAGTAATCACTCCAGCTCACTGTACCGATTAACTGGGTTAATAAAAAATGAAACAGATTAAGTACTGGAATCTCAACTGTGTTGTTATCCAACTACTACAACATCCTTCACCTAAGTCAAATAAAGGTATATAATTAAATGTCACTTTTCTTCTTATCTGTTCTGTCCAAATAAAGTTGGTTTAATTAACTATCCATTGTCTTGGTTTCTGTTCTGTCTGCACGATGTCACACCAGAGCATTTGTAAGCGTAGCCTAAGCTATACCATTTTGCATTAAGGAACCATTTTTGTGTAGTTCACTAGCTTTTGTTATGTGCTAACTGCTGCTTTTGTTTAAATCCTGATAGGCAGTTTTGCAAATTGGCCCAGGGGTCCCATAGCAAGACTGGGTCCCATCAAGGATTCCCTGTTGTTACAGCCCTTGGATATGTTGGCACTGCCGGCTTTAGCTCATCACCAAGCAACTGTTAGCAATAAGCAACCAAACCTAGTAATCAGAAAGACCTATTGTTTTGGTTAGGGCATGTACAATCCGTACAGATGCTGTGTAAAGACTTTATCACATGGACAAAAAAATTATGGGAGCATGGTGGAATGCTCCCATCAATATCGCGCAACAGTGTGAAGATTTTCATACAATGTTGCGCGATATTGCAATTATCCCGCCATTATCACATGAATAAAGAGGAATTCTAGTGCCACTTTTTAGTTACGGGAAAATCCATGAATAAAAAGCGGTGCTAGAATTCCTCTATGTGAAACTCTTTGGGTTACTGTGCAATATTGATGGGAGCATCCCGCTACGCTCCCATCTTTTTTGACTGTGTGATCAAATCCTAACTTTCCTGACTATAAAACCTACCTGCTTACAATAAAAGTCTATTCTACCTTCTTGCTATGAAGAAGTTCAAATGGGGGTCTTCCCTATGATTAAAATCTCTTGTGACTTTGTGTGCTTTCCTTTCTGGTAGGTTCAGGACGTCTCTGCCTTCACAGGGCATGCAGCAGGACTGATATTTCAGTTTCTACACAACAGACCTAGAAGCAGAAGACAAACAACCGAAGAAAAATGGGAATGATTATGATTCTTTTTAATAATAATATTAGCACTTAAGAACTACTCCTGGCCACTGTGGATTAAATAAAACTTTCATTTAAAAATTATTTTACTGCATTTGTAAAGATTTTTTTTTTTAAAAAAATTAAAGATAATTTCATTCTGGGAGATGTGTGGGCCTTTCTGTGAAAATTAACAGAATATAAATATTCTCCACCACCACCACCACCACCACCACCACCACCCATCATCATCATCATCATCATCATCATCATCATCATGTTGAAATCACTCCTTTATGATGATGTGCTGCTGCAAAGAGGGGAATGGCATTTTTAGGGGATATGTGTAGAAATCTTTCTGAGGAGAAAAAAATACAACTCCATAAATACATTGGTCAGTTTGGTTTTCTGGACATTTGACAATCTCACACATAAATAGTATGGAGTTTTAATTCCATTCAGCGAGATGACAGTCTTCTATCTAAAAGCAAAGGTGGAAAAAAATAAAAATTGGGGAAGTAATCATTTGCTGCTGTGGTGATCCTGTAAAAGAGCTTCAAGAAAGTCATGTCCACCATGGAAACAATAAATCAAGTATTTTTAAGACTATGAAGCACACACAAACCAAGAAGCAATTATTAACTGGAACCATTTAAGTTTCTTTGCAAACCTAAAAATGACTGCCCTGACCATTCCTAGTCTTCGCCTTATTACTTGGCTGCAGTCACTGAAAAGGAACTCTTTAACTATTTTGATTTCCACATTATTTAGGTTTGACTTGTGTAGAACCTCTGTAGTCATTATTTTTGTTTCCTTTGTGTTCAGCAGTAAATCTGCCTTTGTACTTTCTTCTTTTACCTTCCTTAGCAAATGTTCCAAGTCTGTGATGTTAGTAGTATGGTATCATCCACATTGTTGATGTTCCTTCCTCCTGTCTTCACTCCTCCTTCTTCTGAGTCTAACCCCAAGTCCAACCCTGCTCTTCATAGGATTTTTTAAAATACAAGTTGAATACGTACTGTGATACAATGCAGCCTTGCCTGATTTCTCTGCCAACTGGGAACCATTCTGTTCCTCCATATTCTAATAGTAGCTTCTTGTCCTAAATACAGTATTTCTCATCAGGACTAATAAACGTAGTGGCAATCCTATGTTTTTAAGAGTGCACCATAGTTTTTCATGGTCTATGAAGTCAAAGGCTTTGCTATAGTCTATAAACCACATGCTGATTTTCTTCTGGAATTCCTAAGTGCACTCCATTAACCATCATATGTTTGCAATGTGGTACTGAGTGCCTCTTCCTTTTCTGAACTCCACTTGCACCTCTGGATTTCTCTCTCCATGTATGTTTGGAGTCTGTGCTACAGAATTTTGAGCATCATTTTGCTTGTGTGGGAAATTCATGCTATGGTGCCTACAGCTGCTGCAGTCTTTTGTGTCTCCTTTTTTTGTCCACTGGGATGTATATTGATATTTTTCAGTACGTTGGCCACTGTTATGTTTTCCACATTGATTGGCAGATTTTGTTTATCGCTTAAGTTGATTCTGTCTGTGTAGATTGTAGCAACTCTGTTTATACAAGGTATTTAAATTTTGGACATTTTATTGTGTACTACGATGATGCTGTTTTTTAATATTAATTTTCTTTTAAAAATAATATTTTGCTTCTGCTTTTACTCTGTAATGGATTTATTGTATTGTTTTAAATTTCCTGCAGGGCAGAAAAAGGATTCATAAATATTTTGAATAAACAAATGAACAGAAAAATAATCGACAACTCCACCGCAAACACATGCAATTATTATGTCCATTAGGATGTCTAGCCAACTGTTTAACATCAGGATGTAAAGATGGAAGCTTTTTCTTCCTACTGAGAGCTCATCTGTTCAGTGCTTAGAAAGTGAGTTATTCCCTTGATAATTAACAGAGAATGTTCCATTTCCAACTAATTACTACATTTCTCCCCTCCCCAGTGTAAACAGTGTCACTGGTTCATGACAACCATGACTATGAGTTAGTATAAGAAGACTTTCAATAAATGGGACAGTTAAATAAAGACTTATTTTGTCTAGGAATAAGAGACTGTACTGGCATATTGTAAAAGATGGCCTTAATAGTTGATCTGCTAGAAAGGCTGTAAGAAATGGAAGCCTACACCAGCTGCAGACACAGTCTGAGAGTAAGACAAATATCGGTAATTTCAAACACTGTTAGACAGCTGGCCCATGTGGCTGAAAGAGTCTGGAAGCTCAAGGAAGTGCATTGCTAGTGACCATAATAAGTAATCAACAAATAAATGCCAGATGGGGCTTCTTAGCAGCAGACATCACCTTAATGGGTGCTCCAGACCAACGTATTTCAGGCTGTGTAAGTGACATTTGGGAAATTTAGTTTGGCAGCGGAATAAATAGAACAAAATGAGGAAGCCACTCATTGGATATGCACTACAATTAGCCATCAGTGGATTATATTTAGTGATCACACAAAGCTTCTATTGCTAGCCTGAGATGTCTCCATCTGCAAGAATCAATGGGGTGAGGGCTCAGCTGGTTTGAAATGGCATTCCAACATTGACTCCAAAATTAGAAGAAAAGGTCAGGCAAATGAAGAATAGTTCACTATCTGGGGCAAGACCAATTCCACCCCCCCTTAGGCTTTTTAAACTTTATCAAAAATAAAATATTAAGAAAGACATCTTAACTCAGCAGTCACTTGTCTATGTCCATGCGTGCGTGCACACACACATAGATCAAAATGACCCATCTAATTATAGACTGATAGAATAGAATAGAAATGTCTTTAAGTGGTAATGGATCACAGAGATATTATGAATTTGGTAAGTGAAAGGGACTGAGCAGCAATATTGGTCAAAGAAATATACATGTTGCAAGCTTTTGAAGCTCCACGGGTTTCTTCATCAGATAAAGGTGTTAAAATATCATGTGAAAGAAAGAGAGAGAGAGAGAGAAAGAAAGAAAAGCGAGACAGCTATGGGAAAGGTTTAAAATTGATTGAAAAAACTTAAAGGGAATTGAAATAAAAATGATACCTTGTTACGTACAGAAGAAGATTTGATAGGAAAAACTTATTAAAAACTATTTGAAATAGAAGTGAAAGAAGTGATAGTTAAGGAACGTATGAATAAGTGGGCACAGAACATCAGCCACACTATACAGTTAGAACAATAGGAAAGAACGTGGATGAGAGGGATAGGATTTATATTTATATTATATTAAATCCCAATTTGAAAGAAAATTTCTATAAAATGTTTTACAGATGATGGTTGACACCAGAAAAACTATCCAGGATATATAAAGGAACCTTCAATACATGTTGGAAATGTTCAACAAACGTGGGCTCTTTCTATCAGAGTTGGTGGTCATGTAAAAAGGCTAAAATATACGAGGGGGTATCCAAAAGTTTTAATGATCATCTTTTTAAAAAATTGACAGAAAGTTAGTTTTGATTTGTAGTTGTTAACTTATCTCTATGTAGTCACTATCTAAATTTACACATTTTTCCCAGCGTATCTTGACCCTCCGAATACCTGATATTGTAGAAGTCTGCAGATTGCGCCTGATGAGGATTTTACACTTTAGTCACTTCCGGCACAGCCTGTCACAAAAATAAAGGATGCATTGAGCTGATTTTCTCAGCAACGTGCACTTAGAGACCAATGATGACACTGACAAAATTTCATCAATATGCCATAATAACTTCAGATGATAATTATTACTTTACAATACCCCCTCGTAAGGTGCAATCTGCAGGCTTCTACAATATCAGGTATTCGGAGGGTCAAGATACGCTGGGGAAAATGTGTAAATCTAGATAGTGACTACATAGAGATAAGTTAACAACTGCAAATCAAAACAAACTTTCTATCAATTTTTTTAAAAAGGTGATCATTTAAACTTTTGGATACCCCCTTGTATTTGGAGATTATCACACAGGCTTTATCCTGTCGCTTTCCTGATGGTATAAAGGCACATTTAACTTCAAAGCCGCGTCTTACTGCATTCTCCTGTCTGCAGCCCATCTGCAACCCAAGCTTACCAGTATCTTGTGGCTTTTCAAGGAAGGGAAAATCCACGTTCTTGAAAAGCATTGGGATAACTCTAGATTGCAGATGGTCAGCAGACAGGAGAATGCAGTAAGACCCAGCTTTGAAGTGCTTTTATCTCATTGGAAAAACATGTGATAAAGCACGTGAAATAATCTCCTTTATAAAATATAAATATGTGTAAACATAAATAAAATACATATAACAATGCAAGAAATCTTGAAAAGGAAATGGAAGTTAAAATCAGAATTATATTTACTACACATAATAGAGGATGAGATAAAATAAATTAAATATTTTTTCTAATATATATGATAACCATAATGCAGCAAGAATAACATATGTGAGACACTGGGAAAAGCAAAACAAAACCAAAGTACACGAATGCAAGAAGAATGGTTACTAAAAATAAGTGACCTAATGGAAATGGATAAGCTAACAAGATTATTAAAGGAATAGCCAGATAGGAATGCAGAAAAAGATTGGGAATTGTTAGAACAATATTTGATAGTAAGCTGCAATCCTTAGGGACAGTTAACAAAATAAGGTAAATAGGAAAGGAAAAAGTAGATAGCAGGATGTATTAAACATCAAGTTCAATTGTGTAAAAATACACAAACTAAGAAGTAAAGATCAATGCAGAATGAACTGATATTGGGAAGGGATGAAATCTTAATTTTAACAGGTATTTGTTATTGTTATTTGTTTTTAAGGTCATGTCCTTTGTCTGGGTGTATGTATTTGTTGTCATCGTTATGGTACTATTTCACGTCAAAAAGAAATAAATATCCACACACTCTCACATCTAAGTTTGGAAAGAGAGTCAACATAAGACAAACATGAAGATCTCTTTCTCCTCTTTCCACATGCCAGTACAAGCTGAGTTGTGCCCTCTCATTTAAGTTTTACTTGTCCTCTTTATGCCCTTCGAAGTGCCAAAAAGATACATCCCCAGCTCTTCTTTATAGTTTCTTCTTTAAATCCTCCAAGGACAGAAAGCTGCTCACATTTTTAGTATAGCTATTACAGTATTGGGCAACTCAGGAATTCCCAGCTAAACAATAGCCTAAGCCATTGTGATCTGGTATCATACTTCCTGAATGATTACATCTGTGCTGTAATTCATAACTGCAAAAAAAAAAAAAAAACCCTGAAGTTTTATTACATCATCTTTGTCTGCTAATACTTACAGACCACACTCATTTCTTTTTCAGGAATCATTAATCACAAAGGCAGTTTAAACCAAAGATAAGGGCCTTGTATTCCCATGCATTAAAATACCACCAGCAATATCGCACCAATGATGATTGAGAAAAGGCCTCCATGGGAATGAATCACTGCTTATTTTAACTATACCGTGGGTCTGCTTGTGTCATACAAAAGGAGTGTATGATGAGAACATTTCATGCTTGGTGCAGCAGGGTTTAATGATGCTGTAACTTGAAGAATGTAAGAGAAAAACAGAAAAGGACAGTTGAAAATTAACCTTCACCCTGAGCAGTTCTATGCAAATCACTGGAATTTTGCACTTTAAGCTTTAAAACACTCACGTATCACAAGAACTAATTAATGTGTTGAATACCAGCCAGTAGGATATGAATGAAAGAATCTTTTGCAGATGTGTTCCTACACTTATGATTGAATGCTCGAAACAATACATGTTTTGCTGAAAATAGTGATGGAAGGAGGGAGGACTAATCAGATTTGCATCTACGTATTAGTGCAAGCAGAAGGTGAGGGCAAGACTTGCAATAGTATACATCTTAGGCTGAAGGCTCTGCATGTTCTCAGTAGGAAGCTCTAGCAAGCTGACCGTATCTGTAGGATTTGAGGGTCAGAAGGGTACATGGATTGCTTACTCTATATTCAGTCACAGTGCCTTGTATTCATGGAAATTCACAGAAGGTCCAGATGAGACTCTGGCTCTTCAGTTTTCAGCCATCTGAGTTCTCGCAACATTTCTTCCATCTTTTTTCTTACCAGAAAAAAGCTGGGTAAGTGTAGCCTGGATAGATTTTAGGAAGACACGATAGCTGGCTTCCAATATCTGAAGAATAGTCACGTAGCAGGCAGAGTAATTTCTTATACCAGGAGATAGTGGCATCACTGAGCAGGTGTGAAGGGTGCAGACCGCACCAGGTGACACCCTAGAAGAGGGATAGCACTCAGTGGGTTACCTCCTCCTGCTACAATGGAGGGGCTAGTGTGCCCCTTGTGGCTTTGTCGCTGGTACGGTTCCATCCCCAGGAAGGGAGTCAAGGTGAAGGCAAGGGCAACAGGTGAGCAAAGGAGACGGTGGGGCAGGCCACCACTGCCACCATTATCCCTTGGTAGCCTCCCCACACATGGGGTGTCATCAAGACTAGTGACACCACTGCCAAGAGGCAGGACTAGAACTAGTGGATGGAAATTCCAAGGAAGCACAAGAGCGGGAGAAACTCTCTAATGGTAACACCTATGTGACAAAGGATTATCTTATAGATATTTTAGGATTGTCAGGCCTTTCTTTGCAGGCATTGTTTAAGCATAGGCTGAATGGTTGTCCTCTGGGGATGCTGTAGATACAAAGTGCTTTTCAACCTAGTTTTGCCTTGATGACCTTCATGGTCCCTTCTGAATCTAAAATGTTATGGTCCTCATCTTAATTTCATGTGGCTGCAATATGTATGTCACATGTATCATCTACATAAGATACAGGATGGAACTGGTGTGGTCCCTTCATTACCGTACCCAAATTTAATCCAATACCAATAGGTGTGAAATTATGCCATCTCTCTTTTTTAAATATAAAATTACAAATTAGGGCTAAGTATGGTTAAAAAACAATGGTTATTGCAAGAGTATGATTATGTGATACTCTCATGTCTTTTGCTTTCTCTTCTGCTTCTGCTTCAGAAGGGGATGGGTGTACCCACATATGGCCATACTTCATAGCTATATTTTCTCGATTTGCTTTTGGGGACTTGTACTTTTCCAGGTTCCACAGTCGCTTCTCTGGTTTTAAAAAGACAATCTATGCTGAATTCCTGACATGTCACATACCAAGGGTTAGCTCAATTATTCTGGCATGACCCTGCAGAGGTATATGATATGCATATTCAAATATGGAAAGCTATACACAGACAATGGGTTGCATACATCCATAGGATATTATCCCACCAGGCTCATAAAGTGCCACAATCCCATTAGTCTAGCAAATGCAAAGATACTGAGTTGAGGACAATCACTATCACACAACTCTTCAAAAATGCAACGGTGCTGCTTTCTGTTCTGGCCTCTGCATTCCTCATGCCAGCTTCCATAGCTTTACCTGTCTGCCCTAATCTTTTCCCAGCTTACCGTTCCGTCTGTATTTATTTTTATTTTTAATTACTTTTAGCACAATTGCATGATTACAGCAATTCATTAGGTAATAATTCATTAGGACCTTTTGGCTATCGCTCCCAGATTATGGAATGACCTGCCAGATGAGATCTGTCATATTACCACCCTAAACAGTTTTAAGAAAGCTATTAAGATGGATCTCTTCCAGCAGGTCTTTCCTGAATAAATTCCTGGCCACCAAAAGAAAGGACATCCAACTTCTGACCTGACCTCACTATAGCCACTGTTTATTGTTATTTGTGAATTTTAAGTACATTTTAATTTTAATCTGTTTAATTGTATTTTAAGGGGGGGGGGACTCGGAATGATAGTTTGTGAATGTATATTTTAATGTTGTAAGCCGCCCCTATTGTGTTTTGTAGAGGGGCGGGATATAAATAAATTTTATTATTTTATTATTAAAAAAATAAAGAAAAGGCAAAAAATTGAAAAAAGAAAAGAAAACCAGCTTGCTTGGTAATAGTGAGAGGGAGGGGGAAGAGGGGCAGAGGAGCACAATGAATTTCACCCACTTGCACTACATGACAGTCTGCATACTGGAACTGCTTCAGGAGGAACTCATTTTGTTGTTGTGTGCCTTCAAGTTGTTTCCAACTTATGGTGACACTAAGATGACCCTATCATACGTTTTTCTTGGCAAGGTTTGTTTAGAGGAGGTTTACACTCACTCTGTAGTTAAAAAAAAAAAGGGAGCACAACTGATGAGTCTTGCCTGGCAATGAAAAGGAGCCCTGCAGCAGCAGATGGACTACAGGCCGGCTACTGGATAGACACACATTACGTGATAAGGTATGGCCACAGTTACTGCTATCCTGCTATAATTCCACATTTCAAGCCTGGTGTGATAAAGTCATTAGTCAGCATATCACAGCTCTGCTTGTCAATGGTACATTCAGCTCTGTGAGTAAAATTGTCTGCATGCAGTGCTTCTTAAGACCTGTCAAAAGATTATGGATAAGCCTTCAACATTCAGGTTATGTGTCTGGATGAGAGTTAAAATGGCCCAAGCTAAGAAGTCTATATTATAGGCAGAGATGACTCATCCTTATCCCTTCCACATGATAGACCTGGAGAGTGAGGGGGTCAAGTCAGGCCTTTGTTTAAGTAGGTCACAAAGGGGGAAACTGTCACTTTTCACAAGGAGGGCTTAGTAGCAATGCCAAGTTTGAGGGTACTTTAAGGAAGAGGCCTTATAATTGCTGCCCTCTGCTTTGAATCCTAGAATTACAGACTCATAGAGTTGGAAGAGACCACAATGGCCATTCAGTCCGACCCCTTGCCATGAAGGAATACCAAATCAAAGCACCCCCAACAGATGGCCATCCAATCTCTGTCTGGAAACCTCCATAGGAGGAGACTCCACCACTCTCCAAGGCAGTGTGTTCCATTGTCAAAACAATTCTTACTGTCAGGATGTTCTTCCTAATGGTGAGGTGGAATCTCTTTTCCTATAGTTTGAATGGTGCCATATGTCCTACGTGTATGGAACAGCAGAAAACAAGTTTGCTCTATCCTCAGTATGACATCCCATCAAATACTTGGCTAACGTGTCACCTCTTAATCTTCTCTTCTCCAGGCTAAACATACCTAGCTCCCTAAGTCATTCCTCACAAGGCAGAGTTTCCAGACCTTTCACTGTTTTAGTCACTCTCCTCAGGACTTGGGAAACAGAATGGTTTACAACTGGCAAGGGAGTCAGGCAAGGCTGCATTTTGTCACATTATCTGTTTAACTTGTATACTGAACATATCATATGTAAAGCAGGATTAGATCAGAAGGAGGGATGCATGAAACCTCGGGCAAAGAACAACCCGAACAATTCAAGATATGTAGATGACACCATACTACTAGCAGAAAATAGCAAAGACATGGAACGATTACTGAAGAAAGTCAACCAAGAAAGTACACAAAGGCAGGCTTACACTTGAATGTTAATAAAACAAAAATATGGACCAGAGATTATTTACATAACTTTAAAGTAGACAATGAAGACATTGAAATAAGGGAAGATTTTTCATAGCTTGGCTCAATCAGTAATTGGAATGGAGACTCCAGTCAGGAAATCAGAAGACTAGACCTTGGAAGGGCAGCTATGAAGAAATTAGATATAATCCTGAAGTATAAAAATATACCATTGAATACTAAATCTAGGTTTGCCCATGCCATTTTATTCCTAATTTCTATGCAGAACAAAGCAAAGATATAAACATCAGCATCTGTCGTTGGTGTGACAGGTGTTTACTGACAGGAGCTTGGGCCGTGGATTGCCTGCTTTCTTGGAAATGGCTGAATTCCAGAAAAGGAAACTGGTCAATGGTTTCATTCTAATTCTGAAAACAAAACTGGAGAGTCAAGGATTCCCCATCCCTCGTTTTAAACAAGCCTGAAATGTATTTTACAAAAGGGATTGACAATTTCAGAATAATAATGGAATGTTTCCCACTTATGGCATTCTTGATCTTCAGTCAAAGAAAGTAAATTATATTAATGAAATTCAAATGTAAATTTGGTGCAGTAGCCCAGGTCTAGATGGGGTTCTCCTGTGGCCTTTGGTTCTATAATTAAACTCTCCTTTCTTTCCATTTTTTAAAAAAATATATTATTTCTACTTTATTTGCAAGGAATTATCGCAGCATTGTCAGTACGCTCTGGATGGGCTATGCCGATTCTGTACTTACTGTGTATGCCAAACATATGTCATAGCTGTGGCAGTAGAACAGTAGTTCAGTACTATGTGCTCCCTGCTGAACAAGGGAAAAATACAAAAGAATCAAATAGAGAAAGAGGGGATGACACACTCTGAGTGCCCCTATATATATTATCACAGTCCACCAAGCAGGAACTGTTCTGAATACTGAGTTACATCATATCTTATGTGGACATGGTAATATGGGCTTGATCTGTTTAGGCAGAGTGAGACAGTGTACTGAGAAAATCCCCCTAGTGTAGTTGCCATATTGGCAACTTATCTGGTGAATGTGCCAATGTTGGCACAGTCTCTCAGCTGGTGTAAGTACAATATGGCATCCCAGAGGCTGTAGCACTAACAGTAGAACAGGTAGACTTGATAAAATTACAAAAACTGTGTGGGACCAAAAGGCTATAAATGCCCTATTGGGCACTCATATAAAGGTACAATACTTCTTGTTGTTGTGGGCCTTCAAGTCATTTCTGACTTATGGCAACCCTAAGGTGAACCTATCATGGGATTTTCTTGGCAAGATTTTTCCAAGGAGGTTTGCCATTGCCTTCCCCTGTGGCTGAGAGCATGTGACTTGCCCAAGATCACCTAGTGGGTTTCATGGCTGAGCTGGGAATCAGACCCTGGTCTCCACAGTCATAGTCCAACACTCAAACCACTATGCCTTACTCTATGTGCACTAGCTATTTCTACCAGTATTGTGAATTATCTGTGGAAGACCATTCCCTTCTGTATAGGCTTTTCACATTCTGTTTACAACGTATTTCTTCACTGTTAAGGTACAAAGAAGGAGTGGTCTTCAGGAGACTAACTGTGTGCACATTGATACACAAACCAGATTACTGCTCTTTTTGCAAATGCACAATCAGGATAATAGATTTCTATAGAAGGACAGACTGGTGGCTCCGTTCCAGATACACATTATCATTGTGGTTATGATGTCGGTTAAAAAACAGTTCTCCCTTTGTGAACTACACAAAAATTCAGTTACTGTATTGTCTGGGTGGTTTGGGCATTGATATAGAAAACCACTATGTTACATTTCCTACGGTAGCAGAGCCCCACTTTTGCTGCCTTGTAAAGTACGAAAATGGAGACCATAGAGAGAATCCTGTTGGGACCTTGTTCTTGTGTAACTGGCGATTTGAACAAGTGGTTGTAAAAGGCCAATAAACTGCAGCTGAATTCTGGTAAAACAGAGAATCCATGGACTAGTAGTTTCAGGTGCAAGAATTAGGTAAACAGCATGCCCTAGACCACCTATGGGGTCAGTACAGTGTGGGAGGATGTGGGAGAGGTTTTCTTTTGCGATGGCACCCAGTTGTGGAATGTTTGCTCCCAGAGATCTAATTTGTGCTATGTTGACTTTATTTTAGCACCAAACCAAAAAACGGTGCTTTTTTTAACCCTTGTAACTTGTTTTAACTTTCTGTATGCTTTTATATTATTTTTACTGTTTGTTTTAAATGGCTGAAATTATTTTTCATATACAGGCTGAGTCTCGCTTATCTGGAATTCCAAAATATTAGGAAAAAAAACTTTTTTCATGGGTGGCTGAGATAGTGACACTTTGCATTCTGACGATTCAGTGTACACAAACTTTGTTTCATGCACAAAATTAATAAAAACATTGTACAAAATTATCTTCAGGCTGTGTGTATAAGGTGTATGTGAAACACAAATGAATTTTGTATTTAGACTTGGATCTCTTCTCCAAGATATCTCATTGTGAATGTATATGCAAATATAGGTATTCCAAAAAAATTAACAAAAAATAAAAATAAATCCAAAACACTTCTGGTCCCAAGCGTTTCAGATAAGAGAGACTCACCCTGTATGCTGCCTGAAATCTCATATAAATATCTTAATAAAACCATACGTTTATCAACTTGAATAAGGAGACCTCCAAGAACTCCTTATGCAAGCATTCTCCTGGGTGGTAGAACAGTCCACCAGATAACTGGAATGACATAAGGAAATGAGTCCCCCTTCCTGCAATCTTGGTTCTCTCTGTATCTTGTCTCGTTATACTGATGGAGTCTTAAGTAAGATGGATCTTCGCCTATGACATTTACATTAAACTATGAAACTGGAGAGCAGAGTTCAATTCCGCACTCAGCCATGAACCCCCTCCCCCCAAAAATTGGAATTCCTGATCCCTTTATCAGAATCCTTTTAAATTGTGCTTTGCTCTTTCCAAAGAATGTGTTCTCAAACTTACCCACAAATGGTCTCTTATCCCTGTTTAACTGGCAAGGATAACTAGGGAGTTTATCACACGGGAGGAATTTCTCTCAATTTTGAATGGAGCCAATACAAATTCACATAAATTTGCTAGTTTAGCAAATTTATGTGAATTCTAATTGCGTTTGGAATGCATTCAGAATGACTTCCCATTTCCCAAAAATGACCCCCATTGCCCGAAATTGTGTGAGATACTCTAATACACAATTAAGTGAAACCCCATGACTGCAGTTGGAATGACTTCCCATTGCCCGAAATAACATGAAACCCCATGATTGCGTTCGGATTGCAATTGCATTATACCCCCAAATTCTGTTGTATGATAAACTCCTAGGAAAGCTATACAGAAATATTGGAGAGGATGTAATGAAAAATTGATCTATTTGCATATGTGGTTTGAGTGCCCTAAAATGAATCAATTTTGGCAAGCAATCCTAGACCTGATGACAGCCATCATGAAGCAAAAAATAAAGCCCTGCCTGGATTTCTCTTTATGCCAAAGGAAGCAAATATCTATGACACAGAGGCTTGATTACCTCTTCATCACATGGAAATAGCTAAAAATTGGAAGAGCAGAGATCTATCCTTGATAAGCTGGTGAAGAAAAGCCTGGGTCAGGTGGCTTATTGAGAAGCTGTCAGATAATATCAGAGCTTCAAAAGGACAAGCTAGTCACGACACATCCATAGATAAATGGCTACCATTTACTAAATGAATGAATGAAGGCCTGCAACCACCATCACACCATCTTGAACTTTGGAGGGACCCTTTACAGATCAAAAGCTCTTTGCTGAGGGAATTTTGACATTTCTAGTCACAAGATCTGAAAAAACTGAATGAAACATCATTAAGTATGAATGAACTGACACCTACTGTATTGTTTCTTGAGAATATCCTATTTGGTTTTCTTGGGGGGGGGTGCTTTGTGCATAAAATATTTTTTCAAGAAAGCAAAAAGTAAAAATATTAACAACGGTATCAAGTGTGATAAATTTAAACTAATGACATTGGTGATGATATTGGTTATCCAAAATGTAACATGTTACAGGTCATTGAATGCTACTTCCAAGCTCTGGTCCACCTTACTTGTTGGGAAGTTCCATGGCTAAATGCAATTTTGCTATATTGAAGGAGATCTTGCTTCATTGGGTATTCCCTTACTTTACAAGATGTAGTCTGAGGCTTCAAAGGGGTACTACCTCTCCAACTCAGTCTACCCTGATTGCCATTAGCCAGGGCAGCAAAATGATGATAGATAGATATTTAGAAAGAACTGTAATAATTTAAATAGAACAGTATACATCTCACCACAGTGAGATGATCCAGGTATCTTCACATCTGTTGAGGTACTAAATGCCAAGGAGCAACTCCAAGGCTATTGCTGTGCCTTCTTAGGGCTTTTTCTCTTTAACTTAAATTTGATAAGACAGCCCTTAAAGTAGAGGACACTTTTGTAAGAAGCAGGGATGGGTAACCTGTGGCCTTGCAGATGTTGGATTACAGGCTGCCTCACATTGCCACCAACTGTGATGATCAGGGATTCTGGGAAATGCACTCCGGTACCTTCTGGAGGTGCCTGACCTTGATATACTCTGTCAAGGAAATATTGAAAGCAACGAGGCATCAATGCATGTAAAATGAGTATTGAGAGTGTAGAATCTAGAGAGTACCTGCCCTTTTCTTTTCACCTTTCTGTATCTGTCTTTCATCTATGGACCTTATCAGATGGGAGGAATTTCTCTTTATTGCGAATGGAGCCAATTCAAATTCACATGAATTCTCTAGTTTAGCAAATTTACGTGAATTCCAATTGCATTCGGAATGTGTTGAGAATGACTTCCCATTACCTGAAAATGATCTCCTATTGCCTGAAATTATGTGAGATGCTTTAATACAAAATAACATAAAACCCATGATTGCATTCGGAATGACTTCCCTATTGCCCGAAATTGCGTGAGATACTTTAATTCGCAATAATGTGAAACTCCTGATTGCATTCGGATTGCCATTAGATTATACTTCCAATTTCCAATGTCTTATAAGGTCCTATGTCACTTTCCCTTCTCTCAAGAATTTAGTCTTTTTGTTCTCCTTTGTTCTGGAAGGAGCATCCCATGAGGTTCCAACCCCAACATGGGGTGCTAGCTTACACTCATACATGAGAGCCAGCTTCTAGGGGCTCTTTGAACTACATTTAGGTCAACTTGTTTTGCTTATCTTCTTTCCTACCTTAAGAGAGATTTTCTGAGACAATAAACATGAGTTTTCTCTTCTATCTTACTTAAGAATCCACAGTCATTTCTCCCACTCATATTGCACTTGGCCTTACTGCACTCAGTTTAATAAATGTCCAGCCCACTGTTTCCATAGATTTTGCACCCACAGATTCAACCTTGAAAATGTTGTTGTTGTTTTTTTAAATCCAAAAAGCAGACCTTGATTTTGCCACTTTATATAAGGGACATTATTTTAATATGCCATTGTATGTAATGGGACTTGAGCATCCAAAGATTTTGGTATCCACAGGGGGTCTGGGAACCAAACCCCAGCAGATAACAAGGGCCCACTGTAGATAGCAAATATTCCTAAGGGTAGGACACCTGATGACTCTAACAAGGGCATCACCATAGCTTCTCTCCTAAAACCCAAATCCATTGATCAGGTATCCTCCAAATTTTAAATAACTAGATATTAAAAACCAAATAGACCTAAATAGAAAAGTCTTTTGCTAGTGGAAAAAAAAACAAACAGGAAGCAGGATAGCCAGACTTTCTGTGGAAGGGAGCTCCACAGCCTGGGAGCAGTCATTGAGAAAACTCTCTTTATCTATACTGCAAACAAAAATTCTACAATATCCTTGTTTGCATTTTGGGCCAGGTTCCTGGTCTTACCTTGCAAGATTGCACATGCACCTTTCTTGTTTTGGAGTTAAATCATGAAATAACTGATCGGATAAACAGTTTCAGTCTCTGAATTCTGGGTCTAATCTGCACTGCAGAAATGAGGCAGTTTAACATCACTGTAACTGCCACATGGCTCAATGCTATCAAACTTTGGGATTTGTAGTTTGGTGGGAGCACCAGAGCTCTCTGAAAGAGAAGGCTTACTATCTCTCAAAATTGCAAATCCCAGAATTCCACAGCATTGAGCCATGGCAGTTAAAGCAGTGTCAAACTGCATTATTTCTGCAGCATAAATTAGACCTTGGCTATCTGTAGGAAAAAGACATATAACTCTGTAGTTGGAGACAGCTATGATTTCCCCAAGGCAAAAGGCAGTCAAAGAAATCTATGCATCCTATGAATTTCATACTGCTCCTGGTGTAAAAAAATGATTTTTTGGCAGCCCAAAAATAGGGACTGGGGAGTTTATCACACGGGAGGAATTTCTCTCAATTTTGAATGGAGCCAATTCGAATTCGCGTAAATTTGCTAAACTAGCGAATTTATGTGAATTCTAATTGCTTTTGGAATGTGTTCAGAATGATTTCTATTTTCCTGAAAATGACCCTCCACTGCCCGAAATTGCATGAGATAATCTTAAACACAATTACGTGAAACCCCATGATTGTGTTCGGAATGACTTCCTATTGCCAGAAATTGCATGAGATACACTCGTACGCCATTACATGAAACCCCATGATTGCGTTCGGATTGCCATTGCATTATACCCCCAAATTCCGTCGTATGATAAACTCCTGGAGGCTTCTGTGGCATCATTTGCCTTTCAGGGGAGATTCCAGGTTGGAGGGAGTTTAGTCAAAAAAGCTCTGTGGCAGTCATTCAAGATCAGGGAAGGCAAAAATGGTTCCCAGATCCTCAGAATTTGCCCACCCCTGATTTAAGGTAAGCAGATATTCTGTAGTGTCCAAAAAGGGACATGTGCCAACTCTAGTCAATGATTGTCCAGATCTGTCCTCATCAACTTGAATCAACCAGGATGATGATGGATCTCACAGTTAGTTTGTCTCCTGCTTCCTTCCACACCTGAATTCAGTTCACACTAAACTGTGAGCAAAGTTGGGTCTACACTATGCAGAACTTCATAGAAGGGTTCTCTGATGAATTATTAGGAAACTAAAAGGTTTTCAACCTGGCTGCTAATGGTTTGGGATGTAAGAGCTGTTGTTTTATTAAAACTCAAGTCCTTTGAGTCCAGTGTCTGGATGGTATAGAAAACCCTGTGTAAGCCCCTGAGGTGGAACTTAGTTACATATTTAAAGAAACAATGTACCAGAAGATAATTCAATATACAGAAGATAGTTCAAAATGTGAATCGTCTTGTTGCTGTTGGGATACTACCTTTTATACTAGCTTGTAAATAAATATAATAAAGCCTTGTGATTCCCAGGACACCATAATGTATAAATGAAAATAAATTGATATATAAAATTTCAACTCTGAATAAAGAGAACTGACTGTGTTTGTTATGTGCCAACAGGTTACATGTTGGGTTTATGGTGAACCCATGAATTTCATAGGCTTTTCTTAGACAAAGAATTTTCAGATTTAGTTTTGGAACTAACTAATATACATGTATGAAAAGAAACACAAATAGGGATAAAGATGACTGTTAACAAAATGGAGGCTTAGCTACCAAATGTTCAAACAAGCTATCTAAACACAGAAATTCCTAGTTGTCTCATAAAATCTCAGGCTACGTATTTTATCTGTTTTGCAGTATACTTCTGCACTGATGAAGCAATGTGTTCAAAATTTCCACTGTCATTTAAGAGTTGCACCAGCCACCGAAATACCCAATATGTGGCATTGCTCATTGTAAGGAGTTGACTTGTTAGGAAAATATGTGCACTATTTTCAGTGCTTACACTTTCATTACAGAATTACATTGGTTCCAGCAAAAAGGTGCTATTTTCAAAACCACTAAATAATGCCAACTCCAGAGCCATCAGCAGCAGCTTTGTGCAATCTTCAGCCAAGGAGTCATTCTGCTTTACATGCCCCTCTTTCAAGCATTTCAGAAACCAACGGAGAGAAGCAAGTTGGCAATTTCATTTATTTATTTATTTATGAGGGGATTCTAGGAGCTGTAGTTTTGTGAGAAATTTAGCCGTATCTATCAGAGAGCTCTGGTGCCACAATAAACTACAATTCCCAGGACTTCCTGGCACTGATCCAGGGCAGTTAAAGTGGTCTCAAACTGGATTATTTCTGCAGTGTGTTTCGAACCAGTCTTCCAAGTTTATGGTACAGCAAGAAAATATAGCAATAACAAATACTTATCATGAGGCAATAAAGCTGCTGCTGCTTTTGTATCTCGATTCAAGCAGATAAGACTCTAACCATAATAATGAAGCTGTAAATACAGAAAAAATAATGTGTAAAGAGGAAATGCAAGAACTGATAAACCTAGAAGACTCAGGCCTTGTCTGCACAGGTCAAAAAGCCCGATTTCCCTTGTTCTGCAGGGAACAGGGGAAATTACGTGAGCAGTTCTGGTGTAAGCAGTTGAGACAACAACCAGCATGTCCTACACCAGAACAGGGGCACAACAAGGTTAAAATGCAGTCAAAAACATACCCATTGCTACAGTTGACCATAGAGTTGCGCTGGGGGACCTAGATATTCCTAGAGAGAATGTATTAATATAATTCATGAATAATCAAATCCGCAAAAGTCAAAACTGCAAATTTGGAGGGAGGAGTGTACTTACAAATGGCAATACTTTGACAACCTGTATTTATGCAGAGAAATATGTAAGTCTGGTGAGAGTAAGGAGGAGAAATAATTGTTCTTGGAACAGTAAATTGTCTCTCACTGGCCTTGAAGGAGTGAAACTTTTTACAGTACAGTGTGAAGATAAACATGGTTATGACCTGCTCAAGCCTGCAGATCAAGCTCCTGTTAAAGGCAAAGGAGGTAGGACTAGTTGAAAAGTTCACAACCTGCGTGCAAAGCAGTGCTTGTCAGGTTGCTGAAGGAGCACGTTATGTCTCAGAAGGGAAACATTAGAAGTGTCATTTGTATGAAAAGAACAAAAAATGCACTACACAGGATGGATAATAATGTTCTGTTGGGTGTGAACAGGGTGGGCAGGCAGATAATAGTGTCAGTCATAGCAATTTCTCTTTGCTAAATATATCAAACAATTACCTAAAGATGCAATTTCTCTGCGATAAATGTTTCCACTTTTAATCTAATAGTACATAACCACTCCCTTTACAAATTTACTGGATTTTTAAGTTTGTGAGATTTTGCCTCAAAGAACTTTTCTTGTCAAATGGCAAAAAACCACAGGGAGGTCTCCTACAAGTAAACTAGATCTTAATTTGGCTGTATAAATAAAAGATCCATAACTATGTATGTACCTCTGTTTACATAGGTTGAAAACACACTGCAGAAATAATCCAGTTTGAGACTGTCTTAACTACCCTGGCTCAGTGCTAGGGAATCCATGGAATTGTAGTTTATGGTGGTATCAGAGAGGGCTAATTTTTTTTACAAAACTACAGTACCCAGAATTTCCTAATACTGAGCCAGGGCAGTTCAAGCGGTGTCAAACTGGATTATTTCAGAAGTGTGTTTTGGACCCATAGTTGTCTTTTCACTCTAGGTTAAATACAAAGAAGACAACTGTTCTGCACTCTCCTGTTAGGTGAGGATTGTTATGCAATAGAAGAACATCTAATTATTATTTTTCTTTTAAAAATCAGTTGATGCCATAACAATTTCTCTCTCTCTCTTTCTCTCCTCAGGTGTGCCTAGACAAGGAGAAAAAAAGTACTCACCCTAAAGCTAGTGTGATCAGTCCAGACAATGTACAGGCTGTCCCTCAGTAAAACCACTCCTTTTAACTTTTAATCCTACATAAGAAGACACAAAGTTTACTCCAGAGTTTCCAAGAAATTCTGGAAAGATCACAATGTTGTTGGAAGTGTGGACAACTGGGTTGGATTGGATACAGGATGATCCAGGTGTCCACATGCACCAGGACAGATTGGTACTGGCAGCTGTCATCATTTTCACCAAACAGTGCTGGAAAGCCTTCTCAGGGATGCTAGAGATGTTTTTAAATAATTGATTACAATTTCAGTTGGTGAAAATCTTTCCTATAGCTATATGAGGTTTTCTATAGAATATATATGGCAAAAGGATGACCATTAGCTCAGTGTTACTAAGATGCCTGTCATATGAGGGCAATAAAGCAGAGTAGCACCAGGATAATAGTTGGCTCTTCCTTCATGACACCATTGCTGTCCCATCATTATAGAATGGGTGACAGTTGTAAAAGCATTACTTTTCACTTATAGAAATAATCTGGTAATGATCTCCATAAATGCTTCTGTCGTGCTATGAATCCCATATGGAAGTTCAATAGTGCTTTTCTGCTGATTTTGGTTAGGGAATAAGCTGGGGACTTTTAAAAACATTACACCTCCCAAGCACAGTATATGTGTGTGTGTGTGTATGCGCACGCGCATGACAAACAATGAAAAGGGAAGAGATTGTGAGCAGTCAATGTGCAGAAACACATTAGTGCCAACAGACCCAATGGTTTTGGAAGTGTAAGGTAAGAGGGCAAAATCAGTTTGCTCTTGATTTCACAGAAAATATAATAATAGCAGGACAGGCGCTTTGTGCGATAAGGCTCTAAGTTGATTTCATTTATGGCTTTTAAGCAGTTTGACTGTTTTTTCCCCCTTATGCTGCTCTCAATGCTAGTCACTCAAGCAAATTTAAATGTGTCCATAATTATCTAAAGTAGCACATTTAAATAAGCTGTAATATTTACCCTATTTCCAGTTTGACTTGGTTTGGTTTGGTCAGGACAGTTGTGTTCTTCAGAATTTTACAGAAATGGTCATCTGTATCTTCCCAGTATCTAAATAACGTATTTGCTGTATCCCTGGTGAAACCATCTAATATAAAGGCTTCCTCATGCATTCTTAATACCAGGATGAACCAGAGCTTGAAAGCAGCAAGACACAAATAACTGTGTAGTGAGGTTGGCTCTACAGTTCTGAAGAGAGTGCTAAAAGTGATGTGCCATACTATATGAAATACTCTTCATTTGGATATCAAATATATATCATCTATAGCCAGCTCTCCATAGCAACATATTCTGCATCCACAGATTCAATCATCCATGGCTTGAAAATATTTTTTGAAAAATAAACGTCAAAAAGCAAACCTTGATTTTGGCATTCTATATAAAGGACACCATTTTGTTACACCATTGTATGTAATGGGACTTGAGCATCTACAGGTTTTGGTATCCACAGGGGGGGGGGGTTGGAACCAAACCCCAGCAGGTAAGATTTGCTGAAGATGTCGAAGTCATACCTGTTTTGTGAGCATTCTCAACAGGGGCTAACTTTACCAGTGCAGGTATTGTGTTTCAGCTCATTTCAGTTATCTGGTACACTAGGATGGGCAGATTGTGGCCTTCCAGATGTGGTTGGACTGCTGCTTCCATCATCCCTAGCTATCATAGCTAAGAGCAATGAATGCTGGAATACATATCCTCCAACTGTCCTGATTTGGCAGGAACAGTCCTAGTCAATCCTCTGCCATCCCAATTTTTCAGCTGAGTTTAAAATGTCCCAGTTCCTCTCTTCCTCCCACTTTCTACCTTTGTCCTCAATTTACTACAGTTGTGGTAAGTTTGCCATTTTTACCACACTCTTATTTTGGCCACTCTTATAATTCACCATTTCCTATGTTATATGGTCAATACTATGTTATCGTTGTTGTTGTGTCTTCAAGTTTTTTCCAACTCATGGCGACGCTAAGGCTCGTATGGATTTTCATGGCAAGATTTGTTCAGAGGAGGTTTGCTACTGCTATCCTCTGAGGCCGAGAGAGTGTGATTTGCCCAAGGTCATCCAGTGGGCTTCATGGCCAAAGTGGGAATTGAACCCTGATCTCCAGAGTCATAGTCCAACACTCAAACCACTACACCACACTGGCTCCCAGTCAACACTGGCTCCCAGTCAATACTATATCTGACTTCATTTGAAGGTACTCATTCACTGAGACATGAACTACACTAGAGAGAAAAGGATTTCCAAACTAAGGAAACATCAGTTGAGCCACAAAGCCATTTCTTTTAGACACACTGTCAGGTGACCTAGCTACATCGACTCCACTTGGGTTCAAGCTGGGAAAGCAAATATTCAAACGTTATAAATCATAACTGTATAAAAGCTGTTTGACAAATATAAACTTGGCAAATGCACAGCAGGCTGTTAAAATACAAATGCTACACCTCTATGCCAGATGTTATCTAACCGCAAGTTCCTTACACAATGGAACAACTGTGGCCTATTTTTGCCTTCCTTTTAAAAGGAGAAGTAGATTGTAACTGCATTCCAGTTTATAACAATGCAGTATAAAATCTTTCAGTATCTGAAAGTGGGTCCCAGGTTTTACTGAGCACATATATACATAAAGTATTATGTATATATAGTATTGCAAAGTTGCGACTAAACAGAATTGCAGTAGTATTACAGGGATTTAGTATTATGGTCAGTAGTTTTCACTATGAATTTAAAATCCCATTGCAGAAGGGCCTAATGAATTTGGCTCAAAGCTAAAAATACTTCAGTTCCGACTACACTCCACTGAAAAAAATTACACTTATTTTCAATAAACATGTGAAGAAGAAGAAGAAGAAGAAGAAGAAGAAGAAGAAGAAGAGGAAGAAGTTTTATTTTTATCCCAGCTCTCCCATATTATCCCACCTCTCCCATAGTTTATGATGAGAAGATAGAATTTATTTCCAAATATTTTGTGCCTCAGCTCTGTGTACACTGATGTACATGGTACAATTATGAACTTTATTTCATGGCATTCTCCCCATGAAACAAATAACTTAACTGAATTCTGTGCTTTTGTGGGTAGGTGGGGTTATGATTTGTTACAAAAGATTTCATTATGGATCAGCCATTCCCATAAAATGTGTCCTTTTAACTATTGTAAACTATACAGGTAACTGGCAGTTTTTTGACACAAAAGATCAGAATGGTAAACATTCACAAAGCTGGCATTTGAATCCCAAGTTCAATAGACAAGGACAAAGGACAAGGTGTGAGAAGAAAATCATCATGCAGGAGGATCTGGAAAATGTCAAGATATTTAAATTAATGTGTTTGTTTATGCTATATGTTAGCGGACCTGAGGACCTGATTAAAGGATCAAAGAAAAGGAGCGCTGATGTTTTCTAGTGGGGCCAAGGAAATAATTTCACGCAACTTCTGTGTACATGGCACTTTTTTGTCTACCCATCTTTGTGAACAGTTGAAAAATATTGTGGTTTGAAGGTGCGGAATCTAGCACTTCCTTGTTATGCCACCAGGAAATTACAGAATGACAGCAGCATCAAAACATTGCTGTACAGCTATATTGTAAACAGTGCTGTGTATCTTGAGGCAATGAAGTTGATTTGTACTTTTAAGACAGTTTTTTTTTTTTAGAAGTTCCCAGGCAAGGGGGCTGTTCAAGAAAACCGTCTTCTAGTTATGCTGCAAAATGAATGACATTATCGCTTTTTATATTTGTAAGTATGATCATACACTATACAGTTGTGATGTATGAAATTGATGCACAATTGTAATTTGCTCTCTCTCTGGCTTTTCTTCACTAATGAAGATTCAGGAAGGACTCATTCCACGCTTTCTACAAGCATGTTAATGACTAAAAAGGCCAATCTGAGATAAACAAGTCCAGTTACAGAAAGCACTGCAGAAAGTCTCCTTGGGTGATGTTTCCAAGTTGTGGTTCTTTCTGCATTGTCGTTTCTCTTCGAGACTCATTCGTTGTGAGTTCTCTAAAGAGTCTGCAGCATTGGACTCTTTCATACAAGGCTAAATTGGAAGTATAATTTAAGGTCAATTCGAATGCAATCATGGGTTTTACGTTATTGCGAATTAACTCTTCGCATGCAAATTCGGGCAAGAGGGAAGCCAATTCGAATGCAATCATGGGTTTTACGTTATTGCGAATTAAAGCTTCGCATGCAAATTCGGGCAGGAGGGGGTTATTTTCGGGTAATGGGAAGTAATTCCGAACGGAGCAGGGGTTCATGTAAATTCGCTAAACAAGCGAATTTACATAAATCCGCATTGGCTTCATTCGGAGTTGGGAGAAATTCCTCCCTGTTTGAAAGAGTCCATTGTGAATAGTGTGTCTCCATGTCTCCCGATGTGAGGGCAGGGCAAACCATTGTTGGTGATCAATTTGACCGAGCTTGAGATGTTGTTTCAGGGAGTCCTTGTATCTCTTCTTTGGGGCGCCCCCCCCTACACTGACCCATGGTGAGTTCACTGTAGAGTACTATTTTGGGGAGGTGGTGGTCCTCCATCCTAGAAACGTGCCCTGCCCAGCGCAGCTGCATTTTCAGTAGCATGGCCTCAATGCTGGTGATCCCTGCTTGCTTCAGGACAACAACATTCGTCACATAGTCAGTCCAGTGTATATTTAGAATTGTGCATAGACAGAGCTGATGAAAGCGTTTGAGGAGTTGAAGATGTTGGCGATAGGTGACCCATGTTTCAGACCCATAGAGGAGAATGGACAGAACAATGGCTCTGTACACACTGATTTTTGTGCTTCGCCTCAGGTGTTTGTTACTCCAGACTCTTTTGTGAAGCCTTCCGAATGCACTATATGCCTTTGCTAATCTGTGATCGATCTCTTCATCAATCTTGGCATCTGAGGAGATCATATCCCCAGATAGGTGAACTGCTGAATGGTCTTAAGCAAGATTTGCCTGTGGTGACGTGTGGGTGATAGTGCTCTTCCTGTGGTGCAGGCTGGAAGAAAACTTCTGTTTTCTTCAGGCTGACTTCCAGCCCAAACAGCTCTGTAGCCGTTGCAAAGGAGGATGTTAGGCGCTGCAGAGCTGCTTCTGTATGGGCAACAAGAGCAGCATCGTCAGCGAAAAGCAGCTCACGGACTAGATAGTTTAGAGTCTTTGTGTGAGCCCTCAGGTGGCTTAAGTTAAACAAGCTACCATCGGTATGGTAACATATATAGATGCAGTCTTCTTCTTTGAGATCTGCCGTAGTCCTTTGGAGCATCATGCTGAAGAAGATTGTGAATAGAGTTGGAGCGAGAACACAACCATGTTTCACACCACTAGTTATTAGAAAGGGTTATGAGAGAGCATTGCCATATCTGACTTGTCCTTGTTGGCCCTCATGCTCCTATTAGCTCTGAAGCCACATTGGCTTTCAGGGAGAAGTTAGTCTATGAGAGCAGGAACTAGTCTGTTCAGGAGTACCCTTGCAAGGATTTTTCCAGCAATGGAGAGCAGTGTTATACCTCGGTAATTTGAGCAATCAGATTTTGCTCCTTTTTTCTTATACAGGGTGATGATAACTGCATCTCGGAGATCTGATGGCAGTTTACCTTTTTCCCAGCAACTCACAAGGAGCTCGTGGAATTTAGCAAGGAGTACATGACCTCCGTGTTTCCAAGCTTCAGGTGGGATTCCATCAATCCTGGCTGCCTTGCCATTTTTCATCTGCTGTATGGCCTTAATGGTCTCGTCCACAGTGGGAGCTACGTCCAGTTCACTTTTCATTGGTTGTTGTATCATATGTTGGATAGCTGATCCTTGGACTATTCAGTTGGCACTGAAGAGACTTTGAAAATGTTCAGCCCATCGATGGATGGAGGCTTTGTCTGTTATTAGCATTTGAACATCCGTACTATATAAGGAGCTTCAGACCTGATAAGTAGGTCCAAACACTGTTTTAAGACCTTCGTAGAAACCTCTGGAATCACCCATATCTGCACAGTGTTGTGTCTTTTCTGCTAAATTGAGCTTCTTCTGAATGTCTCAGAGTTTTTGTTGGAGTTTACTACATGCAAGACGGAAGGCTGTTTGTCTTACATGGCAAGATGGCTGAGCGAGGTGTGCCTGATGAGCAGTTCTCTTCTTTGCCAACAGCTCCTGGATCTCTTGGTTGTTTTCATCAAACCAATCTTGGTTTTTATTGCTGGAGAACCCGAGGGATTCTTCCACAGACTGCAGGATACTGTTTTTGATATGTTGCCAAAGCACTGTAGGAGAAGAATCTATAGGATGATCTTCAAGTTTTGATTGCAGATTTGCCTGGAAGTTATCTCTCATGGCAGCTTGTTGAAGATTGTTGACTTGGAGACTCCTCTTTAAGATTCCACCCCTCTTTGATTTGAGCTTAAGATGAAGGTTTAGTTTACATCTTACCAGGCGATGATCTGTTTTGCATTCTGCACTGGGCATCACTCGAGTATGACGGACATCTCGAATGTTTCTCTAGCGCACTAGAACATAGTCAATGAGCTGCCAGTGTTTGGATCAGGGATGCATCCAGGTTGACTTCAAGCTATCTTTCTGCTGAAAGATAGTGTTTGTAATAGTCAGCTGCTGTTCTGCATAAAACTCTAGCAGGAGGCGTCCGTTATCATTACAGTTTCCAACTCCATGCTTGCCTAGAACACCTTTCCAGGCTTCGAAGTTCTTTCCTACTCTGGCATTGAAGTCACCAAGGATAATGATTTTATCTTCTGCAGGGACTTTTTGTGGTGTAGGTCTGAGTAGAATTTGTCTTTCTCCACAGGGTTGGCTTGCATAGTTGGGGCATATATACTGAAGAGAACAACGTGTGGGAGGTGTAAGGAGATAATGCAATCAGAGTGACCTGTTGGCAGGGTTTCAAGTTTGGAGGCAATGGAGTTTTTAATCATAAAGCCTACTCCTGAAGATGTTTTTCAGTTTTTGGTTTGCCAGACCAGTAGAGTGTATAGCTGGCACCGTGTTATTTAAGGCTGCCTTCCTCATGGAGATGAACTTCACTAAGAGCAGCGATGTCAATATTAAGTTGTGATAGTTCATGGGCTATTAGAGCAGAATGACGCTCAGGACGTCCACTATCTGCAAAATCTTGCATGGTTCTGATGTTCCAGCATGCAAGCGTCAGTCTGTTTGCACCTTTGGAGGCTGGTGTGTGCCTTTGTATCTTTGTTTTTGTTTGACCGCATCAGAAGATGCCCGTTGGCCATGGCTAGCCAACCGGGTAGATGGAGATGAGCTTTTGTTAGGCCACCTTTTCTAGGTCCCTCTCCACATGGAGCAAACAGTGCTCTCCTTAAAAAAGGCTGCTTGGTCATTCAGGATGCTGCCAAACAAGACTGTCATCTCCCAGTCAGTCTCAAGTGACCAAAGTCTTGAACCACCTGCATGCAGGGTTGGGTCTGCGGCTTTCAGTGCATCTTTCACCTGCCATTTCGTCCCTCACCTATCGCTACAGGACTTTTTTTGGGGGGGGGGGGCGGATGTATCCTTTGAGCCTGTGCAATGGATTTTTCTGGTGGAGCACAGCGTGCACAGAACTGGCCTCACCCTTTAAACCACAGATTTGTCTGCCAGGGCCAAGCAAGCATGGATGGTGGCAGCGAGATCCTTGGGTCGTAGGTGTGATTAGAGTTTCCTTCTCTTAGATGGTTTATCTTACAGGGTTAGATGAGCACCATTTTCCCGGGTTTGGGATTGGAGTTTTCCTTCTCCTAGGATAGTTGCCATAAGGCTAAAGAGCCCATCCTGCCCTTTGACACTCTTGGTCAGACCCTTCGGTTGTGACTTGTCTGCAATGGAGGCTCTACCGGTGGCTGTTCATGCCACCGCCAGCATAGCTTACAGCTTCATTAAGGTATGCAAGCCTCTCCCCCACGATAAGGGGGCGTCAATGGAGAGGTGTAATTTAGTAATGCCACATTTATTCAAAAGCATTGTTTGTAACCAGGGTTTTTTGTTTTTTTTTTTTTTTTGCCAGTTACCTTCAAGCTCTGTTTTGCTCAGCTATCTAAATATCACAAAGGAGAAATTATAGAAAGTATGGCACTTACAAGACCCAGTATGTTTTAGTGGTTTAAGCATTTGACTATGACTCAGGAGATGAGGATTCGACTCCCTGCTCTGCCATAGAATCCCACTGGGGGACCTTGGGTGAGTTACACATTCTCAGCCCCAGAAAACCCTGTGATCAGTTTGCCTTAGGGTTTTCATAAGCTGGAAATGTCTTGAAGGCCCAGAACAACAACACTAGCTACAGAGGACTGGAAGATAGGACTACATGTGGCCACTGATCTCAGAATAACAGCCTTGAGTCTGCTTTATTTTCAGGCATGAAATGATGTTTAGAACAAATGCGTAATAGTGCAAAGTTTAAGAAGCTGGATGCTTGCTGCCAGCTAAAGGGAGTTTTAAGCCTCTCTCAGCCCCAAGCCTTCATGTTCCCACAACCAGAATGGTATTACTTCGGACCTTTATGTGCATGAAGCTGACAAGACCCCAAACTGCACTGTCTACATTTGAGAAAGCCAGTGATGCTACTCTTAACCAAACCAGTGACATGGCATACAAGGGAAAGGACTAAATGCCATGTGCATTACCTACCTCAATTGAGAAATGGGGTGCACAAATGCACGGAAGCCAATTTCTGTCCTGTGACTCCCATGTAAAGTGCAATGGCATGTTGGAGTGCACCTGAAGTGATATTGTGTCACTTCTGGCTGCCATTTTATTGCTTATTGCTTGATCTATCACATTTCTTGTCATTAAGACGCAGTTCAGCATAACCAAATTAGTTAAACCTTTGTATTCCAAAGCCTAAATTCAATTGGTCATCTTCACTAGAGTACACCCATTTAGTAAACTGAATTTGCATAGGGTTTTGCATATCATTCACCAGTTAATTCTGTCGATCTACTCTGCCTGGGTATGGCAATTGGATTAAGGTTCAAATGAATAAAATCTATAAGCAATTTGCAAATATGAAAGGTACTAGAGGTTTTAACACTGTCCATTAAAAAAGTTTTAAATATGCTTAAATGTTAAGTATCTATTAGCACCAGACCTTTCTTTATTTTAGGGGTATTTTAAAAACCTGTTAAATGGAATCAAATTTTTGTCTTTTTCTGGACTTCACAGGTACATGTGAACAATGCCTTTAATTGAATTGTACTATTCATCATTATCCTCATCTGGATATGAATTGTTAAGTAACTTCAGATTAGTGATTGTTCTATATTTTAGACACCATAAAAGACTTAAGAAGAAATTCCTGCTAGGCCAGTGGGAATTCTGGCATTGCTAATTCTTGAAGGAAACTATTGGTCTCAAAGTCCTACGTGGACTCTTCCTTATTGAATTAGTTCCTGGAACATTCACAAAAGAAACTAATAAATATTATTGACCTCAACATTTTTCTATGAACATTGGTTGTTCTTTGAATGAATGAGCTTGCTTAACAGCCATACATTTAAGTACTAATACAAGCAGCAACATTTATTGTGGACACAGATAATTCAGTAAAGCTAGCAAAATGATTCAGATGTCCACAGCACGTACTGTAAATTAAACTGTTCACAATCAAAAGAATGAAAGAAGTCAAATGTCCATGCATTAGGTCCTGGTTCTGGTTGCCACACAGAAAAACATGAGATTAGTTTAGTAATGGGAAATGTCATATCAGATAAAGAGTAAAATATATAAACATTGCTGCCTTTACCTGGAAAATTCACAGAGAAGGGTGGTAATTATTTTCTGTTTGACATCATGGTGAAATTTACAGTGAGCAATACATGCAGGAAAGTTTTGGAATCCCACTCGCCGGCATTGGTATAGTTCCCCATTGACCTCTCCAGGAGGTCAAAAGTCAACAGAGAAAGTGAAGGTTTGTACTTACCAATGCAACCCACCTTTTTTTCAGTTTGCAGAAAAGAGCACAGGCTCCGTTATCTCTATGCCTACAGCTCCCTCTTGTGCCCTAAGAAGCAAGGATGATTAGGCTCAAGGACTGATTTATTATGGACAGGAGACTTTATATTAGCAACATACAATTAGGAAAAAGATGCTATTTCTACATGCTTTTTGAATGAAAATAATGTAAACTGAAGAAGGAAAGTGTCAGTGCTAATATCAACTTAACATCAATTACACATAAACATTGACTCAACTCAAAATACAACAAAGTCTTACCTTTGATGATGTCTTCATACAATTCCTGATTGCCAAAGTTGCTTTTTACCTGAGTAATTTTGCTTGTATAATCATGGATGTGATTTCTTCCCCAGACACATCAGTATGAACCTTGTGAAAGCAGACTTTCCACAAAAGTTTTATGACTTCACACAGTGTTCTTTTAAAAATCAATTGAATCAGTGGGGAATGTGAGATTCCAGCATACTAATATATGACTTTACATTATGGTTGTTGTTGTTGTTGTTGTGTGCCTTCAAGTCACTTCTGACGTACAGCAACCCTAAGCCTCAAAGGATGGTAGTGGTAAAAATAAACCTTCTGAAGAAGCCTTGTTAAGAAACCCCATGATAGAGTTGTCAGAAACAACTTGAAGGCACAACACACACACACACACAATCTTGCAGCCTCAGAGGACAGCAATGGCAAGCCTCCTTTGAAAAAACTTACTACTGGTAAGAACTTCCTGTGATATGGTTGCCTTAGAGTCACTAGATATGAATTGAAGGCACACAAAGCAGCCACCCCCAAGTCTGGGAGGACTGTGCCTCATGGTGGAGGCAGGTTCATATAATCAAACTTTAGTTTGTTTTCTGTAACAATTGGTGCTAGCGTTCCTAAATCATGATAGGTAACTGCTCCATGAATACACTCTATCAAGGTCAACCCTAAATCTCTACTGGTATCTGTTGAACAACAGGGCTCGTTTCACTTTCAGAATGAGAATGAAAGTATCATCCAACTTTCATTCCTATAAATCGGTCATTTCCAAGAAAGCAGGTGGTCCATGGCCTCAGCTTCTCCCAATAAGCATCCATCACACAAACTGCACACACAGATTTTTTTTGCATGTAGATATAAGCAGACTGTGCTTGGACTTTATCGTTCACTGCTAAGGCAAGAACATTTACTAACAGTAGAACTTTGGACAGGATCAAGAAGAAAAGAATATATATCAGAAATGGTAATGTTGTTACATGGAGTCCTTTCCTTTCTGCCCTTGTATTTTCTTCTCTTATCGTAGATGATGCATTAGTTGCCAGTTTACAAGAGACAAAGGTACCACTTATCTTTTTTCTATTCCTTTCTACTAACAAGTAGAATAACATGATGCATAGAGGGAGAATATATTATGTACTTGAACTTTATGTTTATTCACATTTTATGTAGTTGCTATTACATTGTTTGTGTGCGTTTTGACTTTTCCTCTCTGTCATAGCTTTTTATTTTTATCTTAGGATCCTTCACCAGATCTTGTACTCAGCTTCACTATGACTTGTATACTGGATAAGTGGCTGTGTTGATCAGTGGGTTCAATATAGGAAAGCATGACCAATTCGCCCCTTTCATTTCTTAAGTAAAAACAGTCATACACAGTGGTAGAAAATAAAACTAGTAAAGATTTATTATGTAATAAAGAAGTTCAAATTGAAATTCTTTATTACATAATACTGTACATCTTTACTGGTTTCATTTATGAACTGAAAGGGGAGAACTGGTCACACTTTGCCGTATTGAATCTACTGATCAACACAGACACTTATCCAGTATAAAATTCATCATGAGGCTGACAAGAGCCCCAGGGTTGGAACTGTGATACCAGCCTGGATAAGTGTTCAGTCACAGTAAGCTTATCTTGAGAATGAATGATAATATAATGAAAAACACTGCAATATTAACATCTTGTTCACATCCTGCCTGGCTTGTATGCTGAAAGGACTGTGGACATTGTGCCCGTGTAAGTATCCTCACTGAAATTACGGGAGACGAGTGAGTGGTCATGAATCAACCAAGCTGAGAAACATTGTTTAAATCTAGTCACTAGTCCCAACAAGAGTAAATATATTAATCAATAGAACTTTAGGAAGTCTTGAGTTATCAGGTTCCCATTGAGTCACTGACTCTACTGCAGCTGTAATTGTAAGGAACTGGAAACTGAATTTAGGTTGCAGGATACCTTGTTCATGTATTCATTCATCTATTTCAGCCTTTATATTCCACCTTTTTGTCCAAAGTAGGACGGTCATGGGAACATGAACACAAACATAAATACCTATAAAACTGTACAAAAATCAACAACCAAATATAATTGGCAGCAATATTATTCAAAGGCAGACGCAGTGCACTTTAGAAGGCAAATGATCCATCTAAGTAGCAGAGTCTTGATGGCCTTTTTTGCCTAAAGGTAACAGTGTCAGGCTACAGAAGACTGCAGGACCCTGGGCACTGATGGCTCCCGGTCCAAGCTGACCAGAGATAAGAGGCGTGGTTCTTCAAACAACAGATCAGGTTACATAGCAGAAAAACAGGAATCGCTGGGGTGTACATTCAGAATCAGGGACAATCTGAGATCTAAAGCAACAGAAATTTGGGAGGACCAGAAGCAGGTATGTAAATAAAGGTAGACAGCAAGAAGAGCTAGGCAGGATCCTAACACTATAGAGAAATCAATCAGACAGATTTAGAAGGCTCATCCTTGAAGCCAACTGGTAATGCTCATGTACATCTTTGCAAATGTAATCCTGCTTTAAAATAAATCACTACTCCACTGAGATTTGTGGCCAGTAAAAGGAAGTATTTCCTCATAATCCATCATAATATTTTAGAACTTTCCACCACAAAATGTGGGGATAGTCAATGTGACAAATGACTTCAAAAGAGGACTGGAGAAATTCATGAGAAAGGACATGGCTATCGGTAGCTGTTAGCCATGTAAGTGTAGTGGAACATTCATGTTCAGAGGCAATGTATCTGTGATTATTGGCAGCTGGAAGGCAAACCGTTAAAATGGGCTGTTCCCTTTCCAACTCATTTGTAAGCTGCACACAAGTATCAGGCTGTCCACTGTTGGAAACCAGATGTTAAACTAGACCAGTCTTTGCTCTGTTTGAGCAGGGAATGGGTGAGAAATTTATCAAAATTCACAGATGTTTCATACAACAGATGAAAAGAACTTGAGAACTGTAATCTATCTAGATATAGGGACTTGCATGCTTAACTTCTAAATTTCTGAATTTCAGTTCCTGTATATTCAGGCATGGAGGGGGGCATGAAGGAGGCAACGTTGAACCTCCTTGCAATAATCTTTCACCAAGAAAACTCCAGGATGAGATGATCCAAGGCAGAACAAGGACACAAACGGAGAGCTAAAAGTGTAGAACAGAGGGCAAGCTCAAATAGAGATTTAGACAAGGGCACAACAGAACCAACAAAATATGAAGCCACATAGCACATATATTTAAAAATGGAAAGAAGGTCCGGGTTGTGCCACAGATGTTATAGGTACATGGAATGTTAGACGTCAAGGGAAACTAGACATAGTAAAAAAAAGGTAATGGAACAAACAAATGGCAATGCTAGGAATGAGTGAGCTAAAATGGACAGGAATGGGACATTTTGAGTCAGAACACAGTTTTACCCAACTCAGGAAATAAAAAAAGAGAAAAAACAGAGTGGCAATAATTGTGAGGAAGGACAAAGCAAAATCAGTAATAAATAAACTGGATATAAAATAAACTCAGACTGAATCATGTCAATAAGGTTTCAGGGGAAGCCAAAACATCACCATAATACAAGTGTATGTGCCAATCACAGAGGCAGAGAAAGAAGAAACTGAGAATTTCTATGATGAAGTCCAGGCAGAAATTGACAACATGCTAAAACAGGACTGTTTAGCAGTCACAGGAAATTGGAATGCTAAAGTAGGAAGTAGACCAAAATAAAAAACAACCAAAGACAGTAGGATCAGTTGAAGAAACAAATCAGGAGAGCAGCTAATAGAGTTTTGCAAGGTCAACAAGCTGTTCATTGCAAATACTTTCTTCATACCATCAGAGAAGAGATTGTATACATGGACATCATTGGATGGGCAACACAAAAACCAAACAGATTACTTAATAGGTAACAGAAGGACAGGTGAGAAATACATTTAGGTACTATGGACAGAAGTCAGGGACATAGTCAAAAAGAAATGCAAAAAGATGTCAGTGGCCAAAAAGAAGGAGTAAAAATAATGAATGACAAATGAAAGGCTTCAAGCAATTAAAGAAAGATGAAAAGCAAAATGAAAAGGAGTCAGAAACACAATCAGAACCTTGAATGTTACTGTCCAACAATTAGTGTTTAAGGATAAAGAGAATCACTACAACAATGAATCCAGAGAAATAGAAGCTTACAACAACAACAACAAAAAGGCAGGAAAAGGAGATCTATTCTACAAGATCCAAGGATTTCAAGAGACATTCAAACCAATGGCAAAAGTGATCAGAAGAGGAACATAATACACAAACATGAAGAAATAAAGAAAAGATGGAATGTATACACTGAAGACCTATATAAAAAATGTGAAAGGATGAATGACATATGAAAAGAAAAAACTTACAAAGATGAACCCAAAGAGAAGTGAAAGCCACTTTCAAAGCAGTAGAAAATAACAAATCACCAGGAACAAATGACATTCCAATAGAACTGCTAAAATCCACAGAGACAGATTAAAGTTCAGCTCTAACTAAAATCTACCAACAAATATGGTAAACAAAACAGTGGGCAACAGAGTGGAAGTGATCTATATATAGTCCCATCCGCAAAAAAGGAGACACAAAAGATTGCAGTAATTACAGAACTATCATACTAATTTCCCACGCAAACAAAGCCATACTCAAAATTCTGTAAAAAAAAAGATTCTTACCACATTAATATGCACCAGGGAATTCCAGAAGAAAATCTGCATGTGCTTTATTGACTACAGCAAATCCTTTGACTGCATAGATCACAAAAAGGTATGGCGTGCGCTGGAAGTAATGGGAGTTCCACAACATCTGATTGTCCTGATGCATAACCTATACTCAGGACAAGAGGCTGCGCTCAGTAGGTAGAACCAGAATGGTTCCCAATTGACAAAGGGACTAGGCTGCATAGTATTACCCTATTTATTCAAACTATATGCAGAAAATATCATACAGAGAGTGGGCTTAGACTCAGAGGCAGGAGGAGTGAAGATGGGAGGAAGGAACATTAACAACCTAAGATATGCAGATGACACAATACTATTAGCAGAAACAAAGAAATACCTAGAACAGGAGATCAAGGAGGAAAGCACTAAGGTTGGATTAAAGCTGAACATTAAAAACAAAGCAAAGCAAAGCAAAACAAAACAAAACAAAACAAAAACAATGAACATGGAAGATCTACAAGAATTCACTCTAGACAATGAAAAAAAATCGAAATAATTAAAGAGTTTCCATACCTTGATTCAAATATTGATCAGAACAGAGACCGCAGTCAAGAAAGCAGAAGAAGAGCAGCTATGAAAGAAATGGACAGGATCATAAAGTGTAAAGACATAATTCTGAACACTAAAGTGAGGCCATTCAAGCCATTGTATTCCCCATGTAGGCATGCAAGAGCAGGATAAGAAAGCCAGTAGAAAGGAAACCAACTCATTAGAGGTGCTGGAGAAGAGTGCTGAGGATACTGTGGATGGCCAAGAAGATAAACAAATAGTTCCTTGAACAGATCAAGCCTCAACTATCCTTGGAAGCCAGGATGACTAAATTGACCACATCAAGAGGAAAAATGAATCATTAGAAAAAAGCAATATTGCTAAGGAGTTTATTGTACGACAGAATTTGGGGGTATACTCCAATGGCAATCCGAACGCAATCATGGGGTTTCACATAATTGTGTATGAGTTTATCTTACGCAATTTCGGGCAATGGGAAGTCATTCTGAATTCAATCATGGGCTTTCACGTAATTGTGTATTAGAGTATCTCATGCAATTTCAGGCAATGGGGGTCATTTTCGGGAAATGGGAAGTCATTCTGAATGCATTCCGAACGCAATTAGATTTCACATAAATTCGTTATACTAGCGAATTTACATGAATTCGAATTGGGTCCATTCGAAATTGAGAGAAATTCCTCCCATGTGATAAATTCCATAGAAATGTGGAAGGCAGTAGAGAGGGAGGGAGGCCATAAGCCTGATGGTTAGACTGAATCAGGCAGGACACAGGCCTGGACCTGCAGGACCTGAGCAGATAGGCTGAGGACATGGGGTCTTGAAGAGGTCTCACCCACAAGGTTGCCCTGAATTGAGATCAAACTTGAGAGCAGTTAACAAAAACAATAATATTCAGGAACACGAGTAATGAATTAGGTGTACCACCTCTTTTTTTAAAAAGGCTCCTGAGCCTTAAAACCTATAAAACAAGCAGATATAACATGGCCTTCTCCATATTAGGAATAGTTTTACTTGTTGAATATGACTAGGGCCAATGAGGGAGAATTTAATTTTTGAACTATTTACCAAAATACATGCATTTCATATACAGGACAGGAAGGATTTGAGGTAGCAAAAACAGCAGAATTTCTCTTAAATTATGTTCTTAAAAACCCAGATTTTCTCTTTTAGTTTCATAGAACCTAAAGGGATATAATAAATGAAAGTCCACAGTGCATCAAAACCTTAGACGTTTGGAAGGACACAAAAGAAAAACATAGAGATGGACTTCTTTCGGAAGTTGGCGGTAAGAATGGTGACAGCTGTTTAATTTCTTCTGATCAGCTATCAGGGCAACCTGCAATATAAGTCTCTTTTAAGGGATCAGAATCTCACAGATAAACTGTATCAGAAGAGGACACAGATAGAAATTCAATCTTAGGAAGTTCTCCTTGGGAATTGCCCAACCAGATCAACTGCGCCAGGCTGGTATTGATAAGAGTTGAGGGCTAAGGACCAAATGTTGCTCCCCAAGTCTTCAACTTGTGTTGAGTCTTCAACTCAAATGGCCTCACATGCTACACGATAAGCCACTTTTGAAACTGAAAGGACTTCACAAGATTTGTGATCCAAGATGTGCTGTCCAAAATTCCACTGAATGTTCTGAAGCCCTTCAGCACATCTGAAGGAGCTTCTTACATCCTGGCTCCAGAGTCAGAAGAACAGTCACCTAGATGTCTTGAACACAACATGTTAACTTTCTTAATTCAGACTGAGGAGCAGTGGTGTAGAGGAGCCAAGCTTCCTAAGACTGCAACACCAAACCTTTTAGATTAGTGGGGCAACATTACCACCTCCCTCAATTCCTCTGAGTTAATTGCAATTTTCCTAGTTCTAGGAGGTAGGAAATGATTTTTTTTCCCTCCAAGTATCAGTGTATTTTTGTGAGCTCCATCTATAGTACTACAAAGTACTTTGGAGTGCCTTGGTTTTGAAGGATCAGTTAAAACCTATCAGTTTTACAAAAGACTTCATCCTAGTAGAACTACAAACAGCAAGAACTAGTTTGTTGATATGGATCAATATGGCTGCCTGGCTTGTTGGACACCCTCTAGGCGAACAATATGAGAACTGTCATAATGAGAATCCGTACTTCAAAATTTGAATGCAACAATTAAGAAGAAACTACTTGATGTATGCTGGGTGTAATCTTATGAAATGGAGGGAGAGACAACATTTTCCAAGATTAATTCCTGTGACATGAATTAGCAGAAAGACACAAATTAATTTTATCCAGAAGCTAATTAAAGAGCTAGTCCTGTCTGTGGTTTGCTTAACCCCTTCACTGATGAAGACCAGGATAAATTTCCAAGAAACTATGTTTAGTCATCATCAGCACAGCACAGCCCTCCAAAGTAGGGTAAATACAATAGTTTTGACATCTTTTCTCTGTGTTAACCATTACTTTTTGTTTTACTTTTGGATATAGGATGGGATTCAAGGTATAACGGAGGATGTCGTTCACGTTTTTCAGAATAAAGATATTCCAAAGCCTGGGGATATGATCCAATTTCAGATGCCTGGATTCCAACATTGGGGCATCTATGTGGGAGATGGAAATGTGGTTCATTTTGCATTGCCAGGTAATATGAGAGAGGAAGAGGAGAGAGAGAGAGAAAGTACACATAAAACACACACCATAATATGAACATAATAGCACGAGACCTGAAATGAAGGAATCAAATAGATTAAACTCCCTAGCTTCAATTTGGTATTGATTTTTAAAAAATTGGCTTTGACAAATCTTAAATGAAATAACAGCTAAAACCAAAGTCTCTGTTTTCATTTTCATATGCAGAATTACTATATTGTACTCATTCACCAGCTGCCGCAGGTGATATGTAGCTACATCAGTTTGAATAGTCTGTATAAACATTAAGCACAGGGAGCATATTTCTTCTTTCCCAGCTGCATCTCACTCTTACTACTCTTTCAAACGGGAGGAATTTCTCCCAAATCCGAATGGAGCCCATTTGGATTCATGTAAATAATCCCCATTGCGTTCGGAAGGCGTTCGGAATGTCTTCCTAGTACCTGAAAATAACCCCCCTTGCCCGAAATTGCGTGAGAACCTTTAATGCGCAATAACGCAAAACCCATGATTGCATTCGGAGTGACTTCCCTTTTGCCCGAATTTGCGTGAGAAGAATTAATTCGCAATAACGTGAAACCCCAGGATTGCGTTTGGATTGCCCTTGCATTATACTTCCAATTTCCCACGTCTGAAAGAGTCCTTAGACTCATTCTGAAAAAAAGGTAGACACTCTGTATATGTGTTGTTTTACATAGAAAGTGCTGGTTCTGGGGAGTGCTTCAGTGGCTCATTGGTCTAGGTATGACATTCCCACCCATGAAAACTGCCCACCAAAAAGACAGGTTAGGATTACATTTGTATTTGGGCATGTGGATGTGCAAGTATCAGAGCTGACAAAATGTATATTTCAGAACATCAAGTAATATGGCATCCTTTCATAAGCCAAGCATCTCACATTTTATATTTTCAGCTGTTAACCTTATTCCACTGGAGTACGCAGTCCAAAAAACGCAAGTGAAGGATGTAGCACTGTCATTGACCTTTGCCGTGTACAACAAATATGATAAGGACCATTCCCCATTGCCTCCTGATCGTGTGGTAAAAAGAGCTGAGCACATGGTGGGCAAGGTCATGAAGTATGATGCTGGGAGAGCTAACTGTGAGCACTTTGTCACACTGATGAGATACAACGTTGCTATATCAGGGCAGGTAGGTCTACTACACATTTGTTTTTTCCCCCTTGTCCCTTATTCACGCTTAATGATAAATCCAGATTTGCAACTTCCCAGGGCCAGTGGACTTCCTCCCTTGTGCCTTATTCACACTTAATGATAAATCCAGGTTTGCAACTTCCCAGGGCCAGTGGACTTCCTAGAATTTAGCTAAATAAACCTACATGGTTACAAACAAAATTCCATCTGTGACAGTCTAATAGATTACAACAAAATGCAAAATCCACAAAACAGTGATACCTTTATGGGCACAACTAAAATGCACAATATATATCATGCAAGCTTTCAAAACTTCACTGGCTTCTTCATTAGACAAAACTGTTACAAATCATACAGGAGAAGAAAAGTGACAAAGTTACTGCCATTTTCTTAGGGAGAGAACATTGTTCTCTTCTTCTTTCTGTTCTGACCTAGGGAGGATTGAACCATGAAGCTTTGCCTCAAAGATGCCTCCCTGCTCTTACTTTCGTTTATGGGAATCAGTTTTAAGAACTCGTGTGCCAAATTATAGATTTTTCTACTGATTGTCTATTTTTCCTCGATAGCAGATGAATTCTTTGTAACAATAAAGTAAGCCATGTTTTTTAGAAATCTTATCAGAGTATCCTGTTTTTATCAGAAGCTCAGATACACAGTCAACCCTCCATATCCCCGGGTTTTTTATCCTTGGATTCAAGCACCCTCAGCTTGAATATAATTTAAAATATAGAAATTCCAAAATGGAAATTTGATTTTGCCATTTTTTAAAATAAGAAACCATTACCTTATTTTACTATGCCATTATATTTAATAGCACTTGAGCATCCATGGGTTTTGATATCCATGAGGGTTTCTGGAATCAAATCCCAGCAGATACCAAGGGCCCATGTACATCTGGACATACTCCTGCTCTGCTTAATATATAAATTTCCAAATATACTAAATTCCAAGACAGAATTCCATAGCATTGAGTCGTGGCAACTAAAGCAGTGTCAAACAGCATTAATTTTGCAGTGCAGATGCAGCCTAAGCTTGGAAATTTATTTTAAAAGCGAATGCATTAGAGTTAATTTGGAAGAAAAAAATGTCCTTACTCATTTGTCCCTGTTAAATAATACTGTATTATATTACTTGTAACATATTGGTAATGTGTCACTTTCAAATTGAGATGGGAACATTTAACTATGTTGTTAAAGTGTATTACATTCAAGCTCTAAGCAAGATGGGTTGTAAAGCATTGCCTTATCTAGTGATACTTTTTTAAAGGCAGAGAGATTCAACTATGAGGTGGATCCAGATTTTGTGAAGCAGATCAAAAGGTGGCTAGCTGAGATCAATGAGGAGGCAAACTGGTGAGTGTATTAAAACTTCAGAGACAGAGGCCTCTGGCTTTTACATCACTGAACTAAAAATAAAAGCTTGCAAAAGCTAACTCTTCCAAAGCATATGCTGTCTGTCACTTCACATTGAGACAAGAGAGAAAGGGAAAGTCCTTGCTATAGCCTGGCATTATTTTATTTAGATAATAGCCTTGTCTGCACTGGCCATAAGTCCAGGGCCAGTCAGGAGCATTATGCTTTGAAACTGATCCCAGATTGGCCACAATGGTGATCACGTACACCAAATTGTACCCAGTGTGGCAGTATAGCATTGTTCTCACAAGCCAGCCTGGCCCAACACTGCATTGGCATGGCCAGCTTGTCCCCAGAGCCCTGGCTATTGGTTCCATAGCTGCAGGAGCTTTGTGAACAAGCTGTTTGGTGCACCACCACTTCTCCTGCGGGTGGGTTCGCACACGTGATCAATGAGAAGAGAAGATAGAGTGATCCTCTGATCACATGGTGAGCACCTCTGGACACCATCCATGTGATTGAGGGTCCCTCTGCCCTCTCTTCCTACTGGTTGCATAGGCGAGCCCACCCTTTTGAGAAGTAGCAGCATGCCAAATGGCCACAGAGCTCCTGCATATATGGAAGTAATGGCAGTGGCTCCAGAGACAGGCATTGCTAAACATGAGGAAGGGGGATGGCACAGTGCCTAGCGTGCAAACAGTAGGCCCACCCAATTCAGGCCCAATCCAGCTGTTGAAACATCACAAAACTCTGTGCTAACCCAGAGGTTTTATGACTTTGCTGACTCTGGTACAAAGTCAGCTTAAAGGGGAAGACTCGTGGTATTTCACTGGAAGTTGCTATGCATTGTGCAATCACATAGCACCAGTGTTGGGGTGGGAATGAGGATTTTTGCAAATGCAGACAAGGCTAAATGTCTCTCTTTATTTGCTTGACTGGAGAGCATATGCTACAAGTAAGATTATAAAGATGAGAAGGTACTACTTCCAGAGATTGTTCTGTCCATTCAAAAAGGAGTACCTGTGCCAAGACAGCTCATGCGGAAATGACTAGGCAAGATCCAACCACAAGTTGAAGAATATTCTGAAAGTGCCAGTGCTCTGTAGATTCTTACATAACTATGATAAAGTCAGTATCTGGTCACCATAGCAAAATATAGTGTATAGCTTATTCCCCCCCCCCCAAGTGCAGAGGGTCCACTGTGGGACAATGTACCCCCCGGCTCCCAACAGTTGCCCAGCTCTGTTTTATATCTTTTCTATGGTCAAAAAGAAGGTGTACCAAGTGGAAAGAAGGACTGGTGAGAAATACATTTAGGGACTATTACAATCTGAGCTTTCCAAAATTGCACTTCCTAAAATGTGTAATTTCTTTACATTTGAAATGCAGATTGGAAAAAAATCCAATGTACACATATTTGTAGAGGGGAGATAGAAATGTGTACATTTGAAAACAATGTATAAAAAATGCATATTTGAGAACCGTCCAAAATATTTGTTATATTCAGTTGAAAAACCTGTTCCTCAAAATGAATAAATTTGGGGAAAAAACCCCAGTATCAATACATTTGAAAATGAATAAATTTTAAAAACTGTATGAATACAAAATGAATACATTTGAAAAAAAAATACATTTGAAAAACAAACATATTTAGGGAAATGAGCATGAAAATATGTATGAGTTTGTATATAGATTTTAAAATTGTAAGACAATGCAGAACCAGGACAGAATAGACTTATCAGTGGAAAAAATGAGAACATGAGTGTAACGCTCACTCATGCCTAGAAGTGGAGGATCTTTTAAAATACATTAGAAGTACAAAAATAGTAAAACTATTTAATCTTGTTTGTCCATAACCAAATCAATTAATAGCTCAATATATCTTCTGCTGACGGGATAAGATTATAATCTGTCAAACAGTAGATGTCAAATCAGTGTCTGATTCTTAAGATTCCATTCTTACTATAAGCAAGGCCATTATCAGGCAAGGTCATTAAATAGAATGTTATAGATATATGGAATTACACTTATATACTGAATCTACATAAAGGTAAAGGTATTCCCCAGTGACAAGGTTGTCAAGTCATGCTCGAACATAGGGGCAATGCTCATCTCCATTACTAAGAACCAGTATTGTCAGAGACTACTCTGTGATCATGTGGCCAGCATGACTGCACCAAATGCTGTTACCTTCCCACCGAAGTGGTACTTATTTATCTACTTGCATTTGCATGCTTTTGAACTACTAGGTTGGCAGAAGCTGGGACTAGTGATGGGAGCTCACCCCATACTGAATCTTTATTTTTCTTTATTCATTGTTTTTCAATAACAGAGTGAACAGGAAGAGTTCACTAGAGCAACTGATGATTAAAAGAATCGCCTGATCTTCTTCAACCTGTCCTTTTACTCCTCAGGAGTTCTCTGCTTTCCTTCAACTGGAAATCAGTACTACAACTTCAGTTACAGAGACCGCACTTTGACTGCATAATAAAGCCTGAGCTAACATGCACAAAGCGCACAGCAAAACTTTGCTTTGGATGGATCTGTTTTCATAAGTTCTAACGCAAGTCCCGAGTTGTATGATCTTAAGTAACACCTGTGTCCACACCAGACTGCCAGTATATGTCCAAATCAGCAACAAGCATCCCTTTTCAGGTACCCCAATGACTGAGATGTACTGGGTACCTAAGTGGAAAGAGCACTCTTTACACTGGCAGTGCTCCTCTAGAAAATTTCCTCTGCAGAAAGGCCTGCGTGTTGCTTATTCTGTAACATTTTCAGCATCAGATAAAACCTTTGTAATCTCCTGGGCTCAGTGGCATTACTATGGAGGTGGGCAGGGAATGCAAACCGCACCAGGTGACACCCTAAGGGGGGGGGAGAGTGACACCACTGTTGCCCAAACACCTGTATTTTGGCAGAAACATTGTGGAATTTGCCTGTATCTCTTTAAAATGCATTAAGAGATGGTGGGAGGGAGGTGAACCTCAGTGGGAGAAGAAAGGAGGGGCCCCCAAAAATTTTAAAATCAAAATTAAAATTTCAAAAATTTAAACTTTGATTTAAAGTTTTTAAACATTCTTTACAGACATCACTATATATATGTAAATACATTTAGATTATGCATATGATATTGCAATTTGAAGGTATAATTTTAATTTTGCTGGTTGTTTTTGTCGCAACTATTAGTATGACACTCAATGGTATATGGGAATTATGATTTATAAGTAACATTAGTGCAAAAAAAAAGCATTACTAAGGATTCTGTATAGTGTGAAATGGAAGGACAAGGTCAGTAAGGGGGGTGACACCATGGGTGACCACATCGGGTGACATCAACCCTAGGGATGCCACTGTCTGGGGTTTTTTAGCTCTTTAAACTGTAATGTTTAATTGTTTAAACAGCTGCTTCTGTAGCTAGTGTCCGGGGACTGTCTGTCTGGGGGAAACGCAGTCTTGGGGTGAAGCAGAGGGCTGGAAAGGAGTGGCATCTGGTCGCTCTGGCTGCAATCAGAACAGGCCCATGGTGACCACATGCCCCGCTTCCAAAATGGGCTGCCACCAAAGGTCCCAAGCTGTGCTGGCCAGGAGTCAGTTTAAATGGCTCCTTTTTGTTCCAGACCACACCCCCAATGCGCCAGAAGCCACTTTATTTGGCCCGTGTATTTTGAGCCCTAGTTGGTCCAAGATCATCAATCAGATCAGTACAAAGTATAGAAAGAGAGGAAAGCAGACAGGATAGGAAAGAGTGATCAAAATGCCCTTGGTCCATGCTGATGCAGACCAGCAGGGCCTGGTTGCTTTTTGCCCAATGCCCAGACAAGGATGCTGGGGGCTTGCTTGGGGGAGAGGAGGTACACTCTGCCTCCCCACTCAGCTGGGTCCCCCTCCAGCCAAGCTTCTCCTTTGGCTCAGAGGCGTCAGGGAACAGAAGGGGGTGAGTGAGGTCTGTCCTGTCATGGCACTCCCCAGGCCAAAGCCACCATCCCAACCCTGGATGTAAATGGCACATGGAGGTGAGGGTGGCCTTGCTGAAGTGCTTTCATCTCCTTCCCTGCAGTTCACCCAGTGCACATATGTGGATTTTAGTGGCCGGCAGGGCCCCCATGAGGCGGCAGCTGTGGAGCTGTCATTGTCCTGGGGTTGGGGGGAGAAGGAGGAGGAGGTAGTGGTTCTGGGGCCGGCATAACACCCCCTATGCTAATGACATCCATTGCAATCTGCACTGTACTCTCATAGTAAGACCAGTGAATACAGAGATGGCTTGCAAAATTCAATGTTCTCTGCCTAAAGAAAGAAGCACTAAGCTTTGCATGGGACAGAGACAACTGGATCTCAAGAGAAGTTACTTTTCTGCTGCTAACATCTTTGTCTGACGAAGAAATCAGTGATGCTTCAAAAACCTTCATAATGTATATTACACCTTGGAGTTGGCTCAATAAAGGTCAACAAATTGCTGCTTTTGTCTTTTGTCTTTTGTTGTAAGATGGTATCAAAGTGCTGTACAGGCAGAACATAGGGACAAAACACATGGGGCCAAAGGAGCAATCAGAAGCCCTCATCAACCTAGGATCATAGTGTCCGCACTGCCCACTCTCAAAATGGGCAGCCACTGCAATCCCAAATGAGCTCCTGTCACTCTTTTTCTGGCTGGCTTTGGGTCACCTTAGGTGGCTTAAGAGCACTTTTTGGGCAATTTGGTGCATGCATCATGTAAACCCCTTGTTTCAGGCCTCATTTAACAAAGCCTCTGAAAACAAACCCAATTTAACAAGGTCTTTTTATGCCCACTCAGTCCCCAGTTTCCCCCCTTATCCTCTAGGTAACTGGAAGGCCTTTTTTTAGCCACATGAGCATTAAGAAAATGTGAATGATAGCTGGAGAAGCAGAGTTTCAGTGTCAGGTTGCAGCACTGTATCTGCAAAGAACAATGTAATAAAGTGTGAACCAGGAAAGAGTGGGATTCTGTTCTACGACAAGAAGGTAAAAAGCAGCCACCTCCAGACTCTGTGAACAGCAGAACACTGAGAAAAGGAGAGCAGATAAATTATCCCCCAGAATATTTCCCAAAACAACAACAACAAAAATCACACACACACACACACAGATCTATACAGTTGCCCATCAGAATGGAAGTCATAAGTCAAGTGGAGGCTGATGAAAGAACATAATCATTGGATGTACGTACATCATCTCACTGCTCTATCTGTTTGACCATAGCTTGACACCCAGCATATCTCTAATGAAGTTCCTATAATAAAACTTTCGTTTGTTTCCATAGTCATCGTGCCAGTCTTCCTTTTTCATACTACAGAACTGCTGTATGAAGGCACTTCCTACCAAGATCAACCCAGTCTGCAAAACAATAGGTCTTCTTTCGCTTTCAGAATGAGAATGAAAGCAAAGCATCAGCAAATTTCCTTTCCTATAATTCAGTCATTTCCAAGCAAGCAGGCGATCCTTGACCCCAGCTCCAACCAATGGACACTTAACACACAAACTGCACACACACAGCTGTTTTTTTACATGCAGATATAAGCAAGTCTGTCCTTATATAAGCACCTTCAGTGCTAAGGCAAGAACATTCAACTTACAGTAGGACTTGGGAGAGGATCAAAGGAAGAAAGACGAACATGGAAAACATACAAAAAATGGTACTTTTCTCATATGGAATCCTTTCCTTTCTGCCCTTATATTTTCACCTCTTATCATAGATACTATATTAGGTGCCAGTTTTGTTACATTAAAACACAACAGTCCAAAGACTGAATTATATTTTGCAAAAGACAGAACTAATTCTTTTCTTTTTCTGTTTCTTATGGACTGTTTTAAGTATGCTTGTAAGTACGTATTTAATTTAATTTTTTTAAAAACATGTTTTAATTGGTTTTTAGTGTTTTGATTGTTTTAATCATGTATTTAATAATGCTGATTTCTAATTCCTTTTTAATTTTTGTAAATTGATGCTTTAGCGGCATCCTTTTTTAAAAAAAATGTAAGCTGCATTGGATCCCATTTTGGCAGAAAGGCAGGATATAAGTACAAGAAATAATAAATAATAAAAGAAAACATTATGCACAGAGATATAATATATGATGTACTTGTGCATTATGCTTGTTCAAATTTTAGCTGCTATTTCATCTGCTGTTCATGCCTTTAGACACTTCCTCTCTGTCATTGTTTTTATTTTTAAGTTTGCTTTCAGAGGTTTTTTTAAAGCAGCGTTTAAACACTATTTGTTTAATAGTGATATCCCAACTAAACAAAGGCCAAGCATGCTTTAAGCTTGCATATGCAAAAAAGAGGATTGTGAAAAGAGGATACAGAGACCACTGGTGATCTTTTCTAATACTGGAATGTTTCACACTGAAAATCTTCAAGGGAAACTTAAGCTTGGATCCTGTTTGAGAAAAACACAGAATATTAAATAGAGAAACAAATAAGCAACCAATCAAACAGAAACACTAGTCTAGTCAGAGAATTCAAAAATATAGTCATGTTAGTCTGTAGAATCAGTATGCAGAGAGACCTTTGAGACTAACTGAAAGAAAGAAGTTGGCAGCATGAGCTTTCATAGACTTCAGTCTACTTCCTCAAATGTATTTAGTCTAGATTAGTCTATTCAAATAGGGTATAGATCTCCAACTGGTTTGCTTATTCACACCTTTAAAGAGATATTTAAACTTGAGGCCAGAGCAGACAACTGGGAAAGAGCGGCTCAAGTCCGCTCCAGCCAGAAGCAGGTCCAGCAGCAAGAACACTGTATACTGAAACATGGAAACAGACTGAAACATTGGTAATGGAAGAATGGGTTGCGGAACTTGCCAGGCTGCCAAATTGACAAGGATTTTAAAAGATGACCCAATATAAGATTTGATTAAAGATTGGAAATCATTAAGAATTTTTCTGAGCAATAAGAATTCTAATGATGTAATAATCTGTGGTTGTTGTTATCAGCAATTATAGCAAGTGGGATTTAGTTAAATCTGTAATGGTAGAAAAATATTTTTAATTAATTCTTTTGTCCCTTTTTATTACAGTTTAGGGAGGGGTCAGAATTCACTTGTGTTTGTGTTAGTGTTTATTCTTAGGTTGTGCGTGTTGTAACAAATCAGTGTTTTAGCATTCTGATGCAATGTTAGCTTAGTTTAGTGGAGAGTAGTTTAGTTATAGTACTGTTTATATGTTATGTGTGTGTAGATTTCTTTTTCTTTTCTGTTCTCCTGGTACTCTTGCTTTTCTGGTATTCTCTCTTTTTGTTTTTGTTTTTGTTTTTTTGAAATGTCATCATTTACTTTGTCAAAAACTAGTTTATGCGTGTTAAACCTAATAAATAGTAATAAATAGTGTGTTTTTGTTAATTTAAAAATTCCTGCTCCATTAAACCTTAAGAGGCAAGATGGACCAGAATTACATGGTATGATGGAATGATTCAAGTGTCTTATTCAGATTATCAGGCTGAAACAATTCACTGTAAACTGATTCCAGAAAATCTGATTAGATTACACATGCCTAGAGATTGTGATAGTGTGGGGTCAAGTTCTGAGCAAATGTAAGCAACTTTCTAGTTGAAGTACCGAGCAAATTTTCTCAGCAGGTAGCTATGGGTTCTATCCTTCATCTCTATGGAGATCTATATTAGATCTGTATCTAATCTATATTTACTTAGGAATAAACCATAATTTTGTTTTAAAATTCAGTTTGCACCTGTGAAGAATGTTATCACCTCAAACCAAAGGCCAAACCTAGGGGATATGATCCAGTTCCAGAGAACTGGATACCAGCACTGGGGGATCTACGTGGGACATGGCCGGTTGATTCATTTCACATTGCCAGGTATAAAACAGGTGTGAAAATGTCAAAACTATGATTGTCACAACAGTCTAACAATGAAAAGTATTTTAATTTATAATTGTTTCGCCATCACTTTTATACATGGCCCTGGAATACAGAAACACTGCAGAAACACATTCGCTTTCTTCAACAATGGGGGAAAACCTACAGTAGTCATTAAACAAATGCACGGATGAAAACAGTAGAGGAGTTACAGCCCTACTCTAAAGCAGTGAGATGAAATCTTTCTCAGACCTGTGTGCAACAATCTTCTCTACCTCTTGTTTGCTATTGCTAATTGGCATGTTCTTTAACAGTTAAAAACAAAACAAAACTCTTCACTAAGGATGTCTTGCAAAACAATATGCCAGTGTGTTAATGCATATGAGAATTGTTCCATGGCCATCCATGTTCAAACCCTTTGTCCTCTTTTAGACTGGGGAGAAACATGGAGGCGTGTACGTAATTATGAGACCCTGATGGCCACGGTACAAATAGACCGTCTGGAGGATGTGGCAGGTTGCCTTCCCTATGCTGTGTACAACCAATTTGATCATGATCAGCCTCCGCTATCACCTGATGAGATAATAAGAAGGGCTCAAAGTATGGTGGGGTTACAGCTGCCCTATAATCTTATGAGATCCAACTGTGAGCATTTTGCTACAATGATGAGATATGGAACGCCTCAAGAAGGGCAGGTAAGTGCTGCCTTGTCACTAAAAACTGTAGTAGTCATCTCAATTGACCTAGGAAAATGTTAAAATGTTAGCCCCCCGACTGGGGCCAGGGTGGCCACAGGCTGCTCCATCTGGGCCATCTGCTTTGGTTCTACATCTTCTTTACAACAACAACTTTTGGGAAGAAACCACAAGCTTCCCCTGATAATTCTTTCTAGAGCCAGGAAATGTTTCTTTTTAGATTATAGCCCCTAAAATCCCCAGGCTAGATTGGCTGTGCTAGCTAGGATTCTGGTTTAGTAGTCTATCACATGGGGGGAAATGGTGTGTGTGTGTGTGTGTTAAACAATGATTATCCCATGAAAATCATGTGATCGTGATTAAGATTTTTACACACATCACAATTAAAGCATCATTGTCCAGGGAATAACCAGCAACAAATCATTCATGGGATTTCCCCATAAATGATTTTTTACTGGTTATTCTCTGCATAATGATGTTTTGATCTCAATGTGTGTGAAAATCTTATTTGCTATCATGATTTTCACAGGGATAATCACTGTTTAAACACCCAATTTCCGCATGTGATAAAGCCCTAAGAAAGCAACTTTTCCAATCTGTGGAAATTCCTCTTTGTCTTTTCTCCTGACACAGTTTTTCTCTCCAGATCCATTGCAATCCATCACAGTTTTTCTCTCCTAGTCCATTGCAAACCCTTGTTCTCAAAGTTGCAGGAATGGAGTGTTTACTGGGTTTGGTTTCCAATGCAAAGAGAGAACCACAGGCTTATTGGGTCTTAATTACACATAAATGGAGCCACAAAATATAAACACTCCAACTAAAACCACTCCTCCCACATCAAATCATCAGGAAGGCAGCCAACACCCTAATATATTTTTTCAGACCTCAGGGCTGACATTCTGTTTTTCCCAGACTCAAACACACCTTGTTAGCTGACCTTCATTTGTTTGGACTCCAATCTAACAACCACGGATCAAAAGAAAAACCTGGAAACCTGGCGAGATAGTCTAACATCAAATTCATATTATACCTGGACTTTTCTGCAGATAAATTATCCTTTTGTAGTGGGGAAAACCCCAAATAACATGTGAAATAGTGTAAAAATTAGGCTAAGCAGAATATATTTATCTCATAAATCTGATGCTTTTCTTCCAAGGAAGTTAAGGATTTGGACAGGACAGAATATTTTTAAAGAAACTCTGTTCAGGTGGTTTAGGTTGAGCTATAGAATCTGGTCTAAGACCACATAGTGGAGTTTGAACACACTTTACTCCAAGTCCAACTCCTGAATCATTACACTACAGTGTGCGGTTGAGCTGATTAGACAATGGAATTGGATAACACCTGGAAGAATGGATGGACAATGGAAATTGGGTGACTGGGATAATGGAAGAAAGTAGGGAAGAAAATGGCTGATGGCGAATGTGGTGTAATTCAGAGAACGAATGGGGGTGGAGGAGAAGAATAGGGAAGAATGAGACGTGTGCTGGTGTGTGAGTCTGTGCTTGCATACTCACTGTTTAATGATGTGCTCCAGAATCTTTCCTGGTATTGATGTCAGGCTATCTGAGAGGTAATTGTTGGGGTCCTCTTTTTTTCACCCTTTTTGAAGATGGAAACAACATTTACCCTCCTTCAGTCCGCTGGGACTTCTCCTGTTCTCTAGGGATTCTCAAATATTATCACCAGTGGCTCTAATATTACTTCTGCCAGTTCTTTTAGGCCCCTTGCATGTAGTTCATCTGGCCCTGGAGACTGGAATTCACTTAGATTAATCAGGTGTTCCTCTACTACCTTGTTACCAGCATTGAAATCTTCTGAATTTTGGTGTGTGTGCATTCTTCCTATGGCCCCAAATGGACTCTGTACTGTGGGCAGCCATAATCCTGAGGCAAGAGATCATGTCCATACTACCTCATAAGCAAATCAAACAGAAGAGTTTGGGAGTTGCAAATGAAAAACTTTAAAACCTCCAAAACCAGGAAGATAGGTGATTTAGGCAGAATATTCTGCCGGAGAAGCCTAATAAGGTTAATTCACAACTTCATTCTCACCCTGGACATTACCAGACCAAGTGATCCATTACTATGTAGATTCAGCTTCCTTTGATGTAGGACAAACACCTTTGCTGTCAGGCCAGTTTTGGCTTATAAGAGATCCCCAAAATCTATTGTTAGTGGGCTAGTTGAAAGGCACAGGGGCACTCTGTCACTGTGAATTCTGACTGGTTCCAGTACGTCTGTTTCCCACCACTCACCAGAATATTTATATCCCCCAACACCATCCCCATTAGATTGGACGCAGAGTAAAGCCTTGTCTTGTGTAAGTATCACTGTTAGTTCAGCTTCTGACTATTCCAATGCTAATTTCTGATTTCCTGAGTCCTTGTATGTGTGTGTGAGTAGAGGTAGACTGTGGTGTGATTTTTCCCTTTTAATTAAAGAAATCCTTCTTTTAGAGAATTCTGCCTTTGCATAATTCCTTTGATTCCCTTTTCCCTTGGTATACTATATGGAAATGATCTCAATGGGCTCTTGTAGTCGGTCCAATAATCAATTGAGCTAATTAAAATTTCCCCTAGAGAGACCCTTGGCTACAACCTCTTCACTTATTCTGTATGGCATTTTGCCTGCTTTGTCCTCTGCTCCATTTTCCTCAAGTTGAGCACTCTTTTCCTTTTGTGAGAAGATTTAAGCAAAGAAGCTGTTGCGTAGTTCTGCCTTTTCTCCATCCTCCATTAACATGCTGTCATCTTCTCCATGCAATGGCCCTATCATATCCTTCCTTCCATTGTATAAAAGAAATTAATGATTCATGCATTTCATGATGTTGTACAAAGTTGTGACTGTATAGTCTGAAGGGTGATGTCCTACAGTTGGAGAAAATTGGGGGGGGGGGGGGAATGGGAAACAATAGAAATGTTTAAGAAATGAGAGCATCTTTCTTACAAGGAAAGTCTAATAAGGCAAAAGCCTTAATGCAGGGGAAATAAAATGAAAGAAGGTCACATAGCAGAGATATGTATAAAAGCGTATAATGTTGTGAATGAAGGGGAGAAGGCAAACATATATATTTGCACATGTAATATTCTTAAACATAGCTTACTTCTGATAACCAGCAACTAGGGATACCCACCAGGGATGCCTCTAAAGAGCTTTCAGATGGCATGTGGCTGGGAATTGTGAAAGATGGAATGGTAGGCCAAGTGGCCCTCTGTACTGATCAAACAGCTGTACTGTTTTGTTCTCTGTTACTAATACTACTGCTACTACTATTCCACTAATGTGTTGATGCGAACCATTTTATATTCATATTAGGCAGGATGGTTTGGTTTCAATGTAAACCCTGAGTTTGTGAGGCAGATAAGACAGAGATTAAGAGAGAGAGGCCTATTACGGACGGTAAGAAGATATACACCGGTATGTCCACCAAGGACAGTCACCCGTTATAACCGAACCCATGATGAACTTTGAAACAGGTGAGTATGTACACAGAGGCTAAATGTTTGCCTGACTACAAATGTGTGAATCAAATAATCTGTTTTTCTTGCATTTATTTTATCTGGTGCCTCTCTTTTACATCCCATTTCCCCACATTAGAAATTTACAATTTCTAAAAATTTAGACCAGTTATTAAACAGTAGACTCCTTCAGATGTATTAGGAGTGTGTTATGGTTGTTGCTGTACGTATCAGATTTATTTTATCTACACAGCATCTCTGTTGTCCTGGATTTTTCTGTAGCAATCCTGAGCACCAGCTGCAACACTGTCTTCCCTTCCTGAAGTGGGTTTCTTTTTCATTCTAAGCCATATTAGAACAATATCTTACCTTTTCTTCTCCTCCTTTATCTTTTTATTTTTAAACAATGTTATAGTGCTATAATGCATCAGTGAAATTGCATCTTTGTACTATAATGCTATTGACTCTATAAACAGAATTTAAAAATCAGAGTGGGGAAAAAATTTCCTTGAAATCATAGAACCACCTGAGCAAACCACACCCCCGTTCAACACACACACACACACACATCCCGAACCTCTGAAAGAGCCCTTGGGAAAATCCAAGAAATCACTAAAAACCACCCATGAAAGAATGGAAAGAATGGACAAGGAGGTCACAAAACCTGGCAGAACCCAAGGAGCTATATTGTGAGAATTCACACTTCTTTAGACCTTTCTGAAATAGCCCAATGGGCACTTAGTAATGCTAATATTTGTTCAAAATAGCATCATCAATTTTTAAGGCTCCAATCCTTTTCATACTCAACTAAGCCCCATTTTAAAACATGCTACTGTACTTACATATCAGCCACGGCAGTGTAGTAGTTTGAGCACTGGAGGACGACTCTGCAGACCAGGGTTCAAATCCTTGCTCAGCCACTGAAACCCACTGTGTGGCCTTAGGCAGGTCATACTCTCTCTGCCTCATAGGACAGGAAAGGCAAACCCCCACTGAACAAACAGTGTCAAGAAAATCCCATTATATGTTTGCCTGAGGGTTGCCATATGTTGGAAACTATTTGAAGATATGCAGCAGCAGAAGCGACAACAACAAAAAAATTGCATTAAATAAATATCTGAGTAGGTTTGTAATGGATTGAACAGTAAGTCTTGCAGTCTTATAGTCATTTATCTGACTTGTTCTAGCTTTGGAATCACTGAGAATCAAATATATATATATATATATATATATACAGGGAATACAGTGCAGTTACACTGAGGATCTATCAGACAGATAGATTCTGTAGAATACAGTTCACTAGGTGGATAACAAGTACACCAAGAAAAATCAGAACCCTTATGATTCATATCAGTAATTCCAGAAAACAAATACCTGTAGCCATTCTAATTTTAGCTAGAAAGACAAACCAATAAGGTAGGTTGGGATAAATATAACAAGCATACAGAGTTTGGAGGAAAGTGAATCCTTTGTTGGATAACCAGGTGCAGGATTCCCCATCCAGCTGTTTTCATGCTGCCCGGGGTGGGAGCATGATTCTCAAAGTCATAGTACAAACAGGTAGCTTTTCCAAGCTCTATAAATTCACTAGAGAAACTTATACTCCTTTGGGGAGGGGGGATTACAAACAATTGGCATTACTAAACATCCAGATACAGGACACCAATCATCATTATATAAAGACAGAGAGAATACAAGAGATGGAGTGACATGGAACATCGCTGGTTTCATCTAATGTACACCGAATATTGAAATGGTGCTATGCCACTCTGCAGTGGGAGAATGAAGTCCGCTGTGCAAAATTTTTGGTCTCTGAGCATACAAAGGGCCTTGTGTCCCTCTTCCTGTTATTCACTTGACTTCTGTTGGTGTTGGTGATAACCTTTAAAGCCCTTCATGGCTTGGGTCCAGCTTACTTGCAGGAGCGGCCTCCTCCATACAATCCACCCTGCACACTCAGATCCTCTAGGAAGAATTTACTGCAGCCAAGAAAGACCAGATTACTTTTTCATCTGCCGCTCCTAAATTATGGAATGCCCTGATACATTACCATTCTTGATGCCTTTATAAAGACTGTCAAGATGGCTCTCTTCCGGCAGACCTTCCCTGACTGACCTCCCATTGCACTCATATATATTTCCCTTTGAGTTGTCCCAAGATGTCTCACTTCAATTATTTTTATCTTAATTTTAATCTGTAATTTAGGGCATTATTATTTTAGTTAAGGTAGTGGGATAAGGGTATTTTTAAATTTCTGTTCATATATGTGTTATATATTTTATTTGTGTATTTATTGTAATTCGCCTAGATCTGTTTGGAGAGGTGGGATATAAATAAAACGTATTATTATTGTTGTTGTTGGGTGGGTGTGGGGGATGGAGAGACCACACTGTGTGCAGAAAAGTCATTTAGTGCACAAGAAGACTTCTGGCAGTCAAATTTATACTGCCCACTGTTATATAGCTTTTATTTCAGTAGCACTCCCCCTAAAATTTAAGAAGATATTTTTCTTTAGCCATCAAGAATGTAATTTCACTAGCTACCAAAATGTCACCGAGTCACCAAAATGTCTTCTCAATTTTGCATCCAATGAAAACCCAGACTGAAGTGTGGATAGGAATTTTAGGCTAGCTAAAATTAGGCTATACAGATTAATAAAAACAACAACATTGTTTTACATCAATTTTACAGTCTTGTTTACATCTATTTTACAGTCTTGCTCCTAAACCTCTTTTTACAGTTTTTGGCACTGCCAAAATAAATTCATTCTGAAGTATTCTTCTTTTATTTTTCCTTCACCAGGTCTTCAAAAGGAACAAAAATGCCACACATTGGCCTGCAACATGTTTTTGAATGAAGCAGCAGCTTATACTCTCTTTGCTATTGAAAAATTACAATACCAGCCATAGTCTCCAAAATGTCATGAACTACAACAAGATCTAGCCATGTGCAATGTCCTATTATTGTTGTTTTAATTATTGAAAACTTGCACTCATCCTTCACTGTCAGTCCATTGTCAGAATGGTCAAACCAGAAAAAAATAATTATTTTTATTATGCAAATGTCATGTAAAGTGTTATAGAAAGGGAACCCGTGGTCTTCCAGAGCTAATCAGATTTTAATGTCCAAAACATCCAAAGGACAAAAGTTCAACATTCTGAAAGCAAAGTCATGAATATAATAACAGCTACTTGCCCGGGATCATCACAGTGACTCCAAACAGTGTCCACACATTTTCTTAGCTATTGACAGAGGTTGGGAAAGTTATTTTTTTGGACTACAGCTTCCAGAAGCCAAGAGCCACATGACCACTTTTTGTAGCCGTAAGGCTTCCTACCCCTATTGAAGGAAGAATGCACCTGCTATTGTCTGCTGACATAATAGAATCAGGCTGTTACATGGCTGTCTTACACTTTCTATTGAGGTTCAGCAGTTTCATACAATCCATAGCAAGGCCTCAGACAGGCTTTTCAAGCCTCCTTGCTTTGGGGCATGTAGAAGAAGCCTCTAGTTTCCGTACTACAATGAACCTGGTCTTCCAAGTGAAGACACTATCAAGGATGGTAGGCTATTGACCTGGACACTGGGACAGAATAATCATTTTCTCAGTTGGGTCCCTGGGCTTTGCAATATGACTATGAAGCCTGTAGTATCTGATGGTAAGTCATTCCAGGATCCAACTCCCAGACTTGTCCAGTTCCTTTTCTTCACCCTGTTGACTCCATATATTTATGGCTGTCTCCTCTATCTGCTACTGCTCCAATTACTTTTATGTCTCTTTGGCCTCTGTCCTTGAGCAACTGTACCTGATGTGATGTGCTGCTCCACTATAGCCTTCTCTGAAGTTAAAGGGACTGGAGCCATGGGGATGATCTACAGTAACTTTTTTGGTAATCCAAAAATGTAACTTTTTCAATAGTGTTACCATATTTTGAAAAGCAAAAAACAGGACACGTGTACTGACTGACTTCTTGAAATCAGCAGCTGTTATGATGACACTCATTTTAACTAACCCTACAGACAGAAATTTTAGCTCTGAAAACAAAGACTTATTCAAGAAAAGGAAGAGATGTGGTAACCCTTATTTTCCAAGGTCATGGTATTCTTGGTATTTTTGGACCTCCTCCCTGCCAGGGTACTGATCTAGCTTCTCATTCTTTTCCCTGAATCAAGTATATCCAGTTTTACAGCGAAGAAGACTAAAGCTGACATATGCTGGCCTGAGTCTTCATCTGATGTCTCTGATGATAAGGTTTGCAGTCCAGAACTGGAAAGAACTGAATCCCCTGCTGTGCCCTTCTGCCAAGAGATGGACAGTGCATTTCTTTTGCTTTAGATTCTTTTATATCCAAGGAAATTAAGCACACCTGTTTATTGTGTTAGCTTATGATAGGCATTGAGGCAACAAAGATTGGGGCAAATTGCAGAAATTAGGGCAAAATGCATAAGTGAAATATTGAGTGTAGCCATTTAGTCAAAATAGGTCAGGAGCAAAATACAAAATTTAATCAAAATAAGTCAAGCTGTTTGATGACTACAGAGTTAGTAAGCTTCCTGGGACGTGTAAGGCAAACAAGCTTCTCGGATGTATCTAAGCGAAAAAGCTAACAGTCATAGACGAAATGGCTTCTTTGTGATATCTATAACCTGCATATCTAACTGGCAAAGTTTCAAGAGGTCGTGCGTTTTTGTTTGTGCTTCCGAATGCAGCGAAACACAGGCCAAAAAGGTCATCACTGGGTAAAAGGGACCTTGCTCACCATTAGAATTTCAACCAATTAATCAAAAACTGCCAACCTAATTTTAGAGGTGACCAAATGCAATGTATATAATGTTTGGAAATTCATGTTTGAGCCTGTCAATTTGCCTTAGTGCCTTGAGTCCTTTACTGAACAGTAAACAATAGAACCACTTCTGTTTGCAACATTCACTGGCTGGCTGTTGTTTTTGTAGATGCGCAAGGCAGGAAGCATACTTGTTCTTGGCGCTACAGTATATTAAGCTAGAAACAATTTGCTTTTGTTACTGCTATGTTATATATTGTGTTCATGTCAATAAACGTAAATACTTACGGAAATGTGTGTTCTCATGGTGGAAAGTTTTATTATTTCTTCTTCTAACCTCTATATGAATGCCTTTATCTTTTATCCAAACTATTAGGAAAGAATGTATTGACCCTTTTGGGTTGTTAGCACACTCAGCATACCCCGTGTTATATTTGGAATTTTCATATTTTCATATTTTTATATCTGGAGCTAGGCATGTTCTTAAGAGGTCATTATGATCTTTGGAACACCAGGAGACCTTCACATGGGAAGGAGATGTAGACCCAAAGACATGTGAAGGACAAAGGTAATAACAACATAAAAGCTAAATGGGTTTGTTAATCACTCAGTCCTCCCCTCCAGATTCTCCACATATCCTGTTGAATAAAAGCCGAGTAAAGCCAATGCAAAGGAGAATAAGCCAGTGCTTCTTACCTACGTCCTGCCGTGTTCCCAGTAAACTTTCCTATCCATCTATCTTTGGGTTGTCCTAAATCCAATCAATGTTTTTGTTACTTCCAAGTTAAAGCCATCAGTCATTCTAGAATTCCATTGTCAATTACCTGGGGAGGCCATCAGGTCTTTGTTACAATGCAAAATATAACATCCCCCAACGTTAGGATTTCAGGTATAAATATCAATCCCAAACCTAGCTTCCTCACACACAGTTGGCCCCCAGTCCGTGCACATAGTTGCACACATTGTGGACAGAGAGCTTCTTCCACTGTCTGTGTTGCCTTCAGACACCATCTGAGCCACACTCCACTTTCCATGGTCTCCTCTTCAAGACAGGTAAATTTTACCCCCTTGTTTCCCCAAGCTTTGGCCCCCACACCCCTCTCATATTTTACATCTAACTTCTGATCGCAAACCATCTAAACCCATCTAAGGTGACTTAGTGGCTATGTACATCAGCCAAAAAGGCCGGCCTGAGGCAGAATTAGGGCGTGGCATCCACATGGTGCACACCCTTGCTCCACCCACAGGTTGGATTGATGCTGCGTACCACTCCACTTGGCGCGTAGCATCACAGCACTCTTCTGCCACTGCATCCACACAATGCAGCACTAATGGAGCACCTTAAAGCTGCGGTGCCACAGCCATCACTCCCTGGTAAGGTCAGATCGGGGCAATGGTGTGCAGTTGCCATGGCCCTGATCCAGCACAGCTGAAGGCTTTCTGCCCCCAAACTATTTCCAGGGTATAAATATTGGGTGGAAACAGCCCATCTTTTGGACTAATTTGCAAGCATGTAGGCATGCTGTTGGTTTGAGCAAGCTAAGCCTCTTGGTGTGTCTGCTGCCCTTCCCTTGCACTGTAGCCACTGAGCTGCCTCATTCCAGACTCTTCTTCAGCTGCACTCAAGACTGGTAAAGTATCACCCCCTTAGCAAAGCCTCATGTCTGTTCACTACTCCCACCTTTGATTTCCTCGGTCCCTTGTGTCTATGAGTGAAGGCGTGTGTGTGTGTGTGGTGTTTATTTCCTCTCAATAAAGTTTTATTTCTTATTTGAAACCCTGTCCCTGGAACTGTGTGTGATTATGGACCCCATAAAAGCTGGGTTGGAGTCCTAGGACCGTGTTACCCAAGCTATACCATACCTCTCTTTGAGCTAATTATAATTCCCACTAAACAAAATATTGGTTTCAGGATGTCCTCCCTGCACCCCGAGCATGGAGGATAACACCCGCTATAACGCTAAGCCTCCACCTATTTCCATTAGTTCTCTACGGTCTTGCTGCTTGAATTACTATTATATGTTTGGTTGAACTCTTGTACATTTCTATTAAAAATCTTCTTTATTCACCAAACTTGGAGTCCTCCAGCAGTTAATACTGGTATACACAGGTGGAAACAATCCTCAACATTACCAAGCCTCTCACAAGCTTCTTTGAACCAAGCAGCACACAAAAGCAATATTTCAAAGAGAAACTGGCACAGTTGGTAGGGACCCTCTAGTTCCTTTTGGGATAAAAGGGTGAATATCTGTGATGGTCAGTTATCCTGAGGTTAAAGTGAAATGACTGCCTCAGGCAGCAGCTGCAGAGAATGGGAAGTTGATTTGAAGTGGTGAACATGGCCCATCCTACATCCCCTGATGAGGCTGCTGCCCTCAGATGTGACAGTGGATACTGTCCCATTGCCATAAGATTTATCTGTTAGTCTGGTCAGCTACTTTTCAGAAGAATGGAGGTAGTAAAATGTCTCGGACCAGCATGGTAATGGTTAGAAACTGGGAGATGGAAGCACATTTGGGAAAAGCAACATGGTTGATCCAAGTCATTTTGCTCCCTGAGGCCTGTCTGGTCAAGACAGACAGTATAGAAAAGCAACCAAATTATTTTGCAACAGAAGGAAGTAATGCCCACAGATGCACCAGTTCATCACAGAAGTAAAAATACATCAACTACCAATTAAAAAGTAACAGCTCGATGCCATTCATGACATTCAAAATCTGCTGTCTGAAGTGGCTGTCTCAGTCTGTCTAATGGCACTTCTAGCCAGAACACAGACAGCGCTCCCTACCATAGCTAATGATAGGCCAGCCCTTGGCAGGAGAATTTGGTGAGAAGAATGAATCCTTTTGAAATGGGCTTGGGAAAGTACACACATAGGCAGTGGGATCTCATTTTATGCTCCCAGACCTCCCAGTTTTTTTAATTTTTATGGTACATGTTTTACATACAAAGCAGCAAGAATCAGTTAAAACCACCACAAAACATAGTGAGGTTGCCCCCACTACTCCTCAAGACCCCAAGTACAAGGAAAATGGGAAGTAACAAAAGTGGCTGAAAATCAGCCCAAAATAAAATGAGATGTGATGTGTCCTTACTTTCAGTTGCATCAGAGCCACTGTTGAAACCCCTGGGCTTTGTGTGGCTTTTGCACCCTCTGAAAGAAGATGGGCAAGCATGGTTGGAGCAGCCAATCATAGACTTCAGAGGAGCCAGAGAGAGAGGCTGATTGGGAAAAGAGGGGTGAATGAGTTCTGAATTTGATTTTGGGAGCTGGTAAGGTGGATACATCTAATCTTGGAAGCTAAGCAGGGCCAGCCCCGGTTAGTACTCTGATTGGAGACTGCCAGGTAATTTAAGTTATATTTCAGAGGAAGGGACTAGCAAAGTTACATCTGAGTATTCCTTGTCTATGAAAACATTATAGAATTCATGGGTTTACCATAAGTTAACAGGCCATTTGAAGGCACAAACACATATGTGTGGTGGACAGAGGTCATGTTGTTCATGTTTAACTTATATATTCCATAAATCTTTGTTTTCATTAAAGAATTGAAAGGGGAGAACCGGTCACGCTTTGCCACATTGAATCCACTAATCAACGCAACTATTTATTCAGTAAACATGTCACTGTGAGGCTGAGTACAAGCTCTAGGGCAGGATCTTGAGGATAAAAAGGCATGATGAGTGGATCCCTAGGGTTGGAACTGCAGGGCCAGCCTGGATAAGGGTTCCATCATAGGAGGCTTTTTTTTCTGGGAATGAAAGATAAAATAATTAAGAACATTGCAATGTAGACAGATCCTGATCACATCCTGCCTTGCCTAGCCTGTGTTATAAAAGGATTGTGGACATTGTGCCCTGTTTAAGTATCCTCACTGATATTACAGGAGATGAGGGAGTGATCATGGATCAATAAAACTTGAGAAAGAGGGCCTAAATCTTGTTGCTCATCCTAACCACAATAAACACATGCAATCAATGGAACATTTGGAAGTCTAGACTTATCCAGTTCCATTTGATTCGCTGAGTCTACTTATATCACTCATAGCTCAAGTGTGGCCCTAGTGCACACACTCACAGCTCAACCACTAGCTGTCAAGTGCAACACTCCCGGCCTTGGCAGTCAAGTGTACACTCACAGGCCAATCTTTAGCTGTCGAATGTAACACTCATGGACTATCAGCTGCCAAGTATGGGTTTAGATATGAAGCTGATGGAATGGGCACTCAGTTCTGGATTCAAGAAAGGTTTTTTTATTTAAGAAAGTGAGGTAAAGAAGAGAAAAAGCATCGATTCACAATTCTACCCTCCAGTTTCCAACAAGAAAATACAAAGAACAAAAGGAGGGGGGGGGGGAAGCATATATAAACACGTAAATTCAAGTAACATAAAGGGAAAGGAAAACAAGCATGCACTGTAGTTTTTTGTGGAGCTTTCGGGTTATGTGGCCATGTTCTAGAAGAATTCCTTTCTGACGTTTTGCCAGCATCTGTGGCTGGCATCTTCAGAGAATCATTCATTCTCTGAAGATGCCAGCCACTGGTGAAGGCGAAACGTCAGAAAGGAACTCTTTTAGAACATGGCCACATAGCCCGAAAGCTCCACGAAAAACTATGGATGCCAGCCATGAAAGCCTTAGACTCCACATGCACTGTAGCTTCACACAAGTTAACCTGTCAAACGAAAAGAAACCAGACACACAACATCCCTGCCCAGCAGGACACCATGGCAGGGCACTCACACACAGTGTCCATGCAAGGCTACATGCTTTTTTTCTGTGAGACAAAAATATTTTATTCTCTACTACTGTATCTTATATATTCTTTCTCATAAAGCTGCTAAAGCATCATGTCATCTGTTCTACAGAGGATGAGCCCAAGGAAAGGGGTGAAAAGTTCCCATGCCAACTACCAAATTGTTTATCCATCTCCATGTGCCGGGATGAACTGGAACATCTTCTTTTAGCACTGGAATGCCATCCCTCCTCCTGCCATCCCAATACAGAGAACTTTCCTTGATCCATTCCCACAACAAAGCCTATGGATTTTTACTATTAAATAAAGCTAAACCATACTTCTACTTCAAGCCCAACACTATTGAAGCTGGGCCTAACAATTGTATTTAGGCTTATAATTGGAAGGTATTCGAAACTGAATTTAGATTGCACACTAACTTAAGTTGTTCATTAATTCATCTATTTCCCATCTTGTTGTTCCAAACAGGACACTCAAGGGAACTAGCCACCATAATAAAAAAACACAAATATCTATAAAACTACATAAAACACACCAAAACAAATATAATTAGCAGCAATAATATTCAAAGTCAGACACAGAACACTTCAGAAGGCAACTCAGGCCAATGATACATTTAAGCAATAGAGTATTGATGACCTTTTTGCCTAAAAGCAAGAGTGTCAAGTTACAGAAGACTGCAGGACCAGGGGTACTGCTGGCTTCCAGTCCAAGCTGACCAGAGACAAGAGGCGTGGTTCTTTGAACAACCGCAGAGCAGGTTCCATAGCAGAAAAACAGGAACCACAGAGATGTACAGTCAGAATCAGGGACAAGTTGAGATACAAGGCAACAGAAACTCAGGAAGACAAGAAGCAGGTATGTAAATAACGGCAAGTAGAGGTCAAGATCCAGGCCAAAATTCAGGAAAGGGGGCTAGGCAGGATCCTAACACTACAGACAAATCAATCAGATGGAGATATACAGGGCTTGATGGGTTACATTTCATTCTGACAATGCTCACATACATTTTTGCAAATGTAGTTTTGCTTTTAAAGTAAATTACTAGTCCATGGAGATTTGTGGCCTATAAAAGGAAGTAATTTTCCACATAATCCATCATAAAATTTTGGAACTTTCCACCACAAAATGTGATGGTAGTCAATGTGGTAAATGACTTTCACCACATAAGAGGACCTAGCTGTTAATAGCTATTGGCCATGTAAGCTTAGTGGAACAGTCATGCTCAGAAGCAATGTATCTGTGAATGCTGGCAGCTGGGAGACAAACAGTTAAAATGGGCTGTTGTTTTTCTTAACTCATTTGTTAGTTGCCCACAAGTATCAGGCTATCCACTGTTGGAAACAAGATATTATACTAGTTCAGACTTCACTTTGTGCTGGGGATAGGCGAGAGGTTTGTTTATAATTATTTACCAAAATTTACAGATTTTTCATGCTGAGAACTTGAGAATTTTTTTTTAAAAATGGGGGGACTGTAATCTATAGATATAGGGACTTGCATGCTTACCTCCTAAACATCTACATTTGAATTCTTACATATTCAGACATACTAATAATGAATTAGGTATACAACTTTTTTTTTTTACAAGTGGGAGAAGGTTTCTCAGCTTCAGAAACTTTGTGATAGGCAAGTGTACCATGACCTTCTCCATATTAGTTTCTTTTACTTGTTGAATATGATCAGCACAACTGTGTGAAAATTTAATTTTGGGGCTATTTATTTATTTAAAGGATTTTCTCCTTTAATTTCATAGGATGTAAAGGGAAATAAACAAAAGTCCACTGAGCAGCAAAACTTTAGACACTTGGAAGAAAGCAAATCCAAGATGGTCTACTTTCAGAAGTGTGTGGTAAGATTAGTGAAAATTGTTTAATTTCTTCTGATTAGATATAAGGGCAACCTGAAATATAAGTCCTCTTGAAAATATCAGAATGTTATAGCTAAACTGTATCAGAATAGGAGACAGATAGAAAGTCAATTTTAAGAAGTCAGTCTTAAGACTTTCTTAGGCGCTGCCCAACCAGATCATGCTATGCTAGGCTGGCTGATAAGATGTGGGGGCTAAAACACAGGTGGAGCAAATATTCCACTCCTAGTCTTCAGATTGTGTTTCTCAAACAGCCTCACTTGTCACCTGATAAACAACTTTTGAAATTGAAAGGACATCACAAGATTTATGATCCAGGATGTGCTGCATCAACTGCAAAATTCCAGTGGATGCTCTAAAGCCCTTGAGCATATCTGAAGGAGCTTCTTACATCTTGACTCCAGAGTCAGAACAGTTACCTAGATGACTTAGACAAACTATGGCCCCATACATACAGGCCAAAATAAGGAGGCTTCGGGTCACTTTGGAGGTTTGCTGTTTAAATCCTACGGTCTGGAGCATGGCTTTATCATGGCTTTCGGACGCTTAGGACTCATGCATCATTTAAACAGCATACCTCCAAAGTGACCCGAAGCCGCTTTATTTTGGCCTGTCTGTCTGGGCCCAATGTTAGCTTTCTTAATGCAGACTGAGAAGCAGGGTTCCTAGGGCTGCAACACCAGAACTTTTAGATTAGCGGGAAATGTTACATTACCTTCCACTAAAAATTGCTTAATTGCAATTTATACAGTGCTAGTAGGTTGGGAATAATTTTTTTCCCAAGCAACAGTGGGTTTTTGTGAGCATCTGTTGTACTGTAAAGCAGTTTGGGGTACCTTGGTTTTGAAGGACCAGTTACGGCCTATTAGTTTTACAAAAGAACCCCTTCTAATACAGCTACAAACTGAAATAATGGTTTGTTGATGTGGATAAATGTGGCTGCCTGGTTTCTTGGACTCTCTTTTGAGGAACAATTTGAGGACTGTCATAATGAAAGTCTGTATTTCAAAATTTGAATAAAATCACTAAGAAGAAATTACTTGATGTATACTGGGGGTAATCTTATGAAATTGAGAAAAAGGCAATATTTTCCAGGATTAATGTGTGACAGGAATTAGCAAAAAGACACAAATTAATTTCATCCAGATGCTAATTAAAGAGTCGGCCCTATCTGTGGGCTCCTTAACTCTTCACCAAAGAAGACCAGGAGAAATTTCCATGAAATCATGCTTAGTCATCATCAGCACAGCCCTCCAAAGTGTGGTAAATACACTTGTTTTGCCATCTTTTCTCTGTGTTAACTATTGCTTTTTCTTTCACTTTTGCATACAGGATGGGATACGAGGTATAAAGGAGGATGTTGTTCACGTTTTTCAGAATAAAGATATTCCAAAGCCTGGGGATATGATTCAGTTTCAGATGCCTCTTTTCCAACATTGGGGCATCTATGTGGGAGATGGAGACGTGGTTCATTTTGCATTGCCAGGTAATATGAGGAGGCAGAGGAGAGAGAAAGTGCACAGAAAACATACACCAAAACATAACAGCGTGAGACCTTAAAGGAAGGAATCAAATAGATTAAATTCCCTAGCTCCTATTGCCACTTTGGTATTGATTTAAAACAAATTTGGCTTTGACAAATCCTAAATAGAGCAATAGCTTGAAGTCAAGTCTCTATTTTCATTTTTATAAGCAGAATTGCTATATTGTAATCATTCACCAAATGCTGCAGGTGATATGCGGTTACAACAGTTGGAACATACAGGCTGAACATTAAGCACAGGGAGTAAATGCCTTTTTCGCCAGCTGATATCACTTAGAACTGACTCATTCTGAAAACAAGGCGCACTCCCCCCACATGCCTTGTTTTACATAGAAATTGCCACTTTTATGGGATGCTGTAGTGGCACATTTGGTCTTGTACTAGAAGAGGTATATTGTAGTCCCTGGTGGGGTTAAACAGTTGAGGTGCCACACTCCTCCCCTTGGAAACTGCCCACCAAAAAGACTTATTTGTGTGTGTGAATGTGTAAGTACAGGTTGAGCATCCCTTATCCAAAATCCTTGCAGCCGGAAGTGTTTTGGATTTCAGAGTATTTTCATATACATAATGAGATATCCTGGAGATGGGACCCAGATATGAACATGAAATTCATTTATGTTTCATTTACATCTTGTATACATAGCCTGAAGATAATTTTATATAATTTCTCCCCATTTATCAGAGCCTTCACCCCAGATAACCAAGGGGTAAATGTGGGAGGAGATACGGATACATTTTTATGTGGTTCAGTGCCATAGGTGACAAGATAGCAGTTGTCCAATGGGATGGATAGTTGGGCAGAAGCGCAACCCTTTGAGATGATTCTGGGCAGAGATTTTAACAAGCCTTGAGAGGCACAATGAGGACAGAGCTGAAACAAAACAATATCTGAAGCAGAGAGTGGAGGCTCCATTGGGAAGTGTGGCCAAAGCTGGACAATTGAGTCTAGGCTCCCAGCTATCCCATGAACATCAAGGATTACTAATCCCATCTGATCTGTAGGATTAGGAAAAGGTACTAGCCAGTCATGTTAGGATTTTTTTTTATTCTTTTCTTGGTTTGGCTGAAATGATTTATTCTGTAACTTATACTTTCTATCTGTGCCTGGAAGACAAGATGGGCCTTCATGTAAAAGATATCTATTTGCTATAGAATTTCCTTACTTAGAATAAAACTCTTGTCTCGGAAGTATCCCTCTCTCACGTCCCTTTGCTCAGTTTAATCTCCTCACCAGGATTGCAGGTGGGGAGGACAGTCTCTGCAGCATCAGAGACAGAAAGTAATCCCAAATAACTTCCTACTGAGTTAGTAGAAAAAAAGAGGGTCTCAGTTCAGAAGGTGGCGCCAGCTTATTTCATTTAAGGTGTTTTCAAGGGGTCCCATCCAGCTGAGATAGAAAAAGGGAGAACACAGAGAACCCATCACAGCATGAAACAAAGTTTGAATATATCGAACCATCAGAAAACAATGGTATCACTATTTCAGCCACTCATGAGAAAAGTTTTGGAATTTTGGATAAGGGAGTCTCAACCTGTATCAGACTTGGCAAAATGCATTATCTCAGAGCATTATATGATACGGAAAATCCTTGCATGAACCAAGCATCTTATTTTGTATCTTCAGCGGTTAAAGTTATTCCACTGAAGTTCAAAGTCCGAAAAGCGCAAGTGAAGGATGTAACACCAGTATTGACCTTTGCCGTGTACAACAAATATGATAAGGACCATTCCCCATTGCCTCCCGATCGTGTGGTAAAAAGAGCTGAGCACATGGTGGGCAAGGTCATGAAGTATGATGCCGGGAGAGCTAACTGTGAGCACTTTGTCACACTGATGAGATACAACATTGCTATATCAAGGCAGGTAGGTCTACCATGTGTCTTATTTTTTGCTTGGGCCTTGTTCAGACTTCCTAGGGCCAAGGAACTTCCTAGAACCTAGCTAACTAAACCTTCATGGTTACAGACAAAATTCAGACTGACAGCCTAATAAAATGTAAGCTTATGAGAATGACCCAGTTTTCACTGACATTCTCAAAGAAATAGATGTTGTGGCAGCATTATAAAGCTACAAAGAACTGAGGTAACATAGGTCCAAAGCACACTGTAGAAATAATCCATTTTGAGACCACTTTAACTGCCCTGGCTCAGTGCTAGGGAATCCTGGGAACTGTAGTTTATTGTGGCATCAGAGCTCTCTGGCAGAGAGGGCTAAATGTCTTACAAAACTACAGATCCTAGGATTGCCTAGCACTGAGCCCAGGCAGTTAAAATGGTCTCAAACTAGATTATTTCTATAGTGTGTTTTGGACAACAGTTTCGAATGGTGCAATCCAATCTACTAATTTGGGAGCAAATCCCATTGAAGTCTATGGGACCCACTTCCCAGTAAACATGCATAGGATTTATCAGCTAGGAAAATCCATGGTTCATGGGGATTGAGAGAAAGGCAACATAAAAATGCAAGCAGTTGTAGTGGTTACTAGGAATGCATCCACATGGGCCAAATAAAATAGTCACTTCTAGTTTTCACAGCAATCTGTCCAAATCACATACAGGAAGATTGAGACCAAAGCCAGGCCTTTTCATCACCCTAGGCTTAATTCCAGAAGAAAAACAGTGCGGATTTATCTGTTTTGAGTGGAAAATCCTGATATTTCATGTGTGTGGACTGCACTCCATAGTGATGCTGGCATGAGGCCAGGGTAGTAGTTAAAAAATAAATACATTTACATATGGGATGGGGAGAGGAAAAACCAAGAGTGGCCACAACCATGTGGACATACATACTATGATTGTTGTCCCTGTCAGAGAATAATGTTTTGTGTTACTGGAAATATGTTACTTTCAAATTGAGATGGGAAGTATGCTCCAAATGTTACTGGACTATAACTCTCAATGTTCTACATCTCTTCCAAAAATGGATAAGGGTGCTGGGAGCTACAGTTCAATGATTGGGATGTGTAATTCTTACTCTTTGCAAATACCCCTCAAAACAAATAAATGTTATTCAGTATACAAAACCACATTTACTTCAGTAAAAGCAGAGATCAGGCCACATTACTGAAAAAGTAAAAAAAAAATTGTTATATTGAATTACTTTCAAGCTCTAAGCAAGTTGTGTTGTAAATCATTCTCTTACCTAGTATTACTTGTTTTTTTAAGGCAGAGAGATTCAACTTTACAGTAGATCCAGATTTTGTGAAACAGATCAAAAGATGGCTAGCTGAGATCAACGAGGAGGCAAACTGGTGAGTGTATCTTAAAACTTCCAAAAAGAAGTCTGTGGCTTCTACAGCACTGAACTCCAAACAAAAGCTTTCCAAATCGAATTGATCCAAAGCATATGTTGCCTCTCAACTTATAATGAGACAAGATAGAAAGGGAAGATCCTTACTATAGCCTAGTATGATTTTATTTAAACAATTCTTTTGATTTGCCTGACTGGAGAGCATATTCTCTGCTACCATTAATGATTATGCAAAGGTTCTGATTTCAGCAATAAATTTCTGCTTTGTCCATGCAAGAAGGAGATGTACCAAGATAGCTCATGAAGAAATGACCAGGCAAGGCCCAATCACACAGTGAAGAATATTCTGAAGGTGCCAGGCACTTGCTCTGTACATTCTTACATCAGTGTGATAAAGTCAGATTCTTGTCACCACAGTGAAATCTAGCACATAGGTTAATTTCCCCCTTCAGAATGCAGTGGGTTTCTGTGGGGTATGTGTGTGACACATCCCTCAACTCCTATCAGTCAACCACCTCTGTTCTAGATCTTTTCTCCTGTCAAATATTCACACTTTGTACAAATGGAGAGGAAGATCCACTGGAATTATATTTAGGTAGTATTTCAATCTGAGTTTTCAAAACCTGCACTTCCTAAACCTGTACATCAATGATATTGTAGTTAGACATCAAAACCTGCAATTTCTTGACATTTCATTAGCTGTTTGTGAAAACAAATGTATTCCAAATGCATACATTTGTACAGTATAGAAAAAATGTGCATACTTGAAAAGCTGACATTTATGAAAATGAGCATGAAAATATACAGAGCAGAATGAACGTATCAGTGGGGAAATGAAAATCTGACTGTAAAGCACATCCATCCCTAGCAGTGGAGAATTTTGCAAAACAGATTAGAAATGATGCAAAGATGGTAAAATAACTGATCTTGCTTGTTTATACCTAAAATCAGTTAATAGCAAAATGTATCTTCTACTGACAGAATGAGATTAATTTTGCCAACTAGAAGATGTCAAAATCAATGTCTGATTCTTAGGATTTCATTCGTATCATAACCACGGTCATCCTTCAGTAGGCAAGGTCATTTAATGGAATGTGACAAATATTTGGCATCTATTAAACATATTGAATCTTTATCTCCCTTTATTATTTGCTTTTCCATTCCAGAGTAAACAGTAAGAGTTCATTAGAAGAACAGATGATTAAGGGAACAGCCAGATATGATTCAAACAGTCCTTTTCCACTCAAGAGTTCTTCCTTTTCCTTCAACTGGCAATCAGTACTACTTCAGTTAGAGACTGAATTTTGATGGCATAATAAACCTGAACTAACATGCACAAAACACACAAGCAAGACCTTGATTTGGGTGGATCAGTTTTCCTAAGCCCTATCCAAGTCTGAAGCTGTGTAACCTGAAGTAACACTCCCAGTATGTCCAATTCAGCAATTAAATCTGGCTTTTCAGGTGCCCCAATGTGTCAGGTGAATTGGGTACTAAGTGGAAAGTGTACCTTTTGCAGTGGTAGTGCTCTATTATACAACTTCCTCTGCTGAGTAGCCTGCTTGGCTCTTATTATGCAACCTTTTCAGCATCAAATAAAAACCATTCTAATCTCCTCGGCCTTTTAGCCTTTTAAACTGTAAAGTTTAATTGCTTAATCTGCTGCTTGCGTCTGGCGATTGTTTGAACTGACAAAGCAGGGTACACCCTTCTAAAAAAATCTTGGTTGCCATATTAAAGGCTACACACCAAGATATAAGGTAGTCTATGCTTTATTTGCTCAGGTTGTCTTAGGTCACACTGTGGATATCAGAAAGACACTAACTCCTCTCATGCTGTAGCCATGCTTCTTTATTTCTCTACATCTGAGTTACAAAAAACCTGGAGGATTTTGCTTCTAACTCTAATCAATAAAATAAAATAAAATAAACCACTACTATTAGAACATTAGAGGCCAGTGGTGAGTCACATGTAACCTATCTCCAGTGTATAAAGCCTTTTCATGCGGACCATGGATACATGCCATGGACATTAATCACATACACAATTCCTTTTCTGTAGTACCTTATTAATTGTGACTATACAAGAATGTCTGGTAAGTGAGATTAGACATCCTGACCTACTGGCAAAATAGTGAAGCTCAGGGCTTGGCCATAACAAACATAATTAAAATGTTCTAGAAAATTTTCATTTGTGATTGCTTCTCACACAAGAACAGTATGATACAAAAGGATGAAGCTTCTTGGGATGCCTTCCCTCTAAGCATGGCACCATAAATCTTTCTGTAAAATTAAGGCTCTTCAGTGATGCATATCTTGGGTTTCTTTCTCCACCTGACTCTGTGTCCTCCCACTCTCCATTTTTCAGAAGTTCTCATTTTGTTTCAGGGCTTGACGCTTTCCTGCTGTTAATCTGGAATTGGTTGACTATGAGTGCCACTTCTTGTCTTCAGCTGTGACTGAGCAATGTCAGCTAATGCAGTCTGTATTTTTTCCAAGAGCATATCCCCACGATAAACCACCTCTTCAAGACGTGCAGCTGCCTCGTGGTTCTCTTCCTCCAAGCGATATAGACTAGCAGCCTATGCATTAAACAAAACAGAAAGTTAGCAGCATTTTTTGCAGAGAACTCTGAGCCCGGGCTGAATATACTGTACTTTGAGAGAGAAAAAAGAGAGCCATGCTGAATGAAATTTATTACGGTCAGTGACCAGCATAACAGCATAAAAAAAAGTACAATATAAAATATGAAATAAAACAATATTACAATACAAAAAGAAGCAACTGTACAGTATTATACAGCACAAAATCGAGAATTACAGTACTCAATATGTTAAGACACCAGTTTGCGTTGGCAAGCCATTGCTGCAACACAAAAACTTGCCACCTTGGCTGTAATCCCTGGCTGCTGGTCAGCCAGAAGATAATCAATATAAAATATATCAGGTTTACCTGGTATTTTTTGTAAAATTGGTGCTATATAACAGCGCTGCAGATCCCGATAAAATGTACAATACAATAAGACATGCCCCACAGTTTCTACCTCCCCAGACCCACAAGGACATAGACGTTCGCAGACAGGTGTTTTGTTATATCTACTTGTAAGTAGAGCTGATGGGAGTACATTGAATTTGGCCAGAGTAAAGGCTTTCCTGTATTTTGGATTTGTTAAATTATTCAAATATGTGGCAAGGACAAAGCCTCTCCCATTATCTTTGAAGGTTGAATTTAAGGAAGCTGTACATATATGATTTTGTAATTCAATGTCCTCTATGCACTGACGAATGTTCTCTTTAGCTTTTGCACACCCCATGGCTAGTAAAACAGATTGCGAGAATCCCAGGGATTGTACTTTTTCCTCAACCAATTTTTTCCATCTTGACTGAAAAGTATCCGTAAGAGTCAAGGGGACTAAACCTTTGGGAGTAAATAACATCTTTAACCAAAAGTCCAACTTGTATATCCATATTTGTGCTTCGATAGAAATTAAACCTGTTTCCAACCTGAGTAAGACATTTGGTACACAGTTTGGGAGGCTGAGGACGGTTCTAAGAATTTTGTTTGAATGGTTTCCATCGCTGCGATATTTTTGAACGCACATATTTGTGCACCATATAACATTTGGGGGAGGATCTTTGCTTTGAACACCTGTATAACTGAGGAAACATGTTGTTCCCCTTCACCAAGACAGTACACGTAAACTAAGAGACTCTTTTCTTTTAGGTAGTCCATCAGAACAGACTCTAAACTCTTATCAGGACTTAATATCACATATCCAAAACTGCCTGCTTGTAAAAAAACACCAAAACACACAATTCCCAACATCCTAGGACCAACCTTTGGTTTGATGAAGAGTGCAGAACCCTAAAAAGAATACTAGTGGAAAAATATAAGCAATATAGAAACTCTGATATGACAACTTTACCAAAGGACTGGCTTGTGTTAAAAAAGAATTATAAAAAAGTAATCAAAGAAAAAAAGAATCTGGCGGTGAGAACTAATTGGCAAAGGTTAATTGCTGCCTCAAACACTCACGATTCTGCTACATTCTGGAAGTTAGTGGCCAGGGGCTGGCAAAATAATATCTATCGACTAGACTCCCACATCCCAGTAAAAACTTGGGAAGCATACTTTAATACAATGCATGCCGGAATGAAAACAGGAGATACATTAACTCCCCAGAACCTTGAAGATCTTCCCACTTGGCACCCTGTTTCAACATCCGAAATAGCTAGTCTTATTGCACGCCTGAAACCTGGCAAAGCCCCTGGATACGATGAGATACTCCCAGAATTACTAAAATCAAACGTTGAATGGTGGTCACCAGTGCTAGCCGCCTTATTTACATATATAAACCAGACAGCTTCTATTCCTCCTGACTGGGTCTTAACAATTATAGTCCCAATCTTCAAAAAAAGGGCGAAGATCTGACCCGGCCAATTACAGACCTATAAGTTTACTAAATATAATCAGTAAATTATATGTGAGCCACCTCCTAGAGAAATTATTGTGTTGGTTTGAAGAAAATAATATCCTGAGGGACGAACAAGCAGGATTCAAGCAAGGGCGCTCATTTTTGGAACAGGGCCTTATACTGCAACACCTAGTAGACAAATATTCATCTCCTGTGGGGGGGATACTTTATGCAGCCTTTATAGATTTTAAATCTGCTTTCGACACAATCCCAAGAGATAGATTATGGCAAAAATTGGAGGCCACTAATATTGACAGACATCTACTGACCCTCATACGAAGTCTCTATGACCAAACCTCTTTGAGAGTAAGATGCGATCAAGAAGGGCATTTGACAGATGTAATACCTACATACAAAGGGGGTAAAACAGAGTTGTGTATTGGCGCCTACTTTGTTTAATATTTACTGGAGTCTCTAACGTTTACCTTATGAACATTGGAAATTCATTATGGAACAGAAACAGTCTTGGAGATTTTACTGGTTTGTCTGTACCAGGGCTTAGAAAGGAAGATTGCATCAGAAGACCCCCAACTTTTTAGTTTATTCTTTATATTTTCATTTAGAGACATCTTGGAGATCCTAAACAGGTGTCTAAGAATGGCATCACATAAGATGAGGACCCGCCAAAAAAGCAAAATGCATCCATACAAAATAGCAGTGATCTGGGTGTAAGAGTTCAGCCTGTTCTAGGATAATGCTTCCCCTACAGATTCTCAATCAACGGATGCTCCTGGATTTAGCTTTGAGTCTAGAGGTTACTAGTCCCCCCCACCACAAAAGATGATGCAGAAGCTATTCCCATTCCTGGAAAATGCTACCTGAATGTGTTCATGCACACCTTTGTTTACTTCACATCTGGATTACTGCAGTGTGTTTTTAATGAATATGCCTTTGAAACATTAACCTTCAATTGGTTCAAAATACAGCAGCCAAATTGTTAATTGGAATTGGATACCAGTACACATGCGACTCTCCTATAGAAATACGCTTAACTGGCTTCAGATTTATTTCTGGCCTCAATTCGAAGTGCTGATTAATACTTATTTGACATTTTATGGAAAAATATTACAAGAATTGCTTAAATACATGTTTCTAGATTTAAGGAAAATTAAGAAGAAATCCAACTGGGACAAATGTCATCAAGACTAGAAATGTTCCTACAAGAAGTTGTTATATTCTTCAATAGCTTGTTTTGAAAAGTGGCATAGTGCTAGTGAAATGCTTACTTCTTATATGACATTGCCTAAATATCAACAAAATGAGCATCCATCACACTGACTTTTAATACAAGCAGCTACATAAAACACAATCCTGCTCAACAAGAGTCATTTCCAGGAAGCATGTATGTAAGCGCAGTGTAACTCTCTTACAATTACACATTCAGGATAACACTTTATGAAGCTGTTGCCATAGACACAATTAATATAAAAAGCTATTATTCAGTTTCCAACTAATGTGGACATTTGTATACCAGTCATTCTTTCAAAATTTAAGCATTCATGTACCTGTAAGTTTCAACTGTTTACCTCTGTAGCCACAATATTGCTTTGAGGAACATTGAAATGAATAAGGCAGCCTGTTAATTGTTGTCTGCTAATTTGTATTCTAACTATTGTATTCTAATTGTAGTCTAACTACCTATTAATTTTTATTTATTTATTTTTTTGGTATACTGGCAGAAAAACCCTTTTAGACATGCTCCAAAGGTATTCTAAAATGTTTCTATTGCTTTCATTTCAGGATGTAGAACAGCAGTACATAAAACACTTTACTCTTACCTGTAATGTGGCTGTTGATTCTTCACTGGGCAAAGAATCTATTAAAACATCAATATCCTTTGCAGTTCTTGCAATCAGTGCAGCAAAGAGTTGGGCATATTCTGCAAAAGCAATAAAATACAATTAATGCCAACTTTACCATTTCATTACCATAGAAACCTGAGAATTTTCAATAGTACCAATTACCGTATCAAAGCAACTCAACTCAAAGAACCAATTTGAAAAAAATATCCGTAGTCATTCAGGGTGTACATTACATTAATAATCTCCAATAACAATAATTAGCTAGTTTAAGCAAATAATATAATATAAAACAAACTGACAAATACAGATAATCAAAATCCAGTGCAAACTCAGTATCCACTAAGGATTGGTTCCAGGACTATGGACACCAAAATCCATGGATGCTCAAATCACATTATATATGAAAGTGTACCTAATATAAAATGGCAAAATCAAGGTTTGCTTTTGGAATTTTTTGCTGTGCGATTATTTTGAAACCATGGTTGGTTGGTTCCCTGTATGAATCTGTTTGGCTCAGTGTGTGGATACAGAAGGATGACTGTTTATAAGATTATAAAACAATATTAAAGTTACAGTTCTTTGGCATCTGTTAAGAACCATTATTTAATGAATCATCCCTCTCACTGAGTATGCAATTTTGTTTGGTTCTGAAGATGTTAATAGTCCAAAAGCCATCACCCTCCAGCCAGCAAAACCAATGATCAGAAAGATGAGAGTTGTAATCAATAAACACAGACAGTCATACATTTCCTATTTTTGCTATATATTAAAATGAAAAGCATATTAAGAACCAAAAATATCAGACTCTACTAAAATACCCAAACTATGAATTATGTGAACAAAATCTATTAGGATTAATCAAATTAACGCACTGGTGACTTTCTGTGAAAGCTCTTTCTTCTTAGACAATGAACATGGGTTTTCTCCCTGAACTGCTCAGTCTGGTTCTTTGGAACATTCTTATGTTTTTTGGAACGTTCATTTGATAAGCAAACCTTAATGTGGGCAAATACAACCATGTGGGCAAACTCAACCAGGAGAAGAGCCCTGTTGGTGCAGTGGTTAAATGCCTGTACTGCAGCCATTCACTCAAAACCATAAGGTTGCGAGTTCAAGACCAGCAAAAGGGCTCAAGCTTGACTCAGGTTTTCATCCTTCCAAGGTAGCTAAAATGAGTACCCAGATTGTTGGGGGCACGTAGCTTACAGTTGTAAACCGCTTAGACACTGCTTAGGCAGTATGAAGTGGTATATAAATGAAGCTGTTTCTGTTTGTTTGTGGGAGCAAACTATCTGCTCCAGAACAAAGCAATTCTACCCCTCTTTTGACAGTTTTCTTTTTAATCCTGCCATTGCAATTTGAAAAAACATACATTAAAAATGTAGGCCTCTTCAGAGCAAAAGCTTTCAAAAAAACCTATCACCTGTTCCAAGGATGCTGTCATTCCAATGGGGTGGATTACTCTTCTTCACTTAAGAACAAGTTTTTACAGTGAACCACCAATGCACCATTCCCTCCCAGTTCAGAGGAATAAACTGACTGGAATGTGGGACATACTAATGCCCAGAAAATCTGGGAGGGGGGAAAGGCTCCTTTAATGTACTGGAGCACTTTTTCTACTAAATGCTGCCTCGGCCTATTTATGCTTGTCAAATTCATATTGTGGGAGTACTGTACATCATTCTGCATTCATATCCTCTGAAGCAAAGAATTTGCTTCTACATGGCTGAGTTTGCCCACACCAAAGTTTGTTCATCAAATTGTAACAGAAATATAACAGTGTAAATGTAACACTAGAATATAAATCCAGATTCACATTTCCCTTTAAAGCATTTCCCCACATTTGATGAACAAACCTTGATTGTGGACAAAGTCAACCGTGTAGGTGCAAACTATCTGTTCCAAACAAAGCAACTCTACCCCTCTTTTGACAGTTTTCTTTTTAATCCCACCTCTGCAGTTTGAAAGAATATAGATTAAAAATCCCTGATAGATTCATCCCATTCCCCTCACATCCAAACAAATGTTACAGAAACAACAATAAGTTCACTTACCTTCTGTAGGATTTGCAGGCTGATCCTTGTTTATTGCAGTTTGTATATTGCTGAAGGAGGCAGGTGGGGCACACTGCTGTAATACTCCAATAGCATTACAGAACTGATCGGCAAGCTGTAATCAATAAAAATGTGATTAACATAAAAATTAGCACACCACACCAAGACTAAATGTCTTACAAAACTACAATTTCACACAATTCGACAGCACTGAGCCATGGCAGTTAAAGTGGCATCAAACTGGATTGCTTTTTGCAATGCAGATGTAGCCTTGGTATCACAAACAGGGAAGCGAAGGCCCAAAAGCTAAAATCACAAACAGAAAGGGGAGAGAAAGGAGACAACAACAACCACCTTTTCCATCCAAGTGCCCCAAAAGTCGACCCCATGAAAGATGTCTCGTCTCAAGTATTTTAATTAATTTTAATTAGTATTTTATATTGTTGTTGTAGTTTTTATTTTGCTTTATTTTTAGGGTAGGGAAGGAAGTTGGGGGTAGGGGGATTGTCCTGAATTTTAAACATGTAACATATTTTATCATTATTTTTGTTTTCTGTAACCCGCCTCAATCCATAGGGAGAGGCGAGATATAAGTAACAATTATTATTATTACAGTAGAGTCTCGATTATCCAACCTTCGGTTATCCAATATTCTGGATTATCCAACGTCGCGGCTGCAGTGATTTCTTTAAATTTTCTGCAATTTCTTTAAATTTTCTATGATTTCTTTAAGTTTCCAGAGGACTGAACTGTTTATACTGTACGTCACAATGTTGATCAGCGATTCCTTTACATTGACTTTTATTTTTATTGCAATAAAACTTCAATACATTTGCAATCCATAGTGATTTCAAGGCTTTTTCTTGGACCTTCCGGATCAGCCAACATTTTCGGTTATCCGACTATCAGTTTATATATAAAAATATCCAGTTTTATGTTGGATAATTGAGACTCTACTGTATTATTATTATTACTGTGCTATGAATCTGTGCAAGGAGAAATGACAGTCTGACTGAAAAATACTTTAAATTAATGGATGACAGTGTCATCTAGGGAGTATTTTCTCCAGAAAGGAAGAGTGTGAGGTCCAAAATCTCCATTAAATGGTTGACTTCTACTCAACAGCTCTGGAAATGGACCTATATTTGGCACTGCCAGAGCAACCAGCCTCCCCCCCATATATATATATATATATATATGGACTTCAACTCCCAGAAGCCTCAGCCATGGTGGCCAATACACTGGGATTCTGGGAGCTGAAGTCCAAAAGACCCTCTGCAAACCCACCGAATTCACAGCATCCTGCAACTGGGTGAGGCGGTCCGCCATTTTGTAGACTGGAGCAACTCCTCCCCAGCAGCAGCAGCAGCACACACAAAACCACGTGAGCGCTCTCGCCCAATCAGGAAGGAGCAGTAGAGATGGCGTTGCTAGGCAACGCCGCAGAGGGTTCTCTTTCTGGTCCGACCCCTTCTTCCTCTAAACTGTGCCCCTTTAAGAGATTTTTTTAGGACTTCAGCTCCCAGAAGGCCTGACTATTGGCCAACATGGCTGAGGCTTCTGGGAGGTGAAGTCCACAAGCTCTTAAAGGGCCACATACTGCAAAGATTGGACTGCAGGAATATGTACCAGTTTATTTGACACCACTTTAACTGCTGCTATGATGGCTGTTGTTGTTGTTATTCTTATTCTTATTATTATTATTCTATGGAATTCTGGGAAGCCCCAAAAATTTCTAGCAGCATTCGTCATTGCAACAATTTTATAAAAAGTAAAGCTGCACATTTTAGTAATCCAGTTTGGCATCTGAACAAAAGGGGTAGACAAAAGTTAACAAGAGAATGTAAGAACAGCAGATATAAATGTTAGGAGGCTGAAGACCTATTATTTCATTGGGGATTGAATTCTTATTTGGAGCCCCCCCCCAATAAATTTAATTTAATTCAGTTGAATTTATTTCTGAGTATTTAGGTTTGTACTCTCAACACTTAATCCGTAGCCGCAAACTATTTTGCAGCACCTAAACCCATACCTCAAAGTCCTCCAGCTTAAACCACTGCTTCCATTAAAATAAAATACAATAAAAAAATAGGTTCACTTTTGGGAGAACTGTTTCTCATCTCATCTTCCTTCTGATCTAGTCTTTGTTGGTCCCAATTTCATGCAAGTGGCTGTGGAAGGTGATTTCGAATTAATTGACGGATGTATGTTTAAGGCAGAAGAGAAGGGTTCATCTTTACATACATACAGGCTAAACATGCCCAGCTCCCTTTCCTCATAAGCCATGGTTTCCAGACCCTTCGCCATTTTAGTTGCCCTCCTTTGGACACGCTCCAGTTTCTCAACATCCTTTTTTGAATTGTGGTGCCCAGAACTGGACACAGTATTCCAGGTGGGGCCTGGCCAAAGCAGAATAGAGTGGCACTATTACTTCCCTTGATCTAGACGCTATACTTCTATTGATGCAGCCTAGGATCGCATTGGCCTTTTTAGCTGCTGCGTCGCACTGTTGGCTCATGTTCAACTTGTGGTCTACTAGGACTCCTAGATCCCTTTCACATGTAATCTCGTTAAGCCAGGTGTCCCCCACGCTATATCTATGCATTTTGTTTTTTCAACCTAAGTGCAGTATCTTAAATTTCTCCCTGTTGACATTAATTTTGTTAGCTTTGGCCCAGCTTTCTAATCTATTCAGGGCTACTTGAATTTAGATCCTCTCCTCTGGGGTATCAGCTACTCCTCCTAATTTGGTGTCATCTACAAATTTCATAAGCATGCCCTCTCTTTAGCCCTTCGTCCAAGTCATTGGACCTTATCAGATGTCGGAAATTGGAAGTATAATCCTATGGCAATCTGAATGCAATCATGGGGTTTCACGTTATTGCAAATTAAAGTATCTCACGCAATTTCAGGCAAAAGGGAAGTCATTCTGAATGCAATCATGGGTTTCACGTTATTGCGAATTAAAGCATCTTGCACAATTTCGGGCAATGGGCAGTCATTTTCGGGTAATGGGAAGTCATTCTGAACGCATTCCGAATGCAATAGGAATTCACGTGAATTCGCTAAACTAGCGAATTCACGTGAATTCGAATTGGCTCCATTTGCAATAAAGAGAAATTCCTCCTGTCTGATAAGGTCCCTAGATAAAGATGTCGAATAGCACTAGGCCCAGGACAGAACCCTGTTGCACTCCACACTGGTCACTTCTCTCCAGGATGTTATACTTAGAATAAACCTGGTTGCTTTCTCGTGAACTTTTCAAATGACACTCCATCCAAAATATTTTTATAAACAAGCATTCAAGGTGGTTTAGGCCACATTTCAGAGGAAGGCGCTGGCAAAACCACCTCTGACGAACATGCCTTGCCTAAGAACACCACATGGATTTCAAGGGATCCCCATAAGTCGACAAGACACACGTTCCAATTGTTACGATATATACTTTCAATAAAATTTTGGGGACTTTGTTAGGATCTTCCTCTGTTGCATATTTTGAGCTAATTATAATTCCCCTGAGAGACAATCCACTCAAGACCTTTCTCCTCTTGTTTTCAAAAATTGCTCCACATTAGATTTATATGTCGGCGGTATCTACACTGGAGAAATAACCTGGTTTGGCACCCCTTTAAGTGCCCTGGCTCAAGGCTATGGAATTCTGGGAGCTGGAGTTTGTTGTGGGGCCCAGAGACAAACTCCAGCTCCCAGAATTCCATAGCCTTGAGCCAGAAAAGAATTAAAGCGGTGCCAAACTGGGTTATTTCTCTAGTGTGGATGCAGTCTTCCAATTGTCCCTGTGTATTGTCACCCTACAAACCACAACACCCCAATGGGAAGCTATTAGAGCAATGGTCCCCAAACTGTGCCCTTTTGAAGAGATATATTTTGTTTTGGACTTCAGCTCCCAGAGAACCCCTCAGCCATGTTGGCCCATAGTGTGGCATTCTGGGAGCTGAAGTAAAATAAATAAATAAATAAAACCCCTTCAAGGACACTGTTTGTGTGTTTGGGGGGACTTCTAGGCCCCTTACAAAGGCTTTATTATATGTGTGGAAAGAAAGATTGAAAGAGTTAACTCCAGGGAAGGAGGCAGGGCCTGTATGGTATTGGTTGGCTTTAGGGTTGAGAAATATGGAGGCAGGGCCTCCTCTCAGGCTTTGGAGGGGCCATGATGAGAGTCTCTTTAGTGCCACCACTTTGGCCTTGTTGAGTGTGTGTTGTTGTTTATGACTAGGGCCATTTTGTACTAATATTATATATATTCCCTTTCCCTCCCTTTCTAGTTCTTTGTTTTTTTCAAGGAGAAAGAAAGGAGGGATTTTCTTTTTTTTTGGTTTCTGCAGCAGCAGCAGCAGCAATGCTCCCTGGTTTGCTCTTGTTGGTCTTCATCTTGGGGCTCCTCTCCAGAAATGGCTCCACTGCAGAGAATGTCACAGCAGGTAGGATCTCCTTTTAAATTGGGTTTGTGACCCAAAGGCTGCATCCCACACTGGAGGGATAACCCGGTTTGGGAGCGCTTTAACTCTTTGTCTGACTCACTGCTATGGAATTGTGGGAGTTGGAGTTTGTTGTGGGGCCCAGAGGGCCCCACAACAAACTCCAACTCCCAGAATTCCATAGCCTTGAGCCACAGAAAGAGTTAAAGCGCCCCCAAACCGGGTTATCTCTCCAGTCTGGGTGAAGCTTGGGCAGGTCACACTCTCTCAGCCTCAGCCTCTCTCAAACCTCCTCTCTCTGAAGAAACTTTGCCAGGAAAAAGCCATGATGACAGGCTCCATAGGATTTGCCTTTAGGGTTGCCATAAGTCTCAGATACACAACAGCAACAAGTATTTTAGTATTTTAGTATGATAGTGTGAGGCTTTATTGTTGGCTTTTTATTGTATTTGTTCTGGATGTACCACCCTTTGGTGGAAAGGGCTTTTTAAATGAACATCATCATCATCATCAAAACACTATAAGATTGATCTGTCAGACATTTTTGTTTTTCCTTACTTACATTAAATTAATCATCATCATCATCATCATCACACTATAAGAGTGACCTGTCGTTTTTGTTTTTCCTTATTTATATTAAATTAAACATATCATTATCATCATCATCACACTATAAGACTGACCTGTCAGTCATTGTTGTTTTTCCTTACTTGTATTAAATTAAACATTATCATCACCAAAACACTGTAAAATTGACCTGCAAGTCGCTTTTTGTTTTTCCTTACTTACATTAAACATCATCATCATCATCAATATCATAACACTATAAGACTGACCTGTCAGTCGTTTTTGTTTTTCCTTATTTATATTAAATTAAACATATCATCATCATCATCAAGACACTTTAAGACTGACCTGTAAGTCGTTTTTGTTTTACTTTACTTACATTAAATTAAACATTATCCTCATCATCAAAACACTGTAAGATTGACCTGTAACTTGTTTTTGTTTTTCCTTACTTACATTAAATTAAACATCATGGTCATCATCATCAAAACTCTGTGAGATTGACCTGTAAGTCATTTCCCCCTTATTTACATTAAATTCATCATCATCATCATCATCATCACCACCACCATCACCATCATCATCATCATCATCATCATCAAAACACTTTAAAACTGCCCTGTCAGTCATTTTTGTTTTTCCTTACTGAAAGTTGTTGTTCCTCTTGTCACAGGTTACTGTTTTGGTTTCTAAAAGCTGTGGGTTTTTTGTTTTGTTTTTAAAGGTTGTAGAGCAGGATCATCACTGTTGCTTGCTTCCTCCTCTCTTCCTAACATGGATTTTTATGCATTTGGGATGTTGTTATACTTTGCTAAAAGGCCAAGAGGGCTACCCCTGGATATGTTTCCTAATATGGAGTAATTTTAAAAATAAGCAAGAGGAGAAAGGTCTTGGGTGGACTGGAACTGGTGTCTGTCAACTTATGGGAATCCCTTCAAATTCATGTGGTTTTCTTAGGCAAGGAATATACTCAGAGGTGGTTTTGCCAGTTCCTTCCTCTGAAATATGGCCTAAGCTTCCTTGAGTGCTGGTTTAAAAAAATATTTTGGATGGAGTGTCATTTGAAAGTTCAGGGAAAAAAACAATCAGGTTTGTTCTAAGTATAACACCCAAAAGTTACAAAACAGCGATACCTTTATGGGGACAACTAACATGCCGCAAGCTTTCAAATGTTGCTTTGAAAACCTGTTGCTTTGAAAGCTTGCCACATGTATATTGTGCATTTGGGTTGGTCCCATAAAGATATCACTGTTTTGTGGGTTTGGGGTGTTATTGGACTTTGCTGTATAGCCAACACAGCTACCCCTGGATATGTTTTCAGCTTTATTCTTAGTTTAACTCTGCACGTTATGCAGTAACAACTCTGCATTTGCCACCAGGTGCGCACTCCGAAAGGCAGAACCCACCATCGCACCTCTCTGATGTACATGTCTAAATACGCAGTTTCTCAGGCTTGTTTGTCACATCAGTGCTTCGTTTTATTCAGACAGTTTAAAAATAAGTTTGGAGCATTAGTAGTTTGTGTTCAGACCTTATGTTTAGAGTAGACCTTTGAAATGACTGGAACTCAGGTTACTCATAAACAAAACCCAAAGTGTCTGTCTGGTCAATAAGTAAAAACAGAAATCAGAGATGATCAACAGGTTTTATTAGGAGTTCTAATGTTTAATAAAACTGGTGTGTAAATGGAACTAAATTAATCATAATTAAGGGTTCACTGGGTCTCTACAAATGAGTAAGGGTGCATCTATACTGTAGAAATAATGCAGTTTGACATCACTTTAACTGCCGCGACTCCATTGTATGGAATCCTGGGATCTGCAGTGTTTTTCAGGCACCAGCAGTCTTTCGCAGAGGAGGCAAAGACCTTGTAAAACTACACATCCCAGGACTCCATAGGTTGGAGTTACAGCATTTAAAGTGGTGTCAAACTGTATTATTTCTACAGTGTAGATGCACTCCAAGTTTAGCTCCATCCCAAAGTGAGGGAAAGCTCTGAGAATGGCACAATATAGATTGACAGAATAAGGATCTGGACTGGGTTTGGTGTGATGTAGAAAGATAAACTGCCCTGTATATCTGAACATACTGTATAATATTTAGTTGAATGCTGTTCTTTGCTGGACACTCATTTGGGACCAGAACATAGGCATGGGTTGTAGTGTTTTCTCCATTCGGCGCCTTCCCAAGGAAGTGAAGCAGTCATGGGAACTGTAGGCCATCAAAGTGCTTGTCATGTGTCTTCATAGTTTTAGTCATGTGTTTTGGCAACCATGAAGTGTTCTTGGTTTTCTTCGCTGATGAACAAGAGTGTCCTTATCACTGGGGCAAAGTCTCTGCTTTCTGCTGTGGACAGACCAGAGGGAACAGCCACAAATGCGTCCTTCGGCTGTAATTTAATTAAATGCTCAGACTGGTTTTGCATCTCAGATAATTCGTTCTGCTGCATTATTACATGTTCTGTCTCAATATGCTTTATAAAAGCAATTTGATATTGAATCAAAGGATGAGAAGAATGCAGCTATTTTAATGCAATGATTCCTTGCAACTTATGATTGGGAATTTATGCAGCTTTCCCCCTGATTTCAGAATCATAAAATCATAGAGTTGGAAGAGACCACAAGGGCCATCCAGTCCAACCTCCTGCCATGCAGGAACTCCCTATCAAAGCATTCCCGAGAGATGGCCAAGGAAGGAGACTCCACCACACTCCGAGGGAGTGTGTTCCACTGTCGAACAGCCCTTACTGTCAGGAAGTTCCTCCTAATGTTGAGGTGGAATCTCTTTTCCTGCAGCTTGCATCCATTGTTCCGTGTTCTAGTCCCTGGAGCAGCAGAAAACAAGCTTGCTCCCTCCTCAATATGACATCCCTTCAAATATTTAAACAGGGCTATCATATCACCTCTTAACACAGTTCTCTGCATCAGAAAAATCCTATGTCAAAGATGTGTGTGCTTGCTCAAAATTATTACATGGTTATATGTAATGTGCGTTATGTTTCATGTGCGTTGATCTCCTCCTCCTGCTCTTCCTTCTTCTCCTCTTCCTCCTCAGCTGTTTTTGATCTGTTGAGCAGGTAAGTTTGAATGTTTAAGGTTAGGAGACTGGAAAAAGTACAGTTTTGCTGTACTGTTGTTGCTGAATCAAACAACCATCTTTTTACGTATCTTTTGATGATCGCTCCTCATTTTCCCAGCATTTGATAATCAGAACTCCAAGCCATAGTTTTGAAAAGTTACTTTTTTGTACTTAGCTCCCAGATCCTCTATGTTGGCTGGAGGATTCTTGGAGTGTAGAGTCCAAAAAGTAATTTTTCTAAGCTCTGAATAATCAAACAATGATGTCAACAGTGGCGGCACCAGGATATCTAGGACTCTACCACACAGTCCTCCATGTTGCTGTGCCACTGTGCATGATAGTAATGTTCACTTCAGTTAAATTATTGACCCAAATACCATGTCGTCTTATTTGCCATGTATTGGTAAGCAATAAGTGTTGTGACAATCCCAGTTTATTAGCTCAGAATACCAGCAGTTGGCTTTGCTCAGAGGGTATGGGATATATAGGCTGCAGGCAAAGCAATAAATGAGAATACGGAGCAGTAACCCCAAGATGTGGGAGGCAGATTGTAAGGCATTTAGCAAGCCTTCATTATTGCAGATTTCTAAAATTCTTTACGAAGAACACAGAACAAAATACTGTATTCTTATTAGCAACGATAGTGGTTAATTTGAAAAGTCCTGTGGGTACAGAGTCAGTTTAGGTCAAGTTGAATAGGATCACTTATTGCTACATTAGTTGCAGATAATGTCTTCTCTGTGGCAGAAATAATGAACACCATCCAAAGTCTCTTAGGTATGCCTCTTGTGCATTAAAATAAAAGGATTTTATGAGGATGTGTGCTTGACTCCTGCATGATTACTCACTGAATTCTGCTCATTCTGGTGGTCTTTTGGCATACACAGCTTCCATCAGAGTACACATGTAGTGTGCTGTACGACCATCCAAGTGCACAGAGTACAATCACACCTCCACAGCCATTGATTTTTTATCCAGAGATTCAACCATCTGTGAAAATGTTATATAGATATATAGATAGATAGCCCAAAAGCCAAACCTTGATTTTGCTCTTGTATATAAGGGACACCATTTTATTATGTCGTTGTATTTAACAGGACTTGAGCATCCACAGATTTTGGTGTCCACAGGGGGTCCTGGAACCAAATCCCAGTGGATACCAAGGGCCTACTGTACTCAAGGCACAGGTACCATACTGCATCAGATGTGACCACAGCTATCAAAAGCACCATGTTTTTTCCAGAGAGGACATCTCTCTAGGAATCTCTCAGTCTTCCAGTGCAACTCTGTGGTCAACATCTGCAGACACTGACCATAGAATTATGCTGGAGGAGCTACAAATATCTAGTGAAGTGTTCTCTCTAGGAATCTCTAAGTCTTTCAGTGCAACATTTAGTTAAAGTTGACCATAGAGTTGCAATGGAGGACCTAGATATTCCTAGAGAGAACACATTAATCAGCCCTGGTGGCGCAGTGGTTGAATGCCTGTACTGCAGCCACTCACTCAAAACCATAAGGTTGCGAGTTCAAGACCAGCAAAAGGGCTGAAGCTCGATTCAGGCTTGCATCCTTCCGAGGTCGCTAAAATGAGTACCCAGATTGTTGGGGGGCAAATAGCTTACAATTGTAAACCGCTTAGACACTCCTTAAGGGTATGAAGCGGTATATAAATGAAGCTGTTTATTAATCAAATCCGTGAATAATCAAATCTGCAAATATCAAAGCCCCAAATATGGAGAGATGAGTGTATATATTTTTTGCATCTTTGCTCTTCCGTTTGTGAAACAGCAGCAAAAATAATTTGATCTGTATGTTATGGACTATAGTTGGGATGCTTGCTACTGAATTGCTTTGTACCAAAGTTAAATAATTGTTGTATACTTTTTTTGGTAGCTTTGTCCATAACTTTGTATAGATGTTCAGAGGGTTTAAAAAATTACCCGTGGTTATGCTGATTGAGGATGATGAGAACTGGAGTCCAGCATCTGGAGGGCCACAGATTTCCCAATCCAGTTTTAATCAGTGTATACGTTTTGCCATATATCAGAATTGGGCACTATAGTTGTTGAGGTATACTAGAATTGTTGTGTAGCAGTGGTCTTCTCAGCATGTGTAAAGATGTTTTCATGAAGATGTTCTTTCCATTGTATTTGTTTCAAGTTTCCCGTGATAGAGGGAGATGTTGAAAACTGTATACTGATACAGTTGTCTTTTTTTGTTTATTCTTAGTTTTTCAGTCTTTTAACAAACCCTTGATGCAAAAATATCTGGTCTAATTGCATGGTCCAGTCTAATAGCATACATCTGTGCGCAAAGGTTATTTTCTCCATGTCCATTGTTGCTGGCAGGTGGGCACCAAGGCCTTGTTTGGATCTTATTTAGAAGCCTATTGTCTGGTATAATAGCAGTATGTAAACTTTGTGATCACATCATGATATTATCATAGTATTATAAAAATTCTTCTTTCCAGTCTGTAAATGAATGGGACTCAGATCCTAATTTATTTCCTCTCAATAGAAAAATCTTTTTGATGTTTCTGGCCTATTTTATGATTTGCATGTGCTTTGACAGCCATTGAAGGCAGAAGAACTGTGTTCGTTTTGACGAATGAACGCCAGATATTATTGGATAATATGTATAGCCTCCTCTGTCTCATGAGTGTTCATCATCATGTGGGCTGAGCTGTTCTTGACCTTCAGATACATATGTGTGACAGATATGAGTTGATGTCATGCTTTCTTTCTCCAAGGCTCCAAGTACAGTGTTCTAGGTATTTGGTGAAAGTCTTAACCCATGATAGTTGGCTCATGTACTCAGATGTTGAGGCTTAATATATACAATCACATAAATCAGTACAAAATACAATCACCTCTGTAGAGTAAAAGAAGAAACCATGTGACTCCAGATTTAACAGCAACTCACAGCATTCCTTAGTATTTTCTGCCTAGGGCTGATGAGTGTTGCAGTCCAGTAGCATCTGGAGAGTCATATGATTCCCATCCCTGTTGTCAAAAGAAACTACATGGATGTTGGAGAAAGAAGATGGTCATTGGATTATACTATCAAAGATGAAGGAACTAAAATGATTATTAGTAAACCAGATCTGACTGTAGCCAAGCAATTCTGATTCTGTAACAACCCATAATTTAGGAGAAAGAAATATTAATAACTCTCTCAGGTTTAGTCTTATTCAGGTCCATTGTAGGACTGAGTAAAATGGCAGAGAGGGAATGCTATTCTACCTGTGCAGCCGCACCTCTAACATTCATAATTACCCTCTACTAGGAAGGGTGACTTTCTGTAGAGAAGACCCATTGCTCATGGAGACTTTTTACAAAATTTGGAGCCATGAGGAATTCTAAATTCTGTTAAGTGGAAAATGGATTCCACGTTCGCTAGAAAGGAAAATATTATACATTACTCTTCTTATAGCTGCTTAGATCTGAGAAAAGTTACTTTTTGGATTCTTAACTGCAAGGATCCTTTAACCATTATGGCTCAAGACAAATGGGCACACAGGTGGCTGAGAGTTGTAGTCCAAAAGCAACTTTTCCATGTTCTGTGACTAAATTAATCACTCATGACTTGGGGCCGAACTGACAAGCCAAAATAAAGCTGCTTCGAGTCACTTTGGAGGTATGCTGTTTAAATGATGCATGCGTCCTAAGAGGCCGGAAGCCACGCCAAAGACATGCTCCAGTCCTAAGGACTGGAGCGCAGCTTTGGCACAGCTTCTGGCCTCTTAAGATGCATGTGTCATTTAAACAGCACACCTCCAAAGTGACTCGAAGCAGCTTTATTTCGGCCTGTCTGTTCGGTCCTTTAGACAATTAGACAACACCCTTGGATTTTACCAGGGTTTTTTCCAGTCCATTTTACTCTTCAGTCTACCATTCACCTATCAAAGTATGATACTCAGCATAGATATTTCCACATAGCAAGAGAGCCATAGCTCTGTGGAAGAGCACATGCCTTGCAGCCTGAGGGTCTCTAGTTCAATCCCTAGTACTGTATCTTCTATTAAGGCAAATTAGGAATAAGATCTGGGTAGGATCTTAACCTGGTACCCTGACTGGAACTTAAATCATGGAATGCAGTGATGTTTTGGAGCAGTTGTTGGTTGAAATCCAAGATACTTGTAATTTAATTGACTTCCTGCGTGCTTAGTAAAAAAGAATTTGGCCACTGAAAAAGCAAGTATCGTCTCAAATAACAGCTTCCTTGGTGCGTGCTCTTTTGCACAGGAAATGCCTCATTTCTGGTTTGAAAACCCTTCTGGTTTTTGAAGAGCCTTCACTTTATGTAAGAGCTTCATGCTAACATAAAAGCCCTATTCATGCACTCTCTTATCGTATTGAGTAAGAATGATCTGTGGAAGTTCTTTACCTGATTTGAAGCCCTACCATTCCAAATGACATTGAGAAACTTTGCAGACAGAAGAAGCTCTCCTTTTCATAACATTGCCCTTCCCATCTATAGGGTGATTGATTTCTTGGAGACACGTGAGTCTAACACTTCCAGTGATGTGTTCAAGTCTTTTACTCATGTTTCAAGACAAGTCTTAAGTCTCTATGTTCAAGTCTCAAATCACATCCAAAGTCCTTGCACGATACTTTCGATTAAGTCTCAAGTCTGAGAGCCAACAAAATAAAAGGGGTTGGGTGGGGTCTGGGTGCGTGTGCAGTGGAGTTTCAATAACTAGAAAATCAAGAAGACACACAGCACTAAGTTAGGTTTAAAAATTTTAAGTTATACCCAGAACCGATATATTTGATGTGTGGTCTGCTGATTGACCATGCATCGAATTACAGTTGTTCCTTCATGTCCTTGGGTTCTGGATTCCCCCTCCCATATAGCAAAATCCACAGGAACTCAAGTACTGTTCTCCTCAACGATGGTGCAACATGTGTGCTCCCCCATTGGCATGGCCATCTGCCATTGAGGAGAACAGGGCAGGGCTATCCATGGATGGTCCAGTCTATAGATGCCAAGTTTATGGATAGGAAAAGCCCGTTGTAATGGGTTCTGGTTATAATTTTAAATGGTCAAACAACAACAACAACAAAACACAAATGAATATTATATGTGTACTGTATTAGGTGGGTTGGTGTTGGTTGTGCAAGTGCTCAGAGGGATGGGTTTATTTTCTGAGAGCTGTGGCTGCTGAGGGAGCAACAGGTCACTTTTAGGGCAATGTATTTGTATCTTGACGGCTGACCCCTCCACTGGAAGCAAAGTCCATGGCACCATCCACTTCACACAGAGCTCCCATGAGTACAGGGCATGTTTCTCAGAGGGGAACAGCAAATGTGTTGGGCATGAGCCCTGCATTCCATGGGTGAATCTTGCCTGTTGCTTCTAACAAAAGCTTTAGAAAGATCTTTTGCCTCAAGCCCATTGCCTAACATATTTCTTTGCTGTTCCTCTCCACCTGTACTCTGAAGGTGAGTTTTGCCTGATGCATGAAATTTATGAGGCCGTGGACTTTCCTAACATTCCTGGGTTAGAAAGCTGGGAGGGCATTGTTGTGGCCCAGAGAGAATTTTATAATCATAGTTGAAGGTTTGTGTGTGTGTGTTTTGCAGCCATTAAATGCAGAACCCAGTCTCTTTCTTTAGCTTTTAAATGACAAAATCCAATTGAAATCAAAAGCAAAAGCAACAAAACAAAACAAAATAAAACAAAAAAATACTTGGCTCCTGTTATTTATTTGTTTGTTTATTTTATAGAATTTATATCCCACCTTTCTCCCAGATGGGATACAACAAGGCAGTTTTGCAACCGATTCCATTTTCTGACAGGGCCCCAGTCCCAAACCTGTCACAAAAGCAGGGGCTTCCTATATGGTCAATGTACTGCTTTCATCCTATGACCAGTAGGCAAAAAACAGTGAGATGGAAGCATTGTTCAAGGGAGGAAAACCATTTTCCATTCTGTAACATTTCTGGATGAATTACTGAACCAAGACCAACAAGTCATTTACTAAAAATATTTAAGTCAAGTTGAGTCAGTTTGTTGTTATTGCAGAGTCAAGTCCACGTTGAGTCACTGAAGCAACTAAGAGTCCGAGTCAGTCAACTCAAGCCTACATCATTGAAAACTTCCATCAACCCGTATAGCCGGTAGTCAGAGATTGAAGGGACTAGTAGTCTGAAGCATCTGTAGGAACCAAGTTGGGGGAAGCAGAACTGTGGATCTATGGCCTGACTTGCTACAAGACCATTTCTTAGGTACGTCTAGTTCCTGAGAGACAATACTACAGAGGCAACAGATAGGGATCCTGCAGCACCTTTGAGACTGTGGAAAAAGTTGTAGCATGAACCTTCATAGACTCAGGGCTAAAACCTGGAGCAAACAGAACCCAGGATAGTTCATCTTAGCATGGAAGATGTGCATCTTCGTGTCTGCATATAAATGCCCCGATGCAAGTGCAGGGCTGTGGGAAAGCAAAGAAATGAAAGTAATCACAATATATACAAACCAGACAGTTCAACAGTGGGCATGGAGTGAAGGGGGCATGTGGAGAGGGCTATGATTGTGCTTTGCCAGTGTATCACTTGCACACAGATGCACACATGCCCTGTACAGGGGGAGTATCGCATGTACGATTGTGTGGCCATTCAAAGGGGCGTCTATCTGATGTGATGGCATCTGGGCAGATGTGGAAAGTACTTGGGGTTGCAGGTAGTGTATTTGTGTGACGGTGCTCATCTATGCTGGGGAAGGAACAAAAAAATTATACAGCTTCCTCAAATGCATGGTGTAGATGAATGTCACTACAACTTCTTTTGCACAGTTAGTGTCAAAGGTGTTGCAAGATCCCTTTGCACACTGATATTCAAGATTAATATGGCTATGTTTCTGAATTCTAGAGGCAATAGATGTACAGTCAGCCCTCCACATTTGCAGCTTTGGCTTACGCGGATTTGATTATTTGCAGTTTTGATTAATACAGTATATTTTCTCTTGGAATCTTTTAAGTCCTCCTGCACAACTCTGCTAGATGTTGGCTACAGAGTTGTGCCAGAGAACCAAGATGTTCTTAGAGAAAACACTTCTCGAGGCATTTGCATGTCCTCCAGCATATTTCTATGATCAATATCTGACCTGGAGGGCCCGGAGATTCCTAGACAAAAGAGCAGTGTTTTTTTTATTTGTGATTTTTCCACATTCACGGAGGTTCTTCACCCCTAACTCTAGTTAATGTGGAAGGACCCACTGTAATTCCAAGATGAAAGAGAGCCCTTGTTTTCCTTCACATTGTTATGTTTTTTTAAACTTAATATATTTATTTACAGTTCAAATTTCTACTGCAGAATATATTTATTTACAGTTCAAATTTCTACTGCAGAGTACCAAATGTAAATAATACAGTTAGCTGGAAGCAATTAAAATGGATCCAGTCACAGAAACAAAGAATATACCTGTCAAGGACAGAGAAAATGCATTAGTGAATAGCCCTCCAAAGCTGTTTCCTCCATCTCATCAGAGTCATACCTGGATAATTTTTTAGTTTGCCCTCTAAAAAATGAGGCAGAACCTGGAAGATTTATTGTACCTTCCTTGAATCATATTTTGGATGGAGATAGGGTGGGGGAAGGCAGGCTGGATACCCAATAAGTAAATAAAATAATAAATAGTCAGGGTTGTATTTAATAATGGTTTATTTGAGAAAGGAGTTGAGAAAATGGCCTTTCCCTGAATACTGTACATCTCAGGTGTGTTTATTGCAAGGATTATGGGTCACTATTTTTGTAATAAAGGGGATGGGTATACTGGTGAATATGGGAACTGGTTTGTGGATTAGGAACCAGTCCATGCTGGGATGAATAAGAGTAAAATGCCTCGTAACTTGAACAAAACGTGCCACCTTTTGCATCTTATTCCATGACAAACCCTAGTAAACTATAAAATTGCTAAGTAGCAAGTTAAAAAGCCACAGGCACTGTCTGTGGCTAAGAACTGTGTCCTCATTTTATCCCTTTTGATCAGAAGGAGGGTGTGGGAAAATGCAAGAAAGAAAATTAGTACTTAGGAGAAAAGTATTAGAGAGACTTTGTGGTGTAGTGTTTTGACTGCAGAGACCAGGATTCAAATCCTGCTCAGTCATGTAAACCCACTGGGTGACCTTGGGCAAGTCACACTCTCTCACCTTCAGAGGATGGCAATGGCAAACCCCTTGGAAGAAACTTGCCAAGAAAACCCCATGGTAGGTTTGTAATAAGTCGGAAATGACTTGAAGGCACACCGCAAGAAGAAGAAAGGTATTAAGGGCTTAAATGCCCTAAAGGCACCAGATCCCATCTGATTATAGAAGCTAAGCAGGGTCAGCTCTAGTTAGTACTTGGATGGGAGACTGCCAATGAATACCAAGTGCTATAAACTATATTTCAGAGGAACTGGCAAAACTACCTCTGAATATTCCTTATCTAAAACAACCTATTATATTAATGGGCTCGCCATACATACAGAGAGGTATTAACCTCCTGTCAAGGCCTCAAAGTAGACAAGACTTGCACACCAATTTTACATCCCTCTCTATTCCTTGACACCACTTCAAATGCTTGACATGTGTTTGTGATGAGTGTTTTGGGAAAGTAGTGATTCATGTAGTCTTTTCCATGTGTACTGTTATTTGGAGTAAGGTTGGAAGGCGATGGCTCTTGGGGTGATTGCAGAACCTGGCCTTCACACAATAGAAACTTTCTGAAGCTAAGGAATGCTTTGTCTTTGTCAGAGATTGCAAGCTTAACATTTAAATTCCTAAAAGAACAGCGATAGGCTATGGAGGAGAAAGGAAGGTTTGCAAATATCTAAATAAATAAAACGATACAATCTACATTATATGCTTAAAGATATGTAGTGCCAAATTAGTTAAATTGTTTAAGAAGACATTGTTATTCAGCTTCTTATTTGGCCTGTTCTTATTTTAATGAATGAAACTGACTTTAGAAAGTTGAATTCATCTTTATTCTGATTTTTGGGAGGGCTAATCAATTGCTTTAGGGTTTTTTTTTAATGATATGAAGTGGAAACCGTGCTCTATGCAGAGCAGCTAATGTAATGTTCAGCCTGATGAAAAGAAGGTTAAGGGGTAACACGATTTTTGTTTATTGTGTGCCTTCAAGTTGTTTCTGACTTAAGGCAACCCTATCATGGGATTTTCTTGGCAAGATTTGTTCAGAGGAAGTTTGCCATTGCCTTCCCCTGAGGCTGAGAGCATGTGACTTGCCCAAGCTCACGTATTTTATGGCCGAGCAGGAAATGAAACCCTGATCTCAAGAGGAGCTGTCCATCCCTCAAACCACTATTCCAAACTGGCTGTCATGATATTCTATGCATATAGATAGCCATGTTTAAATATTTGAAAGAATGTCATATTGAGGATGTAACAAGCTTGTTTTCTGCTGCTCCAGAGAATAGGACCTGTAGCACTGGATTCAAACTACAGGAAACTAAACATTAGCAAGAATTTCCTGGTGGTAAGAGCTGTTGGACAGTGGAATATGCTGCATCGGAGAGTGGTGGAGTCTCCTGCTTTGCAGATTTTTAAACAGATGACAGTTCATTGGGAATGCTTTGATTGAGTATTTTGCTGCATGGCACTGGGCTCTTCCAGCTCTAGGATTCTCTGATTCTGTGGAATTTTTAAAATAGTGCAGCAATATAAAGCAGTTGTAGAAAAATTATTGCACTGAATATTATACCATAGTTTAATGTGAAGTGCACAGATGGGGATAAATTGCAGTGAGATTGTGACCATGTTCCTCCCTCCTACATAGCTAAGAAGAGGGCTTTGGGCATCTTTGCTTCCTGTTTTCATTCACCATGATTTGTTACATTACCCAGACAACAAATTATGATTAACAGTTAACTGTAGTTCAGGTAACAGTTAACTATGGTTCATTATTATTATTATTATTAACAACCTTTATTTATATAGCGCTGTAAATTTACAAAGTGCTGTACATACAATCTTATATTTAGATGGATCCCTGCCCTCAGGCTTACAGTCTAAAAGAGACAACACAAAAGGAGAAGGGAAAGGTGGTGGGAAAGGTGATGAGGTCCAGTGGTTCTTCTCTCCCTATGGGGCCTGGACCAAGGCAGATGGACTGGAGGGAGGGCTTGGCTTCTTAATACATAGTTAAGAGGAGGAATCCTTGGACAGATGGTACAATCCTGGGAACACTTCCCTAAACAATATAGTCTTTAACTTAATTTTGAAACTGGTTAGAGAAGTGATGAGGCGCACATGTGGGGGAAGAAGGTTCCAGGAGTGAGGGGCAGCAAGTGTAAAGGGACATATCCAGGACAGGGCAGTGGAAATCCTCGGCTGGGACAGGAGGCCTTGACTACAGAGCGGGGGGTACGAGTAGGAATGTAAGGAGAAAGAAGTTCAGACAAGTAAGGAGGGGCCAATCCGTGGAGGGTTTAACTATGGTTCATAGTTAAATGAATTATCTATAAATGAACTATAGTTAAAATTTTCCACAGTTTTAGGTCTGGACAATTTAGAGCGATGTAGTTAATTTAGAACAGAAACATTCAACAAAGCCAGGGACTGGAGAGGGAGAATGAGTGGATATGTGAGTATCCTGTTTATGCAGATGCTGACTGGACAGCTAATCTATGTAGGTTCTGGGGTTGTATACAAGGAATGAGGTTTGCAAACCCACTTAGCTTAGCTGTGCACTCACTGACATAAGCCAATAGTCCATCTAATCTACTTTGAGCAGTATTATCTTGTGCTGTATGTGTGCACTCTTTTGAAATATTGTAATTATTAAACTAATTAATGCAAAACAATTTGTCTTCAGATCACAATTGCAAAAATACTGTTATATCAGAGAGTTGTTTCATTGAGTAAATTATGAAAAATTCAAAGAATTAAACCTTTTTATTAAAACCCAAAAGCTCATCTTTTTTTTTACACCCCTGTTTTTAACCTTTAGCAGAGTTCTTGTTTAGATTGGGGAGAGTTGTAATGTTGTGCAACTAGTACATTTAGAACAAGGTTTGAGAAGTCAGAGTTGGGAGTGAGCTTGAATGACAAAGGTGCCTTTGAGTAATAAACATCTAATGGAAGAACAGAAAACAGTCCTTGAGTGCTTTAAACTGTGATTAGAGATGGAAACTGTTTTCCACATAGGAAAAATCCCACTTTGCATTCTATGGATATTTTGGGCTGTACAGTCAGCCCTTCATATTTATGGATTCTTTTTGCACAGATTTAAGCATCCATGGCTTGGAAATACTCAAAAAGATAAAAAATTCCGAAAAGCAAACTTTGATTTTGTCATTTTGTATCAGGGAACCATTTTCCATTCCATTGTTAATAATGGGACTTGAGCATTCACAGATTTTGGTATCCATGGGGGTCTCAGAACCAAACCCTAGTGGATACCAAGGGCCCACTGTCTCTACACCATCCACTGGCAGGAGATGATGGCGATTGGAGGATGCCAACGTGGGGAAAGCTGGACTAAAGTGTTCTGTGCTTAGATGTGGGAAGCTATCAAAGAGCATATCAATTAAGAACATGGACGGGGACATATTTCTCTTACATTCCTAGAATGAAGTTACACAGTGAAGCTGATTGGCAATAGGCTTAAGTGAGCAAAAGAAAGTATTTCACTATATATATATATTGTTTTAAGACATGGAATTTTACTGCTATGAGATGTGGCAGTGACTGCTAGCTTCCCAGGGGATAGGGCTGTCAATTGCCATTTGCTGTAATTATCTCTGACGGTTCCACTTATTGTGGGACAGTGTATGTACTCTGAGTACCTGAAGCTTGGATGGGTATGATCAACATAACCTTCTTCTGAAAAAAAGCAGGAATACCTGGCTGCTGCTGGCAACAGAGTACTGGTCTAGATGAAATTTGAACCCATCTAGGTGGGCTGTTTCTGTGGTATCAAGCTACTGTATGGTCTCTTAGTTCTTTGGTTCCTTACAGTTGTGTGCAGATTTCTACTACATTTTTGAGTTGCAATATAATTTAAGGATTTTTGGAATAAAAGTGGTATTGAAAGTGTGTTGTTATTTCAAAAGGTAAAATAAGCATCTATCCTTTAACATATTAAAAACATTTAAAAAAAATAAAATTCAGCCTTGCTGAGTGCATGGAGAAGGAGTAGTCAGTTGTCTTGATTGTTCTTCTGTGAGATCCAGCAAAATACAGGACTAAGACTAGGGAAGGAAAATAACTGTTACAGCTGCTACTACACTGGAGCTGAAGGCAGAGACTTTCACTTCTGCCAGTGAACAGAGAAAGTAAAATTCTGTCTCATTGGCAATGTAGATTGAACAGGGCTTTTGTATATGAACTGAGCGGGTGAACCAAGAAGTCTGGAGGGGAAGTATCCTTCTCCCCCCCCCCAACACACACAATTGGGTGGCATATTTGTTGATACTCCTAAAGCATGGGAAATATGTGGCTGATGATGTTGAACTGCAACTCCCAGCATTCTTAACCATTGGCTGTGTTGATTAGGGCTGAATCAAATTGCAGTCTAGTAACATGTGGAGTGATGAATCATTTCTGCCCTGGCTTGCATGTAGTCAATTAGAGCCCACCAGAAAAACACATTTGTTTGTAATAGTGGAGCAAATATAAAAATACTTAGGCATGTACAGTAGGCCCTCCACATTCACTGGGGTTAGGGCAACAGGACATAAGTTTGGCATAAGTTGACAATAAAGTCATGCTGGAGGACCTAGAGATTCCTACAAAGAGCATATTAATCAAATCCATGAATAATCGAATCCACAAAAGCCGAAGCCACAAATGTGGAGGGCCGGCTGTAGAAAATGTCCATGAGAGAAAATGTCCATGAGAGGTTGACCGTGATATGATATCCATTCAAATACAAAGAGAATAAATATGGTCCTCAACCCATTGAATGATGAATGATAGATTGAGGAGGGTTTGAATCTTTAGCAGATGTGATTGATGGATTACAAGCAGAATTTGGGGAGAAATGGTTGTTAGTACTAGTATTGCCATGGGACATTCTGAGTCAAGGTTGCTGGGAATTGTAGCCATTCTGTCGTAGGGATTGTGGGAGTTATAGTCCTGTTCGCTCCCTTTAAACTCAGGATGCAAGTTATGGACACCTGGTCTAGACACTAATGATGTAACCATGGCCTCTGGAGAAAAAAGGAAGAAACAGAGTTGGTTTTAGTTGACACGATAAACTATTTTAGCTAGGATTTAGGATGCTAGATTTCAGTTGCTATGTACTCCTTTCCTTCAAGTTGCTTCTTATCGTGATGAGGATAAACATTCCTTAATGTGATAAATACATAAATGGTTTATATGGCTAGTTCAATTAATTAACTACCATTATCAGGTTTTTCTGAACAAGTACAATCTCTTTATCCTGGAAAATGAACAGACTAAGCTCATTGGCTCCAGTTGTAGCCAGAAGAGGCTTTGTATGCTTAGTTAACTAGGTTAAGCTAGTGTTGGCTTTTGTCTGATCAAAAACATGGTCTGATAATGGCAGAAGGAATTCTGCTAACTGGATTAAGGGGCTCCAAGCCTTCTTAGAAATTTTCCAGACGATGTGCACCACACCTTCCCTCAGCAAATGCACAGGTGGAGAAATTATGACTTGTTTCTTGGTAATGGTTACTTGTGTTTGCCATGAATCCTCTGCTCCCAGTCAGAGTTGCCTGAAATTTCAGCTCAGTAATCCTCTCTTACAGTACTACAAACTAGAATCAATCATCCATCAAACAGAATAGTGGAAAAGGCAGGGCAGACAGAAGGATATACTTGTGTGCACATGTACGCACACATACCTAAACTGTGGAATTAATTACCACATCATGCAGTGATGACCACCAAGTTGGATGGCTTTAACCGAGATTACCGGTAATAAACAATACCTATATAGTATTCCCATGGTGAAAAGCAGTATATCCCTCAATATCAGTTGCTGGGAAACATGAGCTGAAGATGCTGCTGCTGTGTTCTTGTCCTGCTTGTGGGCTTCTTGGTGGCATCTTGATTGACTACTGGTAGAACAGCAGGGCTGTACAGATCACCCCTAATGGGTGGCCTGCAGCCTCCTCTATCTGTGCTGGATTGGGTCCATCGCAACCTCACACTGTGGCCCAGATCTCTCCTTTTTGCAGTGCAAAAAGGAACCACAAAAAGTGGCTCCTTTTTGTGCCCCAGAAAGGGCACCATTGCCACTGGTGTGTGGCTTTTCCGCACTCCTTTGCTGCTATGTCATGTAGATGCAGCGCAAGAGGAGCACCGTGACACTGTGTGTCATGTTGAGTGGCGTATGGCATCATACTGGCCTGGGGCAGAGTCGGGGCCTGCGTCATGTGGATGCCACGCTCTTCTACCAGGCTGTCCTTAATAGCTGGTGTGTTGCACCCCAGAGTTCTGAACAAAATTAAAAAATTGATGTGATCCTGCAGGCCTGCTCCTGTGTTCTTAAACATTGCAGAGTAGGCCATAAACTATACAGGTTGAGTCTCCCTTATCCAGAATTCCAAAATCCAAAATATTCCAAAAACCAAAATATTATTCATGGGTGGGTCAGATAGTGACATGTTTGCTTTCTGATGGTTCATTTTGTGCAAACTTTGTTTCATGCATAAAATTATTAATAATATTGTATAAAATTATCTTTAGGCTATGTGTATAAGATGTATGTGAAATATAAATGATTTCTTTTGTTTAGACTTGGGTCCAATCTCCAAGATATTTTATCACGTATGTATGTATAAATACAGGTATTAGATGATAATAATAATAATCTGAAATCCAAAACATTTCTGGTCACAAGCATTTCATATAAGGCAGATTCAAGCTGGATTGCGATGATGAAGTTGGAACTAGAAGAGATCTAGAGGTCTGCCCATATATAATTTTTGGAAAATGAATAGTGTGCCATGTGCTCTGTAGGCTGAAGGAGTGAGTAGATATGTAAAGTCTTTCAAGTGACCTGTCATACAGTGGTAAACGTAAGCAGCCACTTAACACACAGCAGTCTCGATTGCAGGAGTACTTGACAGTACAGTGGTCCCCCGGGTTACGAATCCCCCGGGGTACGAAAACCCCGGGATCCGAAAGAGCCGGGGCCGGAAAAACGGCCCCGGTTTCCGAAAAAAACCCCAGGTTGCGAAAGAAAAGCGGTGTGAAATTCAAATGGCGCCAAGTTTTTTCCTATACTTACAGTGGTCCCCCGGCTTGCGAATGTTTTCGGGTTACGAAAGTGGTGCTGGAACGAATTACTTTCGTAACCCGGGGGACCACTGTATATGACATTAATTCCCATCCTAAGCTAAACTTCATGTTATACCCCTGTGCTCTTTGTTTCTTTACCTAAAAGAACTGATTGAGGATTAATAGTTGTTTCCTTTTAATGCAGGTCTTCTACTTGAACTTTCTTTGGGTAAATTTAAGAATGTATTGCTGAATGAAACTATTCCAGCTGAAGCTGTGTTGAGGAATATTTCTAGCAATGTGACTGTCATCATCTTTCAAATCCATACCCACCATCAGAATGTGACCATATCCTTTGATAAGGTATTTGAAATCTGGCTGCTTAATGTTAATTTAGCATCTGCATTGTTTTATATATTGAAAAAATGCATCACAATTAGTTTTCTTTGTTGTTGCCTTCCATGATTGCAATTGCTTCTTTATAAGAACCTTTCCCCCTTGGGTAAGAGGTGTGGAAACCTTGATTTACACGTTTCCCCCCAGATTCTGCCATATCTACTTAAAAAGTAGCATCATGTCTGATCTAACATCTGATTCATTTGCATCTTGGAACATCTCTGAAAATATTTATTTTACTCAAACTACTAAATAATATTAATAATAATGATGATGTGCCTAAAGCTTAAGATAATTAATTCAAAAATGTAAGCTGTATTCCTGAAGCACAGCAGTTCCATTTAGTTGTTTAGTGTACATTGATGTATTGCCTTAATTACATGATTAACTTTCAGCTGGTATATATGTGTTTCATAAGGGGTCTCCCATTCAGGCAGAGTTAAACCTTTCTTCAATATGGATTTTCAGGCTATTCCTTGATCCTTACACACCTGATTCTTTAATCAGCTACGAGCTTAATGTTGGCTTTTCCACAATTGCAATCTGCCTTGGTTTGGAATACATATATATATATTTCGCTTTGATGGATTAACTTTCCCTCTGGAATTTTGCAAGAGATAAAACAAAATAAACATGCCTTGCTTTCAGGCTTAAGTCAAGACAGGTTTTGGTTTTGGATCCAAATTTGGAATTTGTGATGGTAAGGATTAAACTGAAAGGAAGAGATAAGATGAAAAAGAGTGAAGAAAGCACACCAATTTTATGACTTGAGCGACCTTTCTGAAGATTTAGCAGAAGGAAAGCTGCTGTTTATCCAGATTATTATTATATTTATTTATATCCCGCTTTTACCCCAAGATTGAGAGATAAAGCGGCTTACAAACTAAAAACAATATGGTTGAATGTATACAAAAGTGGGCATTAAAATAGAATTAAACGAGTAGAGTATTAAAACACATAACTCATTAGGTTAAATGTAATTTAAAAATAAACCATAAAACAATACATATTAAAAGTTAAAAATCCTAAAACATTAAAATAATAAAAATAAAACTATATACGGACCTCTAAAACATTTGAATCCTTCACCACAGAGCATAAAGAGCCCAAGCTCAACCATCTGTAAAGGCCTGGCAGTATGAAAATGTTTTAACTTGTTGCAGGAAGGAGAGCAAGGACGGAGCCATCCTGGCATCTCTGGTTTCCAAAGTCTGGGAGCAGCCACCAAATGATCTTGAGAAGGTGGTGGGATAGAGAGGAGGGCCTTTCCAGATGATTTTAAAACCTTGTTGGGTTTTTCTACAGCACCATGAGGAATTTTTGTGTTTGAATATTGCCTGTAATTTCTTAACACAAAATATTTCAGTAAATGTTAAATTACTGAAAATCAAAGTGGCATCTACTAGCCGCACTGTTAGAATAAAATTGGCACAAAATGATATAAAATGCTCCCTTGATGAATACCTGTGTAACTGAACTGTATCTCAAAAATTTCTCTGAAGTTTTGCTTCAAGAAATCTCAACGTGCCTGCCAATTCTTGTAACTGATGGATGGATTTTATGGTTGATGTAACTATGACTTTTAAAAGAGGACAGTTGGAGCTTTGCTCCAAAGATCTGCAGTGTATGTTACATAAGAGCATACGGACAAATCAACTTAGGCTGTGATCTTAGAGAAACTGAATTTGGTGGGGAGTACTTCTGAGTAAACAAATCCATGACTGTACCATTTTCAAAACAGTTTTTATAGTTTCCTATTAATCTTTTCTGATTCACAGAAACCTTCCATAAACAACTCAGGAACTGGAGTAGATAAAGGGCTGGTTTCTATCCTTAAGCCTCAGCAGACTGTGTGTACATGGTATTTGAAAGCTGTAGATAACAGTCCTGTGTTGAGTACAGCTGTCCCTTATTCTTACACTGAAAAAGGTATTCTTCTAAACTTTTTTTTTTAATCACAAGTGAATTCCCATTGTTTTCTGTAAGGCTGTCCAGTATAGTCATTACTTGTCTGTGGATTATAAAGTTCATGCCTGACATTGTCCTTAATTGCAACATAGTATAAGTTATTCTTAGGGTCTGTCATTCACACATATATGTCACATTGCACTTGCATAATATATCATTGGAACTTCCTAGAGCTGAGCAGGGAGGGAAGTCACACAATGAAATTGGTGGCAAGGAGGGAATATAGTTCATTCATGAAACTGTCTCAGTTTGAAAATCATGCGTTACCCCAGAGCTCGGAAGTAATGCATTACAAGAACATTATCTGAAATTTATACCTTTTGTGGGTAGTGAAGGCATAATTATATTTTCCAAAAGTAATGTGATAGGTGGTAAAATATTTACATTTTAGTGGAACGAGAAATGCTTTTCTCAGCATTTTGCTTGGGAGGTGAGTTCTTGCATCACATTTGTATTTTTTAAAAGTTTGAAACTTATTACATTTCTAATATAGTACTCATCTAACAAATTATTAAAAAAAGATAGCGTAATTAAAAAATACTGTTGGCAGTTCAGGTTTTCAGGAACCCAATTTAGGCTTCTAGTAGCTGAACATAATTCTGTTACATGCCACTGAATCCTGTTACCAAAAATGGTGTCTTGCTTTCAAATGTGTCATGATCCTTCTTACTCAAGTTGTTGGAATCTTTCTGTCTAGATCCCATCCCTGGAGGCTGCAACCTGGAATTTAATTTGGACATTGACCCTAATGTTTATTTAGGGTATAACATGGCTGAGACGAATATTAAGTTTGCCCCAGCAAATCTAGGATACAGAAGGTATGTGTCTATAGTCTTTATGCTTACGCAGCCTGTTAGTGCCAGTTAACTGTAGGCCTGCATATGGTTTTTGTTTTTTTGTTTGTCATTGCAGAGGTTGGTTTTCCTTTCCTCCCTTTCCAGATTTACTATAGAGCCATTGCAGCTCCACTCCAACAGCCATTCCATACCTAGTGGAGAGCAGGGGGAGGGATCAGAGAAACGTATGGCTGTCTCCAAGTAGCCAGACATTAAATGATTACATCCGCTGCTGAAACCTCCAGCAAATCCTGGCAGATGATGTAATAATTTTATACCTGACCACAGGGACATAGCCAGACACTTATCCAAGCTGCCCCTCCACCCCAATCCCCGCCTGCCTCTCTGATGGTCACAAAATGGCCATGGTGAGGGAGCTGCAGTAGCTCTACAGTAAGTCCAGGGCCTGGTGAAAGGCCAGCTGTGACATAGTTTCACATGCAAAACTACAGCACTACACTGAGACAGGATACACAGGATTCTAGCCAATATGTGCTTACACATCTGAACAAAATTGTTTAGGGGGTTCTCAGTCAGAGTCCTAAGGCATGCTTGCCTTGTACTGCCTGAAAACAAAGGAAAAGGAGCAATTAAGAGTGTTTTTCAGAGTTAGACTAACCATGTTGGTCCAAAGGACTGACAGTATGGATCATGTAACTAAACTTTCAATCATTTCAGTAGGGATGGATGCAGGTATAAATGCAGCCTTTCTGTACCTAATGGTTGCAAGGAAGCTGCATCTTTAGATCCCAAGATTAAAATATAAATAAGGTTGAGGCTTTTGTATTTTGTTTTCTAAATGACAACAGTAAAAGTTCTGCAAGATAGCTGAGCCTAAATGACAATCATGGGAAGATTTCTGTATTAAAAGTATCTGTAATAGTTGGATAAAAAGGGGCCCTCCTCAACCATTGTTTTCCACTTAATCATTCCCCTGTTGATTTAATGTGACATCTGAATCTTGATTTAAATCTTGATTTAAATGTTAAATGATTTTGATTGGTAGGGCAACAATAACTAGCACTGAAATCTCCAAACCAATAAACTGTAAATCATTTCAAGAGATTGTTCTATCTGCTCTATTCCAGAGGTACAACTCCCCCTTTGTGTGATTCTGTGGCTAGTCAAGAGTCTAGGTGGCGACTACACTATGATGTCTATCAGTACTTCCTACCAGAAAACGACTTGTCTGAAGCAGCATTTGTGAGTCACATGAGGAAGATGTCTGGAGTGCAAAATATCAGAGCTAATGGTGTTAAAGTAAGTTTTATGGTTTGACATATTAAAGATTTCAGTCTAAATAATCCAATTTGTGGCTGGAAACCTATTAGAAATTCTCAAGTGGAGTAGACCCATTAATTCAATCAATTATTGAGTAGTGAGTCAACACATACGTAAATTCAGTTGATTCAGTGGCTCTACTTAGCTAAAACTGACAGTAGGATTTGGGCCCGTATATTGGGTTTCTAAAGAATAGTTTATCTTTATGTGTATGATATTTATTGTATGATTTTTACATTGCTTCCTCCTCTGTTCCCTTATCTGTTGGAGTTCCTCAGGGCTTTGTCCTGGGCCCCCTCTTGTTCTCTCTATACACATTGTCCCTTGGTAAACTCATCAGTTCTTTTGGTTTCTCCTATCATCTGTACGCCAATGACACTCAGCTCTATATTTCCACCCCTGACCTTTCGCTGGGGCTTGAAAAGCAAGTTCCATCTTGTCTGGCTGCCGCCTCTCAGTGGATGTGGCATCGGCGCTTGAAGCTCAACATGTCTAAGACAGAGCTTCTCGTCTTCCCACCTAAGCCCTCCCTTCAATACTCCTCTGTTTCCATTGACGGCATTTCTATTCAACCGGTTCAGCAAGCCCGCAGTCTTGTTTCATCTTTGATTCCTCTCTGTTGTTTATTCCCCAGATTCAGGTCACCGCCAAGACCTGTAGATTCTCTCTTTACAACATTGCTAAAATCCATCCATTCCTCTCAGCTTCCACTGCCAAGACTCTGGTCCATGCCCTAGTGGTCTCACGACTAGATTATTATAACCTTCTTCTTCTCTCACCTCCATCCTTAAATCTCTGTCCAGAATTTAGCAGCCCGTATTATCACATCCACTCACTGCTTCGACCATGTTTCTCCTCTCTTATCCTCCCTTCACTGGCTCCCCTTCCCCTTCCGCATCCAGTACAAGCTTTTGTTGTTGACTTTCAAAGCCCTCCACGGACTGGCCCCTCCTTACTTGTCTGAGCTTCTTTCTCCTCACACTCCTTCTCGTACCCTCCACTCTGGTAGTCAAGGTCTCCTGTCCCAGCCGAGGATTTTCACTGCCCTGTCCCAGATTCGTCCCTTCTCACTTGCTGCCCCTCACTCCTGGAACCTTCTTCCCCCACATGTATGCCTCATCACTTCTCTAACCAGTTTCAAAATTAAGTTAAAGACTATATTGTTTAGGGGAGCGTTCCAGGAGTTTGCCATCTGCCCCAAGATGCCTTCTTTTAACTATGTACTAAGAAGCCAAGCCCTCCCTCCAGTCCATCTGCCTTGGTCCAGGCCCCAGAGGGAAAGAAGAACCACTGGACCTCATCCCCTTCCCACCACCTTCCCCTTCTCCTTTTGTGTTGTCTCTTTTAGATTGTATGCTTGAGGGCAGGGATCTGTCTAATTATAAGATTGTATGTACAGCACTGTGTAAATTTACAGCGCTATATAAATAAAATAAAAAAATAAATAATACATGTCTTGTAAAGTTGTTCATACTTTTCATTCAGTGTTTTAATAAATAATAGTGTGCTCAGAGAAAACTTTGTTTTCATCTTTAAAGTAGGGGTGTGGGACAAGGTGGGATGTGTATTTTGTGTATTCTCCCACATTTCTTTCATTTATTTGCGTATGTATCATGTCCTTCACAGTTGATGACCTTAACAAGCCAAGACAAAACTGATTTGTACTTCTCCTCACTTCCTGGACAAGGAGTGATCTACAATGTCATTGTGAGGGATCCACAGTGGAACACCTCAGCTGCCTATGTACCAGTTCACACATATGCATGTAGCCTTTCTTCCTTGGTGGATAACTGCTTCACTCTCAGTAAGTCAACTGAGTGTGTGTGTGTGTGTGTGTGTGATGTTTATTTTTTTAACAGGTTCTTAAGAGAGGGGAGATACTTCACTTGATGCCATCTTAATGGCTTTCTTCAGTGAAAGAAGTTCTCTGTTATTGTGTTGAAAGTCAGGGAATTAGCATGATTACTACTTTTGTTCTGTTGTACTAGAGTAACATTAGAGTATAGGGGATGGCTCAGTGCCATAATTCAAAGTTTATAAAATAGCCACAACCCTCAGCTCAATTGCATAGGAATTGGCAGCTCAATAGAACAGGTTTTTTTTACAAGTAATCTGAACTGAATCTTAGAGGACCGCTCAGATCATGATCTGATGTGTAGCTCAAAGTGCTAGACACAGCTTTATTCTGTTTCAGTGCTTAGAAGTCCCTGGCTCTTTACATCATCTCTAGCAGGGAAGTCATCATGATCCCCATCTTTTTATATTGGGAATGAATTCTGAGAAGAGGGGAAAACTATATGTTGTTATAGAATAATAGAATCATAGAGTTGGAAGAGACCACAAGGGCCATCCAGTCCAACCCCCTGCCATGCAGGAATTCCCAATCAAAGCATCCCTGACAGATGACCATCCGGCCTCTGCTTAAAGACCTCCAAGGACAGAGACTCCACTACACTCTGAGGGAGTGTGTTCCACCGTCGAACAGCCCTTACTGTCAGGAAGTTCCTCCTAATGTTGAGGTGGAATCTCTTTTCCTGCAGCCTGCATCCATTGTTCCGTGTTCTAGTCTCTGGAGCAGCAGAAAACAAGCTTGCTCCCTCCTCAATATGACATCCTTTCAAGTATTTAAACAGGGTGATCATATCACCTCTTAACCTTCTCTTCTCCAGGCTAAACATCCCCAGCTCCCTAAGGCGTTCCTCATAGGGCACAGTTTCCAGACCCTTCACCATCTTAGTTGCCCTCCTTTGGACAAGCTCCAGTTTCTCCACATCATTTTTGAATTGTGGTGCCCCTATTATAAATAGGGACTGGCCATATTTTGTTGAATGAATTTGTTTATGCTCTGCTGTGGATATTTATAACAAAGACAAATTCTTCAAGTAAGGAGTGTAGTCACTGTAGGGAGTGATTAATGAAGTGTTCATATTGACTTTTTAAAAAATTGAGCTGTTAAATTGTGTGCCCATGGTTTTTAATACAGGGTTTCTGTTATTTCTATCTTTAACTGGGTGGATAGGTTTAGAAAGAGAATATAAATAACATTGGATCCCATAAAAGCTTCTCAAAATTTCTTCTGTAATGGGTTACTGTGGGCTGAAGCTGTGTCTTTGTCATTTCTGGAGTTGTTTCTAGGCTCTCTTCTTTGTCATGAGTCATGACACGCAGTGCTCAATCCCCTTTTCCCCCCTTCTATAGGAAAACTTTCTACCAAAATATTTTTCACCACATTTGCTGTCCTTGGCCTTTTTGTCTGTTTCTTTGGACACAGATTCTGGAAAACAGGTACGTGTGTGTGTGTGTGTGTAAAACATGGTGAGGAAACTGGTTTTCAGCCCAGTTGAAATTGCCCAATTGTGGCCCTACAAGGCAATTTAGCCGAGGATCCATGTTATAGAACTTTGGTAGAGTGTGGCCCCAATTTCTGATGGCTGTTGTTGTTATTGTTGTTGTGTGCTTTCAAGTTGTTTCCACCTTACGTCAACCCTAAGGCAAACCTATCAAAGGGCTGAGAGTATATGACTTCACCAAGGTCACCCAGTGGGTTTTCATGGCCTAGTGGGGAATGGAACCCTGACCTCCAGAGTCATAGTCCAGCACTCAAACCACTGTTTTCAATATGCCTTTTTTGCATTAAAATAGAAGGTTTATTTTCTTTATAGCTGAGGAAGGGAAGTTTTCTATTAGAGCAAGTGTAAGGCATTTGTGTCCATCTACACCAGGGATGGGCAAAGACCTGCCAGGACCATTTTGTGTCCCAGGGCCATATGGGGGAAGGGTCAATTTTGCTTTCTCCAGATGCCTCCAAGAGGTTGCAGAGGGTATTTCTACCACATTTGGAGGCCTCCTGGATGGGGAAGAGGCTGAAACAGAAAGTGTATTTTCTGGTTTTTGAAACAGAAAGTGAATGGAAAGAGACTTCCACTTATTAACTTTTGTTTTAGAAAAGGCCTCTCCTAGGTCTAAAATGGCCCAAGAAGATCCCAAAATATAAATACCCTATTTTTCCTCTAGAAGGCATTGGGGACAAAGGTGACTGAGGTGAAGGTGCAATCCTCCAAAGTCTCCTAGAGGACCAGTACAGCCACCTAGCCTTCTGCAATTGCCCATCACTGCTTTACACATTGTTGAACATCAGCCAGATTATCCAGTCATAATGGGAATTGTAGTCCAGCATCGCCTGATAGGTCACAACTCCTGTGGTAGAGAATCTGAGAGAGAACCTTCTCCTCTGGGGAAAAGGAGGCTCTGTTCTCTGGGCCTGATTTGTTCCTCATGCTGTGCCACTCTGATGTTCAAGGGGTGCAGGAATACTCTACAAACTCCCATGACCTGGGAATTTGTCCTACCTAACTCATTTGAAGACAGAGAGGAAGAGAGACCTGTCTGTTATCTTAGGTCCATTTGTCCCCTTCCATTTGTCCTAGTAGGGAAGACCAATGGCTTATTAAGGTATCCTCATTGGTATCTCTGCCCCACATTCTAGTGGGGAACATCACAGCTATGACAAAACTTCACACACTGCATTTTCTGCAGGCAGCATTTGGGTCTGCCTACCACTTTGCTTTCTCCTCACTTTCCCCCACATGGTAGAAGCAAGGAAGGAGGAAACTTGGGTCCCTGGCAGAAATCTGAAGCTAGTTGCGTGGCAGGGGAGTCTGTTCCATTGGATGCATGGCCAGTGCCTGACGTAACTTGTCCCAGTATCTGAAATCGGTCTCTCCACTGTGATCTACTGTGCTTCTGTGTGATCTGAGGTGTCTCTTAGTTTACAGAACCTATCCTGTCCCCATAGCTTTTAGTGAAATGACAAGCAGTCTCTTACGATGAGTGATTCTGCAGCGTGCTTGTATCAGGAGTGACTGTCTGGTCAGTTGTGTCCAATACAGAGATTCTGCAGAATAATCTGCCTCTCCTATCCTACCCATGGGGGGTTGATTCAAAGAAGCGTATCCAAACCAGCCGGTCATGCAGACACACTGTATTCAGCCTTCTCTCTGTGGAAGTACTTGAGTTTATGAAATCTGTTGACTGAGTTTATGAAATCGAGTTTATAAAATCTATCTGTGGCATGCCAGTATGCAAATGCACTCAGTTGTGGAGATAACTCCATAGCTGTAGGAACAGAGTAGCATTTTGTTTTTTCAATTTTATTTTTAGTAAAGGTTTACATAAAGCAATAGTAGATTATCTCCTTTCATCCCTGTCCATACTGCAGACATTTTCTGGTTCCAAAAACTATTAAGCAGTTGCGAGCAAAATTGGGTAATAGTGTTTACCTGGTAGATCAGTGTTTCACAATGGCTGCTGCTAGTTCCATTGCTTCAAAAGTATGACCTTGGAAAAGATTTTGCCCATTTACAGGCTCACGAAAGAACATGACTGGATTTTATTGGAGTTTTACCCCTGTGGCTAGGGAAAAAAATCTTTATAGCCATGACAGCATTCCTATATCTATGTGCTAATCTCATCCAGCACCTTGGAAACTAAATGGACAACATTCACAGTTACATCTTAATATTTTCTAGGGAAATTACTATTTTTAATAGAAATGTCTAACTTTTCTCCCCTAGGTTTATTCTTCATGGGCTTTATTGTTTTGGCATTCTGTTTCTTCATAGCCATTACAAGAACATCTGCTCTCAGTTATGATGGTAAGCAGAGAATATAAAGGCCTCTGGCTTATACGTGATTGCTCTGAAAAGGAAACTTGTAAATCTGGATTAGTCTTACCATTGGCTGGGAAAGTGCATTTTCTTTCTGTAGTAATGAGAAAACTATAGGCAGTCTTGGGAGGAGATGACTAGAGCAAAATGTTACATTCATAAAAGTCCAGTCAATATGGCTGCTGGCTCTATATGATCCATGCCACTCTGCTGAATCAAAATGTCACTTGAGTGACACGGGATCCAGCTGGCTGAGGGAAAACAGGAACTCCATTACACTTAAAGTACATTTTAAGAAACAGGACCTGTTGAACATGCAGCAAAAGTTTTCTTCATTAGCCAAGTCCCCAGAAGCCTGTGCACTAAAGTTCTTAACACTGTGCATCAGACAAATATGGTTATCTTCCTAGAAGCATGTTCTATTGAGATTATTTTCAAAAATGAGTTTATTTTCAAAATACTAAAATATAGTCTTGCAAGATTGGGCAGTGTGGGAGAAATTTACACTTGTACCTTTGCTTCTGCTGTAAACTTCATTTTTTCCTTCTGCTTTCTTCCTGTCCCAATCCTTTTTTTTTTTCAGTCAGTCTTGGCCTTACTGCAGTAGCTGGAGTTATTGGAGGTCTCCTCTTGGTAGCATACTGGTGGCGCTTTGGATTTGTGATCTTCTGTATGTTGATTGTAGGACTAGTGTTGGGATTCCTTGTTGCATCTACAGTTTTCTTCACTCCTTTAGGTATGTTACATACTCTGCATTGGGGCCTTGTATGAATACAGTACTTCTATTGCTGCTGCTACTTAGTGAAGCCTGGGGTTGGGATATCTCTTTTCTGATCAATGAAGGCTGGATGTCAATGTTAAAGAAGGGCTTGCTTTATCACCTTGTTGAAACCAAAAAGAGTCCAGTTAAAAGAACACAAATATATCAAACACAAGGCAACAGTTTAGTTGATCATAAAGGCACAAACAGCCCATCCAATGTAACTATTTTTGCTATAAGAAGACAACAGTTTCCTCCATTTCCAGTACTGCACGTTTCTCAGAAGTGTGAAAAACCACTTGTGAAAATGCACACACTTTTTTCAAAAGCTAACCTCCCTCCAACAAAGAAGAAGAAAAGAAATGCCATCCTACTGTCTCACAGTAGTCTACTGGGAGGAAAAGAATGTTGTTGTTTTACTTTTTACCATGTGAAGACAAATTAGGTCAGGATTTATACTTCTAGATCCAGCAGACTTCAGGAAATATTTCAGGCATCCATTTGGGGAAAGTAGCCAATATGCCACAATTAGCTTGCTCTACACTAGTCCCTTTTTAAATGGTGTTTTCTTTCCACAGACAAGGAGGTGTGAATATTATCTTAGCTGCATTCCATTAGTCTTTTTATCTATAGTTTTAACTTAGATAAAATGTGTTTCATTCAAGAGTTTCATTTATGTAATGAACTTGTTATCTTCACAGGAAACTATAAGGTTTTCCAGGATGATGCTGTATTCTGGGTCACTTTCTGTTGCATTGCTTTGATGGTCCCCATAGTGTTTGTTGGCTGCCCCAGAGTTGTAAGTATCTTCTGTAACTTTCAGCTTCAGATTGGTAGTGAACAGGATCTTATAGATAAATTATCATCGTTTTCCAACATATGTAGTATGTCCTGCCAATATTACATTTACTGGGAGTGCTTCTCAGGGTCCCTTCCACTTAAGACATGAGACCTGTTAAGACTGAGCACTAAAAGTGGTTACCCCACTACAAAGGCATTGTTTGCTCATTTGTTTACATAGCTGTTATGTATGTTGAGAAAGCTTGGAAGTTACACTTTAGCCCTACAGTTCCCAGAATCTAATGACCAGCATGGCCAGCTCTGTCAGTATTTATTGACATTGTACATCTGCACTTGGAAGAGTTGCCTTTTTTTGGTCTACAACTTCAAAAATCCCTCAGCTAGTATGGTTGTTGGCTGTGGAATACCAACATAACAATTGCAAGTTCTGAGGTGAACACACCATAAGCTGCTAGTGTTTGTCAGCAAACCTGGAAAAGTAGTGAATTAATTTTAAGTTTATTAAATTACCCAGGAAATTAATTTTAGCAGTATAGTTTTCTGAGGAGCTGCAGAAAGTGGCAGTTTGTTATTTACAGCTCGGAAGATTCATGTAGCTCATCCTTGGTCTACATAGATAGCTGCCAGATACAAATGGACACTAGTTTGATCAAGTCAGAATTGTTCATGATCTGATCTTCCTCCTCAGCTCAACATCCTGACATGTGGCATAATAGGATCTTACACCGTAATCCTGGCTGCAGCCTGTTACATATATACAAGTCTGTCTTACATTGGCATAGATCTGCTTCGAAGGATTTTAAATGAAGCCTTCAAGAGAACATACACCAGTGTGCCCTTTCAGCCAAATGGTATGTCTTAAGTAATGGTATGGTGAGTGTACTGGGGAGGTCTTTGATTCCTTAATTGGAGGCTTTCCTTTTGAAACCTCTGAAGAGAAATATTTTACTTTATGAGGCTTATAAGCTTATGATAGACAAAAAGAAGTGAAGAACAAATTGATGTGTTGGTTGTTGAAGGCAGTAGGGAATACTCTGAGCTGAAAGCTGCACTGAACATTCCAAGGAAGGGTGAACAACTTTGCTGATGCTTCTTGAGCATCTGGATCTTTCCCAAAGGAAAAGAGGACTGTTGTATTCAATTTGTTCTGGCTGGAAATGCTCAGGCAGTGGCCAGCATCCTGTTAGTGACATATGATAGTGTGTCACCTTCTACTTAGTTCTGTACCTTCTTGGTATGTGTGGAGGTTGGTATTGTATTTTCCTCCCTTCACAATGACCAAAACTACTACCAACTCCAGACTCGCTGTCACGCCAGTAGCACATTTCCATGGTTATTCCATTGCTGCTGGAGAGCAGAAAGGAAGATGACCAGTGACATCATCTACTGATAGATCTTAATGAAAGATGTCTGCTTCTGGTTATAGGAACGTTGCCAGATGCTTGTCCCATTTCCCCACTTCTCAGTTCTCCACCATGTAGTGCATGGGGGTATGGTCATTGGGATGGGGCTCTTGAAGCCACACAGGGAGTCCTGGGGCTGGTGAGAGGAAAGAGGGTTGCACATATGGAACTCTTAGAGTACATGCAACCATGGAAGATCTAGGCCATTGTCTTGCCCCTTCTGCCAAGACCCAGTACATGTATTTATGTCTCTTTGCCACTTTCCTGAAATGTTGTGAGTTGGTCTAATTTGCTGTGTTAGGCAGCCAGGATGTTGTTTTGGAAAAAACTAGCTAGGAAGATGGGTTTTAAAAATGGAAGTAAATGGGAGTTGTAGATGTGAAAATGAACCATCTTGTATTGAATCAGCATATTGAAAAAAGTTAGTTGGTGAGAGAACTACTTAATTCAGCAGACCACTTGATTGAATGATTTCTTTGTGTTGTAGACCTCATCCTGCTGGCAGTTTGGGCTATGTTAGCAATTGGAGGAATAACAGTACAGCTGCGCCGAGAGAGACGCGAAGCACCTTTTCCGCCACACCCCTATCGGCTCTGGAAGCGTGAGAGAGAGCGCAGGGTAACTAACATCTTGGATCCCAGTCACCATGTCCCTCCCTTGAGAGAGAGGATCCATAGTAAGCTGTCTCATATCAAGGACTTCTTCCGTAAAGAGCAGCCTGCAGGGGAAAGAACACCACTACTCTTGTAAACCGACATGCAGTCTGCAAACACTGGAGAAATGCAGATGGAGACTTCTGGGAGCTAGTAGTGTTAACAGCTTTCTCTGTTATCTTGCCCTCCCAAACAAAAACTGGAATGGGCTGGAGAAGGACCCACACTTATTTGCTCAGAGAAGCCCTACGTTCTATTTAATGATCTGCTTTCAGTGCTGGTAGCACACAGGCACTTTTTGTCTGCATGTAGCTTGTAACAAGGATGGAGTACACGTATGTGCAATGTGTGAAGTTATTGCAGTGGGTCGGTAGAATGGAGATGTAGCTCAGTTGTGAGCAGATTAATCTTAAAGCTTCAAAGTCCCAAGAGATAGAAAATGGTCACTTCACACACCAATGTTAGTGAGTTCTTCCCTTGTATTCAGACATAGTAACAAGTACCAGCCTGTTGAGGGTGGGTTTAGGTTGTGAGTTGAATGTATGTAGTACACAGGAGGGTAGCTGGAGACTGATTGCCAATGGAAGAACAGCTGCTTGGTGACCTCGGTACAATTAAAGTTACTGATACAAGACATGCATTATTGCTGCTAGCCAATAACAGCTCTACATTGTCAAGCTGTGCTAAGACTTTTTTGATTGCACCAGGTTGACTTCTGCTGACTCCTTTGTGTGGAGGGTAGAACTGTTGCGAGGAACATGCTGGGTCATAATTTACTAGCAGTTTGGTAATCTGCTTTTAGAGGATAGTGGCCACTAAGGCAAGAACTAGTCTCTCCTCTGAAATCAAGGGTCCGCTTTTTTTAAAAGTAAGGAACAACTATGGAATACCTATGGCTAATTGTTTTATAGCAGCCCTAGAGTTATTTTATGTTCCTTTCCTTACTGACCTTTTTTCTTGGCCACAGCACTGATCGTCACTGAAATGTTTTTTTCCCTCTGTTCTTTTTGTATTTGGAAAAATTAAACAAGTTTACAGGAATATGGGGCACTGTAGCCAATTGCATAAGCTTGAGAAGGATTACTTTCCACAGCTAAGCTATCCAGGGTACCAGACCATTCCCAGCTATGATGTCATTGCCAAGCTCAGAGGATGGGATGGGACTGAGATTGTTACTTAGCCTTGCATGTGGGCTGGTTGGCTCAGAGTAAAGGGAAAGATGATACGAGGAAGCATTTCACTTTCTTTTCTGCCATTCACACCATCTTCCCGTCTGGCCTGAGCTTGGCAGCTCATAGGCAAGTTTGGGGCGTGTGCGCTCTGTGCAAGCCTAATAAAATGCTGCATAGGTAGATACACTGTCATTTGGCCTACCAGCTGACCCCAATATAATCCCCTCCCGCAAGTTTTGGTTAGTGTACTGACAATAGAAACAGCAGTTAAATAATTCCCAACTACTGCTTAGGAGAGTCTCTTCCTACAACTGCCAGCCTTTAGACCAACTGTGAAGTCTGAGTGGGCAAAGGAGTGGCTCAAAACAGGTTAGGAATTTGGTTTTAAAACTGCAGTGAAGATAATGTGTGTGATTTGGTCATATTCTCTGAGCTGGTTTAATTATGAGAGAAGCAGCACATTGCTTTGCAGTTAGCTTCTCTGGAATTTTGACTTGCCATCAGGGGATGTGGATCAGTCACACAGTAGGGAGAGACACAAGTGCTAGTCCCAACTAGAATAGATCTTTTCAATCAGTTGGTAATTGTAACTTTTAGTAAATTCTGCTAAATCAGTAGATCTACTTTAATTGGAACTACTAATTGGATTTCAACAAAATAATTAGATTTCAACAAAAATAGGAGCAGAGGAGTTCCTCTCTTTGTTGCTGCAATTGTAAAAACTGTCACTGTCAGTCTTCACAACTAGTTCAAGCTGTGGGAGACCCATCAGTGGAATCTGGCGCTGCACATACAGTCCTTTTCTTTCTAGTACAGGCAGGCAGCTTTTAAAATACAAAGTACTGTTTCTTCATTATTCAAGTATAACTTAACAGCAGGTATCTCTTGAATGCTGTGTTGATGCTTTATTTGGCTGCTGGCTATGGGGTTCATTTTGTATGTTTTAGTAGTGGAGAAAAGAAGTGGAGAATAGAAATTGCCTGGGCTTCTCTCCCACTCTAATCAGGAGAGTTTCCAATTGTAACGCTTTAAAAGAAACACATAATATTTCAGTTCTATGTCATGCCTAAAGCTACCAGGTGGAAATCTCTGAAATATGCACTGCACCTCTTATGTCCTTAGGGTTCAGGAAATGAAGCAGTTCATTCCGTGTCTATATATATAGATACTCTCAGCTTGGTGTAACAGAGCTCCAGATATACTGTGCAGCAAGGTAGATGACACTATACCCCAGGGGTGTGATAGCTGTGGTCCTGCATATGTTGAACTACAACTCCCATTGTAGGTTGGGGGTTTGGAGTCTAACATTTGGAAGGCAACAGCCCTGCTATGGCTATGGTGTATGTCTTACCATCTGGAGGAATTTGGTCTTCCAAGTGGTGTTTCAATAACTACATATGGACACAAACAATTGTGCTAAATCAATCTATTTCTACACTTGCTGAAGAATACCTATAAGGCATTCTTGTGTCAAATGGACCAAAATTGTTATCCATTTTAAATGCAAGGAGGTGGAGTACTGGATTACAAGGTAATAGACTTTATAAAAGACGATGGAGAAGTCTATAGTTATTGACAGCTGTTGAGGGATCATTTTAATTTTAACCCTGAGAAATGAAAGTAGGTCAAATATACAGTGCTCCTTTTCGTAATGAGTGGCTTCCCATTGCTGGCTACCTGGCCAACTGTTAGTACTCAGATTAACCAGTGCCTCTGCTGACCTAAGCAGTAAACAGTTTGGTAAAACAATGAGCTGTGGTTTACTCAGCGTTTTTTAACAACTGCCATAATTTATCATGCTAAATAAATAATAAAACAAATTTTCTATCCCTTTTTGAAATAAAGATGTGCTTGAAACCGGAGCGTTATATGGGATTGCTTGTGCTTTGGAATCAATTCATGTATTTCAGCTCATCTGATTGTGTGAAATTGTCTAGAACGGAGGGTAGCTGGGCTACGAGTGTCCAACTCAAGTGCAATGCATAGAAGTTAACTGTGTTTACGTTGTAGAGGGACACAACGAAGACTTCAGATTTGTATGACTTCTCTCTGGAGACCCCCCCCCCCCATGTCTTAGAATGAAAAAACAGCATAATTGTTTGTGGTGAATGTTGCTCAGGTCGGAAATCTGTTCCATTTTTCACCTGCCTCTGTAGTTCTTGTGTGTTTTTACCCAACTTTTTAGGCAAGTCCTCACAACATGGATTACCAGCCTATGATAAATACAGTTGGCCCTCCAAATCCACAAATTCAACCGTTTGTATCCAAAAAGATACAAATGCCAAAAGGCAAGCCTTGATTTTGCCATTTCATCTAGCAGGCACCACTATACTACACCACTGTATTTAATGGGACTTGAGCATCCATGGATTTTGCTGTCCACAGGGGGGTCCTAGAACCAAATCCCAGCAAATACCAAGATGAGATAAAACAATGTGTTGAGTAAAATAAGATCAATAAGTGTGTTCTGCCAAGTTCTTCTCATTTCTGGCAATACATGTGATATGTACTTTTTAGACACTGTTCCTTGGCTTTGGGATTAGCCTTCATTAACTCATAAAATCTGGATGCTAGGAGCATAACTCAGTGCATGTGTTCTGTATTGGATAGATATCCTATGTAGTACTGGCTCTTGATGGTCTGAGGATCTGTGCTTAAAATTTCATTTGTTGTCTCACACAAAGTATTTCTTCAAGGGGACTGTCCCATTGAGGCACATATATCCCTGAGAGTTTAAATTTCTCTGGTTATTGGGGATTGCTTGGGCTTAAAATGGGAACAGTTTTAAGTCTCCCCTACAACTGTTCCTAAGAAATTAAGGACAAACTCATCCTTCTTTTGTAGAGGTGGGGTGGGGACACCTGCTGGACACTCACAGCAACATTAAAATCCTCGATTTCCTCCCTTAGTTCTCTTGAGCAATTCACACTCAACTGAGCAAGAAGAAAAAAGAAAACTGGAACTGGCCATATTGCTTTCTCTGAGTAGGCAATATCAACTGAAATTCCAAAAACACAATTGTGGCTGAACAATATTTCTAGACTTATTGGGGAATGAAGGACTCAGTTGTCTACAGATTTCCTGGAGCCTCTTAGAAAAATCAATATTATCCCAAATTTGTCAATTTGTGTAACTTAAAAAAGGTTTCAGGATAGAACTGATTCAATACAGAGTGTTACTTGTTTGGCAGAACACAATCCCATATCCAATGCTCTAAATTTTATAGCAATCAACTTTCTTTTCATCTTTAGATCATTCTTGATAGCTCTTCTCTAATTGTGAATGAACGCCAATAAATCATCTTGTTCCGTTTACTGTATTTAACTCTAAAAAGCCTGGCCTAGAGGTGCTAAGGCTACTGCAGTCTCACTTCCTTGAGCTTAGGGTTGAGGACAGGGAAGTATGGCTCTCCAGATGTTGTTGAGCTGCAGCTCTTATCAGCACAGCCAATGGTGAGAAATGTTGAGAAACATGGTCTTCCCCCTCTCTCTAAGGTGAAGGTTATGAAGACAACAGAACAGGCACTCCGCAGCTGATCCCACACATATGACAAACTGGAATTGTTGAAACATTTGCATGGCACAATTTACTGGTAAAAATAAGTTTACTGTACAGGATGCATTCTCACCCATGAAGTCATTTCAAGCATCTGCATTACAAAAATAATGAGTGATAGAAAATGATCATGCCACACAGAAGGAAAGTTATTCAAAGTCAACATTAATTACACTGCTTTAGACAAGAAAGAAATGTAATACCCAGACAACCAAAGACTTCTACTCGATAGTCACAATAATATACACCTACATTGATCAGGCTTTTCTCCACAAAGAACACCGATGAATTAACAACTACATTCACTCTAGAACCTTGCAAAATTTCACATTTACAAAATAAGACTTTGGAGAAGACTCTGCACTTGACAGGGCTGTATCAAATGCATGAGGTATAGTTAACTACTTTACACTCCAAATATAAAGAAAATAAGTTTTTTTAAACTATGTACAAAAATATTTTATAATTTACAAAAGGTGAAGCTTTGAGAAATTCCACTTTTGTCCAAAAGGGAAAAAGGATATTATACAAAACGGTGGTGCGGACATTCCATTGATCTACTGTTTGTTCTGGAAACTCAGGTCATAAATCCTTAAACACAAGTTATGTACAAGTTCCTTTCCAATGGAGCACAAATCAAATGGTTCAGTAATAAGCAATATTCTTTAGTGCCAGAACAATTAACTGTACACACCAGAACAAAATAAGGTTCTTAAATAGATGAGGTTTAGGAAATAGACCACATATTCAAACTGTGAACACTTTATTTTAAAGTTATATTTACTATCAGACCTTCAGGGGCATAAACTAGCCAGGACCATTATTAAAGATCAGAATGCCATGCCAGGTATTTAAATGGTTTAGTATTTATGTTCACGTGAAGGTGACCTGTGCCATATGTAGTGCCAATATATGACAACCAGCATCGAAGAGTGGTTGCAGTATATTACTAGAACTAGGGTGATCTCCCTCAGGTTCAAGTTCCTATTGAACCATGAAACTCACTGGTGACCTCGAACCAGTTACTATCTTTCAGCCTTCTCTGGATGAAAATGGAGAAGGACCATTAGACTACCCTGAGCTCCTTGAGGCTTCAAGTGCTTTTAAAAAAGTATTATTACATAATGAAACATGGACCCTTCAGGACATAAGAAGCTTTTATATCCAGTGCTGGATTCAAAGTGTCCCATGAATACATGGAAGACTACACCAGGTATAGTCACTCTTTTTATTCTGGAAGATGTGGCTTCCAGAGAGCACAAAGTTCTGTGTCTGAGTACGTTTATGTGTACCTTGCATTGTGTAACTTCATCCAAGCCTCGGGGCCAGATGGCTTGTGTTTCTTTGTGCAATGCATATGATAGCCACGTTACAAGACAATGTTTTCGGAACTTCAATTTCATTGAATTATTTGCTTTTTTTATAAGTGAGTGAGTGATTGATTACCCTGGTTTAAAGGTTAAAAAGGAAGCTTTGCATTTTAAAGCTAATTATTAAATCTGTTCTTTCATGGGGGTGCAACAAGTTCTATTGTAAATACCTACCACCAATTCCTCATAGAAAAGCAATCAATTTGAAAAGTGCACTAGATGTACAAAACATCTATTATTTCCTACAGACTGACATTAACTTTCATATTCTTTGGATTTGGATGACCAGTGTAGATCGGTAACTGCGGGTTTGTTTCCTAATAGTTCTTACATGCCCAGCTTCTCCCTCTGTTTTAAATTTTTTGATAAATTCTTTTTGTATCGAGTGTTGGCAATTTGTAATTGCCACAGATTACTTTTATAAAGGCTCCCTTGTCTACAAGTTTATTGGTTCCTTTTAAAAAATGCATCTAAAAGGTAAACTGCTCATGATGGACAGTAATTACATTTGACTATGACTGCTAGGTAAGGCAGCTCCACTGCTAAAACAGCAAAACCGTTTTCTCTCATCATTCAAACTCTGTGTCAACACTACAGTAAATATGACCTGGAGCATGGCAACCTCTGTTATAAACATCTGTACGTACCTATATGACAGAGATGGAATATCTAGAAAGTTCACTTAATTTATCTGCTGTTCTGAATGGCTGCATATTATTAAAAAAACCCTTTCACTAACATTACTAGCTATTTCTACTCAAATTACAATCCTATTCAGGCATTCAGACTGGGACAAAAAATGGAATGGGAGCAGCTCAACTTCACTCCCTCTACTCTCAACAGTTTGAAAAAGACCATTTCTCTTCATGTGTATCTTTTTTTTTTTTTTAAAAAGTGATCAGAAACTTTCATATTCAGGGTCTCAGATTGCGTAGAGTCTCCAATGTAGCAGAACCTCACTTTTTCAGGTGGTCATTCTCCTTATCCTGAATGCCTTAATAGGATTTACACCTATGGCAGTTAACTAACATTGGACATTAACACTGGACAAATTTAAATGAGTCATTTTAATGTACTGTACATGGTATAAAAAGTATCAAATTAATTTGATTTAGGATGCATTAACTTGTCAGCACAGCAGCTTGACAAGTGAACCCTGATGCTTTATGTGCAGTGGCTGTAAAAGTCTCCATAGGATCTTCAACTCTTTCGCAGACTCAGGTCGCTGTTTGTTACTAACGCAGATAGAGATGTACTTTCTGATGCATCTTCTTTAAGATTCAGGAATGATTCTCTGGTTATCTGCAGAATTTCTCTTAGTCCTTTATTTTCCTGCTGTAAACGACAAAAATAATGGTTTTACAGTAGAAAGGGAAATCATGAGAAAAATTTACTTGAGAAAGTAAGTAGGTAGGGAAAATACATTATACTTTCTCAAAGAATATACTCTGGAAGTGAAAAGTAAAGTTCTTGTACAAAGTGCCTCAAGTTTTACTCCAGAATATCCTTTAAATAAGAATTGTATGATGGTGAAAATCATTTTCAACTCAATCAGGTTGAATGCACTGACATAAAAGTTGTAGACACAGTTACAGAAAGTAAATAAAATGGCAGGCTACCTGAAATGATCTGATAGCAAAAGCGAGAGAGAAAACTCCTCATTCTAGCAGGAGTCCAGGGGCATGAGCAGATGGGGCAGAATAGCATGGGCTGAGCCGGTGCTATTCTGACACCCATCCCCACACCAACCTGTGGCCAGGCACCCTGTTTCTGCGACAGATGGGGTGACTGGGGGTTTCTCAGATGGTTCACATGCTGACAAGATAGGGAGCATGTCTGGGTGGTGGTGGTGTCAGAACAGCCCAGTTTTGTCATGGAATAACTGCGTGCAAAACCAGGGCTATTTTATTCTGGGGTAAAGGTTCTTTACCCCAGGGTCAGACTGGACCCTCAGGATCTGCATCTGTACTGGTGGGACCAGGCCCAATCCTGCCACAGGGGTTTCAGCCGATATTGTCTAGATGATGCAAGGCCTGGGGGATCCCAGGCCATTTAGCTTGTCTGGACAGCCCCCACATTTATATCTCATTTAAAGAACAGCACCTCTCCTCCTGCAATTCTCTCAGTTGTAACATATCTCAGTTCAATGCCAGACCTCAGCTCTAGAATTCCTTTGTAGTAACCTCATTGCCAGAACTGAGCTGGTTCAGAGGAAATGAAGTAACTGCTATTTGGATGAGCCTCTGCCTCATGTAACCATCCATTCTGCAGACACAGTCATGACTGAAGCTCTTCCCTCCATTTTTAAGCTACCCAAATTTTTCCATTAGATCCCAACTCATAACTGTTTTTGTTATTGTTTTTAAAGAAAAAAGCCGCAATCTTAAACCTAATTGGATTCTCGCTTATTTAAATAATGGACATTTGAAAGAAGTCATCAGTACCCAAGATGAGACTGAAATCAGTTTTTTTTTTAAATGTTCAAAACTGATTTAGAATTAGGTGCATGCAGCGAAGTGCCCAAGTTTGTAAATGACACCAAATTATTTAGGTTAGTTAAAGCAGAAAGGATCACTCCAGAATGGGAGTGGATACTGAAATGCCATACGGAGTTCCAGGTAAATAAGAGAAAATGATTCATGATGGGGCAAACAAAACAAAAAAAAACTTCCAAAACACGCTGATAGGATCAGTGTGTAAGTGACTGATCAGGAAAGGGAACTAAGTTCTGATGGATGAGATCAATTAAAAAGTCAACACAGTGTGTGACGATTGTGAAACAGAAGAATTCCATGTTGGATGTCATTAGGAAGGGAAATAAAAACAATGGAACTGCCAGTATCGCAATTCCTTGAAAGTAATCTATGGTGCAACCAAATCTGGAAGCCTGTGCACAGTTTTTAATTTATTTAATTTATTTACTTTATATCCTGCCTTTCTCACAGTATGGGACCCAAGACAGCTTGAAATTAAGTTAAAAATGGGTAATACAGTTAAAAAATGGGTAATACAAAAGTTAAAAAAGCAATCATTGTCTAGAATTCTACATGACCTACTTAGTTCTGTAACTACACTAATCGCATGATCCATGGTCTAAACCTAAGAAGTCCAGAAACTCAAGCTTCTCATTGAAGCAAGGGTTTTTTTTTACCCTTGGCTCTGCTCTGTCCTTTTTCATTCACTGTTTTATACTTCTGAAATTGCCTGCCTGACTATTTATTTTCTGCTCTTTTCAGCTTTGTTTTTAAATCTCAACGTTTTTCTTATTTCTCAAAGCTTTTAGAATTTTAATTTAACACTGTTTTATAATTTTGTATCTTTAAATTACATGTATTTGTCAGTTGGCTTTATAATATATGTTTTTTTGTGTGTGTGTTCTGTCTGAATAATTTGTTTTATAGTTGTATGACATACAGTAGTTATATATTTATATCACCCCTTTCTTTTCCTTTGTGCATGTGTATTTGTTGAGCGAGTGTGGTGTAGTGGTTTGAACACTGGACAACAACTTTGTAGACCAAGGCTTGAAACTCCACTTGACCGTGGAAGCCCGCTATCTCAGTTCAAAGGAAGGCAAAAGTCCTTCTCTAAGGATGAGACAATGTGACTTGCCTAAGGTCACCCAGTGGGTTTCCATAGGTGAGTAAGGATTTGTACCTTGGCCTCCAGAGCCACTGACCAACACTTAAGTATGCTGGTTCTTACTTACTAAATCTTATCAGTTTATGTATACCTTATTTGCTCTGAGTTTCCATGGAGTTTGATACTTACCTCAAGCTGAAAAATACGTTCCTGCTCTTTGCAACCTTGCTGTTCATCAATGTCAATGGCCTTGCGCATTACTGCCGCCATTTCTGTGATTTGGTCCACATGTACTTGTAACTCCTAAACCAAAAGAATAAATAAAAATCAACATCTAGTAATACAGGTGAGTACAAAGAATGTCATAAAACTTTCGAAAATAACAGTGCTACCTACTAAGCATTATCAGTATTACACAAAGCAGTTTCTTAGTTTTACATGTACTGCTTATTTTAATAGTAAATATTTGCACTTCCAAAGCATAAGACATCTACAGTTTTTTGTGGATTATTATTATTATTATTGGAAGTTGTAGAGCAGGTGTGTCTAACAATAAATGTGGCACCACATTTCAGAAAGAAACAGAAAGAACTAGTTCAAAGTGCATTTAGAAACTACAGTGGTCCCCCGAGTTACGAAGGTAATCCGTTCTGGGATTACCTTCGTATCCCAGAAGTTTTCGCAACCCGGGGGACCGCATTTTTGGATGCACAGCGCGCAGGAAGTGCGCTGTTTTAAAACTTCCGGGTTGCGAATTTCTTTCACAACCCGGGTTTTTTTTCGTTGGCCGGGGGCTTTTTTTCTCCACCGGCGGTTTCGGATCCCGGGGATTTCATTCCCCGGGGGATTCGGATCCCGGGGGACCACTGTATAGAAACAAGTCTGCTCAAATGGGTTTAGCAAACAACTGCTCATGCTAATTACACCCTCTTGGGATATTAGCTCCCAGAAAAACAAACTAGTTCTTTGGGAATACAGGATGACAATATATTTTAATACATAACAGTGATCATAACATGTTCTCCAATACAGTCATGACATTAAAAGTGAAGGAAAGGAAAAAGCTCTACCAAGCACTCTGAGTGTATATACAACTAAAATACCTTCGTGTTTCAGGCAAATTTATTACCTTAATGTGTCTAAATGTAAAATTTGCATCACGCTTTCACTGCACAGATGGTTCACCAAAGCTTGCGCCAATATTTTTGAATCTATCAGAGTAGGATTCTCCTTCAGCCTCTGAAAGGACTTTAAAAATCCCATTCGGTCATTGGGGAAATTCACCTGAAGTTATGGAAAACTATTTCTATATCTTTGACATTTTTCAGTAAATCTATTTCCAGCAATTAGCCTTGCTTAGCTCTGCATAATTCTGTCAACTGATACAAACATAAGCAGCCTTGAAACCCAGGCTAAGGTAAATCAGCAGCTTCCAGTGACAGTACTGGGAAGAATAAAAGCCTAATCATCTTTCCTCCCAGGCATTGCTACTTCTGTGTAAGTCATCCCTTGGCAGAGTAACATGTAGTCTAGACTTAAACAAGTAAAACCAAAAAGTAAAATTTTTCAATATTGTTGATACAAAACATTATACTACAACAGATTTACGTATTTCAAAGTTATATTACCTTAGAGTGCTGTTCTTTCAATTTCACTATTATACCTGGATCATCCTTTTTGCTGGCCATGAGCAGTCGGAACATCTGCTCTCTGTATTTGCTCATTATCAGTTCCAAGGCAGACTGATGCTCTTCTAATGAAGTACGTAACTCTGTCAAAATAAAGGTAACACATTTAAAGTGTTGCAGGAAATCCTGCCTAACGATAAGAAATGCTTCTATGTGGTAACCTTGCCTACAATCCCCAAACTGCTTAACCTACAAGGGACATCTATTTTATTATAGTTATTTTAGAACAAAATAACCGGAAGATTTTGGATGTCTCGCAATTCACTTCAGTTTCGGATACTGTGATATGCAAAGTACCTAACACCCAACTATTACTTCACACGCTTTTGTGGCTGAACAACATACGTGAGTATCAGAGACAGGAAAGATTGTTAGCACATAAGTACTTGATTGGGCCAGTGAAGCATTTTCAATGTCAATGGAAGAGTCCTTCTGACTCAATCACTGGAACCTGTAATTTATAGATAGACTGGAGTGACAACTGTGCAGCTTTCCAGATACTGGACTGTGACTCACAGAATACCTCAGCACTAGTTACAGTGACTAAGGCTGATGGGAAGTACATTTCAGCAACATCTGGAAGGCTGCACAATTCTAAGTCCTAGAGAAGTTAAACAGTGCAGAATGAGGCTTTCTATATTAAATCACTACTCACCTTTATTTTCTTGTTGAAGTTCCCTTATCTGCCTGTTTTCCTGCTGGATACCCAATACCAAAGAAGAGCGGGGCCTATGTCTTGCTACTTCATTAAGTTCTTGAATTTCTTCCTGGTACTGAAATTGAAGTAAATATTGCTTAATGTTAGAAGAAGGCAAGGACATAAGGTTTCTATTATTACCAGCAAAGTTGAATTTAGTCACAGTAAAAATAAACATAATTCTAAATGCTATAAACAGCATAAGCTCTGCTATAGTGCCACAACTAACTACAATTCCCAGAATTACATAGAACCACTTCAAGCGCTGTCAAACTGGATTATTTCTGAAGTACAGATGCAGCCTTAAAGTAGGAGACCATCTAGCTTGAACAAGCATAAATGCTGTTACAGCTGTGGTGCTTTTCCCAGGCTTCTAAAGATTCAGGCTATTAGAGAGATAAAATGCAAACCTGCTTCATGGCTTCTACTCGTTTATTGAGAGCGGTAGTTTGTTCGATCAAAGCTTCTGCTGCATTGTCATGTTCTCTCAGTCTTTCCACTAGCGCTTTTGCATCCGCTAGTGCCTTCTCAATTGTGCAACTCATTTCTAAAAAATAAAATACAACAGACATGGAGCTTGTTATATAATAGTAACACCATTCTGTCACTCTTGAGATGTCACATATGCATGTCAAGTCTCTGAAATGTTCCAGTATGTAATCTTGCTTCTCAAATGGAGAAAGAATTTTATAATGCATAGACTCTTCCCACCAGCCTCTATCTTTGATATCCAAATACCTTTATATATATCCACTATTGAAAGTCTAAATTAGAAGTGTGGAAGCCGGATTCATCAGAACCAACATCAGCTAAAAATGATCATGCAGCCTATTGATCACACAGATTGTTTATGAAGAAATGTTTGGAGTTAAGGCATTATTCCCCCTACTAAAAAAAAGTCAGTTTTTCCTAGACATTTCTTACAGCTTGTATAAGCTTTGTCTTAAGCTTAAAGATTGTCTTAAAAGAGAATGAAGTCACAATAATTTTAACAGGGTTCACCTCCAAATGAACAAGCACGCTCTTAACCTTGACTACACTTATCCACCATGTTACTGATGTGGTCCTGATCAATGCAATTTTATTTATTTAATTTAATATACATTCCATCTTTATCCCAAAGATGGCATAAAACAAATGTTAAGTGGATTAATAATTCGTAGACCAGCCCAACCCAAATGGTGCTCAGCAATGGCTCCTCTTCATCCTGGCGAGAAGTGACCAATGTTGTATTAACGATGGAGCAAGCTTGTTTTCTGCTGCTCCAGAGAATAGGACCTGGAACAACGTCCAGGAAACGTACAGGAAAAGAGATTCCACCTAAAAGCTAGGAGGACCTTTCTGACAGTAAGAGCTGTTTGACAGTGGAACACATTCCCTCGGAGAGTGGTGGAATACTGGTTATAAGCAGAGGCTGGATGGCCATCTGTCAGGTGTGCTTTGATTCTGTGTTCCTGCATGGCAGAGGGTTGGACTAGATGGTCCTTGCCGTCTCTTCTAGTTCTATAATTCTTATTTAGTTTCCTGCAAGAATTTCAAAGTCAGGGAGTAACCATCAAGAAGGCTCTCTCCTGTGTCCTCACCAAAGATGCCTGTGATGGTGATGGGACTAAGAGAAGCCCTCCCCTGAGGATCTTAAAACTTGGGCAGGCTAATATAGGAGATGTACATTCCAGACAGTATAGATCCCAACCATATAGGGCTTTATAGCCTATAACCAGTACTTTCAATTGTACCTGGAAAGAAAATAGTAGCCGCTGAACTTGCTTCAACAGGAGAATTATATATTCCATGTGACCAGAGCTGACATTTTCAGGAATGGACATAATCTTATAAATTAGCATTTCAGACAACCAATTAAACAAGTGGTATGTAAAACAGTTTTGGCATATCCCACCAAATTTTAAAGTTTTGTGGCTGGAATTTGCACTCAGTTTGGAATGAGAGTCTTACATTTTTGTAGATGATAAATATGATAGGCATAACAACAACACGTACTTGAAAACAAGGCTAGTGAGCCTGGTACTTGGAAACAAGACTCAGTGAGCTCAAATAGATTTTATTCTCAAACATGCAAAGGATTACTTTACTTTACTGAGTAAAACAACCTAAAACATAGGTCACACAGAAAATTATACAAGGCCTGCAGAGATCTAAAATTCAGCTCAACTTGAGTCAGTAGCTCCTGTAGATACTGTATATAAAGCCCTGTTACCTTGTATATTATCAAAGCACTATATATACTCATGTATAAGCCTAGAAATTTTAGTCAAAAAACTTGACCCAAAAACTTGACTGTACTATACTTTAATATTATTTTCAAAAGGAACTATCTCCTGGTGAAAGGCAAGCGTGTAATCTGTCCTGGAAGTACTGACTCAATCCCCCTCTATTCTCCCATCCATGTAGTGTGAGCAGAAATAGGAATTTCATTAAATCCTTTGTTATATGCCCCTAGGTTTTACCCTCAATTTATCTATGGGTCATATCGAAATCTATAATTTTAGCCTCGAAACCTGCTCTCAACTTATACATGACGTCGACTTATAGTTGAGTATATACGGTAATAATCCCTGAGCCGTATATCCAAATGTGCATCTGCGTGCATGCACGCACACACAAACAACAGCAATTGTTTTCAACCTTCAAGTCCTCCCCAGGAAACTGAATTAACCAGAGATTTTAAAGTACCAGAAAAGAAAGTAAAGGGGGAAAAAAGGTTTTGCCTCTCTATTGCTCCCAGTTCATATACCCTCCTTGGGTGGATGGACTACAGATTAAGAATTTCTGTTTTATTTTGGTCTCTTCCAACTCTATGATTCTATATATGACCATTCAGCAAATCTGAGCTAAAATCCAAGCTTTCTGCACTCACTCCAGAACATGCATTCCATAAAATGATATTGGATGTTGTGAGTTGATGACATATCCTTTGAACATCAATTCTGAAATGAGCAACAGTTACTTCCTATAATGAGGAATAACCACAAATAGACTCTCTCATCACCTTTTGGTTTCATTTAAAAGCCAATTTATAAGGTACTATTATTGGCCCATATATTATCAGTTGATTGTACGTTAGCATGGATGGACAGAACACATATGAGGCAACAAGTACATATGTGGCACTGGAGAACAAAGCAGATTTGTGCACTACAATCACTTGCAAAATGCTTGCATCTTACTACATATAACTGTGCAAATGATTCACATATTATCCTTGTTTGCTTCCCATGTCTGGATATCCATGAAAACAAAACTCATGAATCTTCCCTAAAAAAAGTTAAGCACAGAGAAACAAAGCAGAGGTATGATTTCATGCAGCAGAGTCTTTAACTTCTACACACACACACAATACTATTTTATAATGGGCTTATATAGGCTGCAGTCATTTTACCACTGCCAAATAACACAAAAAAGACATACGTACTAGAATTTAACAGCCCGTTCGTGCCTGAAGGGTTTTGCAAGCCGTCAAACAAACAAGAAGACGACACCTTATTCCACAATTGCTCTTCATGTAACACTTCAGGTAATCATTTGTGTGACAAAATACCACACAAGAGAGACACTTAATGTCAACAAAGTTCATAAAGTCAAGGGAAGCATTACATTCTACTGCTGCCAGTTTCACTGTGTAACTTTTACCCATGCCACTGTACGGTGTTTGTTTCACAATTTCTCTTACTGTTTTTAGAAACTGGTTGTTAGTTGTATTTGTACTATTTATTCATTATATAGTCTTGGGTAGGATCCAATGACGTTCTTTTAAAGGTAGAACGTTGGATTCTAACAGGACAGTTAAAGAATAATTTGTTCCACACTGCAGCTCCACAACTGCTGTTGGTGGGCTTGCAAATCATGTAAAGTTGGTTTTTAGAAGTAGAAAGGCTGGTAGGAGGGGATGCTTTAGTAACTGAATGGGATTTAAGTCAACCAGGGGAGGGAATCATACAAGATGCTGTTGGATTGCATCACTCCTCACATTTAGCTTTATTGACTAGAGATGCCAGGACAACCTCTAGAGGGTTTCCTTAAAAACAACAACACTATTATTAGTAAATGTGAGAAATGTTTTGGGTGCAACAGACCACATATAAAACATGGTAAGCCCACCTAGCAAGAGAAACGGAAAAGTAGTATATGTTGTCAGACTCCATCAGATTTCCATCAGCACCAGAAAGCCTAGCCAATGTGAAGGATGATTGAAGTGCCTGTTCCTCAACTTATGGACAGATATATCGGACCTATAAACTCCCTTGCATATACATAAGCAATCTATCTTAAATACACAAGCACCATAGTGACAATATAGTCAGTGCACAAATGTTTTTTTTTTTTTCTTTGCTGTTCAACATACGATCAAAACCCATTAGTCTCCACTTACACTGCAGGATATCTCAAATTCATGGAACAAAATAATGAAAAATAATTATGTACCAAGCACTAGAACAGTGATATTATTCATCCTATTAGTCCTAGTTTTGATAAGCAATAGCCAGTAACCATGAGAATCATAGTCCTCCGACATCCAGAAAGTCACAGTTGCCCAACACTGGTTTGTGTCCCATGTCACAACATAAGCTACTCAGAGTTGTGGTCCATGGACCAGTGATGGTCCCCAAGCCATCACTCCGTCTTTGGGAAACTGCTGTTCCCTGGATAGCTTCCAGAAAAGCAAAAGGAAAGAAGAAGAAAACTCAATTCCATTGTAGCTTATGGGCATAAATGGAGAGCTAGTCCATGGCACATTAGGGAAAAACTTGCTGTTCCTCCACATCAAACAGCTTAAGACACACTAATATAATACACATAAAATACATGTTATATATTATTAGCAGCATAGCTAGCTTGGTGTAGTAGTTACAAGAACCAGATTAGGACTAGGGAGACTTGAATTTAAATCTTCACTTAGACACTGTTGGTGACGTTGATCTAGTCATTGTCACTCTCATCCACAAAGTTATTGGAAGGAGAAATGTAGAACGACGCATCCCACCATGAGCTCTTTGGAAGAAATGTTGAACAGAAAGGTAAATCAATTAAGCAAACTATAAATGGGGAAAGTGTAGTGGACAAATTTTATAATCAATATTTAGTTAATGTTATACTTATGAACTAAAATGGCTGCTGAACCAAAGTTTAGAATACTGATTTCTGGGAAAATAGAAAGATAATATATAAACTAGAGCTAAGTGAAGGTCCTCAGGAAATGCTGACAGGAGAAAACAAGAAAATTTTTAGGTACAAGGTGCCCTCTCTTTCCCAAGCAGAGGCCCCACAGTAACAAGTCAAAACATAAAACATTAGATACCACGTTTCCCCGAAAATAAGGCAGTGTCTTATATTCATTTTTGCTCCCAAAGATGCGCTAGGTCTTATTTTCAGGGGATATCTTATTTTTCCATGAAGAAGAATTCACATTTATTGTTGAGAAAAAAATGAACATTTATTATATACTGTATATATATTTATATACAAAAACTTTGCTAGGCCTTACTTTTGGAGGAGGCCTAATATTTAGCAATTCAGCAAAACCTCTACTAGGTCTTATTTTCTGGGGATGGTCTTATTTTCGGGGTAGTAGAGTTGTAACTTTGTAACTGTATACAAAGGCTACAGGGAAAAGTAACTTTTGTAAGGTGGGCTGATGAGTCATAAGTGGGTTTTAATTGTTCATGTATTCGTTGTTTGATTGCTTGAGATTCATTTGTTTAGAGTTAAGATCGGCCAATAGAAAGCATTTTTTTTTGGAGATCCTTTGTGTAAAGATTATAAATCCCACCATTTTGTGTAATTTTGGGGCCTCTGTCTTTGGGAAACTGAATTTTCCACTGGGGACGTTTTATTCTATGCTGGCTGAATAAAATCTGGAACTTTTAACCAACTCTTCATTTTCTGTTACAAAAGGATACCTAAAGTTAGCAGCATGTAGAAGATTAAAAACAGGAGAGATGGACCTGAAGGAGAAAGGAAAAGATTAACAGCATTCCGGTTAGCTCCGCTGACACTAGACAACGCTGAGTATTGTTTATTCGTAATATTTATACCCACATTATCCAATGGCATTTATCCTCACAGCACGCCTACAAGAGGTCTGGTTGAGAGAGAGATTGACTGGGTCACTTTTGTGGTTCAGTCAGTACCGGAACCTGGATCTCAAATGTGCAGCACTGGAACCTATCGCTGGTCCAACTGGAACCGACCTACTGAATCAATGGGAATTATATATGCATCGAATGGCCAGTCAATAACTAATCCAGTGAACTGGGACTATCAATTAAATTCAGGCCTGTTTAAGATGGGAGTAGCCCTTCTTAAGTTGACTCACACAGGCCAACCTTGTGTTGAATCGTAGAGTTGGAAGAGACCAGAAGGGCCATCCAGTCCAACCCCCTGTCATGCAGGAACTCTCCATTGAAGCATCCCTGACAGATGACCATCCAGCCTCTGCTTAAAGACTTCCAAGGAAGGAGACTCCACTACACTCCGAGGAAATGTGTTCCACCGTCGGACAGCCCTTACTGTCAAGAAGTTCCTCCTAATGTTGAGGTGGAATCTCTTTTCATTGTTCTGGGTCCTGTTCTCTGGAGCAGCAGAAAACAAGCTTGCTCCCTCCTCAATATGACATCCCTTCAAATATTTAAACAGGGCTATCATATCACCTCTTAACCTTCTCTTCTCCAGGCTAAACATCCCCAGTTCCCTAAGTCGTTCCTCATAAGGCAGGGTTTCCAGACCCTTCACCATCTTAGTTGCCCTCCTTTGGACACGCTCCAGTTTCTCCACATCTTTTTTTTATAATTGTGGTGCCCAGAACTGGACACAGTATTCCAGGTGGGGCCTGACCAAAGCAGAATAGAGCGGCGCTATTACTTCCCTTGATCTGGACGCTATAATTCTATTGATGCAGCCTAGAATCGCATTGGCCCTTTTAGCTGCAGCATCACACCGTTGGCTCAGGTTCAGCTTGTGGTCCACTTGGACTCCTAGATCCCTCTCAGGCAGAAAGGGGGGTTATTATAAAGCCCACTCACCGACGGAGCCCAGGCGAAGGGGATATAGAGCCCACCGACTCGCCTCTTCGGGCCTAAACGGCGAGGGCTGGAGGGGAAGGCGAAGGAGGTCCCATCAGAGGAGCCTGAAATGAACTGTGCCTCTGACTGTGACACAACCGTCAGCTATCGCGAGACTTTGCCGCTTTCGCTCACAAGTATCGCGAGAGGAGGAGCCTATTACCTCAGAGAGAGAGAGAGGAATGTATGGAATGTAGTATCTCCAAGTTTCCTTCCCCAGCTCCGCCCACTCCGAGTTTGACTGACAGCTGGAGGAAGGAACGACAACAGCAACACCCTGCTGCTGCATCCATCCTCTCGCGAGAATAATCATAATTCTCTCGCGAGAATATATAGAGCAATGCCCCCCCCCACACCTTTGTTTCTCTACCCAAACTGTTCCTTTTAAGGGATTTTTTTTGGAACTTCAGCTCCCAGAATCCTAGGCTATTGGCCAACGTGGCTGAGGCTTCTGGGAGTTGGAGTCCAAATTTTTTTTAGAGTAATAGGCCCCAAACTGTGCCCTTTAAGGGTTTTTTTTGGACTTCAGCTCCCAGAAGCCTCAGCTATGTTGGCCAATAGTCTAGGATTCTGGGAGTTGGAGTCCAAAATCACTTAAAAAGCACAGTTTGGGGCCCACTGCTCTAATTTTTTTGTTTTGGACTTCACCTCCCAGAAGCCTCAGCCATTTTGGCCAATAGTCTAGGATTCTGGGAGATGAAGTCCAAAAAAGGGCACAGTTTGGGGACCACTGGTCTAGTTTTCTTTTTGGACTTCAATTCCCAGAAGGCTGCAGCCAGCTTGGCCAACAGCCAGGGCTTCTGGGAACTGAGGTCCAAAAACCTTAAGGGCCTGAGTTTGGGAATCACTGATATAGATGGAGTCTTAAAACTATAGTGCTAGGCCTAAACCCACTTTAATAGCTAAAACTCCATCTCCAGGGCCACTTTTGTGTTATTTTTTTTGGGGGGGGGGGGGAAACGTGACAGGTTTGTCGTCGGCTGCATCCGCAATGCAGAGATAATCCGGTTTGACACCGCTTTAACTGCCATGGCTCAGTGCTATGGAATTCTGGGAACTGTAGTGTCCTGTGGGATGTACTAAAACAAAGGACAGTACTTGCCCATAGAGAAACCATGCTTGCCCATAGGGAAACCATACTTGCCCATAGAGAATCATTGGAGCTTGCTTGCCCATAGGGAATCATTGGAAATTGCTTGCCCATAGGGAATCATTGGGTTTATTGCTTGCCCATAGGAAATCATGGGGATTATTTGCCCATAGAGAATCATGGGGATTATTGCTTGCCCATAGGAAATCATTGCCTAGGAACAGAAGCTAGGAAAGCCTCTTCTTTTTAAACCTTTTGCAAAGTCCTTCCCTTTTGCAATGTCCAAGGCCCTTTGGCTCTTCTCCATAAACCTTTGCTTAAACCAAAGTTTCATCTCTTATCAGTTCATGTCCAAGCGTTCTGTTCTTTATGGCTGTTCTCGCAGTTTTTGGACGTCTTCTTACAGATACAGGTTCTTCTTACAAACAACACAGGCAGCTGCACCCTTTTTTTCATGGATGCGCCATTGCCACATCCACCTTTCAGGAATCTTCGCTTTGCTTGCCAGGCATCATGCATCGCGATTCTCCATTTTATTTCTGTCAAAAGGTGTCAGAAAAGTGCCACTCTTGCTCACATTCACTCATTTCATCCAGTCCATCCCCATTCTGCCATGCAGGGATACACAATCTAAGATAACCACCTCTCTGTTGGAAGAGATCTCAAAGGCCACCCAATCCAAACCCATTCTGCCATGCAGGAATACACAATCTAAGCACCCCCAACAGACAGTCACCTCTCTCAAGTCCTCCCTCACTTGGGCGACCAAGTCTTTTCCTCAAAGGGGTCTCTTCCAACACTTTCCAAAGAGATGAACCCCTAAAAGGGTCTCTCTAAAACTTTTTTCCAAGGAGATGACCCCCCAAAGGGTCTCTTTTGAACCCTTTTCCAGATCTCCTGTCCAGGGCAAGTACTGTCCTTTGTTTTAGTACGTCCCGTGTCCTGTGGCACCAGAGTAATCCCTGAATAATAATCAGTGGTCTTCTAAGGTTGAATCCACACTCCCAGAATTCCATAGCCTTGAGCCAGGGCACTGAAAAGCTGTGCCAAACCGGGTTATTTCTCCAGTGTGGATGCGGCCTAAGTTTTTTTGGGACTTCAACTCCCAGAGGTTACATCTAGCTTGTCCAATAGTCAAGAATTCTGGGAACTGAAATATTTATATTATTTTATTTATATTATCTATATTATCTATATTATTTATTTATTTATTTATTATTCACACCATTTACATATTTACATAAAATTTTATATATTTATATAAGAATTATTTGTATTATTTTTTATATTATCTATTATTTATATATATATATATATATAATTTTTATATCACCTATATTATTTATTTATTTATCTATATTATCATAGCCTTTATTTGATAGCCTTTAAGGCTGAAGGGAAGGGCATAAATACTTTAATTAATAAATAAATATATCATTATTATTTGTAGTTATTTATATTATTAAAATATAATTTTATGTATTTGTATTTATTTAATATTATTTATTTATATTATTTTTTTAAAAAATAAATGGAGCAGTGTTTTTTTTTAACCTTTGGGCCTCTGTAGATGCTTTGGACTACAATTCCCAGAAGTCCCAGTCAGCACGTGCCTTTTTCAGGAGTTCTGGGAGTTGAAGTCTCAAAAGGGTTTGGGGAGAACCACTGAGCATAGAAGGAACCCGGAAACTCCGTCAAGAGAAACCTGGGTCGTCGCTCTTTAAAGTTTCCTATCTCTATTAGCAAACGTAGACAAGGAAACGGATTCGCGGATATCTGTGGAAATGGAGGCGGGGCCAGAGAGAAAGGGCGTGGTCATAGGGGGCGGGGTTATGAAAATGTGAAGGCGCTGATTGGCTCGCTTTCCTGTCGCGTCCTCCTGCGGGAGCACCTGATTGGAGGGAGAGAAAGAGAGGCTTTCGGGGAAAATGGCGACTCTGGCCTCCTTCATTTCCTCTGCGCATGCGCAGTAGCACAAACACCACTTTCCTCTTCAGTGCGGCTTCCTGCGATAAGAAGCGGACCAAAGTAAGGCCTCAATTGACATTAGTCGTCTCTAGGGAACTCTAACTCTCCCTTTAAGGCAGCGCTTCTCAGCCTTTGGTCCTTTTTGGACTCCAACTCCCAGAATTCCTGTACAGGGAGCACAATGACTGGGACTTCTGGGAATTGGAGTCCAAAGCATCCATAGAGGCCCAAAGGTTGAGAACTACTGCTTTAAATAAATAAAACCCATGAATTGTTTTTTTTTAAAGGGTAGTGTTACAGGTTGAATGTACCTGTATAAGCCGCCTCGGTTGCCCCTGACTGAGAGAGGCGGGATACAAATAATAATAATAATAATAAATTAATAAATTATAAATAATAATTTAATAATAAATTTATATGTATAATTATTTAAATATTATTTATATGATTTATTTATATTTATATGATTTATTTTTTATCTATATTATTTACTTATTTCTATTTTTATTTATATTATTTATTTATATTATTTACATTATTTACATATTTATATAAGTACTTATTTATTTATGTATTTACATAAGTATTATTTATATTTTATTTATATTTTTATTTTATCATATTTTGTTTATATTATCTATATTATTTCTATTTTTATTTCTATTATCCATTTATCATTTATTTACCGTTTATTTACATTATTTACCTATTTATATAAATACTTATTTATTTACATATTTATATATTTTTTATTTCTGTTATCTATTTATCATTTATTTACCATTTATTTACATTATTTACCTATTTATACAAATACTTATTTATTTACATATTTATATATAAGTATTACTTATATTCTTTTATTTATATTATCTCTATTACTTATTTATAATAATAATAATAATAATAATAATAATAATATAATAATGATTTATTTATATCCTGCCCAATCAACAGGGAATCAGGGCGGGTTACAACAGAGGGAAAAATACAATCCAAATAATAACAACAATGAAATAATAAGCTTGCTTTTCTTATAATATGTTGTGCATATAAATTGAATAGGTAGGGTGAAAGGATACAGCCTTGTCTGACCCCTTTCCCAATTGGGAACCATTCTGTTTCTCCTTGTTCTGTCCCGACAGTAGCCTCTTGTCCTGAGTATAGATTCCTCATTAGGACTATCAGATGTGTTGGCATTCCCCTGTCTTTAAGGGCGTTCCATAGCCTTTCATGAACTATGCGGTCAAAGGCTTTGCTTTAATCTATAAAGCACATGCTGATTTTCTTCTGCAATTCCCTAGTGCGTTCCATTGGCCATTGTATGTTTGCAATGTGGTCCCTAGTGCCTCTTCCTTTCCTAAACCCTGCTTTGACCTCTGGGATTTCTTTTTCCATAGAGTCTGTGTTGAAGAATTTTAAACATGATTTTGCTTGTGTGGGAGATCAGTGCTATGGTCCTATAGTTGCAGCAGTCTCTTGTGTCACCTTTTTGTGTGTGAATGGGGGTGTATATTGATCATTTCCAATCTGTTATCCATCATTTTGTTTGTATCTGTTGACATGTGTTGGTTAGCACTGGTGTTGATTCTGTCAGTGTAGATGGAAACAGTTCAATTCAACTATCATTAAATCTTACATATATGCAAATTCAGGGATGCAAAATAAAAAAAAAATCCAAAATGCAGAGCACTTGTGCTCCCAAGCATTTTGGTTAAGGGATACTAAACCTGTATACAGTTTCTTGTTGCTTCTGTTGCTGTTGAGTAGTTAAAAAGACAGTATACAGTCTGTCCTCCACATTTGCAAGTGTTAGAGCTACTTTTGGGTACAGTATTTAGGCTACTTCCATGCAAATTGAAGATAGAATCCAGTGCACCAATTTCAGGTTTTATAAGCAAAATATTTAAAAAGTTATCTAGTTCTAGGTTTTTATATGTGTATAAAATATGTCTTTGTCTAATGCAATGATAATGCTTTAACTCTATCTAAAACATTACTTGTAGATTTCTAAGAAGATATCTTATACAAACAATATAAATATCTTGTTAATCTTTTCTGAGTTGTAACATTTTCTTGCTCTTTTAGTGATAGTTTTAATCAGCACAGCATTTTTTTTTCTAATCCTGTTGTTCATTTGTTGTAGAAAGAAAATGAAACTTTTTTCAGAATCGCACAAAACGGTTTTTGTAGTGGATCACTGCCCATATATGGCAGAATCCTGCAGACAGCATGTTGAGTTTGATATGTTAGTAAAGAATCGGACCCAAGGAATCATACCTCTTGCTCCTATATCAAGATCACTCTGGACCTGTTCAGTGGAATCATCCATGGAATACTGTAGAATAATGTATGATATATTTCCTTTTAAAAAACTAGTAAGTACTGTTATTGCCTTTTGAAGTTAATGGAATCATCTATGGAATACTGTAGAATAATGTATGATATATTTGCTTTTTAAAAACTAGTAAGTACTGTTAATTGCCTTTTGAAGTTAGAGAATTCTGTGCTATCCTAAACTCAGTGGAACTTATTCTTTATTAGCTGTAGTTAGGATCTTAAAAATGTTTTAATTTTCTGATCTCATAAAAAATGGTTTTTGAGCAGTGCTGGTTGTTGCTGGATCAAGGCTTTTAAACTATGTTTTATAAACTTTCAGGTAAACTTCATTGTAAGTGACTCTAGAGCGAATGTCTTAAACTCTTGGAGCCAAGAAGATCAGAATTTGCAGGAGGTACAATTAAGCACTTGAGAATTTCTGAAGCTGTTTTTAATTCATAATCGAGTGAAGAATTATGGATCCAGACAAGTTAGTTTAAATTGAATGTCAGATCAACCATAGCTTGCTTACTGCAAATTGAGCAGAGTTTTAACAAGAAAGTAATAGAATAATTCTACCAGTGGGGGAGGGAAATAATAGATGATGGCTGATAAGTTATTTCTAAAGCCCTGGCAGCTTGTGCTAGCCTGGGGAGGGGACTATCAAGAAAAAAGGGTTGTCAGATCTATGTGTTTTTTCTCCCCCTCAACCTATTGAAACCAATGATTGGAAGATTAATTTACTGATTCTAGACTGGCATTAAAATGCCTCCTCTTATGCCTCTTGGGCAGACAGAGAGGCTTTGGGTCAAGCAGATGCTGAGGTGTCCCTGGAAAACCCTGTTTAGGAGTCTACAGTTGGTGGAAGTACACCTGGTGTCAGATCTACACATGTGTTGTTTTAATCAAGTGAACTATAGTGGTGATTCTCAACCTTTGATTATCCAATATGTGTTGAACTTTAAATCCTTAAACCCAAGCCAGTATGATGAAGAGTCTCTTAATCTGAGATGTGAAGTCTGATTTCAGAACATCTTGGGGGCCCAAACATTGAGAACTAATATACTAGAGGCTGCAAGTCCAGATGGTCGTTGGAGGGCTTTATATCATACCAGCATAATATTGTAGGAAACATCTGGATTGATAATTTATTGAAAAATTTCAAGAGTTTTTTCTTAGAAAAGTAATGGTAGGATCTATGTTTGCAACTTATCTAGAAGGGAATCTTCTATTTTCTTAACCAGTTAATGGCAGCTTTGGCAGCTGTTGGACCTCCCAATCCTCGTGCCGATCCTGAATGCTGCAGCATACTTCATGGTTTAGTAGCAGCAGTAGAAGCACTCTGCAAAATTACAGAATACCAACATGAGGCCCGAACGTTGTTAATGGAGAATGCTGACCGGGTTGGGAACAGAGGACGGATAATCTGCATTACTAATGCAAAGAGGTTTGTGCAATCTACAAGGCTAATACACCAGTTTTTTATTAGTAGGCAAAAACATTGTGAGTTCTGAGTTGCCTGTAAGATATCATGTCCATGTAGTGGAGTTCTATTGGCAAACTGACCTATGTCTATATTTACTTGAATTTCTGCAGAGCTAGGATGTTGTGGATAGACAGTGAAGTGTTTTGGTTGTAGAAACAGTGAATGTACACATGCTGCCTTTTCCCCTTAAACTGTCCCAGTAGAGTGGACCATAGGTGGTAAACTGTTTTTCCCCCTTGGTGGTAATCAGTTGGAGGGACAGAAATGAGTGGTACTAAATTCAGCATTGTAAATTATATTTAGGGGTGAGAGTGTTTCTACGCAACAATTTTGCTCATTTGATTGGCTGATCTCCTTGCTGTGTTTCTATTTGTGTTTTATACTGGGATTGCTTGAAGACTTCAATCTTCTAATATGAACTTGATGTGAAGTACCTGGATTAATGTTCACATCTTATTCATATTTTTCTCATATTATGATGCTGCTAATATATTTTCTAAGCTGAACTTTTTTCCTCCCTTTCCAGTGATAGCCATGTCCGAATGCTTGAGGAATTTGTCCAGGAAACAATTCATGAGCATAATAAATTAGCAGCTAATTCAGATCAGTAAGTGTTCAAGTCTGTAACATTCTAATTACTTCTTGGTGGTTAAAGTCATTGCTTTTTATAAAAATTTTATTTGCAGTATGGAAAATTAAATGAACAAGGACATTCTGGAAGTGAGACAGACATAGGGCCTGTAGCTCAATGGCAGACTACTTATTTTGTATGTCATAGGTCTTGCTTTTGGCATTTTCTCTCCAGATAATCAATGAAGATAGTGGTGGACTTCTTCTGTCTGTCTGGAGACCACATGTGCCTCCTGCTGGATTTGGTATATCTCTTTTCCCCCAGTTTAAAAGAAAAAAAAGTGATCTGTGTGCACAGGTTACTTATCTGCAGAGAGCTTCAGGTCGCTTGTGCTTACCATAGAATTGTGCTGGAGAACCACAAAATGCCTAGAGAAGTGTTCTCTCTAGACATTTTTAGGTCTTCCAACATGGTTCTAGGGTATTCTGTCACCAGAAGTCTTAAGACATCATTCATTTTGGGTAGGAAAAGTAAGATTCGCAATTATAGTTCTATGCAAACAGTCCAGGAACATATTCCTTGTGTTAAATGGGTTCTTGCTATATTTTTACCTAATTGAGTGGAGCGATTTCTTCCTGTGTTGATGGTAACCAAATACTATTGTCTGATATTTCCCAGTAAATAAAATTAAACAGCATATGCATGAATGCATGCTGATTATTCGTGACTAGATATTGTGCCTACGTATTATCTAGTTAATGCTGTATTACTGTTTTCTAACACCATATTTCAATTTGTTCAGTCTTATGCAGATCCAGAAATGTGAGCTGGTCTTAATTCACACTTACCCTGTTGGTGAGGAAAGCCTTGTGTCAGATCATCTTAAAAAAGAGGTAAGGCTGATAAATTAATATGAACCCAAATATCAGTAAATTGTTTCTTCAGGATGTTATCTAAACATTTATCGCATACAAGTGATAGGGAAATATTTATAATTAATAGAAAACTGTAGTTGTTGTAGAGGAAGAATAAAATACCTACTTCTAGTATTATTTAAAGCTGAGTTTGAGACAGTCAATAGTTGTCATGAAGATGTGTGACTCATCATAGAATTGGTATAGTGTTATATCAGAAAATCTTATTGTGCTGAAGAATGTAGCTGGCCCCTCTTAAAATGGAGCCGACGTGGGCTGAATTCTGGAAGGGGGAATAGATGTAACAGCTTATTGCCCAAAAGATTCTGATCAAATTTTCAAAGGTTAAGTTGTAAATATAATATAGTACAGGTTGAACCTTATTTATCCAAAATGCTTGGGACCATACACGTTTCATATTTCCTTATTTATTTTGAAATACCTGTATATGCATATACATAGTGAATGAGGGATTAGTTACACAGTACCAGCTGAGTTTTATCTCAAGGAGCTCTTGCTCCACCACTGTCAGAAATTTGATGGGAGGAGAAAGGGTAGTAAAGACTCCAGTTCCTGTAGCTCCACTTATACAGTGCCTCTGTAAAAGACGTCCCAGATATTTCCTCAGCAGTCAGCACACTTTTTGCCCTTTTAGGAAAGTAGCTCTTATAAACTGGGGAGGGAGGGAAACATCCAAGCAGACCTGGCCACCATTGCCAAAAAGCACTTCACTAAGCTGGATCCATTTGGACATTTCCCTCCCTCCCCAGTTAGATAACAGTTCAGGAGGTGTCTGGAACATCTGTGTTTTATAGCAACCTTGTTTGAGCGTAGCTGCAGGAATTGGAAGTCTCCTGCCTCCTTTTGCCCTCTCTCCCCAATCAGATTTGTGACAGTGGTGGAGCAAGGGCCCTGTGAAGAAAAAGTCAAAGGGTGCTGGACATGTGACTAACCCCCTTTCCTTGAAGGCAGGAGCAGGTGACTGGTAGTAAAAAGTTTCGGTTTTTGGAGGTTTTCAGATTTTGGATTTCCGAATAAGGGAGGTTCGACCTGTATATCTAATAAATAGACTGTCAACTGGATACAAAACATGTTAGGCTAATCAAGATGTTACTGCTTTTGAAAAATATGTTGCTGTGCCGGTATTTGCTACTACTGAGTATTATGTGTGTGTGCGTTTGTGTGTTTGTCTTTTTTTAAAAAGCTCTCTCCTGTCTTAACCAGTGAAGTTCATAGTGTTCGGGCTGGACGGCATCTGGCCACCAGACTGAATGTTTTAGTACAGCAGCATTTTGATCTGGCTTCAACCACTATAACTAACATCCCAATGAAGGTAAGCGGTGTCAGCAGTTCTGTGCTGAAGTACCTGCACCGTTTCTTTTAAATTTGCTTAATGGTTTCAATATTTATTTTAATGGAATTTTTACATTTGTTTTTTTTTCTCTCCATATCACATTTTTTTCTGTTTTTTATTAGCCCACATTCAATGTCTGTGACCAGGTTAGTAAATTTTTTGAAGGAGAAAAAGGATCACAGAACAAATGGCCACGTTGGCCTTTTTCAATTCATTCAATTATGAAAAGAGTATTTATTTCCCTTTATTTTCTGTAAATGTAGCCTACTTTGCTTCAAATTACTTTGTCTGTGATTCTTTTATTTTTATACATGTGTTAGAAATTTCCACCCCTTGTGCATTTTAGTGGCATAGTGAGCCTTCCATTCCTCTGTGTCATTTTCATGCCCACCCAACATAAAGGTGTTTGTAACAAGTAGAAACCAGTGGGAATAAAAAGTAAAATTGATTTTTCCAAGTGATATAGTCCTGTTTCAAAAAAGTAGAGTAGGAAGAAGGATACTAGATGAAATATTAAAATGTGACTTTTTAAAGGAAAGCTTAACATTCTCCCTACTAATACTTATAGTACAATCCTACACATTTACTCAGAAGCACGCCTCCATTGTACTTTAGTGGGGCTAACTTCTTAGTAAATGTATTTAGGACATGTGGGGTGGGTGGGGTGGATGGGTCATTTTCTTAGTCTTCTTTGTCCCTGCATTGGCCATCAGAGAAACCAGATATCCTATTTAATCAAATTTTAATTGTATACCGTAATTGGAATTAATATGAAAGAAGAACATTTTTATTATATTTGTATTTTTTTTTAAAAAAAAAGAGAGAAAAAGAATGCACAAAAGGAAAAAAAATGTTATAATACTAATAGTCAGTGCTTTCTGTTGAGCATTAATTGTACTGCCTGGATTATGTAAGATAAAGCAGCAGTTAAATTATCTTGTGATTCATGTGTTCTGGCCACTTTAACCAAACTTGAATTGGACCTTCATGTGCAACTTTTTATGTTTGCAAATACCTTGTTTGCAGTTTACTGACCTGTGTGCTGCTGGTATGCTCTTTCTTCTTGCCTTTTGTTCTTTCTAGTAATAGTATGTATGTTGGGTTCCCTGTGTATTATTCATAAAAACTAAGTCCTATGGTGATTATTATTATTATTATTTGCTAATCTGCTGTACATGGTGTTTGCTAGTTTGCCTCCGCTGTTTAAAGATGCTGTTTCCTTTTGCTTTTTACCCTTATGCATGCAGTTTGAACCACAGTAGCTACTAGTCTTCAGCTGTGGAAGCCAGATAAGACTGTGTGTGGCTTCTGTTGTTAACATGAAGTGAAAGAAGAAAAGCTCCCATAAAATGAAAAAAATGGCTGCACTTGCTGATGATGGTGTTATTACCGTACATAATTAATATTGGTTGCTTAGGAAATGAAAGACCTTCCCTATTGGAAAACTTATCTCTGGATCGAAGTGGGTGCTGGAACTATTTTTTATTGCATCCCTATTTGGTTTCATGTATAATAATTAGAGAGGGCCATTCTGTAAAATGAATTTACTACTTGGATTGGAGTTATTTTTAAAAGTAATTTATCATCTGTTGAAGTTTGAAAATGTTCTTACCTGGGATTAAGTCCCATTGCTGAATAAACCGGCCTAGAATTGTGCTGCAAACGGCACTGAAGTACTACATCTTTAAATAGGATTGCGAACAAACAAATTTCATGGAATTCCAATTTGTTCATGTCACCTGATCTAAGAATATTTATCCCGTTTTGACAGTTTTGTATTATAAGATAAAATATAGAATTATCTATTTGTTATTTTTTAATTGAACCAATGTGGTTTGTCTCTGTATATTTTATTATTATGCTTTTCTTTAAAAGGAAGAACAGCATGCCAATACATCAGCCAATTATGATGTGGAGCTGCTTCATCACAAGGAAGCACATGTAGACTTTTTAAAAAGTGGTGAGTAGGGCAGATAATACAGAATTGCTATGTCTGATGTGTAACAGAGGGACAAGCATCTTTATTCCATAATTAGATTTTAGGGCCATTTTGCATACCTTGGAAACAATAACAAGAACTGTCCCAAGTATAACTGCCCTAATGCTTAGGAGCTACTTTTTGGACGATACGAGGTGTGTACTAGGAGAGGGATCTAGGAAGATTCTGTTGTATGAATAGTGCTCTATCTGCAGTTCTTTGAATCCAATTAAATTCATTCAAAGATTTTTTTTGCATGTATAATGAAATAAAAATAGAATAGAACATCAAACATTTCTATCTGTGCTGGATGGGGTTATACCTGAAATCTCAGACTCACAGCTTGGGGGTTGTGATGCACTCAGCTCTGAACCTGGATACCCGCTGGTGCATTGTTCATATACATTCTGAGAAGCCACTATAGTTCAAAGATAGGTTTTCTGTGTATTACTATCATTATGGCAGTGAAGTCAAACAAAGCGCCTTGAGAAATTCTGTAGTGAGAGGGTGGGTTTTTCCCAAAACTCTGAGATCCTGAAGGTTCCTGACGCATCGTTCTGCATAGATCTAGAATCAGTATGTCTATGAATACATGATAACAGCTCAGAATCATAATGACCACTCAGAGGACTGTGGTTACAGGTAAGCAATCTGCTTGTCTGATAGAAAAAATGTTTCTATAAATTGTGATCATTCCTAAAATTGTATGTAATGGCAGTGTTTTTTTGTGATAGGAATAGTTATGGATTTTAATATTTAGTGCTTTTATATATTAATTTATGTAATGTGTATGTATTAATTATCTCTGTATGCTTATTGCTAATTTTGTGTTGCAGGTGATAATCATATGGCTGGCAGTAGTAAAGACAGCACATTTAAAGAAACTGTAACTTTAAAATGGTGTACACCAAGAACCAACAGTGTTGGTAGGTGTGGCTTTTTTTTCCTCTCTGAGATGTTTTGATGTAATGTACGATATTCACAGCAACATTTCTTGTTTTGTCTTTCCTTTCCCAGTTATTTTTATTGGTTGAATATAAATTGCAGACAGCCAAATGTGTACAGTATACGCTTACTTCAGATATGATAGTCTAATTATATTGTTTCCTTTCTATTAGGCATGTGTTTGCTCTTCATGAAAACCTGATTTTTTTGAGAGTTTCAAAATTATTGAATATATATTGCAATTAAATTATAGGTGAATAGATAATATGTAACTTGGCTGTTCACCAAAGTGTTTGAGTGCTAGCGACAACATGGAATATTGTCTGATTCATATCTTTCAGACTGCAAGCCTTTATTTTAATTGTTCAGATGTTTAAAATGTTCAAAACCATTTAAATTGCTTTTGGTTATTCTATAATATTAATTCATTAGTAGTACCCCACTCTGAGGTATTTAAATATAGAATGGGTTCAGAAATATTTTAAATACTAAAACCTGTCTCTCACTCTCCCCACGTCTCCCATTCTTCCTCTCCTTTTCTTTCAGAACTGCATTATTGCACTGGAGCTTACAGAATATCACCTGTAGATGTCAATAGTCGACCTTCCTCTTGCCTTACTAATTTCCTTCTTAATGGTGAAATATGTTTAATTTTACTCAAATTATAAATGTGTTGATTTTTAATTGTTGAAAACTTTGACTTAAACCAGATGACCATATAGTCTGAGACTGGCTCAATCCTTTGAACCCACAGGGAAAGTACAGAAGGAAATAAGTGGCAGAATTACTCCTGAATTTTCTGACAATATATTAAAGCTTGGTATGAAGAATAGAGCTAAGCTGCTTGCCGCTGACCCCAGAACTATTAAAAAAAGTTTTTGCCTTTGTCCTGAAAACTATCAGCCAGTAAATGTTATTTTAATCCCAAGAAAATGAATTTTAAGAAAGACGTGCACAAAGGCTTAGGTGTGTGTAACACTTTTGTAATTTAGGTGTACTGTTTGTTCTCTTTAGGACAAACAAACTTTTAAAAGCCTTTACTTCTCAAGCAAGTGCTGAATACATATGTTTGTATTATAAATGTAAATTGTGCACACCTAATTTACTAGTTTCCTCTAGTACATGCTTTCAAAGAGTTATTATTGCTATTTTCTGTAAAAGGCAGGACATTTTTCTTTGAAATACAGAGTTCAAAGGATATTCCTATGTGAAATTCTTGGTTTGCTTCTTGCAACATCAAAACCCTCTTGGGGATGTTTCTCGAAGCAGTTTCAGAAAATAATGTGAAAAAACTAATAATGAATAAATAATATAAAGCAGAAGAACATGCCTTTTTATAAAATATTATGCCCATTTTTAAAAATTGTAATGAAATGGTATAGCTGTTGATAACTTTGTATAGCTTTATATGCAAACGGCTGCATTTTTAATTGCACACAAAAACTGAGATTTGCATGAAAAATACTGACCAAATGACCTTGAAACTTATGGGAGAAATAATAGTTTAAACACAGTTATGCAAGACTGAAATAAATAATGTATTGCTTTTTGTTTCTGACATTAAATAGGCTGTCAATATTTATTAATAAAAATATATATTTGTTTGGATTTAGTTAAAACTCTTGCATTTGATTAATCATCAATTGGAAGATGACTAAATCACATGTGAAATTGTCATGCTAGGTAACTGATGAAGCCATTTCTCTTTTAATAGGTCGTTCTGTGTTGTTGGAACAACCTCGGAAGTCAGGCTCTAAAGTAATTAGTCATATGCTTAGTAGTCATGGAGGAGAGATTTTTCTGCATGTGCTAAGCAGTTCTCGGTCCATTCTGGAAGATCCTCCTTCAATCAGTGAAGGATGTGGTGGTCGAGTCACAGACTACAGGATTACAGTAAGGTTCTCATGTGTGTGAGGCATGTCTGTATGTTTGTGGAAAGATTTCCTGATTTTGTTTTTAGCTGTAGTATTGCTAAATGGCACGGACCAGGCAGTTGATGCTAACATCATAGGGGGACACTTACAGTAAAAAGGCAAGTAAAACACAGGCTGAGTACTGAACAAAACTCAAGGAAAGATAGAATTGGTTAATTTCTTCCCCTATGATACATGGAGGATTCTGAAATTTAAGGCCAATCTCTTTATTTTTGGTTAATCTGATAATGAATAGAAATCAAAACCACCCACAGTTTAGTGAGACGTCAGTAAACCATACATTGATAGTTTTAAACCAATTCAGCCTTGTCAAGATCAATGAGACTTAACATTGTCTCTGATCCAAAATCAAGATCATTGCACTTATACTGAGTGATTCAAGATCTTAAACAGTTACTTGAAGCATAAACAACCCTAGTCCAGTGATTTCATTTAAAAGGAGCAGGGTAGTTATTTAGAAAGTAAATAACTGTTAATGTTTCAGAGTTTCAAAACTTAATGTGTGAATTAACATCCCATTTCTGTAATCCTAATGTAACTTGACAGTTATATGTTGAACACAATGAAAAATCTGCTTAAACTGTCTTGCATGTATTACAAATGTGGTGACTGGCGGAGACTAGAAATATATTATAAAATGTTACCTGGAAAAAGTCTAATTGTCTTATTTGTCTGTATAGGATTTTGGTGAATTTATGAGGGAAAACAGACTTGCTCCTTTTCTAGAACCTAGATACAAGAGTGACGAAAGTCTTGAAGTTCCTTTAGAACGTGCAAAAGATCAGCTGGAGAGACATACTCGTTACTGGCCCATGATTATCTCACAAACTACCATATTCAACATGCAGGCGGTAGGTCAACATAAATTGGTTTTGGATGCTAGCCTCGTTTTCATAATTGGAAATAGGCAAGCCTAATTCCAGTTCAGCTTGCATTCAAATAAAAATGGCTGGGAATGCGTGTAATAGCCAGGCTCTGTTGAGGTTGTTCTGGGGTGAGAAGTGTGTCCTTCAACAGAACTTGGAAAAATTGTTTGTACTACTTTGAACCTTGGCATTCCCCTGAGCCTGCTGACATCACCTTCTTGTTTCTCATTTGCTTGGTTTTAGTTCCATTTTCGTCAAAATGCAGCATTTACCGGTACTTCAATATTAAAAGATGTAAAGGTTGATGAGTATCTTATTATATGAGGGGGTATCCTAAAGTTTTAATTATCAACTTGAAAAAAAGTTGGCTGAAGATTTGTCTTGATTTGTAGTTGTTAATTTATCTCTATGTAGTCACCATCCAGATTGACACATTTTTTCCCAGTGTTTTTCGACCCTCCAAATACTGTTATTGTAGAAGTCTGCAGATTGCACCTTACAAGGATTTTACACTTTAGTCACTTCTGGCACAACCTGTCACAAAAATAAAGGATGAAATGAGCTGATTTTCTCAATATCATGCACTTAGGGACCAATTGTGACACTGAAAATTTCATCAATATACCATAATAACTTCTGGGTGATAATTATTACTTTATGATACTCCCTCATAAGGTGCAAACTTCTACAATATCAGGTATCCAGAGGGTCAAGAAACACTGGGAGAAAGTGCAAATCTGGATGGTGACTACATAGAAATAAGTTAACAACTACAAATCAAAACAAACTTTCTATCACATCTTTTAAAGTTGATAATTAAAACTTTAGGATACCCACTCGTAAATTAAATCTGTACAATCTGTCAATCATATTAGTTAAAATCTTCTCTTGTCTTCAGTTAATATATTTTATAATAAAAGTCCTCATAAACCAAATAAGAAACTTCAACAAAATTTAACACTGTGACAACTGTTGGACACTACCATACTTAATCCATAAGAACAAACAGATAATATGCATCCTTTTGCTACCAGATTCATGAAAAATATCTATATTCATTTTCTTTTCCTTTTTCCTTGCAGGTAGTGCCATTAGCTAGTGTTATTGTGAAAGAAGCATTGACAGATGAAGATGTGTTAAACTGTCAGAAAACAATTTACAATTTAGTAGACATGGAAAGGAAAAATGATCCATTGCCGATATCAACTGTTGGGACAAGAGGAAAGGGTCCTAAAAGGTAAAAATTGTTTTTAATATATTTTACAGCCAGGTAAGCCTCCCTTTTGGCCCTTTCTTCTACAAGTAAAAGCCTGTAAAATTGAGGGTCATAAAAACGTTTTAAAATGTATACTGGTTTTATAGGATGTGGTGTTATAAATCCAATAACAATCTCAGATTTGCTCAGTCGTGTAGTTTTTCACAACTTGTTTTGATGCTTCTGTTTTGTAATATGTGACTGAATGAAAATGATCCTGCAAAGGGTAAGAAAGGGGTTAAAATATTCTAATAGACTTTCATAATACTTTAGTTATTTAAATAATTATTTAAACTGATTGATATGAAACACAAAATCCATCTAAAAGCACTAAAAGAAATTGCATTGGAACACACTTAATCAAAGGTGAGAAACAACTTAATTCATAAAAAATATCAAATTTGTGAAAGAACTGTGTGTGATATTACATTCATATTGTGTTTTTCTAATTGAACACCCAAACATACATTAAGAACAGCTACAATAATGAAAGTAGTTTTCATTTATTTATTTAATTTATATGCTGCCTTTTTCTCTGAAAGAGAACCATGGTGGCTCACAGACAAAAACAGTGAAAAACTTTACAATAATTTTTAAAAACAATTAAATTACAGGTGTTGTTATTAATATTGTTCCATTGATGCAAAGTGCCAAGTGCTTCAGAGGCTTTAAATTAATAATTATTTACTGTTAAAAGGTAGGTTAGTCAAATGATTCCACTTCTCTACAGAACTTTCTACATCTCAAAATAAACTGTGAAAATGAATCCAGAAGTATTTCATAGACATAAAATGGTTTATATACTTTGTAAATTGAGAAAATATGTACACATAAGAATGAGTTCATATATATTCCTTTTTTGCAGAGATGAACAATACAGGATTATGTGGAATGAACTGGAGACCCTTGTTAGAGCACACATAGCCAGTTCAGACAAACACCAACGAGTCTTGGAGTGTCTTCTGGCTTGCAGAAGCAAACCTCCTGAAGAAGAAGAGCGAAAGAAACGAGGGAGGAAAAGAGAAGAAAAAGAGGACAAGTCAGAGAAAGCAGGAAAAGACTATGAACCAGAAAAATCCTGGCAGGAATCAGAAAGGTACATTTTCAGTATTGATAGAATTTCAAGATTTTGTATTTATATAAACAGCATGCATTTAAAAAATCTCAATTTCATTAGAAAGGGAAAATCTAAACTTGAGTCTAGCTGGTTAGAATAAAGTATGAAAAAAGAAATCTTCAAATAGCATTATCTTCAGGGACCCCCTGTTTGTCATCAGATGGGGTGCCCACACTACTTTAATTCCTCTTGTACTTGGTGCTCATGCTAGTAGCCAGAACCAAAAGGTGTGGAATATATATTCTGCGGTATTTTGTTTGGCTAGCAGCACATGCTTACCTTCTAACCTAGTAAGGTAAATGTGTGGGAATAAAAAAAAGAATCTAACCTTTTTTTAAAAAGTGATTTGGTTTTTGTCAGACAACCAAAGCTTTTGTCAACCTTCAGTGTTTAAAAGTTCTTTCTGTCTTTATTTGCATCTTTTTTTCCCCAGGGTTGGGATGTGAGGAAGCTTCCGACGTAACTAAAAAGGTTCCAGTAAAAATACAATATGTTAAATGTATTAAAATGTGAATTAAGATAATCATCTTGCCTAAAAAAAATTAAAACTACTTTAAAATACCTAATAATAAAAAATTAGTTGAATATTTAAAAATTCAGCAACCCATTTTGAGACTTCTTACCATAACACGTAGCCTGTTGCTGAAGATCTGTTTGAATAGAAAGATCTTTCCCTGCCAGCAGAAGGATGATGGGGGCGCTAGTTTAACTTCCTTTGAAAGGGAGTGCCGTGATCTGCAAGCAGCCATTATAATAGATCTACAATAGCTACAGTTTTTAGATTGTAGTTTTAATATGATCTCATCAGTTTAGCTTAATAACACACCGAACTCTTTCCTGTGCATTTCTATGGCCTTTGGGGCCATTCTTTGAATCTCTAGATAATCTACTTCTAGATTTTATCACTTCATTGCAACTTAAAAAAAACTGAGCTGTTGATTTCAGAATTTCAATAGTATTCCTTTTTCTTTATTTCTAAAGGCTAAAAAGTTTGTTAGATCGTGAAAAGGAGGAACTGGCAGAAGCAGAAGTAATAAAAGATTCACCTGATTCTCCTGAACCACCCAACAAAAAGCCTCTCATTATAATGGATGAAATGCCAAGCACTGAAAAAAGCAAAGGTAACCTGGACAAGACCTAACTTGGCTAAAAATGTTAAACTAAAAACTGATATGAGTTTCATCTCTGTCTACTGGTGTGATCTTTAGAGTACGCAGTCCTTGATAATGAAGGTTAGACTGAGTTCGGTGGAATAAATAAAATACTGAGCAATCCTGTTCATATTTACTCAGAAATAAATCACACTGTTCAATAAGGCTTACTCTTAGATAGGGTGTGTAGGACTGTACCTTGAGGAACCTGCATGTTGTGAGAATGAGGAGGGGTTAGGTTTATCTCAGGCCAGTACACAGTTGCCCAAATATAAATCACATTAAGTTCAATAAAAAAGCTGCCTGTATAACTACAGAGCTGTTGGGGATAAGGCAGCTTGGAGATCCCCCATTCATATGGTCACCGTAAATTATGGTTGACTTGAATGCAGTTAACACACTTAACTACTAGATGGGAGCCTGTGTGATTTATTAAAACTGAATGAAAGAATCCTACCTCTAGGGCTACGAAATGCAAAATATGTTTACAGGATGTGACAGCCTTGGGAAGAAATGACTCATAAAAGTTTATAAATCTAACCACTGTAGCTAGCAGCTAGGTAGCAGGGAAGTTTATCATTATCTTTCATTGTATTAGCAGATTGCTTTTAAAGTGCTTTCCTGTTACAGAGAAAATTGGGAAGTCTTATGAAAATGTGTTCCTGTTCTGGAAAATGGCATAAACTATGCAAATTTATTGAGGAAAAACACCGAAGGAAATTAGACAGCCTTTTATGTATGTTTAGTGCCTACATCTTTCCATTAGGACGCACAATACACACACAGGTTAAATAATATTAATGTTGCTTGAAAGGTACTAGCATCAGTCTTTTTTTATTTTATTTTATTTTATTTTGGTTAAAATACAATCTTTTCTTAATAATTGAAATTATCTTAATGTAAAGGTGTTATAGAAGGGTTGATAGACCATAAACTTTGCTATTTTCATACATGTTAGCCTACTCCTGGCTAAGGCTTGTTGCTTCACAAGAAAGTACACAGATACAGTGAGGGGAAATTCTGTTGCTTAAAGGCCCTTGTTTCCCCCTTTCTCTTTTGGATACATAATCCATTCTTGTCTTACTAAAACAAGGCAGGTCATGAACAAAAAGGGTTGTGTAGAAGACCTCCAGACACCCCTCCTGCATACAGTTGGCCCTCCATATCCACAGATTCAACCAACCATGGCTCAAAAATATTTGAGGCCAGAGAGGGAATTCAAAAAAGCAAACATTGCTATTTGATATATACAGATGCCATTTTATATAAGGGACACCCCTTTACTACACCATTGTATATAATGAGACTTGAGCAGCCACAGATTTTGGTATCCATGGGAGCTCCCGGAACCAAGTTCCAGCAGGCAGTGAAGGCCCACTATATTTTTTCTCTCCCTTCCTCTTTTTAAACATTTTAGAATGGCAGGGGAAAACAGTAAAACAAGAAGAGTCCTTTCCCATATGTTCTTTCCACTGCTATATGAAGTTGCCAGATTCATAGCAAGACTGTCAGATTGCTCTCTGGCAGCAGTTCTCAATGGTCTTCTGCTAGTGCTTTCCTCAGAAGTGCTATATGACAGCCTTCTTAATTGGAAGTGTCCCAGATTGAATATGGGACTTCCTTCATAGAAACCATCTACTCCTCCTCTTCACCAAACTTGCCAAGCTGAGAACAGTCAGATAGAGGGAGAGAAACCAAAGGTTGCTCAAACATGAGCTCACTTTTCACATTCATACTTCTGGCCTACAACTACTGCACCATATAATAGGTGCAGTGTAGGGAAGGAGGTATTTGTATATGCTTTGGTTCTCTTCTGAGTTCTTCCAACTGTATCCTAGTTCTGAAAAATGAAATGGGGTGAGATGGGAAGGAATGCATGTAAGAAAAAATATTTTCATCTTGTACCTCATCTTTCCCCTGTTCCATTTCTTTCAGAGGAAATGGACAGCTCTGGAAGGAACTGTCCCCCTTTCTTCTCCCCAACTTATTGGCCTATCTCTGTGGCCAGTTACTGAACAGGGTATTATTCTGACAGAAACATCCCTGCTTATATAAAGGACGACTGAGGTGTAACAGCTCCTTGAAAACACACACACAAAATGGTCAGCACCATTTTATTTTAGTCTGCCAAAGACTGGTTAATCTCCAACTATGTGATTGTCAGCTGACTGAAGTTTCACTAAGAAACTTACTGTGTTGTACTTCTGTTGTCCTAACTCTAAATTGTAATAAGAGAAATTAGATTTGGATTTTGACACTGAGTGAAAAGCTCAGTTGCTGTAAAACATTTCCTTGTTTGCTACACATTGAAGATGTGGCTTGTGTTTGATCTACTGCCAAGACAAAATTAAGTAAAAATATGAAGATGTTATGTTTCTATAATATTTTAAATACTTTTTTTTAAAATACCATTTATTGTATGGTACACATAGTACTAAATTAGGATATGAGAATGCAAAATAATGAGTACATTTAAATCCTGTTTACTAAACCATATTTTTTAGGTCCAGTATCGCTGCTGTCCTTATGGAGCAACAGAATTAACACTGCAAATTCTAGGAAACATCAAGAATTTATTGGCCGTTTGAACTCTGTCAACAATAAGGCTGAACTTTATCAACATCTTAAAGAAGAGAATGGGTTTGTATTGCTAAATAAAATCTTGGTTGCTCTGATATTCTTACAGGTCAATGGGTTATCTGAAGGCCATTTTGTAAGTATATCATAAAACATAACTTTAATAAGTAATACTAATTAATCCCTTTCTCCTGAAATCTTAAGTCTTAAAGAGGGAACTGTAGTTTATCATGACACCAGAGCTCTGAGAGAAAAGGCTAAATGTGTCACAGAATTGCAGTTTCCAGGATTCCATAGCATTTCAGCCATAGCAGTTAAATTCAAACTGGATTATTTGTGTAGTGCGAATGCTGCTGAATGTGGTTGGGAACTTGAAGGCAGGACTTACATCTTGGCTCATGTGCCTACCATATAGCTAGCCCTATATTCCAGCAGGTGTGACTAGGATCTCGGAAGGCAGTGGGGTAGTCTCTCTCCCTCTCCTCTTTCTCATAAAGACCAGTTTTATATAGATACTATACTATAACCTTTTGAAGCCAATCTGTAGAGAAACAAATTCAAGTTCTCCCTCTTTTAAACTGCCATTTATGTGCAGGCCTTGTGGGAGCATTCACAGTAAGTTTAAATAGTCAACTAGTTTGGGCAGATTTTGAGGGAAAAATCAGTTGAAGGACGGCAAACAGAATTTACCTAATGAGTGAAACCACTTTGAGACTTCTTGTCTCTTGTGCTAGATTAGTAAAATAAATCCTAGTCATTATCTTGAAGTATTACTAAAGATCCTGACATTCAGTAGGATGAGCCAGTTGGAGAAAATGTGTATTTGTGTGGCCAAGTGAAGTAAGAAGTTTAGAGACATTTTGACATGAATATCTAAAGTGTTACACCATTCTCTCTTAAACACTTCACAATGTTAGAAGGATGATTGAACAGCATACATATTGCCAAGGGTAAGTGGAGCTGGTCTCATTGCTTTGTGTCACCAATCAGTTTTTTAACATACTCAGTTTTTTCATCATCCAACATTAACAGATTGGATTTTTTAGTTCATCAGCAGCTACCAACCTTCCATTTTCTTGGCTGGGCAATTAAATAATTTGTTCTACAAGTTCATTTGAACTACAAGCTTCACACACACACACACATCTCACTTGTTTTTCCCAAGTGTAGGAAATAATGAACCACATTTTTTTAATGGAATATTGCTCCAGTTGTAAATGGAAAAATGGTCAAATAGCATGCAAGCTGAACTTTATAAAATATTTCTCTCTCCCCCCACCCTCCACTTCTCTCTTTCAGAATGGAAACAACAGAAAATGGAAAAGCCAGCCGGCAATGAATACTATATCAAGTAACTAATTTGGTCAAGTTGCATAAAGTTCTTTATGCTGAATTCAATAACTATCAAATTGTACAGTTCAGTTGCTTCAATCAGTTTTTACAGTTTTCTAATTTTAGGCTTTTTCTATGAAGTTACAAAATCTGAATATTGCATTAAATGTGTAAATCATTTTCCCCGAGTCCCCTTTTAATCTATGATTGAATAAAACAAGACTTCCTATTTCCAACTTGTAGTGTTTTTATTAAGTAAATAAATAGTGGCTTTGCTTCCTATTGGAGAAACAATATTTTCTACATGAGGTTTTGTTGTTGTCATATTTAGAAACACTTTAATTAGAACACCCTGCTTTTAACAAGAATAGTTCATAAAAACTCCATGGGTGAATCCAGGAGCCATAAAATGCAACCATAAAATCCACTGGTTATTATTATTATTATATTATTATACATTTTATTTATACCCCGCTCTTCAGCCAAAGCTATCAGAGCGGCTTACAATTTGTTAATTAGACAATTAAGTCCCCTCAAGATGGTGGTTGAAGGGAGGGCTCTTCTTGCTTCAAGCAGGAGGTGGCCTGCCTTTCTCTCCCCTCAAGATGGTGGTTGAAGGGAGGGCTCTTCTTGCTTGCAGCAGGAGGTGGCCTGCCTTTCTCTCCCCTCAAGATGGTGGTTGAAGGGAGGGCTCTTCTTGCTTCCAGCAGGAGGTGGCCTGCCTTTCTCTCCCCTCAAGATGGTGGTTGAAGGGAGGGCTCTTCTTGCTTCCAGCAGGAGGTGGCCTGCCTTTCTCTCCCCTCAAGATGGTGGTTGAAGGGAGGGCTCTTCTTGCTTCAAGCAGGAGGTGGCCTGCCTTTCTCTCCCCTCAAGATGGTGGTTGAAGGGAGGGCTCTTCTTGCTTCCAGCAGGAGGTGGCCTGCCTTTCTCTCCCCTCAAGATGGTGGTTGAAGGGAGGGCTCTTCTTGCTTCAAGCAGGAGGTGGCCTGCCTTTCTCTCCCCTCAAGATGGTGGTTGAAGGGAGGGCTCTTCTTGCTTCAAGCAGGAGGTGGCCTGCCTTTCTCTCCCCTCAAGATGGTGGTTGAAGGGAGGGCTCTTCTTGCTTCAAGCAGGAGGTGGCCTGCCTTTCTCTCCCCTCAAGATGGTGGTTGAAGGGAGGGCTCTTCTTGCTTCCAGCAGGAGGTGGCCTGCCTTTCTCTCCCCTCAAGATGGTGGTTGAAGGTTATGGCTTTGAGTGTGTAAATTCTGCCATGCTTGTATTAAGACAGCGAAAACTACAGGCTGAATAAGGCAGTTTTTCTTGCTAGCTACCACTGTATAGCTTATACAAGTCTCCAAACAATTACTCTTGCATGATATCATGAGAAATTTAAGTCTGAACTGGGTTGTTCATAGAGACCACTATCGCATTGTGTGAAGTTACTGACACAAAATGGAGCATAGTAAAAGTGTTTTGACTTTTTCATCATTGACTCAGCAAGTTATCTGGAACTTAACTGTGTAACCGGAAATCCTTTGGCCCTATAGTGATTGCCAGATGTGCAACAACAAGCAGTGGCTATCCAGCTACATTATTACTACAGTGGTAGAATTTTCATTCCTCCAATGCTCAATTGCCTGTTTCAGAGATAGCCCTACAGATGTTTCCTTGTAAAGGTTTTGTAGATCACTACTTCTGTGCAGTCTAATGTTTCTCCATTTCATCTCTTACAAGAAAGTGCTGCATATAGAGTTAAAAGTAAAAGGCTATTAAAAGGGTTGAAATCTGAGACCTTAAGTAAACCTACAAGAAATGGGAAAAGAGATTTGGCCAACACAGTATCAGAAGTAATTTTTGAGATGGAATCTACTACAGGTCAACTGCTGTTGCAGAAGTAGTTACAGAAGGCTACCACAACCGTATATATTTGTCCTAGTGTCCCTGTGATATGGTTTAAAAAGCTACAAAGACAGGATTATTCTGTGATTTTTGATATACACAAATACAGCCGATGGTATGTACCATTATTTAGACCTTAGTGGCCAGCACAGCTTAGTATTGAGGTATATGGAAAGAAAGGGAAATTTAAATAAGTTGTTTTAAATTAATTTTAAAGTGTCAAACATTTCTACTATTTAATTTTTATCCATTGGGTATCTGAACTGGCCCCATGTTGTTTCAACTGCATTTCTTGCTAATTGTGTAAAGTACTTTATCCGTCTAAAATCACTGTTTTGGCTCCTTCCCAAGTACTGAGATCAGGCACTAATCCCTCTTCATGGATTGGCAGTCGTTTTGATTTTTTGGCAAGCAGCCATTGTGAAATGCCAAATTAGGACTTCATTATAATCTGTTTATCAGACATAGAGTATGGCACTATATAGACTAAGTATATGTAAAAGAACACTATAAAGAATATATGTAAAAGGAACAAAAATTTGAATGGTAGTGATAAAATACAGGTTTAATAGAACAAAAGCTAAACGATGTTACAATTGTGTAAGAACACAAGTAAGTTTAAAATATCATACCAATAAACTTAATAATGGGGTGTATATGTTTTATGATATTAACTTTTTATAGATTGGGATTGTTGTGGGGACTTGGGGGCTCAACAGATGGCTTCCCACCGCTGGATTGGGGCTGCAGCAACTGCACACCATGCCCTGATCCAGCATTTTGCTAGCTCTAAAAAGAATAGCAAAATGCCGCTTATTTTAGAGCTGGCAAAAAGTCACCCTTGCTGTCGTGGCCTTTAGCCTTTGTTTGGCACAGAGTGTATAAATGCTGGGCTAAAGGGGTGCCATGACGCCCCTGCCATGCAGTAAGGCATGCAGCATGACACTGGCATTGGGGCAGAGTCGGGCCATGCAGCTTGCAGTTGCCACACCCCCACTCCATCCTGATGCTAGCATTTTTAGCTGGTCTGTTTTGCCCCTTGGTTTCTAAATAGGTATTCTTAATTGTTGAATAATAAAATACAAACAAACAGTTTCATTTATATACTGCTTCATACCGCCTAAGCAGTGTCTAAGCGGTTTACAACTGTAAGCTACTTGCCCCCAACAATCTGGGTACCCATTTCAGTGACCTCAGGAGGATCCAGGCCAGAGTCAAGCTTGGGCCCTTTGCTAGTATTGAACTCGCAACCTTATGGTTTTGAGCGAGTGGCTGCGGTACAGGCATTTAACCACTGTGCCCATACATTTTTCTCAGGACAGAAGTAAAAGTTTTAACAGACCATTGCAGGATAGAAGGAGTGAAATATCTCAGTTTAGAGAGACAAATTTGTTCCTAGACATTTGTGTTTAATAATATATACCCAATAGAAGAAGCTTTTACGTTTTTATTCTTGTAGTTTAATTGTGTTTCATAACTTAACTTGTTTTATCATGCCATAAAATAAGCATTGAGAGCATAAGGAGGTAAAAAATAAATTTTTGGGACATTCACTGTTTAAATAGGCATTTGTATCACAATATAAGATGTAATTTTTCATCTGCTTCTCTCTCCTACCATTCCCATCCTCACTACTTTAAAACGTCTCAAGAATATATGTATTACATTTCAAATATGTAATGGACTAGGAAATTCAGTTGACAATTGTTCCAGCTCTTAAGCAATCTGTAGAAAGTAGTGTGTTTAAAATCTTCTAAATATTAACAAGGGTGATTGATGTTCATGAAACTTCAAAAATTATACTTCCAAATTCATACTCCCATTTATTTTGGACCTGTGGCAATGCTAGCACTAGCAAAGGCCAAGGATGGTCAAAATACAGACTGGCCTGCTGTAGTTTTAATAGCAATTTGATCTGCAGATACCAGTAGTTTTAAGGCTTCTATATCATGAAGATAAAGAGTGTTGCTAGCTAAATTACACAGATTATTTGCAGCACAGGAACACAAGCCAATAAAAAGCTGACATCCCAAACACACCTAGCCCTATGCTTTGAACAACACAGATCACAGTAAGCAGCAGCTGAATGGAGAAGCTGGATCAGATGATGCAGTATTACTACAGTTCTCTTGTGACATATTTTTTACATTCTTGAATTAATAGATTAGCATGAAGTGATGGGGCAGGAGCAACCACACCACACTCATAACATGAGATTTAAAAGGATCTGCTGACTGTAATTAATAAAGGTTGGGTATTCTGCCAATAACCTTCAACAGAACCTGTCAGGAAAATAATATTAATCAAAACATCTGCAATCCATTTTAGAATCATGATTTATTGTCCCAGAACTTATGTGACGACAAGGATGGAAATCATGGTGTATCTCATCCTTACCTTTAATTCAGGTAGAGTTTTTCATTGTGCACATGGCAAATGTATGCATTTATGACAAACACAATACTTCACGTAGTAGGATTTTTAAAATCTAAAACTGTTTTACTTGACATCTAGTGAACTATGCTGTTGTGCATTATGTCATCATAAATAATTACAATAAGTTCTTGATATCTGCTGGGGGTTTGGTTCCAGGACCCCCATGGATACCAAAATCCATGGATGCTCAAGTCCTATTATATCCAATGGTGTCTTTTATATAAAATGGCAAAATCAAGGTTTGCTTTCTTGAACTTTGGGTGTGTGTGTGTGTGAGTGTGAAATATTTTCGAGCCATGAATGGTTAAATCCATGGATGCAGAATCATTGGATACAGAGGGCTGTACTAGGGTATCCATATTCATGGTTATGATTGTTAACTTTTTTCCCCAAATTACCTCATGTGTCAAAGTAAGGATGAAACCAAAATATACATCTTCCTGAATTCTCTTCTCAGTATAATCTAGCTTTGGGATAATAATTTCTGTGAATGAGGTCATGATGATTCTGGTTAGGTCCTTCCATTGCATAAGATGGGGGAAGTCTATATTTTGGAGGTGGAGGTAAACTTGAGGCAACAAGAGTTGTGTTTGCTCTGCGTACATGCTGTTGGGAAAGTGCTGGCACAGATAACCACAGCTTAGCCGACAGTGTAACCTCTTGTTCAAGCACAGGTGACTTCCGAGATCTTAGCATATCCATTTCCAAATCAATGTAGGTAAAGAAGGGTCTTTCATTAACAGATCCTGATTGTGATCCAACAACAGTTCTCTTCTGATGCTTACAGAAGTGGAGGGTAACTATCAGAATGACAATTACTGTAGTACATATGCTGATGAGCAAAATAGAGAAGACATTTCCTATCCAGGAACAGTCATCCTTAAATGTAGTTCTGTTGGACATAAGAGATTCATTCAGTGGCTTTGCTGGAGATGAGCAGATTCCTTTGTATTTAACATCTTCAATTTGGTAAATTTTGTAGTCTGGCAACATTGCCTCAACAAAATTTGGATTAACGTTTCTACCAGGTACTCCCAGTTTGGTTAGAACATCCTGGATTTCATCTCTTGCACATCCAGTGGTCACTGTACAAAAAGACTTACCGTACCAGGTGATCGCAGTGGACCCTGGTTTGAGGTGCAGAAGCACCATGTTTCCAGGACTCCCAAAATTTAAATAATTGGAAAGTTTCTCAAAAAACAAATTCACCTTTTCTCTATTTCTCAGGAATGAGTGGTAGCTGTTTTTTGTTCTTACGGTATAAATATGACATGGGGTTGTGGTGGGCCTAAGCATTTCTATTATGAGAGTATCTGAAGTCCTGAGTCCCCCTGAATCTGTGGCAAAGAGTAAAAATTCCTGAGGGGAATACTGAAAATCATTTTCAAGTGGATAGCCATACATAGTTTGACAAGTTGAATTAAACTTCAGCCAGCTTTCCCGGCCTGTTGGGGAGCCGTCAGCTGGTTTTATCCCAAGGGTTAGCTGGGTTGTATTTCCGTCCTCCTGATCATAAAATGTATCGTGCGGTACTGAAAAAGAGAACTTGTATCCAATTGTCGCAGTTATCCATTTAATGGCATTCACGATTCTTGGGGAATTGTTTGTCTGACCTGTATATGAGGGACGTAGCAAGGGAGAAATGTAGAAAACAAAGCTTTCAATAGTCTGATATGGAAAGAGAAAAAGCATTTGTAAGATACTTTATTGACCCTGTTTACCTTACTAATTTTTTCCTGACTTGAGTGTCTCTTCCCTACATTGAGCTGCAGCATCAAGCATTTAGACAACTGACTCCTTTCCGTAGATGGTTTTCTCATCTGCACTGCAGAAATAATGTAGTTTGACATCACTTTTTTAACTGCCATGGCTCAATGCAATGGAATTCTGGGGTTTGTAGTCTTGTGAGATATTTAGCCTTCTCTGTCAGAGTTCTGGTGCCACAACAAAGCCCATAATGTCATAGCATTGGCCCATGGCAGTTAAAGCGGGTGTCAAACTGCATTATTTCTGCAGTGCAGATCAGACCTGTGTCATACTAGCCTCAATCTCCATAGTTGCAACTATGTCATTTGAAGGAACAACTAGTTAAGAGGGAGATGTTTGAAATCCTGTTGTTCTCCTTTCAGGGAAGAGTTCTTGCTAAAATCTGACTCCATTCCAATAGCAAACTGGCTGTTCAGGACATGAGCAATGGTGATTTGAAGGTCTGAGCCGATAAGGCACAAGTGTTATCATGATATGTTGCGCTTAAGATATCTTTGAGGGGAAATTGTCCATCCTTCCTTTCCCTCCTGCCCAAAAAAGACATTGCACCCCTTCTACTGTCGTACTATTTCATCTTTCCAGCCCCTACCCAAATATTCCACATTCTCTGGGAAGAAAAATATTAAAGTATATTAAAATTACCTGTCCTGTTTGATAAAATTATGAGAAAACGTGAGCTATTAAAAATAAAGGAAGTGTAAACTATAAAAGTCACTCACTCTTGAACAATGGCAAAGATGAGTATGGTATTAGTTGGTACCTGGCATGGGGGAGGAGATGTTTAGTCCTATATTTGCAAGCTTAAATGATGTCTTACCTATGGGCACGATCTGTGACACGGGAAATAAAGGTGTCTGTGTTGCTCCTATACCTTGTGGAGGCCTTTCTGAAGTAAGCATCAAGACGATTGTATCTGTTTAAAATGATGAAATGGTATGATTGCTGTGCTGATTTTAAACAAGAAAAATCGGTCTATACGGAAGATAAAGCATAATTAGATATTGTTGTTGAACAGTGAGAACATAGCTTGCCTCAATGTGTATTCATTTCTAACAGTAATGTTACCATGGTGGCACTGTCACAACTACTCACAACACCCAAGGCAAGCTCTTAGGCTACACCTAGTCTGGCACCACACAAATTGAAATCAGCCATGAAATAGGACAAAACATTTAAAGTAAACAACAAGACGTAGCCCTATCGGAAGAGACTGTTAAAATCTGAAGCGATTTAGGGATGTCTGTTATTCTGTGTACTTGAAAGGCACTCTGAAGATATTGTTGCTTGCAAAATCTGGCTGCTTGGAGAAATTGTTTATTGCTGTACTCAAGGGTAAAACTCATGAGAAAGTGCAGGCCTCTTGTTCTGCTGAACCTCTTGGCTCCACTAAGGCTGATGCCACGCTGCAGAGTTTGACACCGTTTCAACTTCCAAGACTCAGTGCTGTGGAATTCTGGGAACTGTGGTCTGGTGGGACACCAGAGCTCTCTGACAGGGAAGGCTAAATAGCTCACCAAAGTACAAATCCCAGAATTATATAGCATTGAGCTATGGCAATTAAAGCGGTGTCAGACTGCTTTATTTCTGTTCTGTTGACACATCCTAAGTCTCTCAACAACCTGACAGATGTTCAGCCTTGAATTGTTAATTTTTTAAAAAGTAATATTTTAACAGTAATAAATTCATTAGATGATCTTTGATCATTTTGTTCCCCTCTCCAGATCCATTATGAGCCAGTCCTATTCTCACATTGTACCTTATTGCTGTGACTGTTGGTACAATGTGGTAACACAGAATCCAGTCTGTGCAGGTATTTCTTTCTTGGGGAGAAGAGTTGATTCTTTCCCTGGTTTTGTGAGAAACTCCCTGGTCATTTGAACCATTTATTTTGGTTCCAAATGAGCTCTCCAAGCTTAAATCATTAATATCCAATTGTAAAGTCTCAGGATGTGCCCCAAGAGTTCTAGCAACACTTCCACTGTAAAAGCCATATTCATTCACAGCGAAATCTAAGATGGGAGTGCTAGCAAATTCTATAGGCCAGGCAAGCATGGATGTTGCATAAAATGTGAGTTGATTAATGCCATCAATTTTTTTTGTTCAATTTATATCCTGCCTTTCTTTTGACACAGGACCCAAAGCAGCACAGGCCAAGATACAGCTAAAAGCTTTATGGTTAAAAAAAAAATGTACAATTAAAGCGGATATATTAAACACCAATAATTTCAAACAATCTAAAATAATCAAAGGAGAAGCACGTATACCCCATTAAAAAAAAAAGGTCTGCACAACCATAATCCAATGCCTGTTTAAATGAAAAAATATTGACTTGCTAGCAGAAGGAGAGCAAAGAGGGGGAGCACCCGTGCCTCACATGGGAGGGAATTCCACAGTTTGGGAGCAGCCACCAAGAAGGCCCTCTTGTGTTCTCACCAGGCAAGATTGTGACAATGGTGGAACTGAGAGAAACTCGGTGTCATGGACTGGCCTGACTTAGTGGCACAGTCAGAGGACTCAGACCCTGAAGACATGGAGGAGGCTGAGAAAGAGGCAGATCTGGGGCTACCTGGATCAGCAGTCCCACAGCAGGCTCAGGATGCTATTGAGGGAGAAACAGAGTCTAGGCTGCAGGTGCTAGGACCTGTGCAGAGAAGGCAGGTCAAGGAGTCTTTGAGAAGATCTTCCAGGCTAGAAGCCAAGAGGAGAGCTAATAGGTGTCAGCTGAGAGAAGCACAGGCCCTTTAAAAGACCTCCAGCTGCAGAAAATTTTTCCCTCCAGCCAAGAACCCTTCTTGCAGCCTTGTTGTTTGTTCCTGTATTTCTTGCTCTTGGATTCAAATTATCTGACCTCTGGACTTGCCTTGTGACTACACTCTTGCCTTTGCCCTTTGTTGTGACTGACTGGTATTGTGAGACCCTTGGACTGGACTCTGGACTACTCCTTGGCCTGTTCCCCTGCTGTGTTGCCCTCGGTAGAGGTAAGCAGGACACCCATTCCCTGAGGACCTTAAGATACAGGGAAGCTCATATAGGAAGATACAGTTCTTTCAATAGGGCTTTATAATTTACAACCAGCATTTGCAACCTAGGAGTCCCGTAAATGAATCATTAGGCAGTGAAGCTGGTTCAACAAGAGGATAATACGTTCCCTGTAACTAGCCCTGGTCAGCCCTCTGCCAAAGCACTTGGGATGCACAGAAGTTTCTGAACAATTGCTAGAGATAGCTCCAGGTAGAACATGTTATAATAATCCAAAGAGAATGTAATTAAGGCATGCGTCACCGTAGCTACATCTGACGTCTCCAAAAAAATGTGTAGCTGGGACATTAGGTTTATCTGTGCAAGTGCAGTTCTAGCCACTGCAAAACCTTGGTATCCAGACTCAAGTCTCAGGATAGGAGTACAGGTATGATATAAAACTGAGATTTCAGGGGAGTATAATGCCATGCGCAATTTAACTCCCTGTTCTCTGATCTATCTTTCAGTTGACATGTAGCAGCTCTGCCCTGTCTGGATCAAGCTTCAATTTGTTTAGTCTCATCCACTCCATTATTTGCAGCAAACCCTGGTTTTGTACCAAAGCAGCTTCCTTGGAATTAGATGGAAAGGAGGAATAGAGTTGGGTGTCATCAACATACTAGTGATGCCAAACTCTAAAGTTGTGACACTTTTTAAAATTGGATCGGGAATGACACAAATTTTAGGCAACTTTAGACCAAAAATCTATTTTTAAATATCTTCAAATTTTGCTATGTATCCTAAATACTATTTTACAGACATTTAAAAAATCCCACCAGAAGTCTTGTTTCTTCTGTTTTATCTGATCTAACACTTAATAACAACTCTGAGGTTTTTTGTGGAGCTTTCGGGCTATGTGGCCATGTTCTAGAAGATTTCCTTTCTGACGTTTCGCCAGCATCTGAGGTTATTCTTAAAGAATTATGATGTGGGATGAAATCTATGGAATGGTGAGATGTTAGATTAAAAGGATATATTCAAGGGAAGACCACGAGAATATGAATAAAATGGGGGAAAACCAGGTCAATTGGACCACAAATATATTAATGTTTAGTTACTACATGTTTTAGCCCTTTTAGGTTTTTAAATACTGAGTTTTCCATAATAAACACAATGCCAAAACATGCTGGGCTATCTTGTAATTTGGAGAATTAGTTGAATTTTCCCACTTACCTGCACAGACTTGCAAATCCAAACAATTCCTGAATGCTCTAGGGGATTTTGTAGTGGACAGAAGTGCTGATCACATCAAGTCCCCTCTTGGTGGTGCCACAGCATCTAGCAACCGGCTGGAAGGGCCTTTATGGTAAAGAAGATTCCCCCCCTCCCCTTTGGCTAGAAGACCTATCATACATCCCAAAAACATACTTGTTTCAACTGGCATTTTCTGACATGGATATTGCCAGCATACACTACTGCCTGATTTTGTATGTCTTTAACATGAATTGTTTTCTGGATTATTTTTAACCTGCACTGTTGATCTTGTACACGACTTCTAGTATTTCTTAATGGTAGTATAGAAATTGTAATAAATAAATAAATATTGTATGAGAAGAACCTTTTTGTCCCCAACCCGTGATAAGTGTTATAATAATGTATCCTGTACAGTATAACAGAACACAAGTTTTCACCTAGTCTTTTTGTTCTGTAAAAGAATGTTGTCATTTTCTACAAATGACCGTTATGGAATTTACTGCTGTAATAGACATGGAGATAATTAATGTCTAACATAGGGCCAAATAAAGGGGTTTCTATCCACTTTGAAGGCGGGATAAGTTAGGATACTCTGACTTAGCCCAGAAAATGCACACCTTCGACCCTGTGTATAAGCGTCTTGATGTGAGAGCAGTTCTGAAGAAGCAATCCATCCTAACCCTAACCCTTATGTTGCATATAAATGCACTGGTGCAGGTGTGCATTAAAAATGCACCAGTACTAGTGTACCCAAGTAGTGGGAGTGGCAATGCAAAAAAGTGAAAGTATGAAACCTCCAATGGATATAAGTACCAGATACACAAATCAGAAAATCCAAGAGGGAGCATGGGGTGACAAAGGGGTGAAAGGGGCATGTAGGGGGCGCCATCCATGATTGTGCTTTGCCGGGGTTTTACTGGGTACACTGATTGCCCTGTATGGTGAAAGATTGCAGGTGTGACTGTGGCCAATAAGAGGGGAGGTCATCCAGTGGGATGGCTTCTAAGCAGCAGGCAATAACTGTTTGTGCACCAATGCATATGCATGGTGGGGAGGCAACAAAAAAAATTACTCAGCGGTGCAGGTTGATGCCATGCTGTGTGGTCAGGCCATGTGCATTTGGGCTGCCTTTGGAGTGGCCAGTGCAGACAGCAGGGGTTTGACCTGCTTCCAGAAAATGCAGGTTCCAGCCACTTTTTCCTGCCCCATAAATGAAGGGTTAGAACAATGACTGCTAGCCAAGACAGCACAGAGATATATGTGGTTTCAGAGATACTATACCTGAAAACAATCATGAGGACAAACAAGGAGAGACAACTTGTGGTTTTCTATCTAGCTTATGGCCCACCCAGCTTCGCTATCGTTGGAAATAGAATGGTGGATTAGAAGGAACTTAACTCATCATGGCTGCTCTTATAATTTTTTCAGTTACATTTCTACACTACCCAACAGCTGGACATCTCTGACAATTACTTGTTTTTGTTGTCTGAAGTTTTTAAAAATAGGGAAGAATTCTAAAATTATCATTCATTCTGCTGTAATTAATAATCCTTAAAGTATGTTAGCAGAGGACGAGGATGCAGTTGTCATCAGAACGTGAGAAGGCTATTTTGGAAGTTGCATGCCAAAACATTAGCTTTCCCAAGCTATGCTTGTTCCATATGAAATCTATGTGAATGGTTCATGTTAGATCAAAAATAAACACTTCATCATTAGCATATAGCTTACCTTGTGTCCCTTGGTACAATGTGGTAACATAGAATCCAGTCTGTGCAGGTATTTCTTTCTTGGAGAGAACAGTTGATTCTTCCACTGGTTTTGTGAGATACTCCCTGGTCATTTGGACATTTCTTTTGGTTCCAAATGAGCTCTCCAAGTGTAAAGCACTCATGTCCAGTTGTAAAGTCTCAGGATGTACCACAAGAGTTCTAACAACACTGCCATTATAAAAGCCATATTCATTCACAGAGGAATCTAAGATGGGAGTACTAACAAATTCTATAGGCCAGGAAAGCACTGATGTTTTGTAAGTGTTCCACTCAGATATCTGCCACATTCCCCGAGATGCCTCTTCTTTCACTAGGAATTTGCTGCTTAGATGTTCGGCTCCTGTAACATAAATGAAATGTGATTGTTGTTTCTGCAGAGGAGTGTCCATGTGAATTGAAGTAATTGCTGGCATTTTGTATTTTGTAATTACATGTGTCTTTGTCTGTGAAGCCATCATAACGGATTCTGGTGCATCTTCATAGATCCCAGTTACCTCTGATCTACCTTGTTTGCCACTAAACAATAACTTGTCTGTTAGGAATATGTTACTGAGTCCAAATGATACTGTCAGTTCCATTGGTGGTGACAATGTCAGGGAAGTAAACATTGCCAGGAGGCTACTTGTTCTAGACAATAATCCAAATTCTAGGAAACTGGAAAATTGTGAGGTGCTGAACTCCTGGGAACTATATATTGCCATGGTTTGAATCTTGCCACTGTAATACAGCTGAGCAGTTGGGCTTGTGTCAAGTTTGAGTGCAGAAGCAGTGCTTATCATTGTAGTCTCAAACACTGATGTAATACCAAACAAGCTGAAGCCTGTATTCCAGCTGGGTACTTCAGTCTGCATTGTAATAAGTGGAGAAGACAAAAATGACACTTTGGCATATTTGTATTTGGTAAGCAAATCTTGATTATCATAGCTACCATCTGATAAGAACAAAGACATGACAGTACTGGGACATGGAAATCCAGATGATGCTCTCAGATCTATCAATGATGGTATGTAAGGCAGAGGAAACTTTACTTTAAATACTGTATCTTCAGATAGTAATTGAGGTGTTGTTTGTTGTCTGTACAGATCCATATAATCTAGATCTGTTGTTTCTCCTGAGATACTTTCTAGAGACAATCCTTTGCCAGAAGGAATTACTTGTGGTGGAATACTAGTGTCCACTATGCCATGTAGAGGGCTTGAGAGATGGGTTTTAGTGACTGGCACAGAAAAGGATGATTCACATAGGGTGGAATTACAGTTTGGTTCAGACTTCATAAATGAAGAGTACATAGCTTGAGGCACTTGAGTTTGCAATAGTTCTGATATTGGTGGTGTTTTAGAAACCGCCTTAAATTCTATTGAGGTTGACATCAAAGAAGGTAAAAGTTCAGAAGAGACATCCTGAAAAATGGGAGATGCTGGTGTTTTTGATAATACTTGCACATTTGTGGTTTGCAAATCCTTTTGGCTTATTACGGAGTGTAAAAATGCATCTGTGTTTATGGGGGTAGCTTCATACAAAGGAGATGAACTCTTGACTGGTTTTACAGACTGTGGCAGAGTAGCTGACAAATGTGTGAAGGCCTCAACTGTGGTTGGTCTCAGTGTAGGTCTAGGGGTGGCCATTAAGTGTCTCCTGTGCCGCTTTTCTGAATGCCTTTTTTCATTACCTTCTTTCTTAAGTACCCTCCAACCAGAAATTTCATATCCCAGCAATTGTGAGAGGCTGTTTGACTCTATATTATGTTGGAGAACTTGCACTAATTCGTACAGCATAGCAAACACTCCAAATCCAACTGGCCAGTAGAGTCCCACATAATATTGTCTTGTAGTGTTGACATATCTAATATCTTCAGCTAATACTGTTAAATTTCTAAAATGGTTGCTGAAGGAGGTAAGAGTCAGTGTGGAAGGATCCAAGTGGAGATATTCTGCCATAGTACAAATGAGATATAAACGCTCCTGAATTTGTAAAGAACTAGGTGCACGGATTATAATTTCAGCAAAGGTGACAGAAATGCCCCTAACACACAGTGCTCCAGAACAGACACTGAAATTCCAAAACATATACTATTAAAACATGTTGGCATTTAATAAAATACATTCTAGATCAATATTATCCATATTTATTCAAAGGTAAGTTACATTTAATCCAAGCATGCATATTTTGAACTACAAACTTTATGTCTTACAAATGTTATTTTATTTCCCATTATTTAAAGGATAATTGACCTTGTACTTAGCGATTATTGGCTCTAAAAATATGCTGTTGTTGTTTTAAAAAAAGGTCAACTTTTTTGCTTGAAGAAAAAGTCATGTCAAAACACGCCACATACTTGAAGTATTGATAACTGCTTCACTGTGCACCAGTTTGATCTTTTCTCTTGGCTTATATATCTTTGATGCTTCCCTGCTTTATGTTGTTATTTTAACAAAATACTGGCTTGGACCTATCAGAAACTTGTACACAGTAATTTCTACATATGACCAGTAAAGCACTGACCATTGGCTTTCTTGGCTAGGGCTGCTGAGAGCTGCAGTCCAGCAATATCTCTATACCACAAGTTGCCCACTGTTGCTTTAAAAGACATGTCTGACTACCCAAACAGTTCTTTTTCACCTTCCTGGGATTACAGTTATCTGCATGTTACCATCTTTAATTCTTGGAGCCTACCTGGTGTTGTGGTTTGAGTGTTGGACTAGGACTCTGGGAAACCAAGGTTTGAACTCCCTCCCCCCCTCAACTCAGCCATGGAAAACCACTGGATGACCTTGAGCAAGTCATACTTTCTCTCGACCTCAGAGGAAGGGAATAGCAAACATTGGAATAAATCTTGCCAAGAAAACTCTATGACAAAGTTGCCACATGTTAAAACTGACTTGAAGGCACATAGCAGCAACAACAACTAGCCTCAATGTATGAGCACCTTCCATAAACCAATTCTTTACTATATTTCTTGGCTTTGCAAGTAGGATGATTCCAGGAACACAAATGAACCCAACAGTATTGTTGCATCTGTATAACTTGTCAGCCAAAAAGATTACTGGATTTATATCCAGCAGAACACACTGAATAATGGAGTGGGATGTTCTGTTTACAGAAGGGGCTACAGTGAGGGGCTACCATGCTGTTCTAGATGACCCATCAGCGCTCTGGAGCAGACTGGGAGGGCTCAAAGGAGAAAAGGAAGAAAACAAAGATACAAGAGTGCCCCTTTCAATGAATGCAACCCATCATCTGGAGCCCTGTAGCTTGCCTTTTGAGGCCATCTTTATTCCAAGATGTTTTCCATGTATAGTCACCCCTTGGAACTCATGGGGGATCTGTTCTGGACCTCCACGAATACCAAATCTCACACATATTCAAGCCCCGTAGATGTGTGCATGCAGGGCATGCGTGATGGGTGTACACTCCATTAAGATTAATGGCGGCTGCCCCTCTGCAGATTTTCAAGTCCATGGATTTCAAGTCCACGGACTTAGACGGGTTTTTGAGAAGAAACTAAAACCAAAATCCAATTGCTAGTTCCTAGCAGAATAGATAAATTGTATGAATTGCTGAATGACAAGTCAAAACTTATATGAATCCAGTTTGTTCAGTGCATCTACTCTAGTTGGGACTAGCAATTGGACTAAATAATTGTCTCCTTCATTTGTTTCTGGAAGACAGTGCACCTTACCTGTTATGCTTTTGGTTTGGGTGTGCTGTTTTGTCATGGGCAAGAATGCTGTCTTGAACATGAAGCGCAAATTTTGCCCTGGCTGTTGGTATTTTCTGGATACATGCATCACCATATGCAAATATAGCAAGATGGTATTCTCCACTCTCCTCAATCAATGGCAGCCCTTGAAGTGTCTTAGTCTTAGGGTTATATTCCAACCATTTTGGCAAAGTTGAACCATTAGTCAGGGTAACCTGTTTAATTAAAGAAAAATAGGTGAGAATGTACTTCTCTGTGGAGCATATTAGATACAGTGTGGTTGTTCGTTCCAAAAACATACCTTGTGAAAAATATTACATGCATTTTGATTTGTCTTTCTCTCTCTGTCTCTTTCTTTTATTGTAAAAGCTTCATGGGTGAGAATTTTCAGTGAAATGCAGAAAGGGGAAAATGTTGCCTAAACACATGGTTGAATTCTTTGAGACATAATGGGAGCCTATAAGAGCCAGTGTGATGTAGTGGTTTGAGTGTTGGATTATGACTCTGAAGACCAGGGTTCAGTTCTTTGCTTGGTCATGGATACCCACTAGGTCACACACTCTCAGCCCTAGAAAACTCTGTGATAGGTTTGCCTTAGGTCACCATAAGTCAGAAACAACTTGAAGGCACACAACAACAACAACATAATTGTAAGTGTGCCAATTCAGATATCAGCCCAAGAAAGAGATGGATCTACCAGGGAGGGGATGAGGACATTGATCTTCCAAATAAGAATTCTGCCCCAATGAAATTTCCTTCAGTCTCCAAATTTCTAATGCTTCAAGTGAGTCATTGACAACTCTTGCCAGACTTGCCAGAACTCTTATTTTTGCTGTGTTTGCATTCCCATGGTAACTTTACTTGTTCCTTTACTTTGGATGCCTAAATTCTATTTCTAAATTTCAAATTAAGCTTTAAGTTGCTACAATGCTAGAAATTTGGGAAGAAAAAAAAATCAATATCTTGGGGCAGAATTCTTACTTTGAAGGACAAGGCCCTCATTTTGTCTGCACACAGTGACTGTACTCTGGGAAGATTCTCTGCAAGGCTTAAAACTTTGTTCTTGAAGGTATTTAAGGCCATTTTTTCAGACTTAAGAAAGAATATGTCTAACTGAAGGTAATGGGACTTGCTTCCAAGTGAATACAACAAAGGACTGTGCTATTTAACTGCAGAAAAGCAGGGCAGTTTAATAGCATTTGTCGTGCTGTAATAACTACAACGATGTTATCGGCCCAAGTGGAACAGTCATTTACTGATTTAGAACAATAGCCATTCAGTTTGTAGAAGGAGCAAGTTGGCAATACAGGTGCCACAGCATGGCAGGAAATACAGGAAGGAAATATTGCCCACCCACATTATATAGCATCTTTGCCCCGTGGGTTTCCAGGAACAGTTTTTAAAAAGAGAACAAAATAATTTCAATAGTATGGCCACCTGGTATGATTCTTGCCGGCATACCTTATAATGGGTTATTTTCCCTTGAAAAGCAAATGGTGATATGGGATAAGAGAATATCCTTCCTATGACTGCTGTTGCATCTTGGACTCCTTGAAGTATCTGTATTTCTTCACACATACTTTGTGGTTCCTTGGCAATAACAGTAGACCTGATTGTGGTGAGAGACAGCAGGCTGAAGAGCAAGATTAAAGCTGTCAAAAGTTGTCTCTCCAGCAGAAAAGGTGCAAAGCCAAGACAGCCACCATAGACACCAGGCTGGCTGGCCGGCACATCCATTCTCACGTAGTTCATTGGTATAGCAGCAGAGAAGATGGCCAGGGAAATATCATAGCACAAAACTGTAGAAATATAAAGCATGTTTAAAACTAACTAGAAAGAAACTTTGAAAACATGTTCAAGACTTTGAGCAGCCACAAATTCAATATGACAAAAGCAGTAGGGCTCTTTTGCAAAATTAGAGGCTTTTTAAAAAAATAAGCCAGACACTTACTGTTCAATTCCGATAAGGTTTCCTTTCTTGTAAACCATTCTATAATGTAACCTGCTTCCTTTAGAGATAATGACACTGTTTCCTCTGTTCTGTCTTTCTTGCCCTGATCAAGAAGGCCACATGAAACGCTATACTAGGGCTCCCCCAGGGGGGTCTTCAACTCACAGCTTAAGAAAGGAAATGTCAAGTTAGTTCAGCTTTACTAGCCACTGCTGGGGATTTTTGTTAGTCATTTAGAGACAGGAGATGAGAGATATAAACTCATCTAAACGTTTTGATTTTTAAATCGTCCAACCAATCACACTGACTGAAAAAGAAGGAGCAATCCATGGTTCCTTTCCAGATCTAAATGTAACAGCAGGACACACATGCCCTTTGAATAGTGGGGAGAAGAAGACATTGATATTTTTACCTATTTCTGCCTTTAAATGAGATAAACTGGATCAGGGAACAGATAATTTTTTCACTTCTGCTACAAAACATTGCGATGAACAATTATGAGCTGCCAAATCTCCCTTTCCCTCCAAATCTACAAAAAAGACTTTTGTGCTATCGTCCATACTAACGCACAGGATGTGGGTGGGTTTGTGGTAAACACACAAAAAGCCCCAGTGTCTTCATATCACTTTCACAGTTTAAGTCAAATATTTGTACTACGCTGTACTGTTTTGTACTCTGTTTTTTCTGAAACCTCTCTCACCAGCAAGCATTAAAATAACAGGTGAATAGGAGGGCCCTAATAACTGTTAAAAAGAAAATAACATCCAGTTATCAGCCCACACCCTCCAAAACATAAGACAAACTTTTGTAACATCTCTATATGCTTTGTACTACAAACTCATGGACTTTGCTTCCATCCAAGCATGACAATTACATAACCATACGAGATCCTCATGAACATTAAACACCCTTTTTTTGCTTTTGTCCCATTATCTGTGCCAAACTTTAGTTTCAGTTTTGTGTCACAAACTCCAAGCATTTGTCTCATATTTTAAGAGAAATAAATGAATGACTAAATAAATAAAAAGAGGCAGAGGAGGCTTCATAACCCTAAACAATCTCACGTTGTTGTCTCCCTTCAAAATATATACTAAACTTTTTTTCTTTTTTCCTTTTTTTCCCTGATGGGCAGTTTTGTGTCACAAATTCTAGATGTCTTCTCTGAACAGTTGACAGACTGAAAAGTGGAGAGGGCTGCTGTACCTTTCATGGTTATGGTTATATAGGAAAGGGATTGTAGCAGGTATCACTTACCTTGTAGCCAGGTAACACCTGTTGAAATTCCCTCTTCTTCATTAAACTTACAGGAGACCTCTCCACTTTTCAGTCTGGCAACCAGAGGAGTGGTGCTAGCAAACAACTCCAAAAATAAATAAATAAAACATATATGAATTGAACAAGAGAATGCGACATTAAAAAATAAATAAATCTAAGGATACATACAGATACCCATTGAACCATGCGGTAGCTACAACATTCATTGCTCAACTAGTTATTTGCATTATTGTAACAATTTTAAATAATTTGGCTACTCTTATCACTTCCCCAACTTTTCTGGCACAAGTCGGGGATGGTGAAACTCACAAACAGCCTGCTTATGAAGTGAATGGCATGATAATTTACCACTTGGTAGATTATTGTCCTCCATACATAGCAGCCAGGGATGACATTCCCCTAAGTGCTCTAGCTCCATCCTGTGGATTCTTGGGATGTGTAGTTTTACAAGGTCTTTAGCCTTCTGTGCCAAAGAGTGCTGGTGCCTCACAAAAACTACAAACTAGGATTGTATAGGATGGAGCCATGGCAGTTAAAATGGTGTCAAACTACATTATTTCTACAGGGTAGATGTATCCTAAGTGTGCATTTTTAATATACCGGTACCCTTAACATGAAATGCCTGCTCTTATATGACCCCCCAGATCTATTTGTCTAAAGGTTGGCAAGCCTTGAAATTTTTTTGTGCACTACCAAGAACGTTAAAATTGGTGCGTCCCCTTCATAGGAACATAGCACCTTGAAAAAGCAGGATGCCAGGAGGAATACTCAGAGGACTACTACTGCTGCTTTCAGGCATTTGCCCTCTCTTCCTAATCTGCTACTACTTTCATTATTATCATTTTACATACTAGATAGTGAACAGAGCCAGAGAGCAAGTGAATGTCATGCGACTACTCAATGAATTAACTATGCTGTTTCAACTCAGATATACTCAATTTATCCATAATATTTTTTCGTCAAATGGTAAGTCAAGAGAGTTGCTTGTCAAGTGGCTGAGGACAAACAGGGTTCAGAGACTGGGAGATACTGCTTGCCCTGTTCTTTTGCCTTTCAAAGTGTTCTAGGAAGAGGCTTTTGTGCTCATGTTGCCTGGTTACACTTAGATACATCTGCATACTGCTTCTCTCATTACAAGGCCTTTCAAAGCTAACTTACCCCTTTGAGAAAACGGAAACATGTTTTGTGATGAGATTACGCCAAATTCCTGTGTGTGAATAACAACAGTATGGTCCTATCCTTGAATTATATCTCTCGGACGGGACAGGACTGTTTAGAAAACCCTTTGCACTAATGAAGCATAATAGTTTACTGGTGAAAACTATATATGCCACTGTTGCTGGGTGGAAGATGATCATGCATAGGATTGCACACTCACAGGGAACTAAGTGGAATTGTACTATAGATATTAATTGTATGTTTATTCACTTTCTAGATTGGAGTTTTCAGGTCACATGTATTAAAAGCCCTGGGCCCTGTCTGAATTAGTGAAAAACCCTGTTCTCACCCCGACACTAGTGCTGCCTGATCACACAAGGCATGGTGAAATACCCCATTAATCCAGTCTTCCGCATTAATCCACCTTTGCCCCAGAGTTGACAACGTCGCAGGAAGTTCTGTTTCTGCAAATCCCTGAGGTTCGTGTGGGTTTTTGTGGCATGCCAACAGCTGGATCTGGCCGAAATCAGGCTAGTCTGATCTTTGCACACTGGACGCCATGCCATCCCCCTTCTTTGCATTGAGCAGCACAGGGAAAGGGAATGGCCCATTCCTGAAGCTATGGCTGGTGCTTCCATACCTGTGGGATGTCTGAGGGTAGGCTCACCCATGCGACCAGTGAGAGGAGAGGGTACAGGGAGGCTTAAATATGGTCCTGACCCCCACTGCAGGTGATGTAATTTAATAATATTTCCCCCTCAAAACAAACAACCAAACATCCTACAGTGAGTTACAGAAATAGGTTGCTTTTCAGACACTGTAATGCACAAAATAAACAAATTATATTTTTTTTCAACTTCTCAAACACAGTCTGCATCTGCACTGCAGAAATAATGCACTTTGGCACTACTTTAACTGCCATGGCTCAATGCCATGGAAGTCTGAGATTTGTAGTTTAGTGAGCTATTCTTCTCTGTCAAAAAATCTGGTGCCAAAACAAACTAGAAATTCCAAAGTTCTCTAGCATTCAGCCATGGTAGGCAAAATGTTGTCAAACTGCATTATTTCTGCAGTGCAGATGTATTTGTAGTGTGGATGTTAAATCTTCTGCATGTGATGAGAGGGATTTGTGCAGAAGCATTCTCGCCAAGGCTATGCATGAGTGCATCCTCTGTTTCATTATTTTTAATGGGACCAAACAGGCTTAATTTCCACATTTCAGATTTTTGGTAAAAATGTCATTTCTGTAGAATAGATGTATTTTGTATATACACGGGAGCAGGGTCAGAGTGTCTGACTTAAACACTGCATTGGTCCAGCTCTAAAGTCATCTTGTCCATGTGCAATTGGTTTCATATTCTCTGGATTACAGCCAAAGTCTTTGGCTTTCTCTGTAGAAGGTGCCAGCCCAATACATTGTTCTGCCTGAGAGTTATTGGCCTTGGCCCTGACCAGCCAGGTTATTTTGGCATCTGAGATAAAATGCCAAATCCCAGAAACACCTCTTTCCCACGCTCAGAGTAAAAATATAATTACAAATTTACAGTCATAAATGAACAATCACAGAGAACACATTGCTCTTCTTTTATGGTGTCTCAGATCAGCTGCCTGAAGCAGCAGCCTCGCTCTGCATAACAGCCTAACTCTGCCTTCTCAGTTTAGGCCTTAGTTTTATTCCTGGTATCTTTGAGGAAATGCTCCTTGAACCTGTTCGGTGCTTTAGGCTAAAATAGATGCATGTTTTGTTGTCGGACAGGGCTTCCATTTATCACAGAAAACTTGTGTTAGAGGTGGTGTTTGCTTGGTGCCTGTGACTGTTGACTGACAGATTTGCGAGGAACACAGCTTCCTCTGTTTGTCTCATAGAAACTGACTGGGTCCTTGCGATTATGCCACAGACTCGCCCAATGTTTCCAGCTTTATTCAGAAGACAGGAAATAATTCTGCCAAAGGCTTTCTGTGACAATTTATAGAATTCCTGTTGATCCATTTTTAATGGTCCCATCAAGGCATTTTCCACAGTTATAAAACTACATGGCAAGCATCAACCGCCTTATCTTGATGAAGCCAAGGATATTCTTCTCTTTTAGAGAAGACTGTCTACTGAATATGTTTAAAGACTGAGAGGCTCTCCGCTCAAACCATTCCCCACCTTCCATCTTATTATTCCAGTCAATGGCCATAGCTACAGTTGCTGTTGTTACTGACTGCTCTGAAGAAAAGTTACTATTGACTTGATGTGTCTTCTTGATATATAGGGTTGTTCACTTCCTAGCCCCAGCAACTCTCTTTTTGCATCTGTCAACAAAAGAAAAGTGTAGAGGAGGCTCCCCTGAGAAAGAAGTGTGATTGAATCTGGTATGTCAAACTCCTTCCCTCTGAAGTCTTCATGGGTCTGAGTAGGCCTTTCTTTTCTTGCACTGACTTGTCCCACCCAGTCACGGAGCTGTCATACTGCCTTCAGGGCAAACACAAAAGTCAATCTGGAGAAGAACAGATGACTCAACAAGCTCTGGCTGATATCACTTTGCCACGGCATATCCACCAAGCATCCTTAGTCTTACATCTGCAAAGTGCAGGTTTCCTTAATGCTGGTGACAGAAGTCTGCCATCTAGGGCAACTGGTTCCTTTGAATTTTGTGCATGCATGATTTACATTGGTCCCCGCAAGTTGGCAGATGATGCCGGCAGTGACACTGTGTAGGTGCCCAATTGGGTATTGATAGTCCAAGCAAGGTAATATAATTGTTGTGGATGGCAAGAGAGTTTGGCAGAAATTAGATTCACATAAGAAATTACTTGTAATTACCATATATATCAACTGTATGTCAACCTCATGTAGGTTTGGGGGCCAAAATTATGGATTTTGACATGACCGATGCATAAGTCAAGGGTAAAACATATGGGCATGTAACAAAACATTGTAAAGGTTGAAGGAAAAGAAAAATTATGCCAAAGAACTTATAAAATTCTGGCAGGCATAACTATTTGTGTTCAGTCTAAAGGCTGTTTGGAGGAGGAGGGAACTATGGTAAATGGTGGCTGTGTGATGTGTGGGGGAGACGACTAGGTGCAGATAGAGCTAAGAAAACCCACACATGTTAAAAACAATAAAAAGGCAAAGCAAAGAAAATGGTGATTATGGGGCTAAACAGACAGGCAAAAAGAGGTGCTTTCAGGCTGACTTGAAGGTGTGGCATTTAGATGGCACATGCCTTGAAGCCAGCAGAAAGTGCCCTCTATGCAGAGAAAAACCATTTCAAAAAGAAGCAGCTTTTTCTCTCTCCTTCCTGGCTTGAAACTATATCATGTGGTCATGACATAAGCACTCCAACTGCCTTGGGAGCCAGCAGTGCGGTTGGTGGGGCTTCAATGTGGCTTAAGAAAAGACAGCTCCAAGCCACTTTTTCCTGCCCATCTCTTTCGCCCCCAAGTTAGCAGAGATTATGGCTTTTAACTTTAATATGATAACGTTCCCTGATTTTAACCCAGAAAAGATGACAAACATACATTAATGTGGAGTCGAAGGCTTTCATGGCCAGCATCCATGGTTTTTTGTGGAGCTTTCGGGCTATGTGGCCATGTTCTAGAAGAGTTCCTTTCTGACATTTCACCAGCATCTGTGGCTGGCATGTTCAGAGAATGGTAGCCTGGAAAAGGATTGGATATATATATATCCTGTGTGACCCTGGGAAGGAAGGGGTAATTTGCAAATATATTGTTTTCTCTGAAGATGGCAGCCACACATGCTGGGGAAACGTCAGAAAGGAACTCTTCTAGAACATGGCCACATAGCCCGAAAGCTCCACAAAAAACTATACATTAATGTGTTATTCAAATCCTTCACATCCCAATTCCTCTTGGTGCTCTTTTGTGGGGAAGCGCCAAAGAGCTGCCAGTGCCACCATTTCCCCACCTATGCATTCAAAAAGGTCAGGAGTAGTGCCACAGCAGAGAAAGTGGAAGCGGGTCAGTGCTTCTTTTAGATGCTCCCAGGAAGGACTAAGCTCTCACTTTTCACCACTTTATTTAGATAATAGTTGATCCCCCTTGTTTCCTCTTCCACCTTTTGGAAATTGAAATTGCCTTCTAGGCAAGTGAGGAATTTGCTGGACCCTAATGTTTTGGCCAAATTTGACGTCCAGCAAATATCAGGATAGTTGAAATCACTCATCACTACTGCTTCTCTCCTTTCTGAGTATGTGGTCATCTGTTCTAGAAAGGCATAATTTAATTCCTCAGTCTGACTTAAGGCTCTGTAGTAGACTCCCACAATAATTTCTCTGTTGCTTCTCTCCCCTTTATTTTTTATCCAGATGGTCTCCACCTGGCTTCCAGGATTTAAGTCTCTTTTAAAAAGGCTATACTCTACTATTATAACATTCCAACAACCATGAGACTCATTCCACCAGGTTTCAGTGATGCTTATTATATCATATTTGTTTTGTTGTACTAGGAGTTCAGGTTCATCTTGTTTATTTCCCATGTTTTGTGCTTTAGTGTAGAGACATCTAAGACCATAAGACCCCCCCCCCCCAGCTGCTTATATACAGTCCCCCCCCACTGTTGGGTCCATGCACTGTTTGCCTTGTTATGTCTATAACAGTTTGACTATTATCTACAGCCCTTGATGAACTTCTACCCTTCAAAATATTGTCTCCATCCCACACATAACTCAGTTTAAAGCCCTCCTGATCAAATTTTTGAGACTGTTGTATATATATCATTGAGTTAGGATGTTTTGTTTTGCCAGTTCCTTCCTCTGAAAGATAGCTAACAGCTTCTGGCATTTGTTGGCAGTGTCCCATCCAAGAACTAACCACAGCTGATCCTGCTTAGCTTCCAAGATCACATGGGGTCTGGCTCTTTTAGGGTATTTAGGCTTGGCTACCATAGAATAAGAAACATACATTATGTGGTTCTCACATACCTGTGATAACATGTTATTTGGCCTCCCTAAATTATAATGGTACACCTCAGAAAACCTAGATGTAAATCACCCAAGCAAGATATCTCTCTGCTTGATCAGTTATTTGCTTGTCATTTGAGTACAAGTAGTACTTATGCTGGTTATGTTAGAGACAGGTAGACCATGGCTTTATACTGGGAACAGGAGGGCAGACTCATTTATTTAGACACTAAGGGAAACACATTATTTTTGGATAATGTGTTATAATTGTCTCCATCTTCAAAATTTAATATTTTGAGTTGCTGTACAACTAGACACCTTTTCACACCTTGGGGCTTTTTACATTGGCAAGAAAGTGTGATCTGAACTCGCCTTTATGTTAATGCTTAGCAGCTACATAGCAAGCCTCAGGTTTGCATTAAAAAAGTGCAGAGCTGCTACATTGAGGGGTGTGGGAACGACTTATCTGAGTGGTCTTTTTTGTGGCTCAGCAGTTACATGGGAAGCTGTCAGAACGCTACAAACACAGGCGGAGCTGATACATGGGCAGCAAGAAACGCAGCTTTAAACTGCAATTTTAATTTTTTTTCCTTGCCGGCTGCGAACTGCGCTGTTGCGCGGTTCGTACCGCCGCGAACAGCGCTATTGCGAGGGTTGAGGCTTGAACTTCGCTATTGCGAGGGTCGAGTCTTGAACTGCGCTATTGATAGGGTTGAGGCTTGAACTTCGCTATTGCGAGAGTCGAGGCTTGAACTGCGCTATTGATAGGGTCGAGGCTACGAATTGCGCAGTTTTAAATGATTTAAAGGGGGCTCCTAATTGATTTTGACAGCAGCCACAGACCGAGCATCTGCAAGAAGACAAAGGAGGAGGAGTGCTGGCCATTGACCCAGTGACGTTGGCATTCGTCAGCACAGGGTCACTGTGGGCATCATCACCAACATGGATGCCTCCTCTCCTTTGTGGTCGGCACTTGTCGTCAATGTTCAAAGCACAGCCAAAGCTGCCGCCTTTGCCTCCGCTAGTGCTGCCAGGATCGTCAAAGTGACCACTGAAATGACTGCTGTGACCACTGAAATGACTGATGTGACCACTGAAATGATAGCTGATGATGACAGTGATGATACAGAAGAGAGAACAGCTGCAGTTGGTGTCTCACTGCTTGAGCAGTGTGAATTAGCCGGTGGCATTGCTATGTCCGATTGGGCCTTGACCAGATGGAAATGAGGTCTGAGGTCTCTGCATGAGACCAAGACATCCCTCTCCCCCTTTTTGGGCCACTTGTAGAAGTCTCTGCCATTGTGCAAAGTGCCACAGCAAAGCCTCGGCAAGAGTGTCCCTAGGAGCGGCTGACTTGGACAAATGCAAGTGGGAAATGGCGCTGGAATGTGTGTGGGGGTTCGTGTGAAAATTGAAAGTTTCCTCTTATCACTGCAACTGTAAAAACATCCGCCACCAAAACTGTCAATATCCCAAAGGCGCTACTGCGCATGTCTAGGGTTAGAATTAAGGGCGGAGCTAGGGTTTGGGAGCTTTAAAAAACTGCGCAGTTAAACCCCAGCTTTTACACCTGGAGGGCATAGAACGTTTTAATTAGGAGTGGAGTCCACACCACGCATGCTCCCAACTACGATCCATTCTGATCCGCACCAATAGCGCAGCCTTTAAATGGGCGCCTTAAGGAAACGGAGCCCCATTTAACTGCGCAAGTACACCTTAGCCTTTACATGCACTAGCGCTGTAACGCACTTATTAAAAAAGTAGTGGGTCAACCGAACTACTTTTTAAAAGCGCGTTTTTTCCCTTAAAACGCCAAAATGGCGTTTTCATGTCACACTTTCCCATTTTATAATGTAAAAGCTGGGTTTTCACCCAGCCTTCAAAACACCTTTTTTTGCCAATGTAAAACGCACCCTTGAATTCTTGTTGTGATGCAAAACATACCTGCTTTCCTACGGTAGCTCCCTCTGTTCCATTGCCCTTCTTGTTAATGTTTAACTTTTGGAAACAAATTCATTCATCACTTGCTCAGTGGAGGAAATCCACTTGTATATTTGAATTCTGCTTTTCTTTTTGCAAAGGGAACAATCTTTAACACTTTAAATACACAGTATGGTGGTTTGAGTGTTGGACTATGACTCTGGAGAACAAGGTTCAAATCTGTTTTTCTGTGCAACCTCACTGGGTGACCTTGGGCAAGTTATACTCTCTCAGCCTTAGAAGATGGCAATGGCAAACCCGTTCGGAAGAAACTTGCCAAGAAAACTCCATGATAGGTTTGCTTTAGGGTTGCCATCAGTTGGAATGACTTGAAGGCACAACAACAACAAAGACACAGCTAATCAGTGAAGGGAGGAATTTAAAAAGAATTAGAGATCTAAAAGTGAGTTATGTTTTCTCAGATAGATAGGTATTCCTTTAGAACAGTGATGGACAACTTCCCCAGAAGAACTGCTGGACCTGATACCCCTTCCCCACCACCATTCCCTTCTCCTTTTGTGTCGTGTCTTCGTAGATTGTAAGTCTGAGAGCAGGGAACCATATAATTAATAATAATAATAATTGTAAGCCACTCTAAGAACCTTTAGGACTGAAGGGTGGGGGAATAAATACCATAAATTAATAATGGTAATAATGGTAATACCACCAGACCTTTCCAGCACAGCCCATAGTGTAGTGGGAACTACAGTATAATAATATGTGTAGGGCCAAACATTGGCTGCTCCTACTATCAAGTCATAGTAAAGAATTCCACAAGGAATACCAGTATAAATTTCCTTCTTTAAATGTATTGAGCAGAGTATGCAGAGAGGAAGGGAGTGACAACATGGAGCCAATGTGGTAGAGTGGAAGGTGTTTCACACTGGAGAAACCCAGGTCATCAAATTCCAAGCTGGCCATCAAGTTTGCTGAGTGACTTAGGATCATCCATTAGCTGAAAGCCTAACATAGCTCAAAGAGTTGCTATTGGAATAAATTAGGGAGTGAAGAGGAGCATGTGCCCTGAGTGCTTTGGAGAAAAGGTGGGATAAATATGCAGTTAATAAATGAAGGTGCTCTTCAAGATACAATTCAGATGATCAAACTTATCATCTCTATGTTTATTGTTTTCCTTGTTTAATATTTTGATCAGAATCTGGCTTGGGAATGTTGCAGTACATAATTGGTACATCCATTTGTTCAGCAGGGAACTGTGGTAACAGGAAAAGTTATCTTCCAGTTCAAGATGGCCAAAGATGGTTTGGGGCCCTCTAGAAATTTTGGACTGCAGCGCCCATCAGCCATAACTAATATAACTGATAGTGAGAGCTAACATGAATTTGTAATTCAATAACTGCAGGGCCACACGTCACTGACCCCTAAATTAAATATGCATTGGAGATTCCTGTGGTTTTTGTTTTAAATGTGTGGATCTAGATGAGATGTAAGTTTTGGGATTGGTTGTTGTAGAATTTACATTTAGAATAACTATTCACATGGCTCATGCAAGAACCAGTAACAAATCCCTGCTTCTTTTCCCTCTCCAAAACAGCAATTTTTTCAAACAGCATGGTTCCTGTTCCAGTACAGCTTACTTTTCTGTTGTGTGTTTCCCTCTTGTGTCATCCACCACTACCTCTTAGCTGATCCCATGAACACGAAGTCTATCATCGTTTACTTGCTTTCCCACTTCCAAATTTGGTCATATTTTCATTAAGTTTCCCATCTTCTAACCCTAGTTTCTCGCCCATTCACATTACTCTCTTCTCATATTTTTCAAGTATCTTAAATAGTTATTTATTATTGATAATTGGATGTTTTGCAGCAATGGATTGGCTGCTATGTCTCGCTGCTGGGCTGTCCTGCCATATTGATGTAACTGCTCATCTGTTGCTCTTAACTGCCCTCAAGTCATCTTTGATCTCTGGTGATCCCGTGAATGAGGCATCTTCAAGACTTTTTGTTATCAATGACCCTGCCCTCTTTCACTGAGTCTATCTATCTGGTGTGTGGTCTTCCTCTCTTCCTATTACTTTCTATCTTACCAAGCATTATAATCTTTCCTAAGGAGTCACGCCTTCTCATGAGGTGCTCAAAATATGACAGCCTCAATTTAATCTTCCTGGCTTCTAGGGAGAGTTTAGATTTGATTTGTTTGGACCCACTTATTTGTTTTTGTTTTTTTTAGCTATCCACAGTATCTGCAGTATCTTCTCCAGCAGCACATCTCAAATGAGTTGATTTTCTTTCTGTCAGCTTTCTTCACCTTCCAGCTATTCACTATTTCCCTTAGTGAAGGGAAATACGATGGCTTGAACAATCTTCACTTCAGTGTTCAGCTGTATATCTTTACAATTTAGGATCTTGTCTAGTTCTTTCATAGCTGCCCTTCCCAGTCTTAGACTTCTCCTGACTGCAGTTTCCATTATGGTCAATAATTGATCCAAGATATGGGAAGTCTTGGAGTATTTCAATTTCCTCACCATCTACCGGTATACTGAATTTGTGTATACTGTACTCAGTATGAGCTTTTATCCAGCTTTCATTTTCTTTCTTTGTACATAAAATTTTCTTTTTCAATTTCATTTTTAAAATTTTAGCCCATTTCTACTTTGCAATTACCTCACTGAATATGTTGTGGGTGGTGCAGTGGTTGAATGCCATAAGGTTACTAGTTCAAGACCAGCAAAAGGGCTCAAGCTTGACTCAGGCTTGCATCCTTCCGAGGTCGCTAAAATGAGTACCCAGATTGTTGGGTAGCTTATAGTTGTAAACCATTTAGACACTCCTTAGGCGGTATGAAGTGGTATATAAATGAAGCTGTTTGTTTGTTTGTTTTGTTTGAAACATCCACTTCTTCCTCTTCCCATACACAGAAACACTATGGCAAATGCATTACCATAAGCTTTCCACCTCCTCCCATTCTATTGACTGCCATGATGTTGGCGTTCCTGTGCTAGGCAATTGCCCACACACTGATGTCACATCATGAGGGTGGAAATATGCTTCAAAGCAACACCCACTTTATAGATTAGAAACAAATAAGAATTACAATAATACAAGTGTGTGTTCCCCTGGTGTAATATTCTCAGGAAATGAATGTAAAATGAAAGAACCAGCATAGTGTAGTGGTTTGAGTATTGGACTAGGACTCAGGAGACCAGTGTTCAAATCTCCACTCAGTAATAGAAACCCATTAGGGGCAAGTCACATATTCTCACCCACAGTGGAAGGCCACGGAAAACTCTCTCGGAACAAATCTTGCCAAGAAAGACCCATGATAGGTTTGCCTTAGGGTTGCCGTAAGTTGGAAATAACTTGAAGGCACACAACAACAATCCTCAAAACACGATAATTTGATAGCAAGAGTAACGTATACCTGCCAAGCAAATGTCAAAAGCTTATACTGTATTTGCTCCATTCCTCCATTCTAAATCAGAAAGAAAAGAACAAAACAAGTTAAAAACTACCAAAACTATCCTCTACAGGGCTGGAATTATCATTAGATAAAGTGAAGCTCTTTAACAGCTCTAAATGTGACTGTTTTCCCAATACATGACAGTGCTGTGGCAATGCAGTTAATATTTAAATAAAGAACATGCCTGTTAGGAGGAAATTAACCATGCAAACCACTGTATTATAAAAAAAATTGGTCAGGTTTCCAGAAGCCAGAGTTACTATCGTTTAGTATATTAATGCCTTTGAGTGACTTCTGGAGTGTAGTTTGACAAGAAAATAAAATTGATCAGTGACTTGGGTGCAGTCTGCCAGAAAATAGGTCAGCAAACTCTTTAAGCTAGGGAAACCTGCATGTAGTAGGGTACCGAATCGCAACAAAAGAGTGTGCATTTCCACCCATTTTGCAATGCTACCATGCAAAAAGTATCATATCCAAGGCAATCCACACTATCATTAAAATGCTGATGAGATAAGCATCCTCCACCCTCTGGTTGGAACCTTCAGTTTTTACTGGAGCAAGCAATAGTTCCTAGCACCTTATCAGACGTTGGAAATTGGAAGTATAATCTAATGGACAATCTGAACGCAATCATGGAGTTTCACGTTATTGCAAATTAGAGTATCTCACGCAATTTCGGGCAAAAGGGAAGTCATTCAGAACGCAATCATGGGTTTTATGTTATTGCGAATTAAAGCATCTCACTCAATTTCGGGCAATGGGAGGTCCTTTTCGGGTAATGAGAATTCATTCTGAATGCATTCCGAATGCAATAGGAATTCACGTGAATTCGAATTGGCTCCAATTGGCTCCATTTGCAATAAAGAGAAATTCCTCCCGTCTGATAAGGTCCCTAGTAATTCTCCATTTTTCCAATTCCTGATAGATGTTCAAACAATTTTTGTCCAGTGGTTTGAGTGTTGGACTATGACTCTAGAAGGTTTGAACCCACTAGGTGACCTTGGTCAAATCACACTCTCTCTGCCCCAGAGGAAGGCAAAAGGAAACCTCCTCTGAACAAATCTTGGCAAGAAAAGCCCAGGATATGTTCGCCATAAGTTGGAAACTTGAAAGCGCACAACAGTGCACTAAAGGGCACTCGGGAATTTTCCCTTCTTTAAGGATGGGAAACAGTGGAGCTTTTTTCTTTTTTCTTTTACAAAAGTTGCATAGTTTGCCCCGAAAACTGTGTAGTTTTCCAGAAGCTGCCCAGCTTTTGGCATGGAAGCTAAAAACTGCCCAACTTTCCTCATGAAACAGAAACTGCACGATGCTAACCAGTAAAGGCTGCAGTCAGTCATCCCAAATTTTTTCCTGCCATGTAACATTTAGACTGTCAAAATTTGCAGCCACAATTTCATACCATTCATTGCACTGTTTCATCCCCCCCAGCAAAAAATTATGTAAACAGGAGAGATTTTTTTTTTTTCTCAGAAAGCTAAGCAGTTTTCTGTGCATAGTAAAAAGATTGAGCATAGGCTTTTACAGCAATGCTGCATGGTTTTTCAAACTACTGCACCATTTTCAAAAATTACTCAGTTTACCTTGAGCTGAGAACAAAACAAAACAAAACTAAAGTTCCCGTAAGTGCTGAAAACCTTCAATGCGCCTTTTTTCTTCTTGCACAAATTTCTTGGAGGTATCAGGAACTCTAAATTGGATGTATCAGGAAACGGACGAATTCCCACTTCATCCCCAATATATGTGCAACTCATTTCTTTTATCTGTTATCCTTATTGCTGGTTTAGAGCACTATTCCGTAATCATGCCACACTTCAAATGAGACTTTGATTTGTTCAGCAGATTTCAAGGACTCATTGTAAATAACATAAAAACTCTTGTATCAGGCTTTTACAGTAGGCAAGTATCATTATCTCCATATTGCAAGACAGAATTGAGATGTTGTTTTTACAAAAGCCAGCTGTGAGTTTGTGGCTGAGACAAGATTTAAACTGGGGAACTTCCAGTGTTCAGTCCACATGTTTAGCCACTGTGCTACATCAGATTATCAAAAGTTAGCTACATGACAGAGCTAGGACAGAAAATGCAAGTTGCCAGATCAGTTTGCTCTGCCTTTACTCACATGACAGAACTTGCTGTTTTTGCTTCAGTGCAACTAAATATTGCAAAATAAGACCCAACCCAAGCTGTAGGCTGCTGTTCATTGCAGCTTGAAGGATGCTCAGGCTTCGGCAGGGTCAGCCTTATCATTAGTCATCTCTTCAAGTAGCAGATGCTAACTAGGGAGTTTATCAGACAGAAATAGGAAGCATAATCCAATGGCACTCTGAATGCAATCATGGAGTTTCACGTTATTGCGAGAGAAACTGCCACATGCATTTTCGGACAATGGGAAGTCCTTCCGAACACAATCATGGGGTTTCTCATTATTGCGTGAGAAACTATCACAAGCAATTTCGGGCAATGGAAAGTCATTCTGAACGCGATGCAGTGTCAATATGCAATAACGTAAATTCGCTGAACTAGCGAATTCACTCGTTTCCTAACTGGCCCCACTTTCATTTCTTTTGAAATTAAGAGAAATTCCTCCCGTGTGATAAACTCCTAGGAAGCTTTAAGGGTTTGGAGCAGGCAACTGTGTGTCATACAACCTGCCCTGCACCCCTAAACTTCAGATGCAGTGGAGGAAGAGGCAGGGCACTGTCTTATTGCCAATGTTGAAGAAATTTCAACTGCAACTCCAGCACATTTTTGTATATGCAATGGTTGATGCTTGCATCTTTGGCTCAGGCAGCAACATTTCTTGGGGCAGCCCTCTATGTGTTCCATTTCTGAAAAAAACAACAACAATCCAGTCAGAGTGTTACACAAAGTCCACCATCACCTCATTTAAAACTGTGAAATAACAGACTATGAAAGCTGACTGGTTTTGCTATGTACATGGTGACTATGGAGATTATCACACTCTGTTTAAAGCACCTTATCCCCGATGGGATAGAGGCATGTTTGATTATAAAAATGGGTCTTAACACATTTACCCGTGGCCAGGCGAATGCAGCATGCATACAGCCAGATGACACCTGGGCTTATTCTGTGGCTTTTCAAGAATGGGATTTTCCCATTCCTGAAAAACTGCAGAATAAGCTTGGTTGGCATCTGGGCTATTTACAGGCTGCATTTGCCTGGCCACAGGTGAATATGATAAGACTTGTTTTTGAAATTAAATGTGCCCTTCTCCATTCAGGGATAAGGTACTTTAAACAGAATGCAATAATCTCCCATGTTGTAAACAGGGATAGAAAGTGAGAGGTTGGGGGATAACTATCATCAGGATATTGCTAAATACATTGAGTGCTGGCATATTTTATTTATAGCATGCCATATAGCTGTCCATAAATATGTAATGTGTATGCTTCAGTCCACTAAAATAAATTGTGTAAACTTTTATTTACAGTACTCTGTGTTCATGTATGTTGTGCATCTCTGATTTTTCAACCAAAGCAGTATAACGGAAGTTATGTTGTTGTTGTTGTTTTACAGTAGGGTTAGTTTTTTTGTTGGGACAGAGTAGGTGCTTACCAGGTATCGCCATAGTCACCCTGTGGTAGTCAGACAAAATTGGTACATAGCGTTGGTCTTAAAATGCAGAAGATTATAAAAGAATTTCAAAAAGATAAAAAGAACACCAAATAAATTGTTGAAAGAAAATATTTGTATGTTTCATGTGACACTGAACACTTATGCCAGGAAAATAATCCCCCCCACCCCAAAAAAAGAGATCTCCTGCACCAGTTCAAAGGCCTATTGAAAGGCAGGACCTTCTCCCAGATTAATTCTGGAATCTAAAGTAGGAGCTCCACTTCACAATCCTGCTTTTGTGAAAATATTATAGGAAGCTCCTGAAAGTGACTGCCATCGGATTCACTAGGAGAAGTGCTAAGGAAGGTAAGGACAGACAGCAGTACTTGTAGGGGAAAAAAAACAACAAAGTGTTATTTCTTTCAGAGACACAGAAAACTGGTCTGGTGGGCAGGTGAATATTTTCTTTTAAATCAAACATGCTTTTAGAACAAAAACATTTTAAGGAAAGGGCTTGTAAGTGGGTGTTTTATTATTTTAAAATGTACATTTTTTGCTGTTTTTTTCCTTTTAAAGTGGTGGTTTTATATAGTTTTAACTAGTGTTACAGTTTAATTCTATAAACAATACTAATTCTATTAAACAATACTATAACCATTTTAATTTGTAAGCAGTCGTGAGTCCTTGTGAAAGGCAGGGTAGAAATAGAGATGATGCATATGATCATATCAGAACTCTGGCTCTTCCTATTGAAGCGAATGGATTGTTTTGGTTAGATTAGGGGAAATATAGCTTGTTTTCTCTTTAAACGCTTATACCAACAGTGCAGTTTTGTACCTGTCTACTCCAAAGACCTATATAGTACAGTGGGGTCCAGGGTAAACGGGGAAAAGGATTGCAACCCTACTGTGTGTTGTCAAGTGTGTATGTTTGTTTACCAGCAGTCTTCATTAAAGAAAGTCAAGTGATCTTCCTTTCTTTGAATAAGACTTCTAAAATTAAAAATTAAAATCGATGCACTGGAAAACTTGTGACAGCCGATTGACTCATCAGCCTCTCCTACTGCCTACAGGCTAATTGCAGGTTTTAGAAACATGCTCCCCCGCAATTGTTGCCTCATATTCTAGAACCGGCACTAGTTAACTTTCACTTATACAAATTAGCCAAAAATTTGTACTGGCTTCTCAGGTTGCATGCAGCATTTTCTTGAGAAAATGAGGTAGCAGATGGATAGAGTCATATCTATCCATGCGTGCGGATGGTGTATGCAAGATACTGGAAAACGGATACAATCCCAACCCTAGAGGAATGGATAATAAAACTAAATGATTTTGCAGTTACGGATAGAGTGTCTATGTTTATTGCAGGAAAATCAACTCAGCAGTATGAAAAGAAATGGGGAGAAGTGGCTAAATTGTGGAGCTAGAGTGAGAGTGGTCATTGAAACTAAAACTCTGCTTAAAAATAAAACAATAAAGGTTTAGAGATTGTGGAATGTATAGAACAGACAGATAAGAAATGTTGTATGTAAGAAATTAAGTTAACACATAGGAATCTCCTTCATAGATAATATTATGTTTTCATTTATGTGTTTGTTTGCTTTTATGTAATATTAAAATAATAGCAAAAATTATAAATAAAAAAATATCTATGCATGCATACTTCCTAGTTAAAATATTTACAAAAGCAAATATGACTAATTATAAGACATTATGGTTGTGTCATATGTGCCATATGATTGAATACTATTCACACCATTGCATTTCCCATTTCTATGTATGGTTGTGAAAGGTGGACAGTGAAGAAAGCTGGCAGGAAGAAAATCAGCTCATTGAAATGTGGTGCCAATAACCCGTTTCCCCGAAAATAAGACATCAAGTGAAAATAAGACCAAATATAAGGCCTCCCCTCAAAGTAAGACTTAACAACGTTTGTGTGTGTGTGTGTGTGTGTGAGTGTATATTATATAATAAATGTTCATTTTTTGGTTCAACAATAAATATGAATTCTTCTTCATGGAAAAATAAGACATCCCCTGAAAATAAGACCTAGCACATCTTTGGTAGCAAAAATTAATGTAAAACACTGTCTTATTTTTGGGGAAACACAGTACAGTATAAGACAGGGCCCTCCTGGGAAATGATCATGGATGGGTATGCAGTGCTATTCCCATTGGAACACTGAGCTTCTACAGATACTGTGGACTGTTCAAAAAACCAATAAATGGTCTCCCTAGAAGCCAAGATGACTAAACTGAGACTGTGGTACTTTGGCCGTATCATGAGAAGACAGGACTCACTAGAAAGGCAATAATACTTAGCAAAGTAGAAGGAATAGGAAAAGAGGAAATCCATATTCCACATGGATGGACTAAATCAAGGAAGCCACAGCCCTGAATCTGCAAGACCTCAGCAGGGTTGTTGATAAGAGGGTGTCTTGGAGGTTTCTCATTCATAGGGTCACCGTAAGTCAAAGTTGAGTTGACAACCGCTAACAACATCAAATGCATGTGCTACAAGTATGTGTTCAACATGATCAGGAGTATGACAGAGCAAGAGAGAAGTATTTATGTGATAACAAAGGATGATATACTTCATCATGAGCAATGTCTGCTATAGGTAATTGTGTGCATCCGTATGAGTGGTAGGTAGTGCATCTGTATCTGATCTACATATATGCAGGCGGAGACTGCTGTGTACCTCATTCCCCTTTCCTAGATTCGGATACCTATTTTTAAAATATGCTTTATTATTTTATTTATTTATTTTCTATAGATCAAATATTTATTTATTAAAACGTTCTGTCCTGCACTATAGCCTCTGGATGGAGTTAAAAGATAATGACAACAATGATAAAACGATTTAAAGACAGTTCAAACAATTTAAACACAACTAAAACAACTCAATATCATAAAAACAGTTGGCATTCCAAACTAAGATCACTGGACTCTAGGTAAAGAGTCAGATTTTAATCCGCCACTAAAATTAATCTTGAAGTAGTACTAGTCAGGCCCCCGAGAGGAGGTCATTCCACAACTGGGGCAAGGTAACCTATTCCACAACCACAGATGAGAAGGCTGTCTCCTGGATCTCCAAATAGTATATACTCGACTATAAGTCAACCTCATGTATAAGTCAAGGCCAGGTTTTGGGGCCAAAATTATGGATTTTGCTAAGACCCGTGCGTAAGTCGAGGGTAAAATTTAGGGGCATATAGCAAAGGATTTAAAGTATGAAGCAAAGCAAAACAGTGTCAAAGAACTTACAAAATTCCAGCAGACATAACTCTTTGTGCCTGTTCTTTAAGACGGGATGGATGAGAGAGTAGAGGGCTTGGTGCCTCACATATTATACTCTTGCTTTTCACCAGGAAATAGTTCCTTCTTGTAAATAAGAGTTAAGATACAATAATTACATTGACCCGTGGATAAGTCGACTCAGGTTTTTTGGGTCAATTTTTTGACCTAAATTTCTAGACTTATACCTGAGTATATACAGTACTTGTCCCTAGAGGCAGCTAGTGGCTCCCTTGTCACTGGGACAATCCCAGGTTTTAGCCTGAATCTCCATGGTGTTTTTTGGGGGGAAGCAGTTCAGCACCTTGGATAGTTCCTTCAAAGTTTAGAGTGAAGTTCAGAAGGTGTTCCCCATCTCACTGACATGAAAGCCACTTGTCACCACTGCCATTCTCTACAGTGAGGCACACAGGATTGTCCCTGTGCTAGATCTCTGTTTTTGGATAGATATGTATAAGGAAAGTTGCTAATCCAAATACTGAGAAATAAAATGCTGGTCATGAAGGAGTAAAGGATATGTGAAGGAGAGAGCCTATTCAGTGGGTCCTGAGGTTTGGTTCCAGGACTCCTCCATGCATACCAACATCCATTGATGTTCAAGTTCCATTAAATACATTAAATAGTCAAATGGTGTTGCTTATATGAAATGGGATAATCATGGTTTGCTTTTTGGAATTTATATTTTAAAAAAAATATTTTCAAGCCATGGATGTTTGAATCCGTGGATAACGAATCTGTTGATATGGAGGTCCGACGGTAAATTGCCCGGGCCCTGGGAATGGTCACGAATGGGTATGTAGCGCCATTCCCAACGCAACACTGTATCTGTCCTGTGCCTTTCTTCCCTATTTCTTCCCATCCCTCCCCCAATGTGAATCAATGGCAAGTGTTCATTCTGTAAGGAAGAATGTAATTTGAAAAACTCTGGGGTAATAGCCTAAGCTGCTTACTGTTAAGTTAACTGAGCCTCCATTACCAGTTTGCAAATTAGATTTCAAGATATGGGACTGTCCTTAAAGCATGTCACATTTAAATGAAAAGCAATTAATTTTTAGGTAAATTTGGGCACAACTGATTAATTCAATACAGATCTTCTTTCTCCCAAATACTTCACAAATGGGGCATAATTGTTCACTTTTATTGCATCCTTGTGGTCACAATCCCTTGGAAAGTTTGCTGGCCCTCTCCTTTGGCTATCTAAACTGTAGTGCCAAAAGGTTGACTGAAAGTTTACATCACTGCAATCGGCAATGCTAGATATTTGGGGAATGAAGGAATATTTCATCCAAGGGCGAAGAATTCTTATTTGAGGAAGCAGCACCTCCATTTTCTTCTTCACAGCTACACCCCCAATCCCCCCCCCCAGTTGAAGGTAATAGGAGGAAATAGGAGGAATGTGAACATTGCTAGGCCTCAGCAGTCCAGGGTGACCTGATGTCCTGACCGCAAAGGAAGATGAGGCACTGTAAAATGTACGATGTTTAAGAAAAATGGAGAATGTGACCAAAGAAAACCTAAAAACACTCATATAAATATACATTCATGCTTTTGAGTCAGGCTCAAAAGTGAGGACCTTTTGAATTCCTCCTGGACAGAAGGTGGAAATATAGGACATGTCCTGGAAAAGGAGGATGCCTGGCCCGCCAGAGTGTGTTGGTGCCCAGGATGACCAAACACTCTCTTTTTCCAGGACATGTCCTACATTTCAACCTTCTGTCCAGGAGAAATTCCAAAATATCCAAAATTTTTGAGTATGATGAAGAAGCATGAATTTACATTCAGATGAGTGTTTTTTTTTTTTTTTAAAATTTGGAATGTCTTCCGTCTTTCTTGCATGTCTTCGATTTTGCAGTGCCTTGTCCTCTTTTGCTAGGGTGGCCTGACATCTTCCATTTTCAGCACATGTCCTACATTTCAACCTTTAGTCCAAGAGGAGTTCCAAAATGTCCCAAACATTTTGAGCATGACTAAGAGGCATGTATTTACCTTTCTATGAGAGTTTTTAGCTTTCATTTGGTCATATCCTACATTTTTTCCTTGAACGCCCTACATCCGTGATGTCCAAACTTTGGCCCTCCAGATGTTTGGGACTTCAGCTCCCAGGATGCCTGACGGTTGGCCAGGCTGACTGGGGCTTTTGGGAGCTGAAGTCTAAAACATCTGGAGGGCCAAAGTTTGGACGTCACTGCCCTACATTTTTAGGGTGCCTTGTCCTCCTTTGTGGTCACACTCACCTTGTTCTTGCAGTGACTCAAAATCTTTGGTTCCCCCCAAATGTTTTGGGCTTCAGCTCCCAGAATATCTGTTTCCCAAGCTGGTTGGGGGCTTCTGGGAGTTGAGGTCCAGAACACTTAGGAGTTTATCAGATGGGAGGAATTTCTCTTTATTTCGAATGGAGCCAATTTTAGCGAATTTACGTGAATTCCAATTGCGTTCGGAATGCGTTCAGAATGACTTCCCATTACCCGAAAATAATTGCCCATTGGCCAAAATTGATTGAGATGCTTTAATGCGCAATAACGTAAACCCCATGACTGCGTTCGGATTGCCATTGGATTATACTTCCAATTTCCGTCGTCTGATAAACTCCTCTGAGGACCAAAGTTTGGGAATCCCACCTGGTCACCCTACTGGTGCCTGACCAAGTTACAAATCCCAGGACTCCAGGAGATGGAGCTACAGCACTTAAACGTGGGGCCAAACTGCTCTAGGTTCTACAGTGCAGGACAAGGGTTCCCAAACTTTGGTCCTCCAGATGTTTAGGACTTCAGTTCCCAGAATTCCTGACTGCTGACCAAGCTGGCTAGGGCTTCTGGGAGTTGATGTCCAAAGCACCTGGAGGGCCAAAGCTTGAGAATCCCTGGTGTAGATCAATCATTCCTAAACTTTGGTCCTCCAGATGTTTGGGACTTCATTTCCCAGAATTCCTAAGTATTGGTCAAGCTGGCTAGGGCTTCTGGGAGTTGAAGTCCAAAGCACCTGGAAGAGCAAAGCCTGGAAACCAGTGCTCTAGATGCTCCAAGGGCTTCCCAGGACCAGGAGGAGACCCTCCACCATGTGGCTCTGACTCTGCCTTCCTGGAGGAGGTCCTAAATCCCTTGGCCCCTCCTCCCACCCTCCTCTGGGCCTCTGTGATTGGCTGGATTCACAGAGGAAGCCCCTCCTTCCCAGCTGGCTCAATGGGGAGCCAGGTTTTGCAAGAGTTTTCAGCTTAGCCCAGTGTGCCTTCCCAGGGTTCGAATCCTCCCTCAGCCACTTCTTGGGCAGGTCACACTCTCTCAGCCTCAGGGGAAGAAGTCAGAAGAAAAGCCAAAGCTCCTCCTCCTCCTCTGAAGAAACTAAGAAACAGAAAACAAAACTCAGTTAGCACTAAAAGGAGGAGGAGGAGGAGGATGGAGGAGGGCTGAAGCCAACCAACTCCAGTTTCCAGAGGAGAGAAGGAAAGAAGAAGAAGAAGAAGAAAAGTTTGTGGATTAAATTTTTGGAGGGTGCATTTTTATTTTATTTTATTTTAATTATTTTATTTTATTCCCCCCTAAAGAAGGAGGGGGGGGGGACACACAAGAAGGGTCAGCCCTCTCTCTCTGGACTGGAGGGAGAGAGAAAGAGAGAGAGAGAGAGGAGGAGGACCAGGAGGACCATCCCATCCCTGCTCCTCCAAGATGTCTGACAAAATGTCCAGCTTTCTGTACATCGGGGACATCGTCTCCCTCTACGCCGAGGGCACCGTCAGTGGCTTCATCAGCACTTTGGGGTAAGAAGAAGGAGAAGGAGGAGGAGGAGGAGAAGGCAAAGGCAAAGGAGGGCAGCTGGAGGGAGCCCTGGGGGCTTGGGCTGGCTGCCTGGGCTTCTGCTGCTGCTGCTGGAGGCACCAGCAGAAGACCCTGATGATGGGGAGAAGGAGGACTCTTCTCTGGGACAGGCACTGGAGGCAGCTGGCTCTAGGGAGAGAGGAGAGAGAAGAGAGAGAGAGATCTGTATATATGTGTGTGTGTGTGTGTGTGTAAATACACACACACACACACACACACACACATATATATATAAAACAACCCCAACTGTTGTTTCCTGTGTGTTAAAACTATATATATATATATACACACACACACACACACATAATTTTAAGATAAGGAAATAACAGTTGGGGTTGTATATATATATATATATATGTTTTAACACAGGAAACAACAGTTGGGGTTGTGTGTGTATGTGTGTGTGTATATATATATATATATAGTGTGCGTGTGTGTCTATATATGTTTTAACACACAGGAAACAATAGTTGGGGTTATATATGTATGTAAAATGTGTGTGTGTGTGTGTGTGTATATATATATATATATATATTTTAACACACAGGAAAAAACAGTTCAGGTTGTTTTATATATATAGTGTGTGTGTGTGTATGTGTATGAAGATAGATAGATAGATAGATAGATTTAATACAGGAAACAACACTCGAGTTGTTTTATATGTATGTGTGTGTGTGTGTGTATATATATATATATATATATACATATATAGTGTGCGTGTGTGTATGTGTATGAATATGTACGTGTGTGTGTATGTGTATATATACCGGTATGTGTAAGTTTAACACAGGAAACAACAGTTGGGGTGTGTGTGTATGTATGTATGTGTCTGTGATATATATATATATATATATATATACACACACACACACACACACATAACCCCAGCTGTTGTTTCCTGTGTGTTAAATATATATAGTTTAATACAGAGGAAACAACAGCTGGGGTTGTGTGTTTTATATAATACAACATATATATATATATGTGTGTGTGTGTATTCATATATATATATATTATATATATATATATATATAAACAACCCCAGCTGTTTGTGTGTGTGTGTGTTAAATTTTATATATATATATATATATATATATATATAAAATTTAACACACAGGAAACAGCTGGGACTGTTATATATATAAGTGTGTGTGTGTCTGTGTGTGTCTGTGTGTATATTTGTTATATATATATATATATATATATATATAAAACAACCCCAGCTGTTGTTTCTTGTGTGTTAAAACTTTATACTGTATGTGTATATATATGAAAGTTTTCAGAGACACACAGAAAATGACAGCTGGGCAGAGGAGCTCCTCCGTTTCTGGCACTGCAGAGACCAAGAAATATAGGAAGTGATGAACACTTCCCCTCCTTTGGTGCAAGAGCTCTGGGCCCCACATCCAGCTCCAACTCCCAGAATCCCATAGCCTTGAGCCAGGGCAGGTGACAGCGGTGCCAAACCGGGTTATTTCTCCAGTGTGGACGCAAGCCTCAAGGTAGATGTGCCCAGCCATCCAAGGTTGCACTCCTTGGAGTCAATGGGGGGGGGAAAGAGATGAGCTGAGCCTGTGCTTGGAGTTGCCAAGGGAGATCCCTGGCACCGAAAGCATGTGTGCTTCCTTCTTGCCAGCCTGGATCATCATGCCCATGCAAGTTGCGACCCAATCCTGGGCATGTTTTCCGGAAGCAAGCCCTGGTGCTTCTTTCCTAGTAAACACACTCCAGTGTGCTTCTTTGGACTGCTGCTGCTGCTACTACTACTATTGGACTGTTGCTTACGCTCTTTACTTATCCATCCGCAGAAGCGAGAAAATAAAATCTCCTGCAGTGCTCTTGTCACGAGAAATGGGCACGCGCAGTGCTTCTTGGTTGTGGTTCTCCATACTTTGAATTTGATATCCATCTTGGCTGGCCGAGACTATACAGCTAGGCCTCCAAAACTCTCCCTTTTCACTCTTTCGTGTATTGCAACGTCCAGTTCTATGAGTCTGTACCGTGTGTGAGTTCCTGTATGGCAGCGGGTTGGACTGGATGGCCCTTGGGGGTCTCTTCCAGCTTTAGGACATTTATCGTACAAAGGGGATCGGGTTTATCCCACAAGTATCCCAGAACAACGGCATGATGACACAAAATGATTTGACACAACATTGCACAAAGCTGGCCATTATACAGAAGCATTAGCGCACACCTTTTTTTTAACTTTGGGGATTTCACCGACAACACATTTCTGATATTTTATTTGCGCAATTGCGTGCGATAAACATTCTCCCAATTACTTGCCGTTTTCGCTTTATTTGCCGGATGCTTAAATGAACTTTAATCTCTGTTTGATGCCGAAATGAGCCCCAGCGTGATAAACTCCTAGGAGACTGGGAACGTATATCTGCATGCAGGAGAGACTCAAGCTGCGTCCACACTGCAGGAATAATCTGGTTTGGCATGGCTTTAACTGCCCTGGCTCAATGCTGTGGCATTCTGTGAACTGTAAAATCTGGGAACAGCCCAGGTTTTCTTTTTCTGAAAGAGCCCGTTACCAGATACATGATTCTCGACAACTGTATCAGCTTGACCTCTGTGTGTTCGTCAGTATTATGGGAGTATTTGGACATCCGAAGCATGTTCTCGGTGTGAAAAACAGTTGTTTTCTCTTTTCTTAGCTGCTTAAACACTATCTGGAGCCTATCCAACTAAGGGTTTCAAAGGCTTCACTGCAGAAATAAACCAGTTTGGCACCACTTTAACTGCCATGGCTCAATGCTAGGGAATTCTTGCAAATGTAGTTTTGTGAGACGTTTAGCCTTCCCATTTCAGAGGGCTCTGGTGTCACAACAAAGTACACCTCTCAGAATTTCATAGCATTGAGCCACCATGGCTGTTAAAGTGGCGTCAAACTGGATTATGTCTACAGTGTGGATGCACCCAAAGAAAGCCATGTGCACAAATTTCAGGTTTATGGCATCGTATTGAAGGTGTCTCGTTTAGTGTGATTGAAATATAAAAACTACCAAGAAAGGCTGCTTTATGATAACCTTTCCCCCCCAATCAGCCTCGTATGCCTTTATGATATAATAACAATGGTTACGATGGCATAAACCCGATTCATGAGAAGAAGATGAATCAGCAAAAGATTGTGTGTCTTGCCATTATGTGACAGAGGATATAAGGTCTACTATAAACTTTTGGATATTTTGTATAAACAGAAGCTACCATAAACTGGGCCACGGCAAGACAGAACAAATAGCTGTACTTTATTGCGAAGTCTAGCTGTCAAGCCTCAGGGCTTGTCCGCACCGCCTGGCAATGCCTGGCATGGGTTTAAAGGCCTGATGTCACATTTTGTGTACCTCTAGTGTATCCCTAACTAGACTGGCAGTTTTGATGTACATGGCATATCCCTGGAGGGTAGTTTGCACAAACAGCAAGGCCTGTGTCCAAGCTGTTCCTACCCTTTCTCACCTGAGACTGCAGGCAGGGAACTGCATGACTTGAACACTTCCTTGTGTAACACACTTTATGCCCATAGAAAACCAGATGCCAGGGAGATAATGTCTATTCTAGACTTTCTCATGGTGCGCTAGTTCCTTAAGTGCAGGCGTGTTGTTTTTTTTTAATGGGAGAGCATTAACAATAAACCACATGCACCTTTTAAAAGTCTGAACTGGTATACTCTATGAAAAGATTAATAATAATATACAGTATTTGTATCCCGCCTCTCCCTGTGTTGGATCGAGGCAGGTAACACCAAGTGGGGAACAGTAAAAAAACAAACAAGCAAAACCAAAAACAGGGTGCTACAGCATTAAAAACATAATAATCTAAAATAAAAATAAAATAAAATATAACATGACCTTAGACGGTGAATGTACAGTGGGTCCTTGGTATCCACTGATGTTTGGTGCCAGAACATCCCCGCTGTGGATACCAAAATCCATGGATGCTCAAGTCCCATTATATACAATGGCATAGTAAAGTGGTGTCCCTTATATCAAATAGCAAAGTCAAGGTGTTTTTTTTTTTTTTTTTGGAATTTATATATATATTGGAATATATTTCAAGCCATGGATAGCTGAATCCTGGGACAAAACAACCTGTGGATGAGGAGGGCTGACTGTATTGGCAACCTCCATTCACTGATACCCACTGCCTGAAAGTATCTTTCCCTGGCACCAGCTTTTAGTAAGGAGCTACACTTGGCGGCCAAACTGTAGTCTAGATGCAACCATAATTGTGACCCTGATTTATTATATTTCTCCTTTAAAACCAGAGAGCCTTAGATCAACTGACGTTCCCTGGTCTTGACTAAAAAGGTGACAGCTTAATATTGCAATTCTGTCCATGGAAGCATAAACTTACACTTACTGTAGTGTATCCATGTGAATTACTTTCAAAGTAATTGTGCCTAGGACCTAATCTTGATATTTGGTATTCAGATTCTTGCAGAATGCAGCTGCCGTTCTTTATTTGCACATTTAATTCTTTACAATATTAGACATTGTTCTGGAAAAAGAAACAAAATTCAGCAATGTTGTTTTTTAAACCCCTTTTACATGCCTCTGGAGAACTCAATGTACAATCATAGTTTTTTGCAATTCCTAATGAAGATTCAGAGTGATTCAGACTCTGGATATAATCCTAGTAAAGTTAAGAACGTGTTAAAAATCATTATTTGAATGGGAAATGCAACTGAAATCAATGGAGGCTTAAGGTACTTAATTTGGCACTAATCTTTGTAATTATTAACGTCCTGGGCACCATTCTGTCATGCATGTCAAATTTCTTGTTTGCTTAGCTTTTGAATCATGATCTTCATGGGTTTCTAAACAGTGCTCAGGCACTTCGTAAATATCCTTTGCAAGGGCTTTCTGTCTTTACAGATGGACCTCATTAAAGAGATTTTCTTTTAGTGCATTCCTTTGCTTAAAGTTTTTGTATTTTTAAAAAAGGAGCATACAAATGTTTGTTTTGACAGTGAATCTGGTTGGGCTTATCATGGAGCAGTTGCAGCTGAAACCCAAGCAGCAACATTTTGCATCTGGATAAGCAGTCATGGGAAAGGAGCATTGCACTAGCAATTTGTGTCCATGTGCATGCATTTGTATTCATGTGTGTGATAAGGTGGTTCCCCTTCTTATATCATATGAGGAAGTAGGCTTAAGTCTATAAAAGCTCATGCTACCAACTTTTCTCTTTCGGTTAGTCTCAAAGTACAAGATCTCTGTGTGTACTAATTTTCCAGAGTAACACAGTGAGGTCTCTGAACTCTCTCACAGAGAGGTTTAACCTCCAGACCAAGGGATTCTGTTAACTCACTTTTTAAAACAGACGTCCTTAATTGCTACCCCAAATCAGGAAAGTATTTTAAGCAAAGACAAATTTCATATTGAAGACAGTGATTGCATTTGTATTATCATAAGCAGAGAGGGATCCCATCTGTCTCTCAGAGAATCCATAGAAAACTTTGTCACAGTTATGACAAAGCAAGCATATATACTTTTTGCCTCTCAGTGAAAGTGTCTCGTGTTGTCTGGATCATGAAAGTTCCTTTGATTTAGACTGGAACAAAGCAGCTCCATGCTGTCTGGTGTGTGGTTTGGTTTCAAAACAATGGGAAATTCCCGCATCTGTGATCACACAAATGTGTGTTCTCTTTTGAGCAGTTAGGTTGCTTAAATCCACCTACCTTTAGTAATCTGGAGTGGCATTACTTGTGAAAGACTTCCCAAACAGGAGGCAATACTGTTGCAGTTGTACTTTAAAAGGACTTCTTCTACTCTACCAAACAGGGGAGGAGTATCATCCCCAACTTATTTGTGCTGAATGTACAGTACTGAAGTTCCCTACCAAGACCATTGGAAAACCCCTCCCCAATTACCTTAGTGGAAGAAGAGTTTTTCCAATGACCTCCTCAAGCTCCATTCCCTCCTGTCAGGAGATTCTCAGCTTCACAACCACAAACGTCTGGTCTTCCCAGTTGGAAAGACAAAAGGCATGCTGAGGGATCCCACGGTTATCTCCGATCAGAAACTAAGGTGTGGATTATCTCCCATGACAGTGCATGGAACGCCCATCCAGTAAAGCTGGATCTCAGGGACCCAATAATATCAGGGGATATTGTCATGCCCCTGCTGACACCTTCCTCAAGATGGATCGTTTGGCCCTTCACACGAATAAATCTCCCTCCAACTGTTTATTTGCCTATATTGATTGTGCACCAGTTTTATTCCTCATGATGTCCACTGAGGAATCATAGGAGGTGTAGTGTGGTGCGTGTGCAGAGAATTATCTGAGATCCCTTTAATAGGACCATAGTTCTGGAGGGTGGAGGAATGTGCTCACTTAGTGTAAGTCTGCAATATGCTCCCTTATTCAGTGCTGTAGGTAAAAATGCTCCCCCAGTATCTTTGGAGAAACCTGGATTCTTCCCCTTCCCAAGTTGGATGGTAATGAGTTCATTAGTCACATATGAAGCCCAGTTAGAGGAGGTGTAGTGGTTTGGGTGTTGGACTGTGACACTGGAGACCAGGGTTCGATTCCCGTTTTGGCCATTAAACCAACTGGGTGAGCTTGGGCAAGTCACATGCTCTCAGCTTCCGGGGATGGCCATGGCAAACTCCCTTTGAACAAACATTGCCAAGAAAACCCCATGATAGGTTCATGGCCTTAAAAGGTTGGAAAAGCGACTTGAAGGCACATAACATCAGCCAAGGCATCTTTCCGAAGGCAGGCGGGGAACTTGCGTTCATAGCGAGTATGGGGAAGTTAACCTTTTTGAGCTACATCTTCCAGCAGGGTCAATAGACATGCTGGTTGGCAGAGAGGTGTAGTCCAGACAACTTTTCCCATTTGTTTTCTCTGACCCACCCCCATGTATTCTGTTTTGAATACTTAATGGAAATATTACTATTGCATTTGTGGTTGAACATGGGATACCAGGGCCTGGTTCCACAGACAGCTAGGCTACTGGACAGAGCTAGTGCACTGTGCTGTCCTGGCAGCCTCTTTCTGTGCTGGATCAAGGCAAGGCGACAAAGGTGTTCTGTGATGTCATCTCGGCATTTTTGCTGTCACTGTATTTCTTTCATGCATGGCTGACGTGGGAGCATTGTCGCTGAGTAACATTGTCATCGGTTAGCTGGCACTGTAATTGCTCAGAACATGGTGGGAGTGGCTGTCATTGTTATGCTCCCTTTTTTTTCTGCTGCTGCATTATTCTTTTGCTGGAGGAGCTAAGCTTTCCAGCCAGTGGTTTTGGTGGTATAGCTCTGGTGTGCCAATAGTCTCTTTATTGAAACGCATTTCAGAATTAGGATACCTAAATCATAAGTGTATATAACTGTACTATACAGAATTGGGTAATGGTTATAGATTATGCAAACGGGTGAGTAGCTGTACTAGGGCAGGGGAGGGCAGGGGCAATTTTTCATGCCCCTGCATCCTTCACAGGCTGGATTGTGCCAGAACCATCTGATGGCTTGTGGAGGTGCCCTGGAGAGTACCAAGGGCTACAGAAAAGGGGTTAAGGGACCATATGTGTAAAACCACCTGTGTTTGGGTAGTACTGCATCAAGAGATAGTATCGCAAAGAAAGTAAGACAGTGGAAAATTTAACAGTGAATTTCCATGCTTCAATCTGTGTTTCATTAGGTAGAAAGACAGTATTCAAAGCCTTTTGTTCCTTGCTTCTTACGATGACTTCCTATTTTCTTATTGACTGCCTTCTCCTAGACAGTGGTTAGTGTGTTGTTCTGTTCAAACACTGCCTCCAGAACATGCCCGGCTATGTTAACATTATATTCAACTTGAACTGCCATGGCTTCATTACATGGAATCCTGGGGTTTGGTGAGACACTAGAGAAGCTCTCTGGCCAAAAATTCTAAATATCCCTCCCTAAACTGCCTAAATACCAGATCCCCATCTGATCTTGGAGGCTATGCAGGGATGGAAGACCACCAGTGAACATCAGATGCTGTAGCCCATATTTCAGAGGAAGGGACTGACAAAAAACACCTCTAACTATTCCTTGCCTCAGAAAAAAAAAGCATGAAATTCATGGGGTTGCTATACATCAACAGACAACTTGAAGGCACTTATATAAACACACACTCCCAAGATTTCATTCTATGGAGCTAAGGCAGTTAAAGTGATTTCAAAGCACTATAAATAGTGTGAAAAAGATCTTGGTTGAGGGATAACCTGTTACCGTGTTTACCTGTAAATAAGACAGTGTCTTATATTAATTTTTACTCCCAAAGATGCTCTAGGTTTTATTTTCAGGGGATGTCTTATTTTTCCATGAAGAAGAATTCACATTTATTGTTGAAAAAAAAAGAACATTAGGTCTTATTTTATAAGGATGTCTTTTTTTTGGGAAACAGGGTACTAACCTTTAATTGGGAGTGCAACTAGAAAGCAGAAAATAGTGCAGAGATAAAAGTAATGGCCTCTTTGTCATCTTATTCCATTTGCTGCTATGTAGCATTTAAAAAGTGGTGTCTCCGTTTATTTGGTAAGAAGATTGCATAATAGCCCCGGATTTCTCAAAAGCATATTTTCCAGCTGCACAAATGCCCCATCAAATACCCTCCACTAAGGAATAAGAGACAACAACCTGAATCACCTGCTTGCTTATGCCATGTAACTGGCATTTTCTTCACAGTTCAATTGACAATGTGATTTCTTGTTGCTGCCCCAACAAATATGTGCTGCCAAAATTGGTACTTTTCCAGTTTTTTCCCCCCTAGGTTGAGAATAACCTTTGAATCACTTCTGCAAATATTTCTGCATACTCATGTTGTTATTAATTTCCCTTCCAGTGCCCTGTTTCCAGTGCAACTGTTTATATTTTTGTGCTGCTCATTTTTTATTTTTTGCTCAACTTCACCTAGTAAGGCCTCTATATGTTCTGGCTCTTGGAGGTGACTTTCACAATTGCCAGCTCTTAAGCTGACCTTGTTCCTCTACTTCTGACAACAATCTGACAAGCAGAAATGTAAAAGGCTCAGTTTTTCTTGGCACGGAGATAAAGTGCCAGGCAGTGCTCCACCTGCATAATGTTGGTTTGCCGGCTGCTGTTAAAAGTGCAGGAGCAGTCACAAAGTTGGTAGCACCAGGCACTTTAAAAAAAGCACCATTTTACTTAACTAGATAAAAACGGCCTTGATTGCAGTACGTAAGGACTTTTTAAAATAAACTGAAAATGAACTGTGATGTGAGTTGTATTTTCCTAGGAAATATGATCAAGTAATGAAGAGAATATTGTGGAATGCAAATTGTCATGATTTCCTTTCCCTCCATGCATTTTCTTTCACCTCCCAAAAACAGTTTGGCTCATTTTGTCATTCTTGTCTTAGAAACCCAGCTGTCAGTTACTGGTTAAAGAAGGCAGAAGTGAGATTGTCTGAGGAAGTGAAATTGAGAGATTCTGCATTAAATTTAACTGGCCAAGCTCAAAAACCCAATAAGCAAATCCTGCTAGCTTTTATACACCAGCAATAATGGCAAGATGAAAGAACGCCAAGTTTATTTAGCTCTTTACAAGATTTTTGGCATACCTTTCAGTGAAATAATGCTCAAGGCATCCTTTCACATGTTGTAAGGCACACAACAAGAATGCCACACTTCTCCCTCATCCTTTGCAATCAGGTATCCGTTCTTTCATCTGTTCTTTTGTTCTGCTGTCCCAGAATAACTGGCAGTTAAAGCAGAGGTATCTTTTTCCCCAGGAATATGGCAAGCAAATTCCCTGGTGCTACTACTTTTTTGAGGTGTGATTGTAGTGATGATGTTCTTTGTAGTGTGTTCTTCCCAGGAGGCAGTACGTGCAAACTTCTTATGGTCTCATGGTGTTCCTGAAGCTCTGTTATACCTGGATACCTAGTAGTCTCCATGAAGGGAAATGTGCTGTTTATGACATGAAGAGCAGATGAGCAATAAAGAGCGAAATGTAGTTTTGGGGCTGCTAGGCTCAAGTCAGTTGTAACACTCATTATGTGTCCCTAAGGAAGTCATGCTTATGACTCCTAAACTACTTCACAGGACTGATTGGAACCAAGGGGAGGTTACATTATTCTGAGCAATTGGAAAGACAGTAGGATACAGATACAATACAATGGTCCCTCCACTTTTGCTGCTGTTAGGGGTGAAGGATTCTTGTGAATGTGGGAAAACTACAAATAAAAAAACATTATTCTTTTTGCCTAAGAGAACACCTCTCTAGGGAGTTTATCAGACGACGGAAATTGGAAGTATAATCTAATGGCAATCCGAACGCAATCATGGCGTTTCACGGTATTCTGAACACAATCATGGGTTTTAGGTTATTTTGTATTAAAGCATCTCACACAATTTTGGGCAATGGGCAGTCATTTTCGGGTAATGGGAAGTCATTCTGAACGCATTCCGAATGCAATTGGAATTCACGTAAATTCGCTAAACTAGGCAATTCACGTGAATTCGAATTGGCTCCAATTGGCTCCAGTCGCAATAAAGAGAAATTCCTCCCGTCTGATAAACTCCTAGGAATCTCCAGTTCCTCCAGTGCAACTCTGTGGTCAATATTGGCCAGAAGTTGATCATAGAATCATGCTGGAGGATCTAGAAATACCTAGAGAAGTGTTTTCTTTAGAAGCTTCTAGGTTCTCCAGAACAACTCTAAAGTCAACTTCCAGCAGAGTTGTGCTGGAGGTCCTAGAGATTCCTAGAAAGAACATATTAATCAAAACCACAAATAATCAAAGCCGCAAAACTCAAAGCCGCAAATGTGGAGGGCCAAATGTAAATAGAAACTCAGAATGGTCATAGCAACGTAGTGCAGTTAGCAGCTTGTTTAATATTTAAGTCAAAGCCTGCACTTATCCTTTCATCGTTCAGTCTGATTTACTGCAGGCATGTAAGATGGTTATAGATGAAGGTGTGAGTGTGACCCATTTGGCTGTCCTTATGTCAGTTTGTATTTTACACACTCCAGCCCAGTGAGGACAATTGGGTGGGTTTGTGTTGGTTAAACATTATGTCAAAGCAGAAATTATGGGCCTCCTGCAGCTTAGCATTCACATTTTGGTGTGAGTGCCATGATTCAGATTTGATTACTTCACAGGTTGTAATAATGTAATTCCTTCGGCCATGTGAATATTTTATTTTCTTCAATTTCAACTTTATACCCCTCAGTTTTTATATACTGGTATATAAAAACTAGGGAGTGTCAACTTGAAATTGAAGTAAAGAAAGTATTTACATGGTCGAAGGAATTATATTAGAAATAGAAAGTATTTCTGATTTCTAAGTACAGGTATTTCTAATTATATTAGAAATGAAAAGAAATAGGAATTATATTAGAAATAGAAAGTATGTTCTATTTTCATAGAACTATATATGCCAACTAAAGAGTTTAGCTTAATAAACGGAGGCAAGACATTTATTCCAAGAAAAAAAATATTTACTTGTGGAATATATGTTGAATTTGGTGGGGGCTGGGCAAAATGTTGCCTTTTGTACTGCCCTTGCGCAATGTACTTTCTAGACATTTTGAAGTTTTTTGAACTAAATTGTGGTTTGCCTCTGAAATTTGATAGCAATAGGCTAAATGCACTGTAGTCAATGGGAGAATGTATTGCAATCAGTGGCATAGAGAATATTTTATTCTCTAGACAATATCATATTAATTAAAATCATAGCAGTTAAATAACAAATGTAATAGCTTTTTCTGGGCTTTTCGGCCATGAAAACCTTCGACTTCACATTGAACAAATGTAATGTTTAATGTATTTTATATAATCAGAATGATTATATTGTTTTAATATTAAGAATATTTGTTATAATGGATTTGGGGATGACATAATCAATCGGATGAATTTAATAATTGAATGAAATAAAAATAAATTGGTTACATGTGAGTGGCAGGGCATTTGCGATCCTTTAAGTTAATGCTAAAATGTAATAAAAGCATGAAAAGTTAGAAATGTATGTTTCTGCTGTTGCTGGATGCCCCACTCCACCCCAGAGTATGCCTCATGCAAAGAAAAGGCGAGAAACCTAAAGGAAAAAAAGCACAAAAAGTGTAGGCCTTGAATATTAGACCAACCTGAAAAGTGCCAGCTCCGAGGCAGTCGCTCACTTATGTGCTGGCCAGGATGTTGCAATGGCATGGAGTTTGCTCTATCATTTACTTTACTTGATCTGACGTCTTTGCTTATTTTTCACCGTTTATTTGAATAGTTAGTGGCATGTCGGGATATTCTCTGTTTGGAAAAGGGTAGTCATGTTAGAGAGAACCCATCTGGTATAGCGACTTAAGTGCTGCACTGTGACTTTAGAGATGAGGGTTTGCATCCCTGCTTGGCTGTGGAAACCCACTACAAAGTTATAATCTACCAAGTAAACCCTGTGATAGGTACAATTTAGGATCACCATCTGTCAGAAAAGAGTTGATGGCAGTGGCACACAACGACAACAATGAGTGATGTTAGAAGAGAACAGCGAGGTGTAGTGGTTTGAGTATTGGACCAGGAAACCAAGCTTAAATCTTCTCTTGGCAATGTAAACCCACTGGATGGCCTCGGGCAACTCTTTCCACCTCAGAGCAAGGCGATGGCAGACCTCTGAATAAATCTTGTAAAGAAAACCCTCACTTTGGTTCTTAGCCTCATTCTGACATGTTATTCCTTCCCCTAGATGCTTTGAAAAGGAGGTTAAGAATCCTGGAACTTACGGTCAGACTTTGAAACCTGGCAACCATAGCCTCTGTACTTTGTTTATGAAGCGGAGTATTAGTGTTGTTTATTGTAAGCTGCCAAAGGCTAATTGTTCCTTAAACAAAGCTGAGAGAACAGCGTTTTATAAATAAGATATAAATGAATATAGTAGTTCTTTGGCTGGATAAATTCATGTTCCGTTTGGCCTTAGGTTCCCATGTGTGGCCATAGCAAGGCACCTAATTATCTTTAAGGTCCAAACGTTCATTAGCTAAGGTGAGGTTCTCTGGGTTACTTGCCCAACATACAGGTGAGGTTTGATTTATGTTGAGGCTGCGTTTCTGGAATTATGGTGTAAATGGAGACTGGCGTAAATGGGGAGAGTTCCATAAAGAAACACTGAAGATCAGATGGATGTATTCCAGTGGAGCTGATGTAGCCACAAAGTTAGCAGTCTTATTCAGCCTGTCACCAAAATTAAGGAGGTTTAAAACATAAAACATCAGGGCTTACCTTTCCTACACTAGAGAAATTCTGCCTTTGGAAATTACAAGATTTTTTTAAAAAACTGTATTTCTAATAAAAACAAATCACATCTATACATCCATAGAAACATCATATAATACATTCCCTAACATATAACATCCATCAAGCTTTCACAACATATAATTACATTTCTATCTACATCACCAACAGTTTCTTCTTACATTCACCTAATCTTCCGATTCACTTTCTTTCTTTTGTGTGGTTACTTTATGCCCATTGTACTATATCCTTTTGTACTATTGTACTATTATCTTTTACTTTGTTGCTTGCTTTTCCTTTAGCCTCTCAAATTCTTTTATCTAATCATTCTCGGTTATAATAGACTCTTTTGGTTTTGTCTATTATTACTACCTTAATCTAACACTATTCTTCTTTCTCTCTCTCTCTCTCTCTTTTTCTTACTCATTTTTTTCTCCATGTTTTTCTTTCCAATATTTTACTACCAAATCCCAGTCATCTTCTACCATTGTGCTACTTCCTTTTTTTATGCTTCTTGAAAGTCTGTCTAAATCTCTCATATCCACCAATTTCTGTAACCAATCTTCTGTTGTTGGTATTTGACAAGACTTCCATTTCTGCACATATAATAATCTTGCCACTATTGATATATATAATACCAAATTTTAATACTTTCTTTCTGGACCTTATCAGACGTCGGAAATTGGAAGTATAATCTAATGGCAATCCAAACGCAATCATGAGGTTTCACATTATTACGAATTAAAGCATCTCACGCAATTTCGGGCAAAAGGGAAGTCATTCTGAACACAATCATGAGTTTTACCTTATTGTGAATTAAAACATCTCACGCAATTTCGGGCAATGGGGGGGGGTCATTTTCGGGCAATGGGAAGTCATTCTGAATGCATTCCAAATGCAATAGGAATTCACGGGAATTCGCTAAACTAGCGAATTCATGTGAATTTGAATTGGCTCCATTCGCAATAAAGAGAAATTCCTCCCGTCTGATATGGTCCTCTGTCTCTTTCTGTAATATATGCATCACGACGTACATGACGGAAATGATAAGATTCTAGTTGCTAATTACCTCATCACCTAAGAAAGAGAGAGAAGCCCTTTTAGCAACACAAAACCTCCAATATTCCATTTTCTTCATCCCCCTCACACACACCCTTATCAAGAGACAAAGCAAACTTCTTCCTCTGAGGCAAGATTCTTGCTTCTCCATCCCTCCCTCCCCAGTCTCTCCTCCTCCTAAGCAGGCAGTGAAAACCCATGCTTCCAATGACAGCAAGATTCCAGTTTGTTTGTTGGCCTCTTGCTCCCCTTTCTAAGTAGGCAAATATTTATTTATTTGATTAATTTGTATGCCACCATTTCCCCAGCGCGGAACCCAAAGTTGCTCCCAGATAGAATCATTTAAAAAAAACAACAACACCTCACAACAAAACGTTTAAAACAATTAAAATCACTACAGTAAAAAGTATAGTCATTTAAAAGACATACGAAAGTTGAAAAAGATAAAGAAAACATCCCAATAAGAAGCTTCCCTGCTTAAACATTAGAAGCAAAAGGAAAGCAGGGAAGGGGCCAGCCTAGCCTCCCATGGAAAGCAGATGGCAGGAGCAGCTGCTAAAAAGGCTCTCTTGTGAGGTTTGTATGGGGAGACAAATTTTTCAGATGGTCTGGATCTAAGACATACAGGGCTTTATAAGTCATGGCCAGCACTCTGAATTGTGCCTGGAAGTGAACAGGTTGCCAGTGAAGCTTTTTTAACAAGGGAATTATATGCTCACTATATCTAGTCCTGCTGCTTTATCACACTAGGGGGCAAACAGAATTTAAATGAGAGTTAAACAAGAGTTAAACGGGAAATGTCCTGTGATAAACATAGGGCATTTCCAGTTTAACTCTCGTTTACCTCTCATTTAAATCCTGTTTGCCCCCTAGTATGATAAAGCAGTATGTCAGCATACTGGTGGCAGGAGTTTGGCCCTGTTTCTGAACACTTTCCAAAGGTGCAGTTCCATCTACAGTGTGTTGACAGTAGTCCAGAGACAGAATATAATCAAGGCATGTGCCATTGTAGCTGGACCTGATGCCTCAAGGAACAGACACAGCTGGTGCACTAATTTTAGCTGTGCAAAGGCACTTCTGGCCGCTGCTAAAACCTGAGCATCCAGTCACAAAAGATGTTATCACACGGGAGGAATTTCCCCCAATTTCGAAAGAAATGAAACTTGGGCCAGTTCGGAATTGAGTGAATTTGCTAGTTCAGCGAATTTACGTAATTGCGTATTGACGCCGAATCGCTTTCGGAACTGCATGAAATTGTCTCCCAGTGCCTGAAACTGCATGTGATAGTTTCTCACGCAATAACGTGAAACCCCATGATTGCGTTTGGAAGGACTTCCTATTGCCCGAAAATGTGTGTGATCAGCTTTCACGCAATAACGCGAAACCCCATGATTGCGTTCAGATTGCCATTGGATTATATTTCCAATTCCTGTCGTGTGATAAACTCCAAAGTTGAGTCCAGGAACACACCTGAGTTGCAAGACTGAGACTTCAGGGGACCATAACCCCATCAGCACAAACAGAGTCCCTATTATTTAATCTGCCTTTCAAATCAGGCAATAAGGACTCTGCCTGTGCTGGATGGCTCAATACCAAGACAGTTTCTTGGGAATCACGTAGGAAGGGCAGGCAGAGTTGGGTATCATCAGCATACTAGTGACATGCACCCACAATCTCCAGATCACTTCTTCTAGCAGTTTTATGTAGATAATAAACAGCATGAGGGACAAAACAGAACCCTGAGGCCAACAGCCAAGGCGTTGAAGAGGAGTCCTGCAGCACCACTTTCTGAGTTCACCCCGCTAAGAAAGACTGGACCACTGTCTAACAGTATTCCCAAATCCCATCCCAGAGAATTCTTCTTGTTGTCAGTTCTTGAAGGCCATCTTTTAACCGCAGAAACATCTGAAGATTCCTCGTGAATGACACTGGCCCAACATCCACCCCAAACCTTTAAGGGCCAGTGTCTTCCTCTTATAATTTTTAAATCTGTTGTAGCTTCTATACTATGCTTTTAATGTTATGAATTCACTCAGTCAGAAGCTCTTCTTGAACCAAACAAACATTAACTTTATTTACAAGCAGGTAGCAATAATGTAGCTTATTTAGGATAGTGTCACAGATGGCATGGTTACAATAATTACAGTACATCAACAGTTGTAGGCACTTTTCTACTCAATTACTTTTCAATTAATTCTTTTAAAACTAAACGGTTCCATTCTGCCTTTGAACTATCCTCTTCAGCCTCAGAACTATTCTCTACCCCTTCAACAGAACTCTGAATTCTGCCAAGGGAACTCTGCACTGAACCTCAACTGAGAGGCTATGCAGACCGCCCCAAAGGGGCAGCTTGCAGCTGCCTCCAGCTGTGCTGGATCGGGGCCGTGGCAACTGCAAGCTGTGGCTCTGATCTGGCCTTTCCAGAGTGCGAAATGGAGCAGCTTTAAGGCACTCCTTTGGCATTGTATCATGTAAATGCAGTGCCAAAGGAGCACCGTGATGCTGCACGCTGTGTGGAATGGTACATAGCATTGTGCCACCATGACGGTGGAGTTGGCACATGCGTTGTATGGACGCCACACCGCGACTCCACTCCAGGCTGGGCTTTAACTGAACTCCAACTGGCTGTTAACCATCACTCACTCCTGTCTTTTAGAACCACTCCTCCCACAGCAGCCCTTCCACTACAGCCAGCCTGAACCAGGATTGGCTGTTGGAAAATCAAGTTGGCCTACTGACTCTGTCACATCACAGATTCCATCATCAATGGTACTGAAAGATCCAAGATCCACTGAGAGATCCAACAGAACCAACAAGGACATACTCTCCTTGTCCAGTTCCCTGTGTAGGTCATCCATGGAGGCAAAAATGTTTTAAAATGTTTTTTTAAAAAAAATCCATGGAGGCAACCATCCCATAACCAGGCCTGAAGTCAGATTGAAATGGATCTGGATAATTCATTTCATCCAGAAACCCCTGGCGCAGGGAGGCCACTACACACATCAGGACCTTGCCTGAAACTGGAATGTTAGACACTGGGTGATAATTGTTCAGAATGCTAGGACCCAGATAGGTCTTTTTAAATAATGGCAAAGGAAGTACCTTCCTTCTAGCAACAGCAAGATTGCAGTTGCCTTCTCCCCCTATGCCTTGTGGGCAAGACTTCCGTTTGTTTGTTTGTTTGTTTGTTTGAAAAGCTGAAAATTAGGGCAATGCAAATTGAGACTTGACTATACATGCATTGATTTTATGCAATGAATGCAATAATGATAAAGAGGGGAAAGGTGACGGGGCCCACTTTGGCAGATCCTCTTTTTCTGGCCTCCTAAAAGTAGCTGTCTATTTTTCATAGTTGTGTAGTTACAAATAAAATTATTGCTGTGATTCTCAGTGTAAAATAACACACTGTGGTTTTTAGTGTAAAATAATTCACTGGGAAAGAGGAGGAGACATGGGATGCTGGGACAATCTAGGATCTTATCCAGACTACTTTTCTTTTGAAAATCTTTCTTTCTTTCTTTCTTTCTTTCTTTCTTTCTTTCCTTTATATCCTACTTTCCTTTTAAATGCTACGTTTTCCCCAATATGGGACCCAAGGTGGCTTTGAAATATAAGTTAAAATAAAATCCAGTTAAAACAATTGGCTAATACAAAGGTATTAAAACACTGATTTAGTTAAAAAGCCAGTTAAAACATAAAAATACAGCACACCCCTTCCCGCCCTAAAAAGCATACACCCTAAAAAGCATACAAGCTCTGCTCTGGGCCCATAACAAATTCCAACTCCCAGAATTCCATAGCCTTGAGCCAAGGCAGTTAAAGTGTTGCCAAACCGGGTTATTTTTCCAGTGTGGATGCTAGTCTAGTTGGAGAGGGTTCTCTCTCCCATGTCCTCCTCAAATGGGACTGTGATAGTCGCGAGGTCAAATGAGGTAGAACAAGTCAAACAAATGAGCCCATATATGGAATATTAAACAAGAACAACAAATGACAAGCCATAGGCTGAAAGGATATCATGTTGTGATTCCTTTATGGATTATTTAAAAATGAGATGACACTAAAATCAGAATGGAGGAACTGCATAGACACATAGCTGCTTAGGCTGGGTTATCAGTCAGTGTTCCTTGTCCATTAGATTTGTCTGCCAAAAATAAAGGAAATGATCATTTTTAATGAGCGGTGAATATTTTCATTCAGATAATTTTTTTTTGGTTGGGGTTGTCATGAAGCCTCTTTGGCCATGCTTAAATAACACAGTACAGTATCTGGAAACTGGCGCCAGAGACTGGTGTATATCTAATTTTTTGTACAGAGATAGAGATTTTCCTTTTATTAGTGATGGCCTATGCTAACAGGATGGCAGATTCCCCTATTAAATGTACAAAAATGGACAGTTTAACCTTTAATGCTGACAAGGTTTCCTCTATTGACCCTGGACGTCTGAGGCCCAAAGGATGCAGGTTAGGGGGCATGATAGGCCTAATCCTGCCATCCAACACATCAGTAACAAAACCCGGGGTTTTTGTGTGTTGTGTTTTGCTAATTCTAATTCATTTAAATAATATTTATACTACTTTTCATCAAATTCATTGTATGGAGTTCACAATCATAAGAAGCCAAAGGTACCATTCAAAAAGTTTCTCAAAAGCAATAAAAACTAGACTCAGAACACTGCAAACACAACAAATTGTTTTAATACTTAAGGCTGAACTCTTATATGGAACTAACACAGTGGGACTAATTTCTGAGCTGTCATATTTACGGTTGTATTGTTAGTTGTGTTTTTTTTTTTTAAAGCGATGACAGCTCCATCAAAATCTGTGTGTCTCTGTCTTTGCAGAAGTGTTGGTCAAGCTTGTTACAGATTGTTTTAGTTTTGAAGGGTACAGCTGGAAGTGAAATGAAAACCTGCAGAACTGGCTTTCACTGCAGAATACAAAAATGCATTCCACAGGCAAGGACAGCTCAATAATCTCATCTGAAAGGGCCTCTTTGCACATTGTTTTCTAGACATATACTTAGAATTTTTTTAAAAGACTGGGTGTGATAGAACACCTTTGTTTTCAAATGTCTGCTCCACAGGTAGTGTCCCAAGAGAGCTGGAAATAGCTGTGGCAACTTGTTGGGTTTTCTTGGCAAGATTTGTTCACAGAGGGTTTTGCCTTTGCCTTTCTTTGCAGTTGAGAGACTGTGGAGTTTATCAGATGACAGAAATTGGAAGTATAATCTAATGGCAATCCGAATGCAATCATGGGGTTTCACGTTACTGTGTATTAAAGCATCTCACGCAATTTCGGGCAAAAGGAAAGTCATTCCGAATGCAATCATGGGTTTTACGTTATTGCATATTAAAGCATCTCACGCAATTGCGGGCAATGGGCGGTCATTTTCAGGTAATGGGAAGTCATTCTGAATGAATTCCGAACGCAATTGGAATTCACGTAAATTTGCTAAACTAGCGAATTCACGTGAATTCGAATTGGCTCCAATTGGCTCCATTCGAAATACAGAGAAATTCCTCCCGTCTGATAAACTCCTCTGACTCACCCAAAGTGACCTAGTGGCTGAGCTGGGATTTGAACCCTGGTCTCCAGAATTGCAGTCCACCATGCAAACTGCTACATAGGTCCCCTTCAGGATCTCCATAAGTTATATTCCACCCTCTAGCTATCTTTAGCAAGAGGCCTTGCTAGAGCTCTCGGGATGGTGTACAGTAAAATCAGCTCAATAAAATTAAAACAGTGCAAGCAATAAAATGATTTTTGAAAGTGTAAAACCATATTAAACAATTCAATAAAAATGTGGTCTAGCTTTAACATTCCTTCAACATAATTTGGGAGGATATTAAAAGAAGAGATGTCCAACTCAGAACAATCTGGGGTGGTTTTTCCTCTGCATTTTTGTTTGTCAGGCTGGCTTTCTCACAGGGTGAATTTGAGCTATTTCTCTAAGCATTGCAGATCCCCTACCTACATGAGCTCTAGCCATTGCTGCAGAATTTCTCACCCCTGGCTCTGAGAAGACAAAGAACCATGCATTAATCAAACAGGAAAGTGGCTTGTTGACAGTGCTGACACTGTCAAGAGTGACACTGCCATGCCAATAATAGTCAAGGTATATGGAAATGAATAAGGAACCATAGGTGTGCCCACCACAGGAAGCACTGGGCCATCCCAAATCATACATCCTTATCTCATGGATAGTAGTATCCTTATGAAATGGCATTGAATCCTATCTGAGCTAATAGTAGACAGTGTATGTAAGGTACCAGATTCCGTATGATCTTGGAAGCCAAGCAGGGTCAGCCCTGGTTAATACAGTTGGCCCTCCGTATCCACGGATTTTTTATCCGCAAATTTGAGCATACACGGCTTGAAAATATTTCCAAAAAGTATAAATTCCAAATAGCAAACCTTGATTTTCCATTTTATATATGGGACGCCATTTTGTTGTGCCACTATATTTAATGGGACTTGAAAATACACGGATTTTGTTATCCACGGAAGGTCCTGGAACCAAACCCTAGTGGATAACAAGGGCCCACTGTACTTGGATAAGAGATTGCCAATGAATATCAGGTATGTAGGGTATATTTCAGAGGAAGGAACTGGGAAAACCACCTCTGAATATTCCTTGCCCAAGAAAATCCTATGAAATTTATGGGTCAATAGTTGACTTGAAGGCATGTACAAATACTATATAGCTCATTGGAAGAACATGTGCTTTTCATGCAGAAAGCCCAAGTTCAGTGCCTGGGTTCTGTAATTAGAAAGGGTCTGGAAACCAGTTATGAGAAACTCATCTGCCTGAGTTCTCTAAGAACCAGTGTCACATTGTATAGGCTTATGAGCTATTGATGGGAAAGAATACAATACAGTTGGCTCTTTGTATCTGTGAGGGTTCTGATCCAGAACCCCAACACTACAGATAGCAAATTCCATTGGAACTCAAATCCCGTTCTCCTCAATGGCGGTGTGACATGCACACAACCATGTTGGCACAGCCATGTACATGTGCAACCGTTGGAGAAGAGAAGGTTTAGCCTGGAGAAGAGAAGGTTAAGAGGTGATATGATAGCCCTGTTTAAATATTTGAAGGGATGCCACATTGAGGAGGGAGCAAGCTTGTTTTCTGCTGCTCCAGAGAACAGGACTCGGAACAATGGATGCAAGCTCCAGGAAAAGAGATTCCACCTCAACATTAGGAGAAACTTCTTGACAGTAAGGGCTGTTCGTCAGTGGAACACACTCCCTCAAAGTGTGGTGGAGTCTCCCTCCTTAGAGGTCTTTAAGCAGAGGCTGGATGGCCATCTGTCAGGGATACTTTGATGGAGAGTTCCTGCATGGCAGGGGGTTGGACTGGATGGCCCTTGTGGTCTCTTCCAACTCTGTGATTCTATGATTCATTGGGGAGAACAGGGTAAGGACATTCATGGATGCTCCAATCTGTGGATGGCAAGCATGTGGAAGGGAAGGGCTGACTGTAACACATTGTCATTGTAACACATGTCCAAATATTTGAAATGTGTGTACCTTAGAAACAAGGCAAAAGTAGAGTGGGGGGAAAAGAGAGAGTTACTATTGTTTAACTTGCCATTTTGCTCTGATACCCGAAGGCTGTTATGGTAGGTGACATTTCCAAACTAAAAATGTTTAAAAATAATTCTACTAATTTTCTGTGTGCATTACTGCACATGTACAGAACAATGTATTTATTATTTAGAGTAAAGCCATGTTCATTGCCATGAGCTGATTGGTGATGAGTCAGCATATAAATGTAACTGATACATAAATTAAAGACAGTTCTCCGACTTTCTGTCCTTTCTGTTGCCTTTTCATAGCAAGTGAAAGTTTGTGGTACTACTTTATCTCTGCAGTAGAAGCCAGAATAATTTCTGCCTGTTAAGCTTGCATGTCAAGCCACTGGTTAAAGTACAGAAACAGGGCCAGGAAAAAAAATTGAACTTGGGCGGGTACCCGTAACTGCACTGGAAGTTTTGTAGAAAACATTGGAAATTTTGTAGAAAATGCTCCAACTCAGTTCAGTCCTGAAGTGATGGAAGTCTGGTTTATGACGCTTATTTGATTTATATTTAAGAAACACAACTTTTAAAAACATGTAATTTATTCTGTATGAAATATCTGGATTTTTTTCCCTTGTAGCTAAAAGTTTTTGGATGGAGATATTCAACTAGGAAAAAGTTCAATAGCGTACTTAGTTAAACGTGATCGTTTGAAAAAAAAAATCATTGCTTTACTAGAACATTATTTGTATTGGAATATTAAGGCAGGACAACTCAGTAGGATACACTTCCTTTCTATTATTTAGGTGATTTTAAAGCAGAGGACAGCAAGGGAGTGGAAAATTATTAGCACACTAATTTTAGCATGCTTGCATAACTGTGTGCATGAGCTCCCTTAGGCTTGCCACCTCAGACATGTTAATTCAAACTTTGATTTTCGACTTGAGTAACATTAAATTCCAATTACCCATTTGTTTATAATTGTTGGTTGTGAAAACAGCCGTTCAAAAAACAAAACAAAACAAAACTACAGTGCGGGAATTTGTCTAACCTACATTGTGGCTGGTGTATCCCTCTGACTAGAAAGCAGCTGAGGATTACTTAGCAACCAAGTTCCTGGTTTTCATGGCAGCCTGAAGTTGTTCAAAACAATGCTTTTCTTCCTCTGGCAAAAGCAAAGGGTTGCATAACCAGAGCACAGAGCAGTGCCATAGCAGACAGCTGAGTTGTTAGAGGTGATTATAATTATTATGATGCAATAAAACTTGGAAAGGTGGTTGCGGCAGTCAGTACTGGTTTGGGCTAGGGTTACTTCAGTGGCATAAAGAGTAATCTCAGCATGTCTTTCCTTTTGCTTTGTTTGCTGTATATGAATGAGGAATTTAATCAGGCTGGAGAGTTGATGTGTTGCTCTCAAGGTGATATGCTGACATTAGAGCATTGTATATATGCCTCATAGCCGGCATAGTGTAGGGTTTGAGTGCTGGACTAGAATTCTAGGGGCCCATTCCCACTTGTGGAAAACCCGCATTGGAACCGGGCTGTGCTCCGCTTATGAAAGCGATTCCAAAAGGCCCCTCGTTCACACTATGAAAAGGGACCTTGTTTGAAACCGCTTTCTTAGCTGGGAACGCTTGTCGTTCCCACTGGAGCTGCCATGTAAGGTGACAGCCCTTAATGCCCCATCCCCATCCTGCAGGGGAATTTTTTTCATTGGGGGGGTATTGATCGCAAAATCAGTCTTGTGCATTTGCAATCTTGTGCATTTGTGATCTTGTGCATTTGTGATCTTTTGCATTTGAGATCAGTATAATAAGAAAAAGAGAAAAAAAAGGAAGGAGGGGGGGAAGGAAGGAAGGAAGGAAGGACCCCCCAGGAGCAAGTGTGTGTGTGTATGTGTTTCTTTTTCTTCATTATACTGATCGCAAATGCACAAGATTGCAAATGCACAAGATCACAAATGCACAAGATTGAAAATGCACAAGATTGATTTTGTGATCAATACCCCCCTCCAAAAAAAAACCAAAACATGATTCTGACCAGCATTCCCACTTACTGGAAACGCTTCAGAACTGTGTTTTCCGAAAAAGACCACTTTAAAACTAGTGTCAGGAAAGCCCAGGTTATTTGCTTTTAACCTGGTCCTTTCCTCCACTAATCAATCTGATGAGGATTGGAAGTTGATTCGAGTGTGAACGAGGGTCATATAGTCCGCGTCACACTTCGAATCAAAATGTAGTGGGAATGGGGCCTAGGAGACCAAGGTCTGAATCTTTGCTTGGCTATTGATCTCGGGCAAGTTGCACTCTCTTAGCTTCAGATGAAAGCAATGGCAAACACCCTCTGAATAAATCTTGCTAAGAAAACCCTGCAATAGGTTCACCTTAGTGCCTCTGTAATTCAGAAAAGACTTGAAAGGGGCACAACAACAAATATATGGCTCAGATGGGATGTATGTCACGGTGCACCTTCCTCCAACCTAATGTCCTCCATATGTATTTGACTACAGCCCCATGTTTAGGCTAGCCAAGTTAATACTCATTGCTTAGGGTTTCCTGATAAGGAGTATCCTAAGTAGAGATGTGACAACCTCCCCTTTTTTTCAAAGTTTTATTTTTTTTTAGAAAATGGATTATGAAATATTTTATTGTAGAACGATGAATAGAATGTTTAAAACAAGGTATTCATATTTTTGTTCCCTTCGCATTATTTTTAAACATCATGTAGCAGATACGCTTTTATTACAACTCGGTGCAGCAATGTTACTCAAAGGGCTGGTCCATAGACTTGTGCCATCGGTGCATTAGCCATCGGCAAGTGTTCAGAAATAAATAACTGTTATAGTCCATGAGTACCAATATGATGCTGGATCCTGGAACATTAAAAAAAGAACCCAGTGCTAACTGGAATGAGAGAGGAAGGTGGGAGAAGAGAATCTAGTGAGGCAGATCACTTGAAGAGTGCACAGTAGCTTCACCAAAGTGGAGTACAGCACTGTGGGCAGAAACATACAGTAATGCACATTCTCTTATGTAGACATACCTGACTTAACAAAACCTCTGACAAAGAAGCTCTTTTTTGTAAAGTCTTTTTATGCTCATTCAAACTTGCCTTTCCTTCTTTTAATCTATTATATGCCAAAATTAACTAGTGATTATTTTTAGCAGCATTAGCATTAGGGCTACATCTGCACTGCAGAAATAATTCAGTGTGCCACCACTTTAACTGCCACGGCTCAGTGCTGTGGAATCCTGGAAAGTGTAGTTTTGTGGGACGTTTAGCCTTCTCTGTCAGGAAGGTCTGGTGCCACAACAAACTGCAGTTCCCAGAATTCCATACTACTGAGCCATGGCAGTTAAAGTGTGTCAACCTGGATTGTTTCTGCAGTGCAGATGCAGCCTAGGAGGATGGTGAAGGAAGTCTGGACGAACACAGACTTTTGGTGGGAGGTTGCAGTGGTGTGTCTATAGCAAATATGAAAGTAAACCTTGAACTTGGAAAAATAGGATTCTACGCTAGCTGTCCTACTGTAGCGGTGTATGCCTGCCTGTAGTAAGGATTAATGAATCCCATACGCCTTTGCATCTAATCACTGCTTCCTCCTTTTGCTCTTCTGTCTGTCTTCTCTTTTATATAAGAAAGATGGTGGTGCTGTTGGTACTCTGAAACTAACATCTGTTGAACACCACAGTTGTAGGGCAAGAATGAACTCATTCACTGTGATGGTTGCATGCAGTGATGGAGAATGGAATGGCAGGATGGGGGGGGGGGGATCATCATCTATGGCTGCATCTACACTGGAGAAATAACCCGGTTTGGCATCGCTTTAATTGCTCTGGCTCAAGGCTATGGAATTCTGGGAGTTGGAGTTTGTTGTGGGGCCCAGAGCACTCTTGAGCCTTGATCCAGGGCAATTAAAGCGGGGCCAAATCAGGTTATTTCTCCAGTATGGATGCAGCCTACATGGGCAGGAAGGCACTTGCTGATGATGCTGCCCACATTCTTTCTTCTCCATTAGCTATAATGGGGCATTATGTGGTAATGACAGGTGACCATGGACTGCTTGGAAGTTACACAAGAGCCACATAAATGGTGGTAAGATTAAAAAGGGAGAGGGCTCCTGTATTTTTAATTTCAGCAGGTGTTGCTTGTCACGGAACCAAGGAACAAGCCTACAGAGTTAATCACACAGGAGGAATATCTCTTCATTTTGAATGGAGCCAATTCGAATTCACGTAAATTTGCTAATATAGTGAATTTACGTGAATTCCAATTGTGTTCGGAATGCATCAAGAATGATTTTCCATTTCCCGAAAATGACCTCCCCCATTTCCCAAAATGGTGTGAGATGCTTTAATACGCAATTACATGAAACCCCATGATTGCCTTCGAAATGACTTCCCATTGCCCGAAATTGTGTGAGATGCTTTAATACGCAATTATGTAAAACCCATGATTGCGTTCGGATGGCCATTGCATTATACCCCCAAATTCCGTCGTATGATAAACTCCTACGTAACCTTTAAAAGTATAGGAGCTCTCTCCAGTTTTCATTTGGCAACCTTAGCTGCATACATCTCAGTATCCCTTTCCCTGCAGGTGAGAGCCTGTGTTGGTATAGTGTCAAAACTCTGAAGTTAGCAGTTCAAATTCTTCTGTGTGCAACCATTCTAGTAAGGGGACTGTAGATGAACCATTGTTTCTCCTCCTTAGGTCCCATCTCCTTTACTGAAGAGATAAAACTATCCTGCAGGGCTGGAGTTCTGAATGTCAACATGATGCATAAAAAGTGCTTTGGATACGTGAAATGTGCTGCATGGTTGTAAAGTATTGTTTATTTTTAGTACGTCAGGCAGGATTCAAGAAACTGTGTTACCCTCCCTGCATCACTTGGGGCCAATCTTAAAGAGCTGCTTTCGGGTCTCTGGGACTTAGGGGCTCAACAGACCGCCTCTTTCCTAGCCTGATCGGGATCATGGCAACCTCACTCTGTGGCCCCAATCTGGCCTTTTGAGGGTGCAAAAAGGAGCAGCAAAACAACGGTTCCTTTTTGCGCCCTCAAAAGGGTGCCATGGCCACAGTGGCACAGGTATATGGTGCTCCTTCAGCACTGTGTCATATGAACAAAGCTCCAGAGGTGCGCCATGATGACGCATGCCACGTGGAGTGGCACGTGGCATCAGAGCGTCCTGGAAGGGTGGAGTCGGGTGTGCGTTGTGAGGCTGGTCTGTACAGAGCCCCACTGAGCTTAATGCTTATTTTCCCTATTTTTCCAAACAGCAAGATTTTTGCAGGGAAGTCTAGACAAAGAGACCTGGGAATTCCTGCTGTTGTAGAGCTCCTTGCTTCAAAACTGTTAAAGAGATAGGCAGGATTGCTAGGTTGTGAAGAGGCAACCCTGTGAGCTCTTGGCAAAGGAGCTTTGTATATTTTTATCTGTCCTTAAATTAACCCCCCCTGCATATATTCTAACCCTCCTCTAGATTTATTGCCAGAATACTCAAGTGTGTCATTTATAGCTGTACAAGGATGGAATGGGAAGTAAGAAGTTCCCAGACAAAGTAATTTGGTTCTCAGTATAAACTCAAACAGGCTCCCCTTTCCTGACAAACACCTTCCTTACCACAGTTATTGCCTCCTGTTGTCCCAAGTGAACCCATAGCTTTGGCCAGTGTTCCACGAGGATTCAACTGCGAATGAAGTGGAGGGAAATGAGGATTTTCTCTGTACACAATGAAAGGAAACCTTGTAATAAACTGACTCAAATACAAAGCTTTCCCAGCACATTACCTTCCAGCTCTTTTTTCCCACCCTGTTTCTGCATTCCAGGTCCCTTTGCAAGGCTTGTACTGAGTACTAATTCTTTAGGAAACACTGAGAACGTTCATGTTAAGACTTTGGCCTAATGACAGCTGGCTTGTTCTATTGCCAGCTGTTTGTGGCTTAGATTTCTAGGCCAGAGGGATGAAGGACCAGCACCTTGTGTCATTTGGGCTCTTTTGGATGTTACATAGCTCCTTTCTTTTAACTTCACTTCTCTTGTTAAAGGCAGTGGTATATACGACTGTGGTTTGTAGTTTGGGCATTAGTTGTCTTGCAGACAAACAAACCACAGTTTGTTTTCTCCATTTCATATATGCCTCTTTTCTTCCTGTTCTCTCAGCCAACAAGTCAGAATACATAAACCAGTAAGAAGTCATGGCTTCTTATCTTGTGAATGGCCAACAAACCACAGTTTGTTTGCAACAAACAGAACAACAGGCCAGAATTCAACAAACTACAGCCAGGCTGGTTATTATGTGTGAAATCAAGCAATGTGTATAAACATTATTTTCATTCTCTGTATTCTCCACCTGGATACGTTGGTAGTAGTTAACCCAGAGTGATATCTGGAGAAGTGAAATGATCAAAGCAAAAATGGATGTTCTGTCTGTCTTTTTAACAGTTCCTGAGCCCTGTTGGGCAGAAAAGTTGCGTAGGGTGAACATTTATATCCCTAAATGGAGGTTTGTTTACAACCAGATTGTGCAGAGATTATGTAAATTAATTTTTTTATCACATGCACAAAAAATAGTGGCAGTATTTTTCAGCCAACATCCCAGAATTAAAATATGTATAGTAAGATTTTAATGGTTTAGGTGATATTGTTATGGTAGGTCAAAATTCTTTCAAGCAAAGTATTTTTACTTTAATATATTACCCTGGGGACCTTTCACACAACACAGTTTCACACTGTGATTCCACTGTAACTCCCATAATACCATCCATCCCATACAATGGTTTATCAAACTACAGACCCCGAGATTCCACAGGATATAACCATACCCCTTGAAGTGGAACCATAGTGTATAGCTATGAACTGGTCCTTTGCTCCCTCCAAAAGAGCCCCAAAGCATCTTTCACATTAGGGCCTTGTTGATAGGTCCAAGATAAAATAGACCCATTGAATGAATTGCTGAATGGTGAGTCAACCCACAGACAAATCTCAATGATTAAATGGGTCTACATTAATTAGCGTTAAAGGATTATTTGTTTGTTTATTGATTTGTTTCCTGCTCTCCCCCCCCCCCCCCAAATAACTGGGACTCACCATCTATCTAAAAGAATTTTACAATTAAAAACATACAAAAGTGATGCACTGAAATAGATTTATTACAGTATTAAAACAAATCACTAGTTAGAAGAATGAAACGCAGTTAGAAAAAGATAAAAAAGTATTTAAAATAGCATACTTTAAAACAGTACAACACTCCAACCCATTCTTTAAAGACTTTCTGTTTTAAAAGCTTGTCTGAATAAAAAGGTTTTGGCCTGCTGACTGATAGAAGGACAACAAGGAAGAGGCCATTCTGGCCTCCCTGGGAAGGGAGATCCAGAGTCTAGGGAATCCTCCAAGAAGGCCCTCTGTCTTGTACCCAAAAACCGAAGCATGTGATAGTGGTGAGACTGAGAGAAGGACCTCTTCTGTTGATCTCTGTGCCTGGGCTGGCTCATACAGGGAGGTACAGTCTGCCAAATAGCCTGGACTTGAGCCATATAGGGCCTTATAAATCATAACTCTGAAAATGGTAAAATACTGTATAAATAAGATTGTGTGCCTTCAGGTCATTTCTGACTTATGTCGACCTAAGCCGTTTTTTTTGGGGGGGGGGGCTGGGGTTCCACCACCAGGAAGGCCCCCACTCTTGTGCCTTTACCAAGTTCATCTTCAAATATGGGTGATTTATGAACGATGCTTCAGATGAATTTAGTGATGAGCAGCAGGTTCATGTACTGAAGGCAAGCACTCAATTAACCAAGTTATCTGAAAACATCAGGGCTTTATAGATAATCACCAGCTTTCTGAATTGTGCCCAGAAAAGGGCTAGAATCCAGTGACAATGGAAAAATGACTGGTATACTACGTTTTGGATTTAAAAAACAAACAAACTCAACTACTCCTGCTTTCCACATTTTGCTTCAATTGGAGTTTCAAAGCACTTGTCAAGAGCATCTCCAAGAAATAGAAATTTATAGTGTTTTAGTATATAGTTCACATCATATGTCTGAATTTGGTTTCAGAACAGAGGTTGTTGTCTTTTCTTTTTTTGTGTGTACCCACATTTAAAAAAGTGTCTTCTGGATGAAAAGTACTAGAAGGGCTAAACAACTTCTATGTTTTTAAGGGGAGAGAAGAAAGGTTGTTAGCTTTTTGAAGAAAGAAAGCCAAGACTGATAGGTGGTGGTGGTGGTTGTTGTTGTTGTTGTTGTTGTTGTTATTGTTATTATTATTATTATTAACCTTTATTTATATAGGTTGTAGGGACCCAAGCTGGAGAAGCTTGTGCTAGATTAATATTATCTGTATTCTTTAACACCAGCTCCATGGCAAAGCTTCATTTTGAAAATCCCTACAAAGGGCAGACCAAGGTTGAATCTGCTCTGGCAGAGAGCCTTACATAGTTTTGTAATCTATCAGTAACCTTGAGAAGTAAGGGAAGAGCAAGAGGATGTCATTGGTATGGATGATAGGCCTCTTTTTTTCTTTAAGGAGCACTTAACAAAGCTTGGAAAAGTTCCTTTTCCAGACTGCTGTACTCAGTATTCATGGTCATATGCAAACTATATGTTAGAAACTGTTTTATTTTTCAAGGGGAGGAGGTAGAAATGTTGTGTTGCCTGTTCATTGTTCTGCCTTGGGGAGAGAGGTTCACTGATACTGAATCAACCTTAGTTATGGTTTTATCCAACATTTATTTTTTATTTCATTTTTATGCTGCCTTTCTCTCCAAAAAAGACCCAAGGTGATTTACAAGATTAAAAACAAAACACTTAAAAAAACACAATTAAAATAATCTAGTTAAACAAAATAAAATTAAGATAACATACAAAAGTTAGAAAACATAATCTAAAACATGTACCCCATAAAAAGCCACCCTGTCATGATTTTAAAAAGCCTGCCTGAATAAAAATGTTTTTCCTTGCCGGTGAAAGGCAAGCAGGGAGGAGGCTTGTAAATCTAATTGATGAGAAGATTTCTATTAGCGTCCTTTGGGGGATTGTCCTATAAACAATCACTTTGTGGAAGTTTCCCCCTTTGTTTACTAAACTTTTCCCCCCTTAACATCCAAATACTTTCTCATAACTGTGACTTCCTTTAAACTATTTGTTCTGGTGTTATGTCAATCTTCTCTTCAGAAAATTCCAAGCTGGTATTAGCAGGGTGGATTTTGCAGTATTTATATTTCGTGTAAAACACAAGAGTTGGTAGCAGTGTGTTGCAGTGATCATCCCAGAGAACTGCATTTCATTCATATGACTAATACTTTTCGTGTAGTGAGATAACATGTCTTAATGTATAGAAATTGTGAACTCATTCTCGCAGTATTGATACCTGTGTTGCTAAAGACAGCACACAATGTCCCGGATAATGAGGCAACCATAAGTTTAAGGGGTTCCCAAGGTTGACAGAAGCTACAATAAAAATCTGTGTTGGGGAGGAGACCCCTGCAAAAAAACATCCAAATGAGCACTACAGGTTCAGTGGGTCTGTATCAGCATGGGTTTGATGATGGGGGAACAGAGTGGGATATTAGGGAAGTAAGGGCCCAAACAGACAGGCCAAAATAAAGCTGCTTTGGGTCACTTTGGAGATACGCTGTTTAAATGACACAGGCATATTAAGAGGTCAGAAGCTGTGCCAAAGCTGCACTCCATTCTTTAGGACTGGAGCATGGCTTTAGTGTGGCTTCTAGCCTCTTAGGGTGTATGCATCATTTAAACAGCATACCTCCAAAGTGACCTGAAGCAACTTTATTTTGGCCTGTCTGTTTGGGCCCTAAACATGGCTGGCTGGCTAGCTGTCTGAAGCCTTGAAAAAGAGCACTCCATGCGATAAGATTTTATCAGTTTAGCTTGATAAACTAATGGTGAGTCTACCTGGACAGAGATAGTCTTCCTACTCCTAACTACACCAGTCACTGATACTGTTAACATTTTGATTATTACAGTGTGTTATATATAACTCTTTGCAAACAGTCTAAAAATTTGACTAGGTCCCACACAGATCAACAAGGCTATTATTTGTTACTTGCCAGTCATATCATTCTACTCCTTTATTATGTACACTGGCTTCCATTCCATTTCTGGGTCCAATTCAAAAGTGCCACTTTAATGAAACTTGGCTAGGACATATTTTGATGTATAAAACAAAAAGAAAAGAAATTGAAAAAGATAATAAGGCAAGATAAAATGATGATGATGATGTTTACATACATATTTATTTATTTAGTATTTTATTTCTTACCATTTTTTTATTCTTTAAGTATAAACAAGAAGGAAAACATGTTATGTGAATGAAAAATTCTGTAATTGGAGAACTAAATATAGAAATGAAAAATGGTATATAAATAATAAGACAGGGAACAAATTTGTAAAATGTGTGTGTGTGTGTGTGTATATAACATTTTCCATAATTTTTAAAATAACTTTATTTTCTTAGCAACTCGCCCTTTAGCGTGCTCCAGATACTCATTCCTCTTCCTCCCGACATTATTTTTCTGTGATTCTCCAGGCTTTGTGTGGGGTTTCCCCCATTTCTAAGAAACGGAAATGCTTCTCCTCTTCTTATCATAAGAAAATAAGAAGAGGCAATCAAAAGTCCAAAAATCAAACCAAAAGTCCATCCAGTCAGGTTTTCTGTTTACACATTGGCTAAATAAATAAATAAATAAATAAAACTAGACATTTGTGCCAAGCTTGCAATCACGACATGAATGTACAAGCATTCCTACCATGTCTCTCATGTGCTGTCTAGATGCTGATATATGGGGGCATGCTTCCTCTGATACTGCTGATAGCACATAGTCATCATGACCATGCTTCTCTGGAGAGGCCTGAGGATGATAATACTAAGGCCATCACCTCACCTTTCACTCTTCCTCTTAGTAGTGCTGTGACCTGGAGCACAGACTTTTCTTTATGCATCCCAAGAAGATGAAAATGAAGGCAATGATGGCTGATGGCTTTGATGTCAGTGGACCAGTAAATCCACAGAGTTTTAGTCAAAAGAAGTGGCCAAGGTGTTGAACCATATGTCCAGAATAGTTTCAGCTACCTAAACAGCTCCTTTGAAGTTTGAATTGGAGAACAGATTCACCACCATGTGTAGAGAGAAAAAAGTAACATTTCTAAGATGAACAGATAGGAACCTCATCCCTCCATTGAATCATAGAATCATAGAGTTGGAAGAGACCCCAAGGGCCATCCAGTCCAACCCCCTGCCATGCAGGAACTCCCAATCAAAGCCTCCCTGACAGATGGCCATCCAGCCTCTGCTTAAAGACCTCTAAGGAAGGAGACTCCACCACCCTCCAAGGGAGTGTGTTCCACTGTCGAATAGCCCTTACTGGAAGTTCCTCCTAATGTTGAGGTGGAATCTCTTTTCCTGCAATTTGTATCCATTGTTCCGCGTCCTAGTCTCTGGAGCAGCAGAAAACAAGCTTGCTCCCTCCTCAATATGACATCCCTTCAAATATTTAAACAGGGCTATCATATCAGCTCTTAACCTTCTCTTCTCCAGGCTAAACATCCCCAGTTCCCTAAGGCGGTCCTCATTGGGGTAGGTTCAGTGCTGAAAAGATTTGTCCAACTAAAAAGTCCAACCAAACTTTGTGGATTGCTTTTTGCTGGTGGTTGACTTGCCATTAACAATCTATTTAGTAGAATGGGTAGAACAGCAAAGACCTCATGAATGTAAACTATGGTCAGTTGCTAGTCAAGCCAGCTACAAATTCTGGCTTGTTTTGCTAGTTTATTCAACGAACTAGGCTTTGTTTTAAATTGCAATTCATATTTTGTACACAACTAGCCAGGAATTAGGGAAAGCAAAATTAAACTCAGCAGGAATCCCATCTTTGTCACATGGAAGGAGGGGCAGGATGCTATTCCAAAACTACATTTAGGGCCCACAAAGGCTAATGTGCATTTTACTGGATTAGTGTTATGCATGAGGCAAGCCAATGTACTGTTACTAAAACAAATGGTAGTGAATTAGTTTAATCCAATGTGTTCTACTTTAGTTGCTTTGCGGATTGGGCTGTTTCTGTATTTCCTAAGCAAAACGGTGACATAAAAAAGCAGAATGTCTCCTTGATAGTTTTTTTAAAAAAGCCGATGTGGGGAACCACAGTATAAATCGCATTGTGCCACTGTGAAGTTTGATTCACAATGTAGCATTGTTCCTTTGAAGTCTAATGAAAGAATAAAGCTATTAAAATTTTCTGAGGTTGCCAAAATTTCTTTTGCAATGAAAGTTAAAAATACTTAAAGGTACTATGCAATTTCTGGACAGAACTGGGTATCAATAAGTTGTTTCAAAGAGAATACATGTTATTTCCTTATGGTGCTGGATGTGTGATTATGTTAAACTTTACCAAAAAAGATCTAGTAGTTCTTTGGATACTTAGACTTTAATTATAGGAAAATAATAATAAAACATATGCATGATGATTTTTCTTGTAGGCTGGTGGATGACAGATGCGTGGTTCAACCAGAGGCAGGTGATCTTTGCAATCCTCCCAAGAAATTCAGAGGTAAGCAGCTGAGAGTAAATTTTACATAAGCAAATACACTGTTAATTCTACCTCACCCTGGGTATATAACATGGTAACAGTCTAGCTGCACTACTGATTTATTAGGAGCCAAATAGCCACAGGTATCCATACATCATTCACACATGATGCTGTACAGCATGACTCATGTTTTAATGTTTTTCATTCTACACATTTCCATTTCTTACAAATACTGTAGCAGGGCTCCCCTTGCGCCTCCAAAGCAGGGCCTACTCTTGGGGGAAAATGGAAGGGAGTATCAAAACTCTTTCTAACTGTTAAGTTGTACTTTATTTATTTATTAAAAAAAAGACAGACATGTTTCAATTTTCAGTTTTAAAACTTCAGGAAGCAGAACACAGATCTTGGATCAATTATTATATCTGATTAATTGCCTTGATTCTTTCCTAGTAATAACATCATTCTGCGTGTTCACATAACATATGATTTAAGAGAGGCAACAAATTTAAATCAAAAATATTTACCTATTATTTGCATGCATATCCTATCTTTTCTCCCATATGTTGAAGGCAGTATCCGTGGCTCTCTTCACTACTTCGCCTTTTTGTTGTGAGGTAGGTCAGGCTGAGAGAGAATGACTGAGTTTCACAGTTTTGTGGAGACATGAGCCTGAAGCTCTGAAATCCCAGTTAAGTCCAGCATTCTAACCATTAAATCACTTTGGCTTTATCATAAGCTTGCTAGATTCAGTGCCTGTACCTTAGAGTGCATAGTGATACTTTTCAAAGTAAAGACTACATCTTTTTTGGGGTTCTGTTTCCATCACTTGTTGTTTCATTTTTATGACAATGATCTTTCTGTTTTATAACTTTTTTGCACACAGTTTTCTGCATTGTTCCACTGAACAAAAATGACCTTGGCTTTTAGTTTAGGCTACTAAAGCTTGGGAGTTTATGGGAGGAATTTCTCTCAATTGTGAATGGAGCCAATCTGTAATTATGTGAATTCGCTAGTTTAGCAAATTTAGGTGAAATCTGATTGCATTCAGAATGCGTTCAGAATGACTTCCTATTTCCTGAAAATGATCCCCCATTGCCCAAAATTGTATGAGATACTCTAATACACAATTACGTGAAACTCCATGATTTCGGAATGACTTCCCATTGCCCAAAATTGCGTGAGATACGCTCATTCGCAATAACGTGAAACCCTATGATTACATTTGGATTGCCACTGCATTATACCCCCAAATTCCGTCATATGATAAACTCCTTAAAAAACAGGCCAGTTTCTGACTTGCTTAGATGTAATTAACTGCCCAACTTCAGCAGAATTATATGCCAAATCACAGGAAAGTTTCTATAGATTAGGGCTGTGAAAATTTCTAGAAAAAGTTTTTAAAAATTCTGAAACCCCCACATCATTACTGTTTGGCAGAGCTGCCTTTAAAACAAAACAAACACAAAACCTGTCACTGACTCCTGTTCCTTTAACAGAAGCCTGGCATATAGAAATTATCCAGGAGCCTGACATGAAGATAAAATAATGGGCAAAACCTTTGCTAGTTAACTGGTGAAAATGAGAGGGGCAGAAAAAACAGAGAATGTTATTTATTCATGATTTACTCCTTAGTTACATTTGTGTCCTACTTTTCCTCCTGTAAGCTCAGGATAACGTGTGCAGATCTCTTCCCTTCCACATTGTCCTGTGAGCTCAGCCAGGCTCGGAGAAAGTGACTTCCCAAAGTCACCCAGTGAGTTTTGTGACTTAAAACCTAGATTACACAAGTGCTAATCCAACCCGCTAGTCATTATAGGAAGCTGGTTTCCATGTTGCTTTCCCATAGTAATATAATATAGCCATGTCAGCGGCTTAGTAATAATAATAATAATAATAATAATAATAATAATAATAATAGTTTATTTATAGCCTGCTCCTCTAATAAATAGCATCGGCTTCAGGACAGGACATGGAGTGGAGACTGCCATGGTTGCTCTGATCGATGACCTCCACTTGAGTATCGACAGGGGTAGTGTGACCCTGTTAGTGCTCTTGGATCTCTCAGCGGCCTTTGACACTGTAGATCATTCCATCCTTTTGGGTCGGTTGAGAGAGTTAGGAATCGGAGGCACTGCTCTTCAGTGGTTCCGATCCTTTCTCTCTGACAGATCCCAAAGGGTGAGGCTCGGGGACAGTTGCTCCTCCAAAATCCTCCTACCCTTCTTTCAGTGACATAGCTGTGTTAGGCTGGACTATCAGTGTGCAAAGGTATCTTGCAGCACCTTGAGACTAACTGAGCAAAAGAAGTTGTAGCATAAGATTTTGTCGACTTGGTCTGCTTCCTCAGATACATGGAGTGAAGTGATGCTCAGGAATTACCTTTATGACCAGATTGTATAAATAGCCATAGAAATGCAAAACATGTGGTTGTGATGAGATGAAAGTTCAGTTCCTTGATGGCAAAGACAGGAGGAGAGATGTTGTCTAAGGCCCAGGGTGGGTGAAATGGTGGTGGGAGCTTTGAAATGTGGTGTGTGCAGGTTGGGAACTAGAAAGGAGGTATGCTAAACTGGTTAAGAGTATCCTTGTGAGGCTGAGGTGTTAACCAGTGTTATAATGTGTGTAGTGTTCCAGGAAGCCCTTGTCTCTGTTGATGGATTGTAGTTTGTGTATATATTCTAGTTCAGCTGTTTCTCTTTCTGGTCTTCCTTTGTAATCCTGAGGTCAGCAGACCTTGAACAAAAAAACGACCAGTGTATGAAAGGCGATGCTACAGCTTTGTTCGTACAGTTAGTCTCAAAGGTGCTATAATATCCCTTTTCATACTGCTACTCTCTTTTGTAAATTATGCCTGGGGCTGTTTTTGCCCCTGTTACCTGGCTTAGCTGGTAAAATGCAATAATACTTGAAAAGAATTGGAAGTGATAGGATCAGCAGATAAGAATTGTTTTCTCTGTTGTATTTAACTTTGAAGGGAAACAGGGGATGGGAACATGTTTTCTTGTGATGTCTTGTTTAGCAATGATTAATAACAATTTTGACTAAGATAGGCCTGTTGTAGACATCATGCTGACCATCTCTCAGTCATAGTTAATTGAATCGAGGGTGGACCATGGACTGGAGCACACCTTCATGTTTCTAGTGAAAATATCCCTTCTTTTGCTAACCAGCTTCACATCATAGGAGTTTATCACACGAAGGGAATTGGAAGTATAATCCAATGGCAATCTGAATGCAATCATGGGGTTTCGCATTATTGCATGAAAGCTGATCACACACATTTTTGGGCAAAGGGAAGTCCTTCCGAACGCAATCATGGGGTTTCACGTGATTGCGTGAAAGCTGATCACACGCAATTTCGGGCACTGGGAGGCAATTTTGGGCAGTTCTGAACGCAATGCAGTGTCAATACGCAATCACGTACATTCGCTGAACTAGCAAATTTACTCAATTCTGAACTGGCCACACTTCCATTTCTTTCAAAACTGAGATAAATTCCTCCAGTGTGATAAACTCCTTTGTTTCACAGCCCTGTTGCAATTTAAATCCTGGTTGTATATGCAACAGATAATTGTGGTTAAATACAGAAATGTCTGAAGTTTAAAGTTTCAGGGATGTCAGAAGGATGTTTTGAGGATTATTTAAGCCTGGATGAAATATGCCTATCTCTGGCTGACTTCATGTACAGTACCCCCCCCCCCCCCATGGGTCCATGTTTTAACCTGAACAAATTTACTTCAGGAACGCACTTCAATTTTCTTGGTCTTTTTTTTTTTTTAACCTCAGGAATCTCAGCAGCAATTTCTTATCCCTTTCCTGCTTTTTCATGCTCAGGAATCTTAACATTAGTTCTCTGTCCTGTTTTTTAAATTGTAAATCTATTTGCTACCCAGACTTTCCAAACTGGTCCATGGCCCTGTGCATCAGATTTAATTTAAGTTTTAAAAAAATTTTCTACCTTCATGAATATAATCAGATGTACCTCAGAGAGCTTTCTCATTTGGCAAGCTTTTTCTGCTCTTTTCTTGTTTAAGCCCAGAAATCTTAAGAGGAGTGCAATTAGTACTCTCCTGTTGGTCCATCTTTCTTTTTCCCTTTTCCTCAGAAAATCTAGTATTTTGGTGTCTCAGACAGACCCATCTATCATGATTTTCTGATGCGTTATGAATGACCCCAAACGTTCTTCCTTGGGAGACCAATAGGACAGCACTGCATGATAAGGCTGAGGCAATAGCGGGACTAAAGCATCACTATGATGGCTATGACACCATGGTGTAATAAGGTTCAAACTTATCTAAAGGGTTACAGCCCTTTTCCTTAATTTTTTCCTCATTCATCACTTGTGCCGGAAAAAACACTTGTGCACACTTGATGCAAACAGCAACAACTTCTTGTGTTATAAGCTTCTTGATCTCTTTAATACAGCAAAAAAGTGTCACTAATATGTTGGTATCCAGAGAGGGCTTGTCTATTTTTATTTTTATTTTTTATTTTTTGTTTTTGAGAGCAATAGCTTCAAAGTCTGTCTGTCCCTGAGAAAATATTCACTACATCACTGACACCGATAACCTGAAATTGTAAAATTAATTCAGTAGAAGTACTGATCGCAGCACAGTAAGTTTCTTTGTTCTGAAGGACAAAGCCACAGGTGTTCACTTCTAGTATAGTGCAGCACATTTGCATTTTCTAAGAGTTCTGCATAGTGCTATCACTCTCTCTTCCTAGTTTATGTAAAGTGGGTTTTTTTATTGTATGTCTTTCCATTTCATAGAAAAAGCAAATACTGTTGCATAGTAGCTGAGTTTTGAGTTGGCGACTTTTGTGTCAGTACAACCACTCTGAACAGTGAATGGGTAGCCAAACAGAGAGGAGTTTGTATAAATGCCAATAGCGGTCCACCTGTTATTTTAACAGTAATCTGGTTGTTGTTTTTTTCTGGAGGCGTTGCGTGTCTGAGGGCCAACTGTTTTTAAAATAAGGAAGGGGAGAGGGAAAATCCATCTTGAATGTGCAATTTAAATTGAAAGTGTTTAAAATTTACCCATTTGATTGCTATGTTCATGGCATTCAAGGCTGAATTTCTAAAGTTATCTTGAGAGTAAAGTACTGTATACTAGAGAGCCAGTGTTGGTCTAGGAATTTGAGTGTTGAATTTAGGACTCTAGGACGCCAGATTTTAAATTCCCACTCAGTTATGGAAACCCTCTGAGTGAACTTGGCCCAAGTCACACTCTCTTAGCCTAAGAGGAAGGCAAGGGCAAAACTGTTTTGAATAAATCTTGCCAAGAAAACCCTAGTATGAGTTTGCCATAATTTGGAGAACCATAAAATCCACAAGGCATATGAGGATGCACTCAGCAGCTATTCTGCATGTGCTAGTGGACACTCTTTGTTCTGAGTAGCCTGCTCCCCTTCTCCAAGATCCAATGAGTGCATTGCTAGAGGGTAAACTAAATACAGTTGGCCTTCCCCATTTGTGGCTTTGACTTTTGTGGATTGAATTATTAACATATTTAATATGTACTCTTTAGGAATCTCTGGGTCTTTCAGTGCAACTCTGTGGTCAATTTTTGCCAGAAGTCATGCTGGAGAGTGTACAGAGTCCTAGAGAGAACACTTGTCTAGGCCTTTTTAGGTCCTTCAGCACTATTCTATGCTAATTGTCCAGCAGATATTGACCATAGAGTTGTGCTGGAGAAACCTAGAGATTCCAAGAGAGGTGTTCTCTCATGTTAAAAAATGGTTTTTTATTTGCAATTTTCCACTTTAACAGGGGTCCTATGCCAAATGTGGAGGGCAACTCTACTTTAACTGGAATGCCCAGTTAGCCTTCATTTCCGGAGACTAATTCAATCTACCCTTTGGCTTCTGACCTTTTGACAAGCATTTCAAATGAAAACTAAAATTCCCCAGCCCCCAACCACATAATTGCTTACCCAGTTCCGCAATCTGCTCCTTCTCCACCTTTTCATATGCATAGCATACCCTACAATATTTCACAGATGAAAACTGGGAGATATGTGACCAAGCAACATCAGAGTGTGATCAGGAGGGCAAAAGTCACTAATGAGAAAGAACAGACAAACTAGGAGAGGCTCCAGCCTTTTGCTTTTGCTCTAATTTATAGGAAAAGGAAAGATTCCGCCCCTTACTTTCCTCTCTCTCCTGCTGAGCTAATTGAATGAAAATTACTTTTGCACTTTGAACTCAGTTGTAGCAGTGGAGGTAAATCCCATTGATCTCCTCCCATTACCACACCATGCAGAATCCTTAGTAATGTTTTTTGTGCTAATGTTATTCAGCAGTCATAATTCCCATATATCACTGGAGCTAATGATTATAGTTGTGACATAGACATCTAGCAAAATTAAATTTATTCCTTTAAATTATGATATCATACATACACACCATGCTGCCCGTCTTTGCCCTGAGTCAGTGCTGCAGCAGCCTCATACTGCAGCACTGATGCATCACCAAAAAGAAGCTGCCTAAAGCGGCTTGTTTTTTGCATTGTCTCAAACAGGAAAGGTCACTGCCATGATGTCACTTCCTGCCAGCGACGTCTGGATGTTGCATGGCGTCGTCGTCATCATGGCGGCCCCGGCGCATATTAGGGTTCAGGAGCATGTGGTCGCTGTGTGCTCCTGAACCCTAATTTTGGCTCCAGGGTGCCACAAAGTGCCTGCTTGTACCAGACCTGTCTCTTTGTATGGCTAGCACTTCTTTACAGGAAAGGTACTCAGAAAATGTAGACAAGTAAGCAGGCAAGGGGTAATGTTAGAACTCTAAAGTTGTAGACCATTAGATGTTCTGATATTCTAATTAGAGCATTAGTAATTAGAGTACTAGGTGATAGTGGCAGCAGCTACTGCAAAATGGTGGTAAGGAAAGTGAGGCTGCAGCACTGGTACCCTCAGAGTGAGTAGTGCAATTCAACACACTGCCATTTGAGGTGGCCCTCTCACTAAGTGTAATGGTATGGTTAATCCTTAACAGCACCCAAGTATGTGTGCTCAGGACCAAACCCAGAATTCTTTCCCCATATGTAAGAAAAGTTGCTGTGGCAATTGTTTTGTCAGGTCAGAAAGGTGGGAGTGTAAATTCCTTATTGAGATAGCAGAAGTGTTAGAAGATTATGAAGCCTTCATTTGTGCTAATCATAGTTTGCTTAAGCCACAGTTGTACAGAAGATGACCAAACAAACCAAGCGTGACTTCCATTTTTCTCTCCCATTTATCACCTCCTTTTTCTGTGAGCAGCTGGGGAAGTAAGGCAGGAGCAAGCTACAGTGACAGTTCGTTTGTTATGACAAACCATGATTTAAGTAAGCTGGAGTTTATAGGTTGACAACAAACTGTGTGGATTGTGGCTAGCAAACAAACCATGGCTTGTTAGCATAAACAAGATCACATGTCACAACAAGCAAAATTTCAAGAAATCATGCAGTGGCATGTTCTGAATTGTGAATGTGATCAGCAAGGACAGAAAATGTTTCTGCATAAATGTTTGTGTTCAACCTACCGTTGATCTTTTCCAGTCCAACACATAGATGTTATAGCCAGATATGCCAAAGAAACAAGAGTTATGTTTTTTCCCTAAATCACCTAAAAGACATTTCGTTTTCTCATCTTCAGATTGCCTTTTTAAAGTGTGTCCTATGAATCGATACTCTGCACAGAAACAATACTGGAAAGCTAAGCAAGCTAAACAAGGGAACCACACAGAAGCAGCCCTGTTGAAGAAACTACAAGTAAGAAGCATAGGAAGGCCTAGAATGTTTTATGTATTTGTTGATTTGTATACTGAAATCAGTGGAGTTTACTTCATTTTAGGATCTTGGGTTTTTAATTGTTTTAAGGTATCTATAATCAATGTTTTTCAATGCAAAAATAATACCTAGACAAAGCAAAGACAAATCCATTATAATATTTAGACCGAGAATATTTAATTCGGTGAAGCCTTTGTTTAAACAAGATATTTGGCCTTTTCATTTGTTTTTAAGGGTAGAACTACAAAAAACATTTGAACCACTTATTACATGACAAAACCCCAGCAGCCACTTTCTATAGGGCAGAAGTAATGAACTCTTAGTCCTCCAGATGTTTTGGCCATCAGCCACATCTAGCACATCTAATGGTAAGGGATAGGTGGGCTGTATTCCCAAATGTCTGGAGGAGTAAAGATCTCCTTCCCTACTGCAACTTTGGGAGAGGGTGATTCAGAGCTGAGAATCAGACAGTGGGGTGTGCTAAAAAAAAAAACTAAATCAAAATTATCCTCCTCAGCTACTTGGCTCTTTGAAAGATTCCAGTCATGATTTTGAAGGTAAAGATCAGTGGGTTATAACAAACCAAATATCACAAACTGTTACTTTTGTGTTATTGTAACCTGCCTCGATCCTTAGAGAGGGGCGGGATATAAATAAAATTTTGTTATGTATTATTATTATTTATTATTATTAAAGAATCATAGCAGAGTAAAATAAAATAAAATGTGATATAATATTAATAAATAAAGGTGGCAGAAGGTAGTCCCTCCCCCAGACTGCATGATCTTCAAATGCTGAAATAAACAAACACAAGAACAAAACAAGTCCAGTCCCCTTCTGGTTCTAGGGGGGGAAAAACTACCCTGAACTGCTCAACAAAGTAGGTGCAACTTTGGGTAGTTCATGAAAGTTTGGAGGGGCTGAGAGCTACAAAAAAACGTATTGGGAGGGTGGAATGCATGCAGCCTTTAGCTGTACTTGTTCCACTCCTGTTCTAGTCTTTGTTTTAAATTAAACAACAACATCAACAACAACAACAAACTAACACAGCCATGATTATCTTGCAGCATGCAGCAGAACTGGAACAAAAGCAGAATGAAAGTGAGAACAAAAAGTTGCTGGGGGAAATTGTGAAGTACAGCAATGTCATCCAGGTGAGCATTTGAACAATCAATGACCTTTCAGAAACATTAGGAAAAGCAGTATTTAAGGTCTGATGTGACCTGAGAAGTGCAGTGATTATATATCACACACCACACTCATCAGTCTTTGTTCAGCTCCCTAGTTGGAGTTACTGAGATTTTATGATGTATAAAAGGCATGAGCTATGATTACACAGCCTAGAGGTAACGCAGGAGTGCAGGGCCTTGGGCCTTTAATAACATTGTAGGAACCCATATTACAGCAGTATTACTACTTCTCCTGGACCTTCATGAGAAACTATACCTTTGCAGTTCCTGCTTCTACAATGTCCCCTTGCCGTCTCTCTCTCTCTCTTGTCCTGTGTAGAAATATAGGTAGTAAATGTCTGGAGGCAGCACTTTTCTTTGTAATATATCAGTTGTTGTGTGCCTTCAAGTCGTTTCTGACCTATGGTAACCCTAAGATGACCCTATAATGGTGTTTTCTTGGCAAAATTTGGGTTTTTTTGGGGGTGTGTGTGTGTGTCTGCCTTTGGTTCTGCCTGAGGCTGAGAGAGGGTAACTTGCTCGAAGTCACCAAGTGGGTTTCCATGATGGATCAAGGATTCAAATCCTGGCCCCCAGAGTCGTAGTCCAATGCTCAAACTACTACACCATGCTGGCTCTCTAATATATTAGTTAAAATTATAAGAGATAAAGGAGCCTCGAGGTCCTTTGCATGTAATCACTATTAAGAAGGAAGAGAGGTTAGCCCAAACATAAAATTGGCTGAATTTTGGACATTCAACTCCTTTCCTTATTTTTGCACTCAGCAAAGAGCAAGAAACCCATTCTGCTTTACAGGTGATCTTATTCTCTTTTGGTCTATGGCCAGAGTGTAAAATATATTGTGTATTTGATTGTGTTTTATTATTGACAGCTTCTTCACATAAAAAGCAACAAATACCTTACAGTGAATAAGAGATTACCAGCCTTGTTGGAGAAGAATGCAATGCGGGTCTCTCTGGATGCTGCAGGGAATGAGGGATCCTGGTTTTACATCCAGCCTTTTTGGAAACTGAGGAGTGAAGGTGACAATGTGAGTGAGTGAAGTATGTTTCTGGAAGAAAGCAAGGGGTTGGCTGAACAGATATCGTTGTAACTTCCCTATCTAGGACCAGAATTTTAGGTTTCAGTACTTACTTTGCATCCTATGTTGCCCCACTTCACAATGCAATGTGCTTAAAAGTTGATGCATAATAAGGCTGATGTGGGATAGAAATCACATTAAAAAGAAAAGGGCAACAAATTTAAAGGAAACATCCTGAGCTATTGTATTCCAGGTGCAGGTCTCATACAATTGGGATTCTGGGTTTGAGTAATACATTCAGTTTCTGGCAAAGGAAGCAAGGCAAGGTCAAGCAAATCCTAATCCACTGTGTAACACTGAGGCCAGAGGGTTACCTGAACAGGCTTAGTGACAAGTATTTTCAGGTTGAACCTTAGATAGAACTGCTGCTCCATCTGATTGGTTTAAGAGCTGTCTAGAGCCATGTCTGTATGATCCAGAATGGAGCAGCAGTTCCTGGAGTGGCCCAGAGTAGTCTAGCCATGAAGATGAAATCCCCCATTACTTAGGCACTCCAGAGTGACACTAGGTGGCTGCTTGCACACGTCTCACTGTGCCATCTGCTGCCGTCTCAGGCCAAAACTGAGGCACCTAGCTTCAGTCACATGCTGGGCACCTCATTCTGACTTCAGAAGGAGTAACTCAGACCAGTGCTGGTGGCAGTGGGTGGCACCGTGGAACACATTATAAACAGTTGTCTGGCATTGCTCTGGAGGGCTCTGGATCTTCTGGGAAGATCTGGATCAAAAGATTACTTTTTAAAATCTATTGTAAGGGTGTTATACTGCAGGTTCAGTGCTGGACTTGCTGTACATCATCTGGACAGTTCACACCAGAACTGGGGATTGGGCCGTGGGTTGTCTGAACTGATCACTGTGAGTGTGATGGGAGGATGTATTATTTAGCTTGTGGGACATGACCTAGATCAACCTTTTGTGAATAAAGCCTCTTCTGTTAAGGGGGCCTAGCTAGCCTCAGTAGTTGCTGGTTGTAATGGTTGTAATGTTCTGCTGGAGCTTCTGGGTTGAGAGTCTGAGGACAGCTGCATGACTGCCTTAGTCCAGAGAAATGCTATCAACATGGATTTATTTTATGGTGGATCTTTTGGGGTTTGAGAACACCTGAAACCAGATGGTCGCAGGGTAACCACTCACTTGCCTTCCCAAGTTTCGCTTTAACTTGTCCAGGACTAAGGCCTCATGCTAGCATAATACCTTTTGTTTTAGGCAACCAGTTTTGGTAGTAAGTTAAAAATGAAAAAGCCTTTAGATGACCAAATGACAGCCTCCTCTCACTTTGATCCAGCCATAGGTTTGCTACTTTCTGATCACAAGCATAAAACTGACTTCTTTTGTTATCATTGGTTTTTCCTTTCAGTGAATTTTGAATTACTGATTCAGATCCTCAGGTTTGTTTTGTGCAATGTTTTATCTGACTTTACATGGCTTTAAGTAATTGGTTTGTGCAGCATGGCATGCGAGGATGTATTTCATAAAGTAAAAGGAGGAGGATGTTCTTGTCATGAATGCTCTAGTTTTGAAATGATCCTGTTGTGGATGCTTCAGTTTTAAAATGATACTCATATTTTCCCCTTTATCATGGCATGGTGATCATGTACTTAATTATTTATTCCTATATCTGGAAAAAATGATCACAAAATAATAATAAATAAAAGCTTTATTTTTACCTTGCTTCTCTGTCAAAAGACAATCAAAATGTCTTGAGGAACCTTAAAGGCTAACAAGATTTATTTGGCACACTGTTTTCTGAACTGCAGCCCACTTATGCCATCAGATGTACTGTAGTCTTTTAAAGTCCTACTAAACTGTTTGCTATTGATTTTGTTCCGTCAAACTGACACAGGTATTCCCTTGGGAAAAAAATACAGTGGGCTCTTGGTATCCACTTAGGTCTTATTGTAGAACCCTGTGGATACCAAAAATTGTGGATGCTCAAGTCTCATTATATACTATGGTGTAGTAAAATAATGTCCCTTGTTTAAATCAAGGTTTGCTTTTGTGATTTTTTTTTTGTGGGGGGGGGAGTATTTTCAAGCCATGGATAGTTAAAACCATGGATGAAGAATCCATGGATACAGAGGGCTGATTGTAATCCAAATGATAGGTTCTGATTTAATTTAGGGGTGACATTTTCCTGTCTCTCCCCTGAACCATTATGTTCACTGCTGAGATACTGTCTAGTAAAATAGTCAAATATTCAGTACATTAGTTTATAAAATAATTACATTAAAAAAAAAAAGAATACTGGCTTCTGGGAGACCTTAGAGCCTTACTGGATCATAAAGGGGCCATAAATCAACCCTTCTTTCCTCAAATTCAAATACCACAGTTGTGGTGGTGGTTCTGGCTGATGGGCATTGCCCTAGTATGTCTGCCTTGCATTTTTGCCTGGTAGCTATTATTGAACTTCTTCAATTTCTTGTTAATCACTGCAGGCGTGCAGTAGTGGAAGCCGGGCTAGATGGCTTAGCAGGGAAGAGAGAGTACAGGAGGTCTCTGGAGAAAGAGTTAATTTGTAAAACATCATGAGTGTCCCAGGTGTAAGTAGGATTGGTGACCAAGAGTCTTCATTCTTGCTGTTATTGATTAGGGGTGACACCATGATTTAAAAGCAAGCAAGCAAGCAAATCCGCCACTGACATATCTCAGGGCATACCTGACAATATGTTACCATAATCAAGCAGTTGACTATACCAGTGATAGCTGACAGAGCATGGAAAAAAGGCTCACCTTCCCACTTCATGGTGAGGTATCCCCCCTGTACAGAGCATGGCTGCCCCCTTCAGTTGCCCGTCACTCTTTAGTCAACTGACTGGCATCCTGCTAGCTAGAACAATGACTTTTGCTTACTCTCAAACATGTTGGTGAATGTATTAAGCGGTAATAATAGTTCTGCATGTGTTCCAAACAGCATGTGTCACCCACTATGTTCACCATTTTAATCAGTCACTCTTGTGTTTCTAGCTTGTGTGTGTATGTGTATAATTGTGCATACTGGAATGTACACTGAATTGCTCTGGATATTACAGGCACTTCTGAGGTTAGATCAGTTCTAGCCACATTTTACCCCACAGTGTTTTAAAATATCTCCTTTCATCCATTCGTTGAATCCAAGCAATACAAATTATTTCTGTGTTTTTAGATGAGACGGAATTTTAGAGGCCAGTCTTCCTGAAACTACTTCTTCCTTACGCACTACCAGAAAATTTGTAAAGCCATCAATGGAAATACAAGTAGCATGTGTATTTATTTGAGACCTTCCTGGTCTTGCTCTTCAGCCAAAAGACTTTCAGAGCAGCCAAAGAAGATTTAAAAGCCATAAAATGATAAAATCAGTACAATAAAAACAAACAGAGCTGATCAGTGGGACACCAGATTAAACTGCAGGGGAAAAACTGCTAAAGATCTAAAATAGCCTTGGGCAGATTCTGAAAAGATAAATTCCTAAGTCCATATTGTGATAATTAATACCTTTCTTAAGCCAAACAAAGAGACACAAAAGTCTTGGTACAAGCTGTATATCTAGGGAGAGAGGGAGAGAATATGCAAGGGAAGGGAAATGACTGTGTTAGAGATGGTTTGAGAGGAAGGATCTGCAGACAATCATATTAAGTACACCAGGCCCTACCAAAAGATAAAAGATAATTCACCATATATATACTTTTAACACAAGAGATATTTATGGAAATGAACAGCACTCTTATCACTGATTCTAGTGAAATGTTGACTGTACTTAGGCTGGGTCCTTCAAAAACTCCTAACTCCAGAATTGGAGGGAAATTACCCAACTTGATAGAGCCATTATGGAAAATAATTTTAATCATAGTAATAAAAAAAATACCCCTTTGACACAAGCAGCTGAAAATTAGAAAAAGAGTTTTGAGAGAGAAAAAATCTTTCTAGGTTTTGAATATATGACAATTTTTCAAGGTAACATATGAGCATCTGACTATCTGAAATGCTGGAGATATTCTAATTTTTCAAATTCTGAGTTGAGTTTTAGTTTCCATTTAGTAGTTTTAATAGCTGTAATAGCTTTTTGTTGAAATAGTTGAGATGAAAGGTGAAATATTTAATATGCAAAGTGGATTCTAGACAGAAGAGTGTAAAACAGCGGTCTCCAAACTGTGCTCTTTAAGGGATTTTGGTCTTCAGCTCCCAGAATCTCTTGGCAAACATGGCTGAGGCTTCTGGCAGGTGAAGTCCAAAATCTCTTAAAGGACACAGTTTGGGGAACCACTGGTGTAAAACAACAACAACAACACCATCATGATGGCCTTCATACTCCACAACTTACTGAATTTGAGCACTTAGCTGTAACTATAAGCTGAAAGTTCAGAATTATATACTGTACCTATGAGCTGGTTGTCTCTTTTAAAAAAGAAGCAGCAGCAACTAAAACATTTTCAGTGTGAAAGGAAGCATAGCATGAATGGATGCTTTGTCATGCCTTGTTTAACCTCTATTCTCCAGATCGTTGTGGGAGACAAAGTTGTATTAATGCCAGTCAATGCTGGTCAGCCACTTCATGCCAGCAACATAGAACTACTTGATAACCCAGGATGCAAAGAGGTGAGTGGAACAAGAATTGGTAAATCTAATTGAGCCTGTGCTGTTGTGTTGGTTCATAACACCCCCTCAATAGGGTTAGGATGTGTGGTCCATAGCTGATGGAAGGAAAAGCAAAGGTAGCCTCAGAATGACAGGAATCAGAGAGAGGCAGATGTCAGAAAGGAGAGCAAACAATCAGAAACAAATACAGTGTGCCCTTCCCTTATGCGGGGATCTATTCCAGACCACCACCACCCCACGTAAGGGAAATATCACATATGCTGGAGCCCCATTGAAAACAATGGGGCGCAGGCCTGTGGCATTGTGTGGTGTGCGCACTATGGGTGCATGTGCCACAAGATAGGCTGTGTGATGTTACCGGGTCTTCCTGCTGTAGGACAAGCAATACACCATTGGTTTGATAAGCATCACTGGTAACCACGCATCCATCAACAACTCTATGCCATTTCCCTTCATTTCCTAATGCCATTTAGAAATGAATAGTTTGCACTTCTCAGCATGCATGGTCCTCTAGTCAAGAGGCATACATTTATAAATAGTTATGTAACAGAGATTATGTCTGTAGATTTTTCACGTCAGTGCATTGTGTTACACAAAACTACAGAGAATATCTTGGGGCTGAGACAAGGCATTGCCTTAAGACTGGGATGGGTAACTAAAGAGGACTCTGTGGTCATATCTTTCCCCAAACCTTCCACCCATAAGGGCTGAATGACCATTCTGAACGTAACCAAATATGACATGATATCCCGTCCTGGCCTGGGAAGCCACCAGAATACAGCTGGTTCCTGGGACTTGAGGGATGCTGTGGAGCAAAGGGAGTCAAACTGATGTTTTGATGGTGATTATAATGTTTTGAAAAAGATTTTTTGGCTGGGCTTATTGGGCATTTCTTTTAAAAAATGGGGATCTGGTGTTTTCAGGGGTCACAAAATTCAACTCACAGACCACATTTGCTTGAGAAATTTTGAATACATCATATTATTTCAGCTATTTTTGCAACAACAGCTGTACAGTGGTCCCCCGGGTTACGAAGGTAATCCATTCCGGGATTACCTTCGTATCCCGGAAGTTTTCGCAACCCGGGGGACCGCATTTTCGGATGCACAGCGCGCCGGAAGCGCGCTGTTTTAAAACTTCCAGGTTGCGAATTTCTTTCGCAACCTGTTTTTTTTTTTTCGTTGGCCGGGGGCTTTTTTCTCCCCCGGCGGTTTCGGATCCCGGGGATTTCGTTGCCCGGGGATTCGGATCCCGGGGGACCACTGTAATAGTAAATGTTGGCAAGCAAGGGCCTTATCAGATTGTAACACTGCAGAAACATTAGTGTGTGGATCTTGATATAAGATGGATCTACTTTGTTTCTTCGTTTACTTGATCACAGGTAAATGCTGTCAATTGCAATACCAGCTGGAAAATAACCTTGTTCATGAAATACAGTTGCTACAGAGAAGATGTACTTAAAGGTGTAAGTATGGATGACTGTTTTTTAATTTATTTATTTTAAAAACCCTACATTTCTTCTTGATAATGTGTTTTTCTTCAGCTTCTTTTAAATTAATAACTTAATGTGTGTCAAGTCATTTCCAACTTATGGTGACCCTATGGAAACCTAAGGCAACTAATGCAACTTTTGTGTAACAGAACCCCCTTATGAAGTTTTCTTAGCACAATTTATTCAGAAGTGGGTTGCCATTGCCCTCTTCTGAGGCTGAGAAAGAGACATGCAATGGGTTTCCATGGCTGGATGGGGATTCAATCCTTTGTTTCCCAGAGTTTTAGACCAACACTCAGACTACTATACCATTCTGATTCTTTAAAGTCCACAAATCCTGTTGCTTTGAATAAGGGTTTAAATATAATGCAGACGTATTTCAAATGGTTCTGATATTTCTCTGTTACTCAGTCATGAATATTGTTATTTTTGGTGTATGACCAAGCAGCATCATTCCCTTTTTCCTCCCTTATAAAAATGAATTTTTATATGTTACAGTTTGGAAAATCTGTTATGGCTATGTAATTTTTTTAACTATCTGACTCTGAAAGAGCAACATTCTTGCTACAATAATTTGACAAAGCTTCCCTATTTATTAAATAATTTCTTTTTTCCAGGGAGATGTTGTCAGATTGTTTCACGCTGAACAGGAGAAGTTTCTGACCTGTGATGACTACCAGAAGAAGCAACATATATTCCTTCGCACAACATTACGTCAATCTGCCACTTCGGCAACAAGCTCTAAAGCCCTGTGGGAGATAGAGGTATTTGTATGCTATTCTCAAAAATGTTTATCTCTTTAAGAGGTAGAGTGCACATATATTTTCTTTTCTTTTTTTCACTGCTACCTCACGATAATATGGTAATAACATACATATGCATAAATGTTATTTGAACAGGTGGTGCACCATGACCCATGCCGGGGAGGAGCAGGACAATGGAACAGCCTATTCAGATTTAAACATCTGGCAACTGGAAACTACCTGGCTGCAGAGGTAAACAAAATAAAATAAGCCCCATTGCTGGTTCAATACACTAGATGATGGGTAAAAACTAGTGGACAGGACAGCACAGGCAGTTTATGGTCCTAGTGAGAGAGGACACCTCCTCACACCATTTTGAAGTGAGGCCCTTCTCTTTGCTCAGGAATCAGCTTTCCCTGCTGAACAGACTAGAGGCCCTGTTCTGGTGGAATTGCCAATGGATCATCCTGTTCTAAAGGTAGATGTGTTGTCAAGAAACCCAGCTGGCATCTGCGCAGCTGTTTGTTTAAAATGAGGTCTCTGTTTGGTAGAGCATGGTGGAGAACTTTGGTAGGTTTGGGCACTACTTTTATGCTCTGGGATCCTCTAGGGACTTCATGGATGATAAAAATAAAACAAGAAAACCAGCATTGTTGGAAGTCCACGTCTTTTTCTCAAAAATGGGTACTGTATTCTTTGATGTTAAACAGTACAGGGAGACCTTCTAGCCTATTTAATCTGCTGGATCTAGAGCCTTCCAGGAATAGCAACTTACCTCCTTTTTTGGATAGAAAATGGTTGGTCTAGAGATTCTGGAGGTGCCAGGGTGAACCAAGGGTCATAAAAATATCCTTGGTGGGGTCCCAAGGATTTAGACTGAGACTAACAATGCCATTTGGGAGGGGAATGTATCCTCACGTGGACAATCCCTGGCCATGAAGTGCCAGTGGAGTTTATCATACAACGGACTTTGGGTGTATACTCCAATGGCAATCCGAACGCAATCATGGGGTTTTACGTTATTGAGAATGAGTGTATCTCACGCAATTTCAGGCAATGAGAAGTCATTCTGAACACAATGATAGGGTTTCATGTAATTGTGTATTAGAGTATCTCATGCAATTTCAGGCAATGGGGGAGATCATCATTTTCGGGAAATGGGAATCATTCTGAATGTATTCTGAATGCAATCAGATTTCACGTAAATTCGCTAAACTAGCGAATTCACGTAATTGTGAATTGGCTCCATTTGCAATTGAGAGAAATTCCTCCCATGTGATAAACTCCAGTGACATACTCTTTGATGTGTCTTTGTGAAGAGAGCAAAACCAAAGCCACAGGGTATGGTGGCTTATTTTTTCTTGTTATGTGATGGACACTCCATGATTCATTCTCCTCTAAGCTGTGAAGAAATGTAAACTCCACAAACATACACACGTTTGTCATGGTTCATTTTTGAATGGTGGATGGACTCTTCCTTTGAAGCCTGACACAAGAAAGCGGTTGAATATGGTTTAGATTTAAAATGCCTCCACCTCTCCACTTTTTGTTAGGTTTGTTGTGAATGCACATTCGTCTAGTAGCTTTTTGTAATAAAAAAGCTTGATAATGGAGTTAAGTTGAATGTACTTGGTAGCTTCTGTCTCTCCTTCCTTTGCACTTAAACTCTTCATTCTCAGTCTTAAGAGGGGCCTGTTAAGGCTTAACCGAAGAGCTCATTGCCAAGACATTTATTTATTTACAGAATTCAAGGCAATTGATGTCAGGTTTAGAGAATTTACAGAACAAATGAGTCAAAGGATATGAAATGCCAAAGAAGAATTTTTTAAAAGTTTAGTTACTGAACTATAGTGCAATAGGAAAAGATTACACAAAATATCAGATGTTATGGGAAAAAATGTGCACGAGATCAAAGACTGCAGACTTAAGGGGAAGTAAATGCAGCTGGAAGATGAAATCATGAATATAGTATAGAAACACAACTGAAGACAGTTTTTAGCAGTCCAAAGATCAGCACACTGTGAATTTAAAACATTCTTACATATAATTATATGAACATGGGAAATTGTGGCATACTTCGTCAGATTACTGGTCTAGGCACTCTCATGTATGCATTCTGACTGATGTCTGCTACCTGATTGGGTTGTAGCTTTCTGGATAATTTTGGCCCAGTCTCTTAGTTCAGCCTATTGCTTAGTGTTGTGAGGATGAACTGTGAAGAGAACAATATAAAGTAGCCTAAAATGGTTGAATGATGGGATGAAAATATAAAAAACTAAATAAAATATTAATAAATATGAATCTCCAAATAAGAAATTAAGAAATTATTCTAATTGAATCATGAACAAGTGGGATGAACTAGTCTCTCTTTCTGACGCTGGATAGGTATATACTGAACAAAAATATGTTATACAAATGTGAATGTATTGGTCATGATCTAGCCAAGTTTCTTATAGTTATTTCTCTGGATTTCAGTGGGAGGCATGAGCATATCCTGCAGCTATTCCCTCTGAAATTAGAAGGCATTAATAGTTATTACAAACAGACATTTTTGTTTTATAATTTTAATAAAAAGTATACTTTAATTGGATATGCAGATTTGGAATGAAGTATGAAATATTGTGCAAAATCGAATAAAAGATATGCATATAGTTTTTCAGATTGTAAATTAGCATGTTATTATACTATTCATAGAATTATACTGTAAGGATATCCTTTTAGATGTGATAATAAATAAAAATATATATTTTAAAAAAGGTATTTCTTTTTAGGCCAGGAAAAGGATACCCTTGCCACTGCTGTGTGACTTTTCCCCATTTCTTTGGCACAGCGTGTATAAATGCGGTGATGAAGAAATGTTGTGACGCCGTCTGGTTGAGTGGGTGGAGTGACACCACTTTGGGGGTGTAATCGGGGCATGCGGCATGCAGTCGCCATGCTCCCACTCCACCCCAACATTGACCCTTTTGGCCAGTCTGCACAGCCCCTCAGTGTCCTTTGTAGATCATACGTCTTGATTTTCAGTAGTGGCACAGAAGATGTAGTAATTCAGTTGTTCAGAAGAATATTCTGCATATCAGATACACTCAAAATATCTCTGATTAAAATCGACCCTCCTTTGAGTATCTATCTGATCGTTGCAGCCAGCCACTGATTGCTACACTTGTAATAGATCAGTGTCCTGTGACTGAAGGAACATCATTTCTTTTAAAGCTCTAACATCACTCCTTATTAACCTTTAATGAACATGGTATTTGAAAGGTAAGGGAAGAGTGTACATGTTGATGCGGGTGGGGTGAGGTGGAAACAAAAGAAAAGAGATGCTGATCATTGACCAAATTTAATTGAAAAAGCTGCAAGATGAGCTATCATACTTTAGGACAACCTTTCCTAATCTGACAATTTCCAAGTGTGTTGCACTCCCACCATCTCAGTATTACAGGATTTATAGTCCATCTGGAAAAAGTGCCATGTTAGTGATAGCAAATTTAAAACGATGATAAAAGCATTTTCAAAGGAGCCAGTGACAAAATGTGTTCCTATCTGTCAATGGTGACAGCTGCATGTGGTTCTTTGAAAACCAATGATTCAAACAATAAATTGAGTAATATAGTGAATTATGTCAGTGACTTACAACCATTAACAACAACAAAATGAATTAATCTGCCTACCTCTAACTGTCCTGAAGACCAGCATGCTATAACTATCTTTCCCTCTTCTCGGTACTATTCAAAAACCAGCAAGTTTTTAAGTCCTTCAGAGCAGGTCTTGAAGATGTGAGCTTCACTTTTTTCAAGGCTATGCACCAGTATTAACAGGTTGAGGGAAAAGTGCAAGTTCTGTGAAACTGGATGCTTTTGAACCCACACCCAAATCAGTGAAAGGTGTGTGGATTTCGCTGTTCAGTCCCATTCTCTTCCATTCTTATGGTAATTTGAAATCGTGTTCATTATACGTTTGCAGCATTAAACCAGGATAAATGCATTCTGAATATCTGCAGCCGTGCGGCCACCTTTGGCTATGTGGCAGTTCAACTTCAAATCATTTGGGCACAACTAAAGGACTGTTTATCTGCTTTCTTACAGCTCCGTTAGATTAACCTGTGGTGTGGATTATCAATAACGTCATACACTGCCTGTGTTTGTTTGTTCAGGCCCTTCTGATGAAACATGCTTGCAGCAGAATACAAAGAGTAAACTACTGCTAGGGCAGCGTTAGCAGGCTTGGCATCTGTTGCCATTGTGGTTTGGGTATTTGTGAATGTTTACTGTAGCTACCTCTCTACAGAGGCAACCTGGCATTTGTAGATTAGGCAGAGGAAACATCTTCTTTGTCATGATAGATTTTTTTGCTGGTGACAACAGCTCTTATATCTTTCAATAAAGCCTTGTTGTAGCCTACCCTGGCTACAAAACAGTTGTGTGTGTGTAAGTCCGTGTGTGTGTTTCCTTTTCATGGTTACATCCTTTAAGATGGCTTTCCCTGCCAAGAAAAGCAATCTGTTTTGTTTGAAAGAGCCCTCTAACTAAACCTTGGCCAAGGAAGGCAGAAAATTACTCTCTCTTCTAAGTGTTTTGTATAAACCATCAATCCTTGATTTTTGGGTCAGGACCCCTAAATGAGATATTGTCTAGCAGGTCACAACAGCACCCATTTTTCCTGTTTGTCTGTTGTTGTTGTTTTTAAAGCAAATGGGGGAATGGATTAGGAGAAAGTAAGTGTAAAGCAAATGGGGAAAAGGGATAAAGAGAAAGGTTGTGAACAAGACAGATGGGAAGAGAAGGAAAACCGAATATTTTTAAGATTAACTAAAATAATGTGTCCCACATGTGAGGTATCAGGAAAAAGTGGTGTAGACTAGTGCATCTCAAGGTATCTTGCAGTGACTTTGTTCTTCACCATGTCACCATGGACTGGTATATTTGAATCCATTATTTCCATTGGTTACAATTGTTTCATTCTTTCCTGAATACTTTGATTTTGTGGAATCCCGAGTTTTCCAGATTGGTGAGGCACTATAGCTCTTTGGGTGAGAATTCTAAATCTTCCTACCTAAACTGCAAATCCTAGAATTCCACAGGATGGAATCATGGCAGTTAAAGTGAGATCGTAGTGCTATGAGGGGGTATCCCAAAGTTTTAATGATCACCTTTTAAAAAATTGGACAGAAAGTTTGTTTTGATTTGTAGTTGTTAACTTATCTCTATGTAGTCACTATCTAGATTTATACATTTTTCCCAGCGTATCATGACCCTCTGAATATCTGATATTGTAGAAGCCTGCAGATTGCACCTGATAAGGATTTTACACTTCAGTCACTTCTGGCAGAGCCAGTCACAAAAATAAAGGACGCAGTGAGCTGATTTTCTCAGCAACGTGCACTTAGGGACCAATGATGACACTGACAAAATTTCATCAATATGCCATAATAATTCCCAGGTGATAATTATTACTTTAAGATACCCCCCTGTAAGGCGCAGTCTGCAGACTTCTACAATATCAGGTATTCGGAGGGTCAAGATAAGCTGGGAAAAATGTATAAATCTAGATAGTGACTACATAGAGATAAGTTAACAACTACAAATCAAAACAAACTTTCTGTCAATTTTTTAAAAAGGTGATCATTAAAATTTTTGGATACCCCCTCGTATAATTTTGCAGTGTGAAAGGGCCCTGGGTCTATGGAGTGGAACTTCAGTGCCCTTAGATGGCTGTGCATTTCCTCATGACTAGTAAAAGCAAAACAAATTAGTCAAATATATGCTAATTTACATTATTTGATTGTAGAACTAGAACATTCGCATTGCAATATTCTGAATATACACTATGTAGCACCTTCCACTTTCTGTCTTGACTTTATAGTATTATTTTTACTTTCCTCATTGGGAAATGCTCTCAGTCCCCCATTTTTTAATTTATTTTTTTGTCATAGAGTACTAAGCCTTTGATATTCATGCAGCTGCATGTTTCTCATGACCAAACCTAACCTCGTTCCTCTGATCACCGGGATAAAAGTCTCTTTGAACTGGATTGCAGTTTTATTGATTGTACAAACCTAAAACAAACACATACATCTTTTCTTGTTTACTCTTCTGGAAGCTCATACCCATTAATGTAACTCATGCTGTTCCTGAACTACTGAAGGTATTTGATTTTTTATATGAGAGCCATAGATGACAACACATTGTATTGTGCCCCGTATCTGTTTAAAAGTGGCACATGCTGCTTGAGATCATATGTATATTTACTCTAAAGCAAATCCCACTCAGTTAAATTGGGACTTGCGTTCAAATAAGAGTGCATAGGGCTGAAGCGGTATTATTTTGCTGGGCACCTTTAATTTTGTAGGAACGTTATGAGATAGTTGCCTTTTTATTCTTACATGCTGATTCCTTCAGAAAACCTTTATCTGTGTTTCCATCCCAATAGGACTTTTTAGGACAGTTTACAATAGTTTAATAACAATACGCCCCCAAAATTTTTTTTTTTAAAATCAAGAGATAATTTTAAAAAATACACTAATCAAAAAAGTTAAGTCACATGCTTGCCTGAACAGAAGTTTCCACCTAGTGGTAAAAGCTTGTATGTAAAAGAGCAAGGCAAAATCTCTTAAGACAAAGGAAATGTTACTTTTTCTTACTATGGTTCCCAGAATCCCCAGTCAGTGGCTGTGCTAGTTATCACAATCTCATACAGATTACTTTTTTACCTTTGCTGTTGCATGTGCTGCAAAAAGAAAAGGAAGCCACCAGGTGTCAGTGTACACTCATAGCTTAATACATCAAGCATCCAAGCATTGACTGCAGAGTATTTATATATGTGTCTATATGTCAGTGGAGTTTATCACATGGGAGGAATTTCTCTCAATTGCGAATGGATCCAATTCGCAATTATGTGAATTCACTAGTTTAGCGAATTTACGTGAAATCTGATTGCATTCAGAATGAGTTCAGAATGAGTGCCCATTTCCCGAAAATGACCCCCCATTGCCTGAAATTGCGTGAGATACTCTTATATGCAATTATGTGAAACCCCATGATTGCATTCAGAATGACTTCCCATTGCCCGAAATTGTGTGAGATACATTCTTTTGCAATAATGTGAAACCTCATGATTGCGTTCGGATTGCCATTGCATTATACCCCCAAATTCCGTCGTATGATAAACTCCAGTGGGGCAGAACGATCAGAGAGACCAGAGCCACCAGTTTCTTTTTGTGATATACCTTAATGGCATTGTTAACTTGGAATTCCAAAGTTTGCCTGAGAATGGGCCCTTTGTTTAAGTTAACATTAAAACAGCCTCCCAGATACCCACCTCAGCATAACTAAAATTACCCTCAGAAACCTGATTAAAAAATGTATCTCCTGGACTGTAGGATCAAAGGGAGCAGAGACAAGATTGCCAGATTCCGGCACAGTCCATGTAGTTGAGTCCTCTCTCCCAGGGAGAGATTTTAGAGATACGTACATCATATTAAGACAAGAAAAAGGAGAGTCGGCCATTTTTGATTTTGCAAGTGTAACCCATCATTCTGCTTTCAGATGCTGCATCTTTTTTTATTCATCTGTTACATTTATATCCTACTTTTTTAAAAAAGGAACTCAAGGCAGTTCATCTCATCTTCCTCACTGTATCATCACAACAACATAGGCTTCATCCAGGTTGATGCCACTTTAACTGCCTTGCCTCATTGCCATGGAAGTCTAAGAATGTAGTTTAGCTTTCTTTGGAGTATTAATGCAATGGCAATCCGAACGCAATCATGGGGTTTCATGTTATTGCATATGAGTGTATCTCATGCAATTTCGGGCAAAAGGGAAGTCATTCCGAATGCAATCACGGGCATTGGGGGGATAATTTTTGGGAAATGGGAACTCATTCTGAATGCATTCCGAATGCAATTAGAATTCACGTAAATTCTCTAAACTAGTGAATTTACATGAATTTGAATTGGCTCAATTCAAAATTGGGAGAAATTCCTCCCGCGTGATAAACTCCTCTGTCAGAGAGCTTTGGTGCCACAGCAAACTACTATTCCCAGAATTCCCTAACATTGAGCCATGGCAGTTAAAGTGGTGTCAAACAGGATTATTTCTGCAGTGTGGATGCAGCCCCTCTGAGGTAGATCAGGGTAAGGGAATGAGTGGATAAACTGCAGGCACTCATTAACTTTCACACCTTGGTGGAGACTTGACTGACACCCCAATCCAACACTCTATACTGTGCTGATTTTCATTTTACCAAATAAATAAATAAAATGACAAATTGTGTTTAATTTTTATAACTGTAACAGTGATCCATAAACCCATGAAACAAAAAAAAAAAAAAAAAAAAAAAGGGGGGGGGAATCCAGCAACATGGACCTGAACAAACACAGTGCAGCAACCTAAGCTAAACAGCCTATAGTCAACCTGGAAATCCCTATGAGTGCCACCCTGAGTGCCATGAAGCACTGGTTCTCAAACTTTGGACCTCCAGATGTTTTGGCATTTAATCTGCCAGCCCCCAAACTCTTCCAAAGCAATACAGCCTAGTCCTTAATGACAGACTGTATCAAATATTGATTGATGTATTCTTTAGAATGGTTAAAACACATTTAAGAAATTGGGCTATCCTGTAGGTTTTCAAGGCCCTTTCCCCAGATTCTTCCACTTTCCTGTGCATATTTGTGCTGCTCTTCACTTTTTTGGTGAAACCTCACAGGTAGGTACATTGGGAGCCCAGGTTGATGGTTAGATTCTGAACATTACGAGGAGGCGAGGAGACCCAGATCTAAAAGAACAAAAGGTTAAAAATATCGGAAACAAAGTCAGGGTGATCTCACATGCTAATCCTCTCTTCTAGAATGCAGGTCTATTGCTCCCACCTTGGAAAACTGCTTCAAAGTAACCTGAACTACTATTTCAAAGTGAATCCAAACCCATTTCAAAGCCATTCCAGGACCTTCTGGTCTTTCAATCTTGGATTCTTTTGTTCTTGGATTCTGTTCCCAAGGCATAAATTTGGTACAAATATGGAGTTATTTTGGCAAATCTTTGGTTATGTTTAGCTGTTTTTAACCTTTATGTGACTTAAAAAGGTTTTATAGTGTTTTAATGTAGTGATTTCATATTGTTTAAAAATTTTTTTGGTAAACATTTTAATTTGTTGTTTTTGAAGCCAACTTGTGCCCTGTCCTGGAAGAAAGGACATATAAACTAACTAACTAACTAATTAAATTTTCTTTTGTTATTTCTACCTGTAACAGACCCATTAATTTAACATAATTCAGATAATATTGGTTTATCAAGTTCTCATGAGTTCAATGACTGTATTCTATTGGGGACTAACAAGTGGATTTAACCCAGCATACTTACTGAAGAATTTTCTTATTATTGACCAGAAAACTAATATTCTTAATTAGCATTTCCATTACACTTTAGAACAGCATGTGCTGGCTTGCTGGTTGTGTGGTCTCCCCACCCTTATTAATTCCTGTAATCCAGTGATGTGTTTTAAAGGTATAAAGCAAAAATGCATATAGAGGCTGTCTGAACTAAATCTGTGTTCAGAGTTCCCAAGTACCCACCCTTGCTTAAAGGCATACATGTCATGGTGGATCAGACTGAGGTTCATCTAGTCAAGCTTTCTTTGCAAGATTAATCTCGGCAATCGGCAAGCACTAGAAGGCCCACTAGAGACTGGACAGACCTATTTTGCCAGCCCAAGCTTTAGGGTGTTAAAATTACTTTTGTATACCGTTTAACCAGCATCAGTCACATATTGTAAGAGTATCATGAAGCTGATTTATAGTGGCTTGCCACTTGGTGAGTTAATAGTTGAAAGTGGAATGTGAGCTAAAAACTTCTAATACCTCCCAGTTTCTACACCAGCTCAGTGACACCAGCAAAGATTGATTTTCAATGTGGAGATAACAAACGTGTTCCTAGGGGGTTAATATAGTAGCAGCTATGAACGTTTTGACTTTGTGCTAAGTCTTTTCAAATTGCTGAAAGCTAATCAGTGTGCTATTAGCAGCGAACAAAACCAGCCTAATGAAGATGAAAGGCTTTGATTTTTTCCCCCCTCAAAAAGTTATGCCTTTGTCCTTTTGACTGAATGCCGATGCATTTGTGGGAGAGCATCAAATGCAGTGGAAACATTTTTCAGTGCAATTTTTTCATTTGTTCTGTAATATTTTCCTATTGATTCCTATAGCCAGTGACACACACACACACAGAGTGATGACTGACCAATATAACCAAACTCTTTTAGAATGGATGAATGATGTGTGTTCATTCTGCTAGGCTACACATTTTCATGCTATCCCATCATGTGTTGCAGCTGCATTCACTTCATTTACACGAATAGTGTTATGCTGAAATGTAAATCTGTGCAAGCCTTTTGTCTGTGTCAGAGTCTGAAAGACAATGACAAGTCTGATGTTTCAGAATTTTTCTTTGGAATTTGTTAGAGTGAATGTGTAATTTCAGAGACTTCTCCCAGTATCTTAGGTGTGGGACCTAGTCAAATCAAGAGCCTGTCTGCATTTCAATTAAAGAGAGGTTTGCAAGGAAGCTGCAGTGCTGCAGGCCACCCAGTTGGTAGAAGGGATGGGTCAACTCAGTCTTCCAAGTTCATATGGGATCTGGAGCCCATTGAAGCTGGGACAGCTTTAGCCAGTCATCACACCATATGAAAGAGATACAACTGCTTTACTTGTGGCTAATATTTGGGTTTAGGCCAAATTAAATAATGTCTGTGTACTTTGAACATCAGATGTTTTGAGAGACAGATTATAGTCTAGCCTTTTCCTATCCTGTTATGTACAGTGATATTTGAAATCTGATTCTTTTAATTTGGTATGGAAAATTATTCAGTCATATGAACAACCACCTGGAGTCCCTAGTGACAATCCAGAAATAAGGGTGCCCTCACTTTTGCTGTTTTGTCAGAACTAGAGTGTAATTTCTTACTTTTCATAATGACAAGTAAAAGATTTGTGGTTTGGTCCATATAGTATCTGTAAAATGAAGGAATAGCAACTAAAAAAGGATACAGAATATGTATTTGTAGGTTTTGCTTTTCTTGACTTGAGTGGTAAGGCATGCCCTTCTGAAATTACAGAATATGCTTGTGACTATTCAGCACAGTTAATACAGATCAATTACATTCTTAGGATCTAAAACAATTCTTAACTAATTTCTGTAACTAATTAAATTATCCAACTGATTAAAACGAGCTTTTTGAGATGGCATTGAAAAAATGTATTAAAAATACAAGGAGGGGCTTCTCTTCCTTCCTTAAGCCTCTGCTAGAAGTGTAGTCATGATACCAAGCTGTAAAGTGGAAGGAGAAACATAGCACTAGTGAAACATACAGCTAAATTTTTTTTCTTTGAAATACTTGATTTGTACTGTAGGAACAATAGAGAAATCTAAAGTAACAGTACAGAGCATTTCTTGTTCTGCTACAAGAAGGATCCATGCGTATTCCATCAGAGTCCTTTAGAAGGCAATTGGACATGCTGGTGGAACTGTGTATAGAATATTTAAAAAGTAGTGAAAAACTGAGATGCTAAACAGGTGTGATATGCACAGTTGGCCCTCCGTTTCCATGGATTCTGCATTCATGGATTCAACCATCCACAACTTGAAAATAAAAAATAATCCAAAAAGCAAACCTTGCTTTTGCCATTTTATATAAGAAACAACATTTTACTACCCCACTGTACATAATGGGACTTGAGCCTCTATGGATTTTGATATCTATGGGGAGATGGTTCCTGGAACCAAACCCCATTGGCTACCAAGGGCCCACAGTATCTCAAGAAGCAGCAGAAGACATGTATTTCAGCGGTATGAAGAAGTGTTTTTCCGCATGCTGTGTATTACTGGATAGGAGGGCAATGAATATTTCTTGGTTTCCCTCATGTTGAGTGCTGTGTAAAGGAGCAGGAGGGAGAGAAGAAACTGACTATAATGGGGATACTTTCATTTTACACTTCAGAGGTTGCAGAAAAGTGCTCAGTCTTGATCCATGAACCAGCATTCTATTTATTCATCTTCTCAGATCACATGCTTGGGTGTGTAATCACTAAAAGGTATGGTGGCCTAGTTGGGAGGTATAGTGCTGTGCCAAAGGCAGGAAAGTTAGACATACAAAAATGATCATAGTATTTTGTGGGGGTTTTGGGCTATGAGACCGTGTAATCATACAGTATTTGGAAGGGATGATGATAATCTAGCAGAAGTTCGGTATAACTATACTTACATTGATCTTTACATTTGTTCATGCTAATGCAGGATATGAAAAAAATTCTTAAAAGTTTGAAACCATCTCCAAGTGACTTTGGCCCTTGCCCATACTGGCCACTTAAAATGCCAGAAATGAATTGGTTA